>CM062078.1:9467525-10079427 GCA_031163375.1 Conogethes punctiferalis
TGGTTGTGTACCCTGTCCTCAATTTGAAGAACTTCAAGACAAGTGTCAAGTGGTATGTCACCAGTTTGGAAGAAACTGTCATCAAAGTGTGTGACGATTTAGGTAAGAATCTGTATTTTGTAAAGTATGTTTATAGAATCATCAATTGTGATGGATTAGCATTTTAGGCCTATGTGATAAATGCTAATTAGTCTCTGTGATTAAAATGAATCCGGGTGGTGTGGTGGGAAATAACAAAGTAAATTGATTACAAGGATAATTAAGCCTCTGTTAAATTCTCTTGATAGATTCAATGAGATTGGGAATGTTCTACATCCTAGCATTGGTTAGGATCATATGCAAAAGGTAAATTCCTGTAGATTTTGTGTGGTATGTGATGCAAAGATTATCAGATGATTGGCTCTTAGCATAGGCTGTGTTTTAGAATTATTATATGAAGATAGAAGTTACACCTTAACAATTCAGAGATATCATTTTTGAGCTGCTTTTTTTTATGCATCTGTGTTACTGATATACATAACCATCTATGCCTACATAACAGGTTCATCACTTTATTTTAGAAGAAGAATGTATTAAATTATATAACATTATTGTCTCAACTGACTCCTTGTTTTTTATTGTTAAAGGAATCAAAGGCAAAAGATCTCCCTACACTGGAGTATGGGTAGATGACAATAAAATAGCAGCGATTGGAATACATGCATCCAGGTACGTCACCACACATGGCATATCTCTGAACTGTGATAACGACCTGAGCTGGTTTGACTACATCGACCCATGCGGCATAGAAGACAAGGGTGTCACATCCTTGACCAAAGAAACTGGTTGCAAATGCTCCACAGAGAAAATGACCCCAATATTTTTAAAGAATTTTCAAAAAGTTTTTGGTTGTGACTCTGATGAATTAGATACTAAGACTAAAGAAGAAATATTGAATAGTGTTTACAATAAATTATTGGTACAACGTGAAATTTGATCAAAGGACTTACCTATTTATTTATTACTTTGATCTGTTAATAGTCTTATTTGTTGTTCAAATATAGAAAAATGTTATTTATATGTGGTTGCAAAATAAAAACATAGTTAAATTTGTACAAGTTTATTTCATTTGTTAATTGTTATGAAAAAATAAATAGGTAAAAATATTAAATTAGACTAAATAAATAAAATCGAAATCTCAAGTTGGGTTAGGAGAAACAATAATATTTTTATGACTGTCGGGTTGTGTACTCAGTACAATAAATACATAGTCCTACATACATTTCTTCGAAACCCAACTGAAAGTTCTTGAGAATGTCTAAATTGCTCCAGCCAAAACGACAGTACAATGTATAATATTTACAAACATATTGTTCCGAATTTGGACATAGATAGAGATGATGGTTTTATATTTTAGACTTCCAGTTTCTATTTCGGAAAGGCTTACTTAAACTTAAAATTACAGCAAATATGGAGTTCTGTCCTACGCAGGTGTGTAAATACTAATTCTTTTTTTAAAATTTAATTTATTAATTCGGAATAATCCCGTAAAGCTATAAACTATGTTATTACAGTTTTTTGGGACCATTCCAAAACATTTATTAATAAAAGTACCGTTAATGGTACCAAAAATTGTACAAACACTGGTCGTTACTTAAACCTAATAAATGCATTGTCTTACTTATAATAAATTTTACTAGGTACCCTATTGCAGCATTAAAAGGGGAAATAAATAACCTACCTGATTGATTAATCCCTAATTAATAGTGAATACAATTAACCATCAGGGTATTTCGTTATTACTATACTCCTACTTAATATTAATAAATGCTTTTAAATGCAATAAATTACCACTAAAGTAAATGCAAAACACGCGGTGGTCACAATAATATCATCTAGATATCGAAAACATTTCAAATGTTCACACCACGACAATACTAGTTTACAATCATGATTAATCTTAAATTAAATGGACGGATTTTGACCTGTGAGTTGTCGATGTGGATTTTTCATCAGTCATTTTTATCACAAGTTCCTAAGATGAACGCGTGGAACTATTTGCGAGAGGTGAGTGGTCGGAGCCTCTGAATGGTTTGGGGGGTTAGGACATGTGCTTGGGGGGCGCGAGCCACTTGCGCATGTAGTAGCAGAAGATGGTGGCGATGTAGAGTAACACGAGCAGCGCGCACGCCACTCCGAGCAGCAGGACTGACGCTTTGCTGGGGCACGGCTCCACTATTGTCACAGTTTTCTCTGCAAAAGTAGAAATGTTAAGTATAAGTAAGGTGTCTGGGGTCGCTTTTCGATAAGTACTGCAATTGACGACTTTACAAAATAACAGTACAAGAATGTTCGGTTGACTAAAAGGTTTGCAAACTTGATTTTCTTCAGGAAAGCTATGCCTAAGAATTTTGGTCTGAATAGGCAAATTGTCCCTTAAAGTCCAATAGTCTGCTTCGGATGCAATCAATGACGGTATCGACATACGGCATACCACACATCGACCTTCTGTTCAATTATCGCGATAAGCTTTTCTCCCAATCCACCAAACCAGTACCAGCTTCGATTCGAAGCCAGATTTTTCTCTGTCATCAATCGTCTCTTACGACAAACGAGTCATTGTCATACAAGAACATTAAATGACACAGACGTCGATTAAAAAAACAAGTGTATCCATTTTAGGACTTAAACCGACTTCCATATACAGTTTCTAACGACCTTTAATTACAAAACAATTCCTAATTGCATTTAAACTCTCTAGCCCTTACGCGGAGTGCAAGTCGTGAAGCTTTAAATAGACTACGTACCACCAAAGTTGGCCTCGGAGACAGTTCCACCGGGCTTGTCGGATCTCAGGAAATCTGTGCTTTGTCGCTCGTCGCCAAAGTCCAACACGAGAATTTCCTGCGAAATGTTCATATTTTCCTCCTGCGAGTGATTCTCCCCGGTCTCGTTGTGGGGCAACGAACGTTTCCTCCTGCCCCAAGACTCGATCGACTCCATTGCCCATTCGCACACCGCCTGAAATCAAAAATTACATCATGATGATAAACATTTTGATTATCCGTAACGTTTCCACCATATCTAATAGTAATAGAAGCTTTGCATATGCGTCACTAACGACAGTATAGTCCTAATGCGCAAAAAAGAAACATTTTTTGTTGTGTCTACGAAGTTATGTCATCGTAATTACGGGTCATACCAATATTAGTTGCGCCAATCTACACGGGAAGCTCGGTCCTAGGCGATAATGGCTTAATGACATTACTTGTTCTTTCCTTTTTATGTGGTAAGTCTGCTTTCATTGCGGCTGAGAGGATCATTATAGGATGCAACGTTAATGCCTGTGTGAAAGTGAAGATGTGTGCAATAGCTTACCGGTGAGCAAGGTCCAAGACAGTATTTGACGTTGCACTGGAAGATGACGCCGTAAGACTCGGTGAATCTGAACGCTTCATAAACGGTCTGTAGGGAGTTGCCGTCTGGAGTGAAGGCAGGGAAGATCGATGGGTCAACGGGGCACCTAGAATAAAAGACAAGTAACAGTCGAAACACAATAATAAGTCAGTATCAAAACGGCGATCATATCAATGGAAAAAATCTTGTGAGTCTTACCCTTCGTCGTCGATAATCTGAATGGTAGTCTTCGAATCCTTCGCCATAGCGACACAGCTGCGTGCGAAAATGCCGTAGGGAGCTGTGAAATGATGGAATTAAATCAAAAATTGGATTAAACAGACGATACAGGTAATGTAGGAGTTTTACAACTTAACTAGTTTGTATACCAATACCGTGATGAATATTGCACTATAATCTACCAAGGTACGTACCAATCTGTCAGTCCAGTTTGTAAAAAGCATCAAACGCCAGACTCCTCTTAATTACCAGGTTGCTACTGTTAGTAGATCATTCAAAATACCTACGTCGTATTATAGGGAATCATCAGCCTGATGGACATAGGCCTTTCCAATTGTTTGTCACGTTGGTCGTTGGATCTTGGGCTTCTCGCATCCAGCACTACTTACTTCTAAAATCGTCACTCCACCTGTCCTAAGGGCGTCCTACAGGACGTTTGCCGACTTTTTATATATTAACGAAAATAGTGGTCACTTACTGTCTTCTGGGATCTCGATACGGAAGGTGAGGCGGTCTCCGATGCGGACAGTCTCGACCTCGCGTTGGTGCGCGTCCAGGATACGAATGCGCGGCGAAGGAGCCTCCGGCGATGCGGTGATGGAAATCATCTCTGGGTCTCTGTGAATGTGCGCCGTAAGTTAGAATACGATAAAAACAAACCTTAGTTCAATAGGTAAAATTAACGTTCCTTTAGTTATTAATGTTATCCATGACAGTAGTGAACGATATAACTCTCTATTAGGCATCGCTTTTTACATTTCTCGTAATACTTATTTCCCGATACATAGAAGTGAATTGACCGGCTCACTCGATTGGGAGATTTTTTGCCGGGATTCACTAGGGGCAGGAAACTCTCACCCAGGATAAACATCAGACAAAAAAATTGTGATTGTATGTTTCAAGGTATATTATATTGTGTATATTTTGTAGTTTGTGTTCTGATTTACAAAATACTTACAAAGCTTCTTCACGTGTCGGGTCAATGTGACTTTGTCTGATATAGGTACCTACCTACTTAAATAAATGAAAATGTAAGATTGTTTTGATACCACCACTAAGTTAACAGTATAAAATATATGTAGACTTTGTCTACACATAATAGGTAGGTCTGTAACTAGTTTTACTGAAATAGCATTCTAAACCGGATTTCTCAATTAGTACATATAAATGGTAGTTCGAAATCTATGACGTCTTCATTACCAAGATACCTGCATCTTAAAAAATATAATGACTTAGATTCACACGTTGTCATCACAGGCTTTACTTTACAAAATTGGTTCATTATCGTTACATTTAACGCGGCGCTGTGGCATTACACTCATTGGCAGCAATCATGATAGTTATCGCAACAACTAACTTCATTAAACTGCATACAAAGAGGATAATTGCAGTTTACACTGCACATCACGTTCACATGTGAATCTAATTGTTGGGCATTTACGATGCAGCGGAGATATTAGGCCTGATATTCTTTCACGTGCGTCAATCTCGTTAAAAAACCGACACACGTATGCGAGCCTTGTTACTGTATAATATGTAGGTCAATTTATGTGAAACTTGCTACTTCGGAGATAAATATCAGACCACATACACAAACATTGCTCCGTTTCCAAAGTGAGTAGCTTCTGCAATTGTTCAGGAAATCAGCATTACGATAGCATCGTGAATATGTTTTTTTTAAGATGTAAGTACACACATGTACTCGTACTTTACTTAAATATATAGGGGGGTCTTCATGAGGGGCTCGCAACCATGACTCTTTTGCAAGCAGGATCACTAGCAAGAGAGCCATCGGGCCAGTATTCTCGGTCCTTGGTCTATAATTAAGTAGAGGTTTTCTTTTAATTACCAGGTAAAGACTATTTGCGGTGTATCTTGATGAAACATAGCCAGATCAAAGTTAGTTCAGAAATTTCATTCCATGTTCTCAACGTACGTTCCTACATGAGACGCCACATAAGTATTCTGCACATAATGCACGAGCCACTAACCTGATTGGCACCATTCCGAACGTGATGTTCTTCGAGCTCATGTCATAAGTGCATTTCACTTTGTAGATCTTATCCGCTTTAGTCATGACTACGCTGTGGTGTTGCAGCACAACAGTGTTGGAATAAACGCCGGTCTATAAAAAGATTCCATCATTAAAACAAAATTCCTTTGTATAATAAAACAAATAGTGGGAACATCCAATTAATCCCGAGTAAAACTTACGACGCTCTGAGTGTTACAATCCTGTCCGGCCATTGTGAGGTCGAGCCTGAAGAGGTCGCTGTTGACGACGTCAATGTTGCACGTCTCGGAGCGGCCCAGCGCATAGATACGGCCATTAAACGGCCTGTTGGTACGCACTTGCACAGCTATTCTCGTGTCCTTGCAAAGCACCGACACTGTAATAGGAACATTAATTGAAGTGCTTATGTCAGTACACAAAGTAAAAAGAATGAGACAGGACACGACCACGCGAGCGGAGCCTGCAATTTCTTCCAGACGGAGAGCTATTAGGATCATTAGCAAAAAAAATCACTCTCACGGGACTAGCCGGCGAAAGTGACAGCTCCGGCACAGTATATTATCGGTATAAGATAAAGCAGCAGCGAAACTAGGCCTATTTTTTGAGATACCTACGCTCGAAAGCCTTGGGGTTCTTCGTGAATGCAATAAATGCAAAACGTGACTGTTCATCTCGACACATCGCTTGCGATTGGCTGAACTGCAATTTCTGCTGCCTTTTAAGGTATGAAAGCATAATCTAGGTGAGACTTCGACACTTACCCAAGTGTCCTTTTAGTAATGTGTTGATGTGAAAACGGGCATAACCCTACCTAAAAATTTTGGCGAAACAAAAGTTGGTCATCCAGAACGTCTCCACATAGTTGCCATACTGCTTTAGCCTTTATATACTCTGATCCGGTTCCCGTTGAAATAAAGTAGCGCATAATTACCGTCGTAACAAGTGCCTGTCTTGTCACAGTTGGCGTCATTCCTGGTCAGGTTGCTCGACGTGTTGGTGTCCTGCGTATGCTCGATCGTGACGGGCAGCTCGCCGCTCGGGTTAGCATTGCTCGGCGGCTCTGAAACAAACAGACTACGTGTTACACCCCCGGGCGAAAGTGCATACCGACAAATTACGATTAATAAACCTGAACAAATCTATGACTCGAGGTTCGCACTCCTATTTATAGCCAAACCTCTGATTAGGTCGAGATTTCTGTGCGTGCTGCGCATGCATCATCATAATCGATACAAGATTGCGGCTATGTGCGGCGGCGATCTCGGCGAATCCACTACATCCTACCTGTTGCAATTACTCTAGCTAGGTACTCCGTGCAAACTTGCCGCTTGAAGCAATTCCAGATTTTCACACGCAATTGATAAGTACTCTTATAGTTAGGAACGTCGCCCGCCCACCTAATGCCGGAACGAATGGGAGCTGTTAAAACCTCGTGAGGAACACAGGTTACGCATCATTATATGGTGATTTACTCTCCAGCCCTCATAATTAGCAATCACAAGAGACAATCGCCGCCACCTGCGGCGGTCATTAATACAAATCGATTAATTATCAAATACGCACGAGCTGAATTAACGAAATAGCAGCGTGAAAATTATGCATCGACAAAACGCAGCCACCATTATTTATATTCGTGCGTCTGAGAATTTGATTTACGATCATATCGTGCAGTTAATTTGGATTTATCCTTACAAATCCATTTTTAACATATAAATGTTATTACATATAATTTAAGAGGGGCAGTTACTATAAAATTACATAAATATTATTATAATTATGGTGGGTGAGCGTATTAATGAAGTTAACTACGTAAAACTACGTTCAACCGTGATTTATTACTAAGAGGTTTCCCCTAAAATATAAAACATTGAATGGTAAAAGTATAAGACAGAAATTTCAAACCTCAGAAACCTTGATGATTTCTGAGGGATTTGTTTCAGCATTCATTTTAAATATTGTATAGGATTAATTTTCTTGCCTAGACAGTAAACTCATGAGAGAAAGGATCATAAATTATATTTTAATCTGACTAATAAGATCTTTGCTATTAAACGTTAGCGTATCAGAGAATAGGTACTACAGTATAATCATTAGGCAAAAGTTGCCGCTCCGTCTTCCTTCGTAGCTGTAAAGTGCTAATTTCAATCGCCTTACTGTACACCGGTACGTTATTAGACGAGTAATTTTCGCGTTAATAACCACGCGTCACCTTGTCAAGCGGATTCGTAATGTTAGTGGTAAATAGATACGTGGCAGGGGGCAGTTGGCGAATAAAGGAATCGGTTACCGGAACGCCGACGGTCGGTGAACCGTACCTAATCGATTCGTTAGCATAGTGCCGATGTCTCGACATGTTCCGACGCCCCACCAATAATAAGGTGACGTAAACTGCGATTTGGGCCGTTGACCGCCGAAGATGGACAAAGGAGTGTCACTCGCCCACGGCACGCAGATAAATGCTAACAATTATAACAAGACACTGGCAGGCTTCAAATTGTCACATGGGTTTTTTTTTATTCATTATGGGTTTGCGTTTGGCCACAATTCACCTGGTGTTAAGTGATATTGAAGCCTACAATGGAGCACGCTTACCCAGAAAATACCGATTCACTCTCGCCTTGAACACCTCAAGATCATATGTCTCCGGAAACAAAGAGTCCGGCAAGGAGTTCCATAGTTTGGCCGTTCGCACCAAGAAAGTAGAGGCAAACCGCACCGTGCGGGTCCTTGGGACCTGCACCATAAAACGGTGTCTCTTGTGTCTAACGGGTAAAGTCCATTGGGATGGTATTTTTTTTTATAGTAGCTCGACATAATGGCTTCCCTACGCCTGATGGAAAGCCAAAGAGAAGCCCAAGTCGCTGTGACAACTGGCAAGTAACTGGTTAGTTACCTGTCAGTTGCCATGCCGGCTCAACCCTAACCCCCCACGAGCTCCGGAGACCCTACTCACCAGCAGAAACACGACCCGGTGGTCTTTGGCTACGGTATTCTATAGGCTGGAGGTCCTTCCCCGGACGGGCAGCTCAATACGAGCGAACTTTCGCTATGCCCTACCTCTCTTAAAAAAATAATAAGTACATTCACAATAAAAAGTATCTAAGTTAGTTTATCAGTTGTCTAGTACCCATAGTACAAGCTTCGGCTTAGATTGGGGCTAGACGGCGTTATGTGGCCCAGCGTGGCATGTCTTAGGTTATTTATATTTATTATTTTATTTGAAACTAAGAAGGGGATATTGTATATCTATTTAAGTATTTTAATCACTGTTTAATCCTTTCAACTTTGCAGCGCAATATCTGCATCTGTTTCTGCTTAGCCCAATGGTTGAATGGTAGATAATGCCTACGCGGCTTCGTCCGCCGTTTGTACACTATCTCTATTGTGCAATAAAGATGAAATAAATAAATTGTACCAAGGTCATAATGGTAAACAAATCATTCTTCAATATTTTATTTACTGTACGTTACGTAACTGTACTATGGTTTTATATTTGGAGAAAGAATAGCGATCGCGAGTAGAAAATTGTTGGGTTCAAGAAACCTACCAACTTGGGTTTCGAAGAAATGAACATGATGCTGTGTCATTGTGAATTATAGATTGACACTACTACCGCCGTGATCAGACGTGACGCTTACAATCACGTGCACGATTTTTTCTAGAAATATTTTTATATTGTCTTAGTAACCGCCTAACTTAGCAGGTAAATCGTATGGTTTCTCCAAGATCCCCTTAATCGACTGTTAAGACTTTTCCATCACCATTTTAGCAGCAATTCAAGCATAATCATTACTCCAACATTTCTCCAGTAGTTAAATTTTGTCTTTCGTGCTAAACTAAATCTGAATTTAAACCAAAAACTGTATGGTTTCATATTACAATTATATTGGTTACTAGCTGTGCCAAGCGGCGTCGCTCGCGTGGATATCGGGTTTCAAAAATAACGGACTTCCATATAATACCTATCTATACATTGTGCCTAAGTTTTAAGTTAGACCTCTAGCAATACATTGGTGAAAACCGCATTCAATTCTATGCAGTAGTTTTCGCGTAATGCGCGTTCAAACATACAGGTTTAAATTTCTCGCGTTTTCCCAACACTTCCCGTCACTGCTCCGCTCCTATTGATTGTAGCGTGATGAAAAGTATCCTATAACCTGCCCAGGAGTATGAAGAATAATTGTACCAAGTTTCGTCAAAATCTGTTCAGTAGTTTTTTTTTCTATAACGAACATACAGACAGACAGACAGACAGACAGACAGACAGACAGACAGACAGACAGACAGACAAAAATTTTACTGATTGCATTTTTGGTATCAGTATCGATCACTTATCACCCCCTGATAGTTATTTTGAAAAAATATTTTATGTACAGAATTGACCTCTCTACAGATTTATTATAAGTATAGATTTGTTGCATACATTTATCTTTGTAAGCAAATCAAACAATTCCACGAACATTTATAGTCAGATCGGTCCGTTAGTTGCAATTCCATCCGAGAGCTGGCCCTCAATCAGCCTCTATTTATGCCATTTCAATCGTATATTGTTGGTTGAAATGAAAATAGCTAGAACACTGGGCTAAACCAATTACTGCCTGCTCCTGGCCATACCACCAGTGATTACCGCAAAACCGGTCACTTTTCAGAGCCGCATCGATTTCAACTGTCAATCAAAAATTATTATAATGCCTAGCCTATTACTGTAATGACATCCTTCCAAAGAGGCGAGGTACTTACAGACATGTTATTTATTTTAGTACACAGATGATTTATGTACAATGATGACGTTAAGTATCCTAGCTTCATCAAACTTGTTTCGCTATAAGCAAATGCAAATTATTCATTATGTTTATTATGCTTTAAAGGCTAGCTATAAAGCAATGATAGAACGTTTCTATTTTCTCCAGTCGAGCCTAGATAATTGAAAACTAGCTCTGTTTAGATGTTACGGGGTAAGTTTATTTATAAGTATATCGAGATTGGCGCATGAAATTGTTAACACGACCTCGGTGGCGCTATGGTTAGTTCGTTGAGACTAAAACGTGTACGGTCTGAACGTTCCGGGTTCGATTCCCGATAAGGTCAATTTAGGAAATGAACTTTTCGGGAGTAGCTTTTAGAGACGTCCCTGTCATCATTGCCTACCCATAGTACAAGGGAAATCCTCAGTTAGAAACCAGATTGTCTGGTGCACTTATATAATATAGAACGATAATAATGCATGGACATTTATTACCTTATTAGAAGCGGGGACAATAATGAACTATTTTTGGAGGAACATTGTGCATTCAGAGGAAATTGATTTAAGAGTCCAAAATGTCCAGGTCATGAGAATTTTTGAACTACAAGTAGGTAAAGTTGACTATTCATAAATCAGTTGAGATTATGTAGATTTTATCTAAGGACTTATTTGATAAGTAAGGCATTACTCGTTAAAACAGATCGTAATATCAACTGAACGAGTTCTAGCTACAAAGTAAAGTTTGAAAGAAAAAGTATTAAAATCGCTTTTCTTCACGGCGCGTCCGAGAATTTGTAGCGTTTCCGCGGCTCTGGAAGTCGATGACATTGCACCAAGCATATTCGCAACGCTCCAGCGAATAATAAGATACGACCAATAAATTCCCACGCTGTTGCCGACCCGGTGAATCCATCTACCTATTTGAAATATGGAGCTGGTAAATAATTATTTATGAAATCTAAATCATCGGTACTTGGCTATCATAACGAATTCTTCGATTTCACCAAGAGCTAGTTAGGTATGTAGAGCACTGTAGAAAAGTTTGGCAAAATAATTTCAAGCTTATCTATTAAAACATTATTACGGCTATTTAAACTAATGGGAAATGAAACTGTTGTGAAGAATAAAGATTTCTTTTTTTCTCTAAAGTTGTACAAAGCAAAACAATGGATGACTATAACAATTAATTAATTAAAGTAGTGCTTCTAAGCGTAGTTTCAATACTAGTGAAGCTGTTAATCCGCCATTTCATAATAGCCCTACTGAAAGGCTACTGATAGGCTTTTGTAAAATGTACAGGCAATTCTGTAGGTAGAATAGTCCACAAAAACAAACGTTGCAATTTCTTCTGAGTTATCTTTTTTCGAAAGTAACAATTTCTAGAACCGGCTAAACCCATGCGTTTCCTGTTATAACTGTACTCGACCTATAACTAAGAACTCGACTGTTCGATATACCAATGACATATTCATTTCATCTATCCATTTCTGTTCTATTATCAGATCCCGATTCAATAGCAAAATGTTCACTAGTCGGTTGAATCGTCTTGAAAGCGTGGCGTGGGCGCTTCATTACCGGGGTCGGAAGTGGCCGCGAAAGGCGATAACGGTCCACCTGGACACAGGGTTCCGCAGGCTCGTTAGCCCGAGATGCCGGGCCGTTATCCAGATCGTGCCTGGAATATGTTTGCGTACTGGCTAGGCAACCACCTGTCCTAGTGAAGGATATTAGTCATCAAATAGGTACATATAAAAATATCGGTCGTAGCTCTCATTTTAAAATAAGAAATTTTCCTAGAACAGGGATGTTTCCTGGGTCAAAATACTTACATTATATTTAGTCCGTATTTTCGATTATGACAATATATTGGACACGTATTATTCCTTTTTTCATTTACACGAAAAATAACAAAGATACAAAGCATCAAAATTTAGGAGTGGGAGTGTTTGATGTCACGCCGTGCGACAAAATGCTGCACGGCGTGACGTCACGCGAAACTTTAACGGGGTATATCTTTGTAATCTTGGGTCTAATTTATAAATGATAAAATAAAATACGTATCTTTTATTTTTGAATAATTAAATTTTTAAGGAAACAAGCCTACTGTTTAAGTATACATCATCAATGTGATTCATCATGTCATGGTGAGTCATGGTATGATAGACTACTTAAGGAGCATATATTAAGGTTTTCGCTTGACGCATGCAAGGTCATTGCTTTGCGGCGCGGTCAAATTGAGAAAACACCTCTTTTAATTTTAAGTCGTCGGTTGTTCAAACAAACGGTCAATCGTCGTGATAAAAGAAATAAAAGCTTCAGTCGGATTCTAATTAAGTGACCTAGCTTTACATCACTTGAGTTTAGGGGCAAAATCTACTGTAGGTATTTAGTAAAAGTACAGTCCTAAACTAACAGTGTAAACCTACCAACGAATGAATCTGCGAAACAATTCACATCAACCTGGTGTCATACTAAGATCTTCCCTTGTACTATGAATAAAGACTAGATGATGACTATAGGCTTCTCCCAAAACATCCAGCTTAATTTCATAATCCTTGCAATTGTTATAGCCAGGAAGAACAAGCGGAAATACTCGCGTACTACAATTACTGACCACTGCCTCTTTGCTAAACGTAAGCGCTTAATGTCTAACGCGGTCTATAAAGGTGTAGACGGCTCCGCAAATCAATCAACTCGATAGAAAATTTAATTAACATCAACACGTGATTGCATAAAAATTGTGGCAAGCGATATTCGATTAGCAATAGCATCGGGGGCAGTGACCTGCGCAGGCGCCGCGGATCGGGCAAGGCCGGCCAAGGCCGCACCGGCATCACATAACCGCCTGTTATTAAAACCCGGCCGAGTCTGATACCTACGCGTTTATTAAATACCTCTTGTACCTACACACACAACTGAACAAATTAATGTACCTATACTACGTCTATTTCTAAGTCAGTTGTATTGGTGTGCAAAGAGTTCTTGCCAATTACCTTTAGAGATTAGCGAAATCCTTTTTAATGCGAACTGCTAAAATTTGGAATCAGTTAGCAGCTTGAAAGCGCTTGAAAACTTCTTATAGGAATTACGAGTACAACTTGCGGATTTTAAAGACTACAAGGTTTTATCCGAGTTAGCGTGCCATTAGCGTCGTACCATCCTGCGCTGCAACTTTTACAAACTAGCTTTTTTAACAAATACATGAGTGTAAAAATTTATAATCGGACACTTTAATTGTTTATGTATTGTGCTTAAGTGTAATCTACATAGATTACACTTAAGCACGCACGAGCGCGTAATGCGTTAAGACCAAAATTTTGGCAAAACCATATTCCTTAATTTCAACGCAACACCTGATTAAGGGGTTTTATAAATTTAAAACTACACATGTAGTCTCAAAAAACATACAATGGCAGGGCTTAATCGCTTATGTTATCTGAAAACATCAGTTGTAAACTGTATGATGCACTTATGCGAATTTCTTAAATCTGAACGTTACCCGATCGTAATGGTGGAAATTTGCATAATACTCATAAGAGAAGGTCTAATAAAACTACAACTTTATACGCTGAACATCGAATAACCTTATGTATCTACTTACTGCTTCTTATATTTAGATTTTTCGATTAAAGGCAATCACATCAGGCAAGTTGGGGAATGCGTTTCTTTGTTAGATATTTTAAAAGTCATTCCAGCATTTGCGAATCTTAGAAATGGAATAATAAAAGATGCTTTCGTCGGCGATACAGAAATCATACATCATAATCGTTCCAAATTTAAAATAAAACTAAGGATCAGTATTAGTCGCAATTCACTAGCAAAGGCGTATTTTAGCTCTTAGACAGCATTAATAGAAGTGGTACTATTTCAGTTGGTTTGTTCAGCGGTCTCTATGACAATTTTAAAGATACACGTTTATTAATATCTTTACCATATACAGCTACCGATGGACTTCAGATATACGACCAACATCCGAACAGGTGCCACACATTGCTAAGATCTAAGTAACATTTAGTACTTTTTCCATTTTAATTTTATCAAAACATTTGCAGAGTCGCTCTTGAGAAATTGTCAGTAATAATAGCCATTTTCATTCGTCATCTTTTTTCTCGTGTAATTTGCTGTAAATTGCAGATATTTATCACCAGATTTGCTTTTTCTATTATTATTTTAGGATCCCACCGTGAGAAATGGTAATTATCTATACATGAATGCTCTATGATTATTGCAATTTGCTTACCTACATATTTCATAGGAAAACCGACTGAGAACCTAAATGTAATTTATTTTCTGCATTGTTTTTTGTTAAAAATAAAATTTGTTTGAAAATCCATCGCAATCTTCTTCATTGTTTGGTTACAAAATTAGGATAATTAAGTAGTTCGTGCTCAACACCTACGAGGTAAGGATTCTAGCGACCCCAAATGGTGCCATAGGAAAGATCACCGGTTTAAATCTGTGACGTAAAGCAAAGTATACGTGCCATAATTAAATATAACATTTCATTATTGTATAGCACCTTCTAATTTTATTTGCAAAAAAATATGTTAAATTATGTATAATAGAAAATTGACTTTCATTCAATTCTGTTTATGCTATCAAAAATTGAAACCGACCAAACATTTTTTCACCACGGGCGTTACTGCGTACATTTTACTGCGTTCTATATCCGTCGTGATTCAATTATTGGTGAATTAGGGCTGGGCCACGACGGATGCTGCTGGCAAAAAATAGCTATTCAATTTGTGTACGACCACCGTTAGCAGAGCACGCACGAGCGGAGTCGCCGCCGACCGCCGCGGCGCGGGCGCCCGTCACAATGACCAGCTTTGTTGCTTTTTGCACCGAAATGCATCAAATGTCTTCGTGATGTCGCATCAGTAGTGCATAATACGGCATATTAGAAAAAGACTAAACAAAAGATGCAAAACACTTAATTCTTAGTACGAACATCAGAAAAACCATGATTATGTGCGTATCGTTACGCTGCACTGTATTCAGCTTGAACCGTTGAGTGACTTCTGTACACCTAAATAAGTAGGTAACATAAGGCTTAGGTTTACCCTGCATTAATCTGCAACATATAATTGTGTATGTTTGTTATAATTGTATAAGTTAACGAACGTCTCAAACATTGGAAATTGTTATGGAATAAATATGAACTATTTAATGACATTGTCTGAGAATCATGCAAATCTCAACTTTTAAAGGTATATTTGCTATGGTACACGTACAAGTACCTATTGACCTACAGCTATAGCAATACTACCAGTTGAAACAGTGCATGGTAGGCACTAACCAAGAGTTTTACAAACAAACACTGTTATTTTACAATTTTACAACAATACTAGCCAAAAGTATATCAAGCCACTTGTTATAGTAAAGTGCGTAGGTATTAGAGATGAATCTATGGGACATGTCTTCAACCGCAAATACATCGCTACAAATGTTTAAACAATGAATCTTGATAAGGCGCAAACAGCGCATGTAACATGATGTGTAGTCGGACGTTTTATAATACAGCGTATTAAACATTTCGCCTGCTACAGTGACACGGCACATTTGAGCATTGTAAACATAAATAGCCAAATTGCGACGATGTATTAACGATAGCGTTATCTATTCAATGTAAATTAGTATCAATTACGGTGCTGTAGCTAGCTGAATCGTTTCATCGTAGAGATGCATCGCTACAATGCAATGTACGTGCCGAGGCGGCCCACTGACGAGAATGCTTAATACGTCCGATGATTTCTATAGACGAGGAAAAGCTTTTGAGCGCCTGCAGCGTCGATTTTTATTCGATTACAGTAATTGAGAAATCAATTCTGATATCCATAGCTTGGACAGTTCAGTGCAAATAAAAAATTTCAATAATACTCTACAGCTGTGCTATCCGAATGTCATACAAATTTACATTTGAGTAAAGTTATAAAACCCTTAAAATTCACCATATTAATTCATTTCTCTAATGCAATAATTGGCTACCTAGCCAAAGGGTACCCACCTAGCCCTTTAATGCAAAACGTAAAAAGTTTATATTATACTGTCGTCGCATCAAAATAATATGTTAACATACCCTAATTACCGCATTTCTATTCTAAAGAGTTTAGCACTATTTTAAGTAACTTTACCCTCGTAATACATATAGTACCTATAGCTTTTGGCTAGTGGCACTTACAGAAAAGCGTGAGCCGTTTCTGTGACACGACTACAGAGTGCCTATTACAGTTTATTTGATCGCCATTAGATAGCGAGTATCTTGCCGTAATTACGTTCATCCAATACGGAGGAGGAAATGCAAGGAATTGAATTTGCTGTTAACGGTTTACTACCGGGAATATCTGAATACTTCATTATTATTATGTACGTTTTGCCTCGTTGTGGATCGGTTTGATGGCAATCTTAATACCATAACAACAGGGCAGCGTAATAGAGTAGCTAGCAACTCGTTTATTGCGGAACTGCGGTGCTGGGAAATGCGGCTCATGTGCTATTTGATATGTGCAGATCATTACATGCGGGCATACACAATACTTCAACGAGAAGCTTGGAATAACCTAAAAATTACAGCCTGTATAGCTAAAGTGACTGACAGGTTCCTGGCAGGCTGATTAGCGATACTCGTAAAGTGGACCAGTTTAATACGCCGTTGTTTTTTAACTACGCTTTATAGTACTTCTGACAGCTGTTGACAACAGTTTAATTAACCTGTTTTGTTTATTATCACAGACGTCGGGTTCCCGCCTCAATCAAAATGCCCTATATTTATGAAACAAATTGTTTTAAATTATACAAATACTTTAGTTGGCTCGGTTATATTTCAATGTTTCGCTTCAGACGCCGGTTTGCCAGGCTTTTTTGTAAAGTTCACACGAACGGGTGGTATTGTAAAGAATTATCACATATATTGTGCCTGGTTTGGAGCGGGAGGTCTATATTCAGCAATGATATGATAGTGATAATTGTATGTATATATTTATTTATTTAATATTTATGGTACATTATAATATTTATGTAGTATATTTTTATTTCATTTTTTTTTTTATGTATAATGTATTTATTTATTATATTAGTTTATTTTTATATATTAGGTATTATCATCTTCCATTGTGTTTCTCTTTGAACACTCACCGCACATAAATCTGCTCTCTGCATGACCTAAAGGTTAACTGGTAGAGAATGCTCCTAGCATTAAGTTCGCCTTTTGTACCATTTTGTGCAATAAAGTTTAAATAAATAAATAAATAAATAAATAAATAATTATGTGCTGAGACTTAACCACTCTTCAGGGAAGATGGCAATGGCTTTACTAAACGGTCTACGTACTATGGCCCGTTTTTTAACACCTATTAAGTATTATTTTCTCATCTTGCAGGAATAAACTTTTATATGACTTGGATTTTACAATTTGTTATTAGATGGGTAAATAGTCGTCACTACACTGGCACACACAAAAAGGGCTTTCGATCTAATAGTTCACATTTTTGATCTGATTTCATAACCTAATAGATACCGGTCATATATTATGTATATTGGAAGCCTGACTGAAAACCACCAAATAACTATATTTGTAAGAACAGACAAATATATTCTATAAATCACAAATTAAAATTTAATATGTGATCTGTCAATTTACTCTAATTAATGCACTTAACTACTTTTCCAAACGACAAACATAGATTATCCTCTTTGCTTTGAAGTTTGCAATATTTTCAGAAACTTCCGCAGTCATAATCGTAGTTGATTTGCTTTAAAGTAGGTGAAGAATTACCACATTTACCATATAATTTACATTTCCTACCTAAGATCGCATTATGATTTACTACCTGCTAGATTGACAGATAGGAAATTAGCCGCGGGGATCGTATTTCACGTTGAGATTTAATTGAACCAGTGCAGCAATCGGCTCTCATTTGTAATATCTAAGCAGCGCTTCGTCCCGTCCTGCTATGAGCCTAGCATTGCATCACGATCTTTGTTCCTGCGTACCTTCAACATTATTCAATGTCTTGTCGGGCAATATTATTTCCAAGTCGCGAATCGATTTTATCGGTGCGATCGTGGTTTGGAGCAAGCGTTAGCGATTGGTGACTCTTCGATTAAGGTACATTGGACCCCTCTGACCCTGACCTCCAGTTGAACGCAACGTGAGATATGAACTCGCATATTTCAACGTCTACTTACAACATGATTATAACTGTACACAGTGCTTTTCCTAAGCGCGATTGTCAACTGTTTCCCTAACTACCTTCTCGGAATTAATTACCCGTAATATGCACTTTATTTATACAGCTATTCCATGTGAATGTGGATAACTGTAACTCTACAGTGTACTCGGTGAATTAAAATTCATTTCACGGTTTGAATTTCATTATGATTACGCGTAGGTAAACACGTGTTTAAATTCATCTTATGACATGTTGTTTTTTTTTAAAATTTAATGTTTGGAAAACAATTTGAGCATGCTTAAAACACTTTTATGTAAATACACAACTTTTTACACTATAAAAATTTTCAACTTTGTACGGATTTTACTGCTTGAATAAGCACAATTCACACATAATAATTCGTTTTATGTGGGCTATAAAAATCGAACGTGTCTAAAATAAAAAACCTTTTACGACCTTAAATATGTACCTAGTACATACTATAACGCAATGCACATCATTTTGTAACCCACTGTAGTAACCAAATGTTTTAAACGCCATGAAACGTAAACATTTTAGTTTTTTTTATATATTACTTTACTACAGAAATACATAACATACATATTAATTAGTTAAGCTAATTAGAGGTCTTTACGGTAAATGGTCGCAGCCGAGGCTTACACGAACACTCGGGTATACGAGGAGGTTCAGTCACTTCACACAAATGTTTATTTTAATCTGATAACCCCGCAAAACGCCTCTTTGTCTCTCATACATTCTCATAAGTCGGTACACTAGGTGAGAAGTATATGAAATGAAAAAGTTGGCAATTAACGTTCGTGAACAAAGCTTAGTGCACTTATAGCGTAATTACAAGATTATAATCTTTAATTGTTTTAATACAAAACGAATTGATTTTTAGGATACGTGTTGATGTGAACATGTAAATGCATTTCTTTAACAATAGTTTGGATCTGAGAACGTGCATAATTTATTTTAGTTGGTTGTAATTTTTATAATTGTTTTCGTAACGGTATACCCCACTGTAGGTTTATATTTTACTGATTATTATTCACTTTTGAGCGGATGTTAATATACAACAAACAGAACTTATTACCTATATTATGTAAAATATGTAATAGCATATGAATAATGTAAGTAGGTATGTGTTTACTTTGAGCATCTATTATTCTTTTCAATGTGTTTTCTTTATAGGACATGGAATGCAATTTCATCTAAAATTAGGGCAGATTATACTCGTATTTTTATGGCGAACGCGCTGTTATGCATGCTGCATACGCCATTATTTACCAATTAAAAAAGATGAAGTTAATAAAGGGCGAGCCTTGGAATTTCGAAATCTAATTAAATAAGATAAAATAAGATAATTCATTCAGTCAGATAATTCACATCAACAGCTTGGTCTCAAACGAAGGTATTTCTTTGTACTATGAGTCCAGATGATGACTCTACCAGAACACTCATCGCTAACGAACTAACCACTCACTACGTATTTAAATACATATGTTGTGATAGATATAGATATATCATATTTTTAGAACAGAATAAATTATCCCACGCAAGATTTAAGCAATAAAAACGTGACACAAATGACTTCCTTACTTGGACACTTTTACAAAGTACATAATTTATCAAAGATAGACCCATCATTGGTTCTCCCGTTTGCTTAGTTGATCATTTTCTAATGCGGTCGTTATGTAACATAGTAGATAATACTTAGATAAAAAGCTAGGCTCTATTCAACCGCGTCGCAACTTTTTGCGCCATAAAGGGAACGGTGATCATTCTCCCGTCAGTCGAGTCGGTTACTTGTACTGGATCTAGCCTTTCTATCTGATATTGGGACATAAATTAATGATGGTAAGTTTCTATAATTCTATTTGATATTTGTTATGGACAATAGAAGTTCGTTTATGTTTATGGGTACGTAGTAGGTATATGTTTTCTAAGTCATACAACTATTAAATATTCGCTACATAGTATAAAATAAATCGCTTTTCTTTATGTCTGTCCCTATGTATGGACAGATCTTTAAAACTACGCAACGGATTTTGATGCTGTTTTTATAATAGATAGAGGGATTCAAGAGAATGGTTTATGTGTATAGTATATGCATTAGACCCGTGCGAAGCCGGGACGGGTCGCTAGTCTATAATGAAAAGAAGTGATGTTGACGCTACAACTGAAGATATTTTACGCATTATAACAACTTCCTAGTACTTTGAAAAAAGAACCGTGTAAGTATTCGTTATTAGGAGTAATTCAACAATTGTGCAACTATGGTCAACACATTGTTATAATCAGTTACCGAACCCACATTCCTAATGAGTAGATATATTTATATCGGTCCTATTCGGCCTATGGGAGTTGCAGAGTTACTCAAGTCACACAGAACACAACAACACAAATCAGAGTCCTTTTATCCGTCATTTTCTGTCCTGTCCTTTTTTTTTTATCAGTTCTCAAAACTTTAACAAGGGACCACCTGCTGTTCGTTCATTGTTTCACCGATCGAATAATATGAGTATGACTTTACGAGTTAAATCACATTTCGCAACATCTGTTCGCAATTTAACTTAACAACTTAAAGCGCTACTCAAATTAAAGAGATAACTGACGTACCCACGATCCACCTCAAACATCACAGACATCTTTTAAGTGACTAAGCAGTATTGCTTAGGCAACACTTCGTTCTAATAAAATTAACAGCAGTAATGAACTCCCACCTAGACTTGTAATTACGCACATTGACCTTATTCCTAAAAAGTACATAATCCTCGCATATAACAGCTTTAATAACACTTAAGACACAGCAGTAATGTTTTATATGTCTATCTGACTGTACCTACATACTATGTATAGGCATAATAGCAACTGCAGATTGAAAATTAATGGTCTGTAGAATCGTGTCACGCCGGGTGATGAGCACAAGGCAATGCCAGATCTTGGAAACGATTTGCAGGTTAATTCTGCAACCATTAGGGGTAATGTATTGTTTAAAGCTTTCACGATCACGACCATAACACTACTATAATTAGGTACCAATGCTCTTCAAGGTCCGGAAGAAAGTTCTACATTGGTCATGGTGCCAAAATGCCCACAACAATATATATTTGTTACTGTCTAAATTTTTTACAGATCATCATAAGAGTGTCACGGTTAGTATTTCGAAGATCATTAGGGACTAGTATAAACGTGTCTTACATGTTGCAAGTAAGTAATAGGTAGATATGCGAGAGCCTGCAATGAATAATTTTTTTATTTAGTTTCCTTACTGGCGCTCTCTATATACTGGGACACAGTTCTCCGTTAGACCACCAACTAGGTGATTGTGCAACTCGCAACGACGAGTAATTATTGCACTTGCCGCCGTTTTGACATGATTTATTCCACTGCTCCTGTACATAGTGACGGACAACTGATGAACAGATGAGCCGGCGCCGCCAGTTGTCAGCTACAGGCACTTATAAGCTACTAGTCTTGATCGACGATTCTCAATGAGGACCTAATATTTATCATGTACAGGATACTAGTTCTTAAAGCTTAGCTATGCGCACTCAGTGTTTGCTAGCCTTTAATGGCCTTTATAAGCAGGAAAAGTAGGTACTATTCCTATCACTATTTTAAACACGAGTACTTAAGTTTGTAATGATTCCGACGCTGGAGTCGCCGCATTCATTTTTAATACGAATATCAAACAAAATACTTAAAGTATGATACCTACTATAGACACTACTGAATTCTATAAAACTACTACTGGAATTAATAAAGTCATTGGTTTATAATACATGTATGTGAATATGTGCAGTTTTTTGTACGACACTAATTAACTAATAAATTAATCATAGTACACATTTATAGTCATATTTGATCGTTATAAAATATCGTTAACCTAACCTCCCTTACATTAGTCTACACAGAACAGGTTCCTCTATTAATGTAAAAATAAAAAATCTTGAGCTATCACCTTTCATAGGTCCCTATAAAGCGTGAAACACGTAAAATAATATTTTTCAAAGACAGTAGAACAGGTCCGGCTAGCATAAAATTTTATACTAGAAATAATTTCTCTGACGGACAACGACTAGTCGTGCGTGCTCTTCAGCGGATAAACTAAACCCAACTATAAACACACCAGAAACAATAACTCTTCAGTTATTACCACACAAATGGAAAAGTGCCTTTGCGAGAATCATAATTTGTTCCATAATTTTAGAGTTAAACGCATTCGAAATTATATTATATCTTTTTCGTAGAATACTTAAAGCACCCCGCCGGGAGCTAGGTATTTAATACTAGGAACGACGTAAACTCTTGACGTAAAAATGCTCACTTGTTGTAATAATATTGTATAAAATGGGTAGATTAGTTTATCTCTCATTTGTGCCACCGTCTGAATGCCTACTGCACATAAACATTGCTAGCAGTAAGAGCGCTACGTAACAAGTAGGTATGACTTCCAGCAAATTCTGCTATGTTCATATAATGCTTGTCAGAAATTCATATGCAAAAGGATTTATAAACAAATTATGAACCATCTATATCTGATATCTTTTAAGCACGCATGGACTTTATTGTTAATAAACAACTTTTACACATAGAGTAGGTATGTTAAACACATTATCCCTGGGCTTGTAGAAAACTTTCTCTATATTTGAAAATCATGGTAGATAGTACTAATCCTCAAAAAAATACACACAATGTTATACAAAACCTGCTCTTTTCGATAAATTGAAAGTCGTTTAAAAGTGAATCTCCACCGGAAAAACTCATGTTCTTTGCAGTAATAATGACTTAATGATTCAGTAGCAACATGCCGTCAGAAAGTTAGAGATGACACACCCCTGTACTCCAAAAAGTACTTTAACCATTTAACTGCCCAAAAATCAGACAAGTTTTCAAAGTTATGCCGTCTAACGTATTAATCTGTTTTAGTCTGCCGCTTGTTCATTCTTCAGTCGTGTAGAGCTAGCTATTCTCCTATAACACTTTGGAAGAGACCTAGTACCTAGTGTGCTATATATATTATGTACAATGTAAACAGCTTTTAGTACTAATTTTAGCTGGACTTGTAACCAATAACTGCCCAAGCGTCAATCGTTTATACCCTAGGTAGAAATTGCTTATCGTCAAGCGCTACATCTAACAAAAGTACTGTTTACTTAACAGGTTCCAATTAACTCGGTGGCCTCCATGGCGTAAATGTTCATTAGCTTAGCAAATGATGTTGTATGATCCCGATATAAAGTGGCAGCTTAGCGCATAGGTAACTGTAAAGCGCACGTTGCGCTGATTGCGCACGGCAAAAACGACGCATGCGGCGATCGCCAGCTGCGTATAGACTTTTAATAGTAAACGGGTTTTTACAAAAAGATTTAAAGACACCCAAAAGTAATAAGTATACAAAAAAAATAAAAATGTAGAAGACTCGGACAAATTAAGTTTAAATTGGTTGATTAAAGGCACAATACACACTTTGAGTTTTCCTCAGGGCACCGGGACACAATTACCTAAGGTGCGACTCTCAATTGTTTGATATAGTTTAACAGACTGATAAAAAGTAAGTCAAAATGTTTTCACCTAATGCAGAAGTACTAACTACAACAAAACTTTTATGTAAATTAAAAGCTAAAAAAGTAATTTCAAAACGGCCTGCTAAGTTAATGTATAATTTCTAATGCGCAATAGATACATTGCAATGACTCTAATTTATATCTCAAAATATAGTTTTACAATCTTGACCATAAATTGAATGCGTAAAGATGGTACTTACTATTTTAATTAGGTGTGTATTCTTAGTCGTTATAGTATAAGTATTGCTAGAGGCTTCTAATATTTTCAATACGTACGATTAAGTTTTGTTTTTTCAACTAACAACTCTTAGTAATACGGTTTAGTAAGCAAGCTTCTGTAAAATAAAACCCACGTTTCATTACTTCTTGGCTTTCGTTATTTTTATTTTCCCTCTGACTAAGCAGGCCAAGACATCTTAATAACCCAGTGATCACTAAGAATATATTGCTCCCCTCCACATAATGGATCTTGTCAACTGGGTAATACTTTCGTGATCAATGAGGTAACTTCACGCCCTGATCTATCACGTTACGAAGGAAACTTCCCATAATCTTTATCGACTGGTCCAGTCTGCATCATTAATGCCGAGAGAGGACGAAACAAACATCTTAAAATCGCATCGCAAAGCGCGGCTAGTTTTTATAATTTCCCGTGTAATATCACCTATTACATTACATATACCTACTGTGTAGCAACACCTTCATGTATCATTATGTCACTGAACACAGTAGGTTGCAAATTCGTTTTTTTTTTGTACCAGTAAAGCGACCATTAGTCTCATATTTTGTGTAATGATAACCTACAATTACCGCCTCTCGTTTATTACGACCGGATTGGCCGGCGTACGAAGCCTGCGTTAAGTAAGCTCTAACAGCCATTTTAGTTGACTTGCAAATTAATTTAAAAAACAAGATTCGTCATGTAACAACCATAATCATTATAAGAACATAAGCACAACATGTAATTTTGGAATACATTTTTTCGTTACATACTTTGCGTCGGGCGAGTATATACTTTGGGCGCTTCGACTGTTGTCTAAGTAATAGGTGAACTGTGTTTTTTTAAACAGCATAGTGACTCTTGGTCTAGTAATAAATAAGCCGTAAACGCGGTTGTACTGGACAGGTAGCGTTAGAAATTACTGAGTATACCAATCAATTTACTTGCATACAATATTGAAAATGGAAGTCCTAGATTGTAAGTTACTTCTAAAAGATCAGCAATATCATAGTTTATGTCATAGCAATTCATAAATAAAGGTACATAAATAAAGGTAGCTGTGATATAGGTTTTATTACACACTAGGACATGCACCTCAATCTAGCTAGGACCCAAAGTCAAGCCTGCACCGCGATCGTGTATAGCCATATAAATATCCTCGTACCCACATACAAGTCACGACTATGTACGTTTAGTTTATGCCATCGATTTCCATCTTTCAATTAAACTGCATGTTCTCTAAGCCTAAACATATTCAATGCACTTTGCATTGTAAGCAAAAGCACGATATGCCATAACTCATACATAACATACATAACTCTTATCTATCTTCGGAGATTATCAGATATTTGTAACATTACTGTGTGGTTTACATTACTTGCATAGAAATAAAAAGCTATATTACACGCATCATGGATTCATAACGCGCGTTGCATGCAATGCAATAAATAGAAGACATGATACCAGTCACGAATTATAGCTCGATTGTATACCGCGTATCGTGTGAATATATCTCGAGCATAGAATCGGCCAGTGCGCGGGGGAAGATCGCTAGCAAATAGGGTAATAGTCGCCAAGTAGCATAAATAAACGCTTATCTCCTATTCCTGCCACGCTATACGCTCACACTTTCATGCCCAGCAGCCATACTAAACAAGCCTTAAGTGTTCTAAGAAAAATATAGGAATTACTTTCACGTACCCTTTGTTAGCTGTCGAGTGCAACGTGTGAGAAATACTAATTACATCCTCTTTGCAAAACTAAATGAGTAACAAAGTGAATCGCGATTCAGCATAGTACTTAATTCTTTTATATACGATGATGGCTTTGACAGCACAATGGCGGACCACCGTTTCCGCAGACGCAAATTAAAGCTGGATATTCAAATAGATGCAAGACTCGCTGGCCGGCAAGTGGAGTAGCGAAGGAACGCATTATTTACATTTCAGTGCGTCGTTAAATCTTCGACGGGGGTGAACGCTCGGTCGTCATAGCTCGTAGCTATGAGTGTGTGTCCCGCAGACTAGTTGCGAAGCTAATTGAAGGCGAGATCGTGGACTATCATTAGCGACCAAGCTGCCCGTACTACTAGGGAATTCATTTCACTTCAAAACTGGACATTATTTTTTGACCGCAACGTAATTCACAGAAAATTCACTGCTATTGTTAACTGGAGCTTCGACGAAGCGTTTGTTGTGGATAATGTATGGGTAGGTTTGTTTATAAGAACCGTTGTTGTGGATTAACCCTTTACGATCCTATAAATCTATAAAGTAATCTAGATAACTGTTAACAGCGTGAACTGTTGGAGTATTGGCGTCCGATACTCGTATAGCCAATGTAATAATGTTACAGTGTAGTATGGTACCTGAGTCTGCACTGAACTAAAACTTCATTTGGTCATGTTTTTTTTTTATAGTGGCTCGACATAATGGCTTCCCTACGCCTGATGGAAAGCGAAAGAGAAGCCCAAGTCGCTGTGACAACGGGCAAGTAACTGGTCAGTTACTTGTCAGTTGCCACCGCCATGCCGGCCCAACCCTAACCCCCCACGAGCTCCGGAAACCCTACTCACCGGCAGAAACACGACCCAGAGGTCATTTGACTGCGGTATTCTATAGGGTGGAGGTCCTTCCCCGGACGGGCGGCTCAATTCGAGCGAAGATTCGCTATGCCCTACCTCAAAAATGTAGAATAGGTTGAAGGTAATAAATAGTAAGACTTGTAAAATTATAAATTTAAAACCTGATTAGAATTACATTTCTATGATGAACAGAAGCTAACGACAGTTTAAATAAAGAGATTATGTGCTTTCTGTGAAATGTATTCCTATGAAATCTTCATTACGCACTGTTTGATGCTAAAAATATTAAGGTCGTGTTATTTTATGCGACCATAAACTACTCACACCATAAACTTCCCGGAGATTTTTAATGTACCTAAGTAAAGTATCTGAATATTAACATAGCGTAAATTACTTGAAAAACTGTACAAACCCTAATTCTACAGTATCAGCAACACTTCTCCGCCCTGAATACGGTATCCTAGCAAAATATGACCAATAAATTGAGTACGATAATGCACCACGCGACGCGCAGTCCCTTCCGTATTGTGGCCCTAACTCTTGGTAACCGAGCCTTCATAATACCCCAACGTAATATATTTGTAGCAAATAGGCGTGCTCTGCTCCTGCGTCCCATAAATCCGGAAATGATTAGATTTATCTCTTAGCGTTACAAACAATATGATTGCAAGAAGTGAAGCTCTTTTATAACTTTATATATGTCGTGACTGGCTGCTCCGGAGTGATATATAACTTAAGAGTTAAATTCATGAGTACATAATACTGTATTGTTTTCGAAGTAAAGATAGGTATTTATTTGATTTTGTATTCCTCAGATAATATCCCAAATAAGGGTGCGTTGCCATTGAAACGGGGCTGCGCGAAATTAAGCTAACTACTAAAAAAAATGCTAACAAACTAATATTTTGACCAATAATATTGTTCCACTAAAGCGGAGCGGGTATGGTAGGTGTGGTGAGTAATGAATGTCATTGGTTAATTTTTGTTAGCCTCAGCTTAATTCTGCGTAATCCGCTTCTATGGAACTCTTATCTGATATATCATATAGTAATAGAAAATCAACTAATTTACGTAAAGTCTATCATTTAAAAACCGCTATAAAGGGTATAAGTACAAACCTTCGAAACCCATAAAGTTCAGAAAAAAAAGAAAACCTATCCCGCTAACTTTGAGAATGGTTTTTCTAAAGCTAACACTACCGTTAGACTTACATTCCGTTCTCGCGATATGATTGTAGAAACTATAATAGTCTAATTGTTATCGATGTAAGTTGGTCATTACTTTCACTGCGATACAACTTTTACACTTATTGTAATGATCGGCGGGACTACTGAACTACGCCATGAGTTAATCATCGTCTTATTACAGAATATGTTAATAGTACCTCCACATTATATCTACCTACAAAACAAACTTAATTTGTAGAGCATCCCCATTGTAGGTATATAGGACGACAAAATATGAATTAAGCGAAATAATTGTTAACATATTAAAAAATTATAAATGGGCAGCATAAAAATAAACACTAGAAACAACTCATTGACTTATTCGCATTCAACTTTAATCCTGATTCATAATTTTATGAACAACCCCAATGCCTAAAAGTCGTGTAATCGTCGTCGTCACTTGTCATTAACGCCATATAATATCTATAGTCACATTTTAACAGTAGTGTAAAAGTCAATTAAGTTGACTGGTCAGTTAAATACCCTATTAAATAGTACGTAATCGTTGTTAAGTAACATCACGGTCACATACGACAGGCTGCGACGTCGACGCCGAATATGGCGCCGCACATGAGATACAGTTTAATACAAAAAGGAACAAGCAACAAATTACAATGACGACGAGATATTAAATAACATCTTGCAAGATGCACTGATTAGCCCTAAATAACAGATGCGCCCTGCCCTATAAAGTGCTAGTATTAACGTCAGGTACCTTTGTAGTGGCGCCACCGTCCACATAATTATAGCCCACTGTAAAGTTATTACAAGACCTTAATTCGAACCATGCATTATTTTCCCATTATCAATGAGTGCTCGTCTGTAATAACGCACTAAAAGTATAAAAAGGTTAATGTCAAGTATCTAGTCAGCATTTTCGAACCATCCAATATGCTACAAGTGTTGCTACTGTGTAAATTTTATTACTTTATTATATTCAAATGGTTGTGCACTTAATGCTTAAATATGGTAAGCATTTCCTACTTTGACTGAGTAAACTTCGAGTGTGTTCACACACTTAAAATTAATAGTATAAATTTTCCGTGGAAAAGCCGTTTAATTTACAGATTTCCTGTTTTTACGATTGCAGATATACTTTAATTTCCTTATAGGTATCATAAGGATATTATTATACTTCTAAAATTTAAAACATCATCCGTGACATAGGTATGTATATCTTTGCTTGATAGGTACCGGGACATTACCCAAAAATGTAAGTACTAACAACACACTATAAAGATATACCTTGTACATTTCTAAAACGGTGAAATACAATAACGACGATAGTAGGATTCTATACAGAAAACAGCAGACTAGTTCACCCATTTATTTTCGAAAGTTGGTACGGTTAATTTGTATGTGCATTAGTTTTATATTTCCTTTTGCAGTAGTGGCAACACTGCACGCGGCTACTTCAGTGCAAGTGCGGTGATGCAACGCTGCAAGTTATTTTTATCCTAGGGAATATTGCCTTAGAGGGAATTGCACTCTCACTTCACCTTTTTTGTTGGAGTCTGTGGAAATATCATGGCGGGGCTTGTAAAAAGTTCTACCTTATAGCCGTTTCCTGTATAATTTTTGTTTTACCGACATTAACTTTTACGTGCGTTAGGCGCGCAAAAGAAATATATCATATTCATAATGCATTATTTATGGCAAAGGACATATTGAATTACATTTATTTAAATATCTAGTCTATAAAAATATCTGCGTCTACGTTATACAATCTATTTTCAAACAGAATTATTACTTTTTATGTCATTTGAATTTTGGAATCTGAAAAACTCTGTTTACGAGTACTTTAATGCAAGACATAAATCAAATAAGATGAAATGACAGAGAGCTTAATCTCTTCTTAATAGAGTTTCTTTTGCAATGTAACTAAAAAAGTAGTCGACGTTCTACCGTGCTCTATACATAATATTGACTGCGCAACAAAATAAACAAACTTACAGAGACGTTCTTATTGCGTATCGATTTGTTATTTTTATCTATTTTATATCCATCGTTATTAAGACTAGTTTTCTTAGAATAGATTGTCTTGATAAACCGTCAACTCGCGTAAAACAAGAAAATTACTGAATCGGTAACTAGATTCATAATAAAATAGTCACATAGGTACTAGAATCCGGTTTTACCATGAAGAGATGCAATGTAGTGATTATAATTGCTGTTTATATCACAACTAAAGAAAAATGGTCCTATAAATAGTGTAATTAACATGAATTATGCACGATATTAATTGCATTAGTAATGCATATCAGCGCCGCTGGGATTCTGTTCAGATAAGCCGTTTGTATCTCGAGTTTTTACTAAATATAAAATAAATGGACATAGACATTAATTTATATTAGGTAATAGTTAGACCACCGTAATCTTTTTATTTTAAGTATGTCGATAAACCCACGATGATGTATATGTAAGATAAAATAAATTAAATCCTTATTTCCATGATTATTTTTTATAGTTTGTAAGGCTAATTTCGGATAGAACAACTTTATCCATTATTATCTTAGTTTAAGTAACACAATACCGTAAAGAAACGTTTACATGAATCGTTTCTTGCCGCATCAATTTAGTCCAAATTTAAAAAGTTAAAGGTACTCACTTTCACAGAAGTTCTCGAAGTATTTCCCGATGGGTTCTCCGTCGTCGATGAGAGGCCTTTCAGCGTTAAGGTAGGCGGAGGGTCCGTCGGGCAGCGTGTGGTGATCCAAGTGGTACAGTCGGCAGTTGTAGGCCGTGGAGTGCGGAGCGCCCAAATAGAGGAAGGACCGGCAAAGGAACTCCGATTCTATCTCGCACGCCAGCTTGCACGCACTTTCTGATGTCACCTGTAGACAGTTTTGGATAATTAAGAATCACAATATGTGAGTGTTTGACGGCCACATTGAAATTTGTGCATACGACTGTACGACGATTTATTGAATATAACTTTATCTTTTCTTCTTCTTTTCTTTCTTCAAAATGTTTTTTCTTCTAACGCAAATAAGTAGGTCTATCGTTTACTTACTTGCTTACGTAGTTTTAATTATTTAACCTAATTTCTTACTGGCCAATTGTAATACGGTATGTATGTACAAGGTTCGACGTTTGTACGTTTTTTATAGGGGCGGTGTTTAGTTTCGATTTCGGCCACTTGCCAAAACTTCCTTGTCGATTTGTAATTGATCTAAAAATGTCATATGTCAAACATACCGGACCGCCCGCAGTCCGCAGTAAGAAAGTTTATGAACGAAATAATGACACTTAAATGAGTTGGACTAACATAATTAAACAAAATACCTACTAAAAATTCAAAATTATAAATCAAAGACTAACTAGAATAATTAAAGTTTAACTTCAAATGTGTAGTAAACATGATGTACTCAACACCATAACATCAGAGGAATCATAACTTCCGTTCGCCCTCTATAGATATTTAACTACTTATACATACATGAATACATATTCATTCACATCCTCATTACTTTCATCTGTGCAAATAGCAATCAGAAATTTAATAACAGCGTCAGTTTATTTATTTCCATGAATACTTAATAACGACTCTTTAACAACTACTATCTCGTAAAAACGTCAAACTGTGTTTATTTCTCTTCGGCAAATCAAGTAATTACATTATAACGCCGGAGGTAAACATATCAGCTAAAGTCGAAAATGAGCGAATACTGAATCAAAATAGCGAACCATTTAAGAATACAATTACTATGACTTCGCTACATAAAAGTAGAGCCAACTTTCAATTTAAAGTTTAATAACTGGCTGTCAACACTTCTCTTTACATATGTCACGAAGTGTGCCTTGAGATCCCACAAAGGGTTTAAAAGCTATGTTAATTGCTTGATGTAGGTACAACTCGTCAACTCTTGACTGAATGTAAAGGCACTGGGCTCTTGTCTTTTGTAAAGTGTTGAGAATTTTGATCTTTTTTTGCTCCCATGCAAGCACGGGCTTCATATCACCTTGCGTAAATGTCTGCGCGCACATTTTGAGATGAAACAACACGTACGTACACAGAGATATGATATTCGCAGTCAGCTAGACTGTTTTTCAAAATAAAGACCTTAACGTTTGAAGAAATAGAACGGGAATCAGTCTTTCTTCACAAAGCATCTCAACGAAGAGATGTCAGACTTTTGTTCCCTTTTAATTCTCATATCAATATCATCCCTCACGGATCTATCGATACTCAGCAACCTCTACTATGTGGGCAGTGGTCTTGAATGATTCGTGCAAAAGGTGTCCCATGGTGTAAGATGACAAACCCGTTTACGTTCTATTAATCAGTCTGATGAAACCATTCTTTTCTCACATCAGCTTACTTGAGAACGCAGCCTAGCCTAGTTCTTATGTCATTAGATGTAGCTGTTGTCAGCATGCAGCGCTGCTCTATGCAATGGAACCGTGCAACGTATGTTCATTACAGCAGGAGATCCACTGCTAGACAAAGGCTTCCCTAAAATACGTCCTTATTCGTAAGCTGTGTGTGGTTTGCATCCAGCCACACCTACTTAGCCGTCTGTCCATGACCCAGTTCCTTGTTCGTGACCTTAGTACTTCTGACTTATCTCCCCATTCGATAGAAACGCCGAGCGCAGCAATCTCCATAGTTTGCTAGACGACTTTGAGCTTTATTGCTAGTCCTATAGTAAGTTTCAGTTCCGTAAGTCACCTACGTGTGTTAATTACCTGTAACTCCTTATCGGTGTAGTAGTGCAAGCCAGCGTACTGCGCCACTTTGTCCTCGGCGACGCCCACGCGCGGCGCCGTGAACAACCGGTGCCCCTTGCACGCCTGCGCAGCTTTCAGGCACAGATTCTAGATGACACAAACAGAAGCATTAAATTAAGGAAAACATATTAAGGGCGCTGGTCTCATTTTCAAGAAACCTCAGAGAGTCACTTTTTCAAGCGTTCCCAATTTGAATCCTAGTAAGAACGACGCAAACGGGTGATAGGCCTACTACAAGATTCATCATCATCATCAGCCTATTACAGTCCACTGCTGGACATAGGCCTCTCCAGTTGTTCGCCACTTAGAGCAAACATCTGGAGGATATACCCATAATCGCCACGCTGGGCAGGCGGGTTGGCGATCGCAGGGCGTAGCTTCTTGCTCCGGTGACGCTGCTGCCCGTCACCGGTCTTTAGTATTTACCTACGCCTTCAATTGTGATGGTTATACCGCCACCAGTCGGTTGCCAGCGCCTCGTTTGTTATTCGGCAGGATGCACCACGGGCAGGTGAGGTTGGCTTGGAGCGAAAAGATGATAGGCCGCTCCCTTACATCCCTCTACGTTCTTTTCCACATTCCTTAAGTTAATAAAAATGTCACATGAACATTTCATTTCATGTCAAGCTTTTTAAAGTCATTTTGCTCTTATCGTAAATAATATCGACTAAGGTATCCAAAACGTGAGCCCAATAAAATACTTAATTAATCGTAGGTTTGCGAAGGGCAGCTTTTGCCTACGCGATCCGGCCCTCCGCTACGGGCGGCGAAAGACCACACGCGCGACAATCAGAGAAATAACTATAATAACACTATGCGAGATGTTTATTTACCGACCGCTCGAACGCCCGGCAACTAGCTACAATTGTTTCGCGCGAAGTGTTTGCTCGGAAGCAGCACATACCTAGTAGGTAAAGTGGCGGTTACGAGCGACCAGCGTGCGAGCCATGCGGGTGGCATGCCAGGGCTGCCAGTGGCATGGCATTTGATCAATCCCAACATGTCACACACCTTTTGTTCATAATAGGTTTGCGCTTGACTTGCGGTAAATCGCCTGATGGTAAGCATTATCGCAATCTACGTAAAGCGCGCTAACCGAGCGAAAACCGGTTCAAACAACAGAAGATTATATCTCACTCTCGCACTATGAAGGTAGAGGCGATACGTGCTCATCAACCATTATCATCAAATTACCGTACCACATTTAAGTCTAACGTCTTCAATTATGACTCGATTGTAGAAACTAGTGCTTTGATAAAATTTTACAGTACTCGAAAAAACAGAGGTCAGACTTCAGATTGAACTTTGGTGCGTCTATGCAAGGCTAGCCGTGCACGAGCGTAGCAGTACTGAGCGTCCAATCGCACTGCGAGCGCAATGCCAATACCTTTGTATTTTCGAAATACCGACAATTGGCTGAGCACGCAGCACGATGCACGATCCCAAAACTCGAAGAGCGTTCGTCCAAAGATTGTAAGTCGTTTCACACTTCACGAATAAGTCGCCTGGTACTCCGATCTCGACTTCTTCAGCGTAGACGCACCTTAATTGAGCTCGGCCTCGTAACAACTACTTTTACATTGTGTCCAGAATGCGGGTAAGTGATGTCTTCACACGTTAGTTACCTCAAAGTAGTCAGTGCCGGGCGTGTCAACCAGTTGCACGATGTGCTGGGCGGTGCGCCGGTCCGAATCGCTCAGCGAACACCGCATGCTGCCGTACTCGTATTCTGCAGACCGGCACGGGAACCTTTTCTGTATAGAGAAGATATGTGTTAATACTCGTAAATACTACGATGACACCTCAAAGAAAGTCGCATCTTTCCCAAATCCTGCTCAACTTGTCCAGGAACTTAAACTTGTGGGAACAATGACTGGCCTCATTTGGTAGTGACCCCTGCCTTCTAAATTATGTGATAAAAAATATATGATACTTTAAAAAAGTCAAAACAAATAAGGTTTGTGTTTTAAATGTCATTTGTTATGTTCTCAAATTTTGTTTCTAAGAAGCTTTGTTAAACCCAATACACTGCTACGAATTGAATTTCTTTCGCTGTGGAAAAGGATTTTATTAAAATAATTAAGAAACATTTTTCTTTGAGCCTAATTTATTTTGCTGAAATTCATCGCTAGTTGGCCATCAATTATGTAGTATTATGATGGCGTAAATTATAACAAATATTCACGTTAAACCACAATTCAATAGTATTTCGTTTCAGAATTGAATCTTAATGCAAATCGTATATTAAGGTAGGACTTCAGGCGATTTGCGAACGAACTCATTCGCTGCACTCTACTCTGACTCAGACAACACAATAAATATTATTCCATTCTTAATTAATCGTTTGGTAACAGCATACGTTCGAAAGCCCAAGGGTTATTTCAAATTGCATAAATTGAACTATTTTCAGCATACCTAGTGCATGTATTGTATGCAAGTCTTGTTCTACATAATAAAGCTGTTGAGTTAAACTGTGTTATTATATGGAAAAAGTCAAGTGCCTTAGGCCTAAAATATAGTTAATCCGTGCAAAACACCATTTTTTCGCGTACCCATAGGCATGGTAGTTGGCTCGCGTGGGAGATTTTGCGGCGTCTAATTGGCTTATGATGGCATGTCCCTTCTTGCTACCAGTGCACGTGTTGTAAACAAGTGTATTTTCACATTTAAAGAAATTGCAAACGTAGATAATTAAATACCCTAACAGCGTACATTTGAATAAAAATTGCACAAAAATATTGTGTTTGTGCATAAGCGGCAGCTGTTTCTAGTGTTCTACTGTAAGTGTATAGTAATAATTATGCAATTTTCTTAAAATATGCATATACTGTCTTGCGTACCGTTTAACTATTTCAGCATACATATTAAACTAATAACCTTTAGGTAGGTGTTACATTTTATAAAAAATGTTGTATGTAGAGTTTCATCTATGTATGTATCTATGTAAATATGCATTGTTATAACTCTGTTATGGAAATACTCACGACACTCTAAACATGTCTTATACAGCTGGATTCTGCAAAATAATCTTTGTATGTACTTATTGGACTCTATATACTTCGTATATTTTATTAATTTATCTATGGTATAGCGCCATTATCGTTAAAAAATAAACTGTAAAATATATCATTATTTGTAGTAATAGTAATTACCCTACTTTAGTTATACATATAAGCTTATAAACACTAAGTCACACCGTCACAGTCGGTATTACAGAAACATTCACATCTTTTGTAGAACAGAATACCGCTCGATCAATTCGCACGTATTTAACAGAGACAACAACTCAAGTATTAACTGCCTTATAAGGCTACCCGCAACTATTCATTACAACTGTCTTATTAGCGTCTCCCTTTCAACAGTAAAATAAAACCGCTTTGAGTGATGTTTATTCTTTTTATCTCTTATTAAGCATGATTTTATGGCCTTAAAAATGCTTTACATTAATTAACTTGTCATTAACTATTAAAGTAAATGCAGACCAATGCAGTATTTACTTGTATAAATGTCGTAAAAACGATTATTTGCAACATAAAATGTCCATTCATCCTTTTTTTAGCTTGAACTTAAATTAAATTGTCGTAAATTGAAAAAAGAACGTGTAACTATTGTGTACTATTGAGTGGTTGTATGGTTCATTTCAATTTACCTACTCAATGAATAGGTCCTCACATATTATAAGGTCCTACCCACTAGTAGGTACAATGAAATATACGATTTGTCTAAAGATTGGTATAATGAGATTGTGTTGCACTATTTATCAGAATATAATGGCTGCCCGACCTGACCTTTCCCACCTAATTCCTTGAAAAATAGCACACTTTCATTGTAACAGCTTATAATAAATAGTTTGTCTCTTTATATACGTCAAACAACATCACAAGCGTTGATATGGTCCTTTTATGTAAATAAAATAAGAATATATAAATAATTAAAAAGGGGCCAAAATGGAACAAAATCTTAACTAATATTATAAAGCTGAAGAGTTTGTTTGTTTGTTTGTTTGAACGCGCTAATCTCAGGTCCGAATTTTAAAATTCTTTTTGTGTTGAATAGACCATTTATCGAGGAAGGCTTATAACATCACGCTGCAACTATTAGGAGCGAAGAAATAATGGAAAATGTAAAAAAAAAACGGGGAAAAATAACTATTCCACGCGGACGAAGTCGCGAGCACAGCTAGTATATAATATGTAGAGACGCCTGTAGTCTTAAGGAATCCTAAGTTAAACCGTTAGAGGAAGACGTTAGCCGGAATCGAATTCCACTTTTTATGCAGAACGTAGCAGAAAATAGTTTGCAAATCTTTTTATTATGTGGTAAGGTGAAATGTCAATTATCGCATAAGCTAGGATTCCGCGAGTTTTTCAACGTTTGCAATGCAACGATGTTAGAGAACCTGGTACAATTCATTAGTGTAAGTCCTTTGCACATTCTTGCGATGGCTTGAAACAATTATTGAGAATTGACAACTGGTAGGAACTGGTCTTATAGTGAATACAATACATAAAATTTTGAGTACTATGAAGGAATAGTATACTGATAGATATTAACAAAAACGGTATTCATCGGATCATCAAGCCCTCGTTCGCAGTAACATTGTACGTACGAAAATTTCACTTTACTTACAAAATATTCAACAAGTCAACTATCCGGACGTAATAAACAGGCCCCTATCATTTCACCTATATCTTGAATACCAGTCAACTGGGACGAAACCATAAAATATAAATTGAATAGATAAACGGTAAATTGCATTGCGGAGGCGACGTTCCCTCAAAGCCACGGTTCTTGGCCAACAACGGGGCCTGCGCTTGTTCCTAAGTATACTTATCGGGTACTTAGGCCTTTTCTATAATACTTCATGTGACCGATATCCATCGGAGGTCGAGACTGCATTCAGAGTGGAGGACATTATTCGTGCGAGGACTGCAGGGGTCAGAAATATAGCCAGCTAGACGCACAGTACTTGTATAAACTGCTTTACTGTTTCCTTTTGTCGTTTGTATAATAAGGTTAACGCAACAGCAACAGCTTTGCCGTTCAGTGCAATGTTGCAAATGAAATAAGACAATGTAGAAGCTATTATTTATGCGGGGAAGACTATTTGCGAGATTTTTTTAGATTTATATTGGATGTTATTTGTTCTACCAATATTCTCGGAATAGTAAGAGCTGCAGCATGTTGCTTCTATCTTTCAATAACTAAGTATTTAAAAATGTACCACAACAGCTTGCCAAAATTGTGAAATTTCGTTCCGCCCACTAATAGAATAAAAAATGAACTGATGTCTGATCCTCAGGCATTGGAAACTGAGAATATTCTTGCTAAGTAAGTTGTCTAACGACAACATGGACTGTCTACCAAAATAAGTGCAGTAAATTAAAATTTGTCCATTAATTTAACAGACTTTAAACTATGTCAAAAATTAGCTCCAAAGAATCCACGGTAGCGAGATTAAACACGATTTGTATTGTAACTTTGTAAATTTTCACTCGACATCGGCATAACCTAACCATAAATAACTGAGTTGCCCGTAATTAAAGGACGTAATAGTCAAGAAAATATAAATACCTCGTTGAGACAAGCAGCCAGACAGGCCTCCTTGGTCGAGGTGTAGATGATGACGTTATCGAGTCCTCGCAGCGCTTTCCCCGGGACTCGCTCGAAAGCCCACGGCCGCAGGCACACGCTCTCCGTCCTCACTTGCAGCTTCACCATGTAGTAGGTATTCACTGCTCGCTGTGGGAACAAAAACAAATATTAATAACATATTTACTGTGTACTTTATACCAAGTGTACCTAGAGGTTCTTAGGAGATAAAGAGCTTGCGATACATGTGGCGTTGGCTGGCGTTCATAGGCCGCGATAAAAGCGTTTCACCATGCGGACAGGCAGCCAATTTGCGTGTAAAAAATGTATAAAAGTTGCAAAATGGTGCATACCCACAACTTTTAGGTCAAAAGCGTGATGCAATTATTTTTTTAATATGTAAAACTTATTTAGTCGTCAGTCAGGTGATAAGTCACAACTATATCATGATTTATAGGTGAGGGCTTATGTATTAATTCTAACAGTATTGTCGAAGCTATTGATTTGTGTAGTACATACCTCCTTTTGTTCAAATATCTATGCACGATTAATACTAAGATTCAGATATTAAAGAGAAACTATGTTTGTAATGAAAGCTTAGAACGCAAGTGTATCAACATCGGCATCGCGATGCTTAACTTAAAATCATACAATGTTAGTAATTACTGATTGCGTTCGTGTCTTGCACTTAACGCACTGTTAACTATGTGTATTCTAATCTTTACACAGTCCATTTGCTGACGATTCGTACTTCATTAAAACGATATAAACAAAGGCTGCGTGGCGCAGACGCATAAATATTGTTTGTTTATGGCCAAGACCACTTCATTAGGCCCGAAAGCGATTAGACGGGATTACGACACACCTGTGATACCAGTCAGCAGCTCTATAACCGTAAATAATAATTTTGTACTTATGGCATTGACAACTTTACCATTATTATTAAGATATATTTTTTGTTAAGATATTGTCAATAAAATCTCTTGTGGAATGTAGATATTATTATTACGCTCGTTTGGTTGACCCTCTAAAAACAATACTACTTCTAAGCTTCAATCTTTTAAATCTATCAACGCATAAATTGTTACATACCTATGGGAGTAGAGACACGTAGTTATTGATAGGCAATTTTAAAATCCATATTAGGCATATTTTTCTTAAAGATTAAGGGCATTGTTAAAAATTTTAAGATTTCCGTCATTACTTTTTACTTTGTAGCTGATAAAATAAACATTAATTCGTACAATCAACCCGTACGATAATAAGCACGTATCAGTTTGATTTTCCTCGACTAGTCGGCCGATTTAATCTGAATTGTTAATCCTATCTCTGGATCGAGGGCCTAATTGGCAGCATCAGGGAAAGGCTGCCGGTCGCTAACTAGAGAGATTTATTTGGCTATTAAATAACCCAATGCTGATTTTGTTCTCTACCTTGAGACAAAGGAAATTCTCAAATAATGGCGTCCTGCAAAACAGTAATGGTTTCTCTATCTAAACGCAAGCATATACTCGTATTTTTAAGCCCAACCGATATAAACTAAGCGTATAAAGGAGTAATTATCTACCTACGTTTTTAACATACAGAACTGTATCGCAATAAATACTTTTCCATCGTTATAGAGTATTTTAATGGATCTAACTTACAAGTAACAAGTACCGTCGTTAGTAAATATTCAGAAATTTGCGATTCCAAATTTTATTGAGTGCTATATCTTAACTAATATTATAAAGCTTAAGAGTTTGTTTGTTTGAACGCGCTAATCTCAGGAACTACTGGTCCGAATTGAAAAATTCTTTTTGTGTTGAATAGACCATTTATCGAGGAAGGCTTTATAACATCACGCTGCAACTATTAGGAGCGAAGAAATAATGGAAAATGTAAAAAAATCGGGGAAAAATAACTATTCCACGCGGACGAAGTCGCGAGCACAGCTAGTTACTCAATAAAATTTGGAATCGCAAGGAAAGACAAAAATTGTATTTACTCAAAATAATTACAAAATGCAACATGCGTTGTAAATTGTAATCGACCACCGTAAACAATATCAATCTTACTCAAACTAAAAGATATAAAGTGATCTATCACGAATATGTTATGAAAATCTACGAATGACTTCATTTTCAATAGCGTATAACAAGTTTAGTCGCATTCCGTTTCGGAACTCAATGCCTTAGATCAAAAGTACTCTTTCATATTATGTAAATAAACAAGTAAAGTAGTAAACTTAAGTAAGTAGTTCAGTAAACGCATGGTACACTCTCAATGCGTTCAGTCCACGACAGGTCCGCAACACCGAGACAACACAAAAACTATAAACAGCACGAGCTAACTGTACTATTGAATTCCATTATGCATAAATTAAGCGGTGTTACGAACTTTTGCTTTCGCTTGACGCGCTGCATTTGTACACGTGCTTATTAGCATTTTAAAGCGCTTCTAGCAATTAGGAATCACATAAGCTTATGAAATACGAGCATGTCACTTCAATTATGCCGGACAAGGCAGATATACGAGATATTTTATGCTTTTTCATAAAGTTTGTAAGAGGGCACAACATTATTTACTTTGGCGAACAGTCTAATCATAATTACGGTATCAACTTCAATCTATCAACTTGTAGATATAGCTTATTTTAATTTCTATGAATATTCACAAGTATTCTATTTACTGTTATATTTTTTTATTTTATTTATTGAAACAGTTTGCACGACGTGTAATGGCACACTTCCTCTACCTTAAAGGTTGTTTGGAAGGGATCGCTTACTAGCAATAAGACCGCTTATATTGAACCGCAAGCTTTCTATAATACCTTTTCTGTAAATGTTTCTTTTTTGTGCAATAAATAATTATCTATCTCTTCAGCACTTTATTTTTAATTGAAACAAACTCAATATAGCCCAAGAATGTTGTAAAGATAGAAAGTTCGACGTCCCTTTAGCAGTTACTTGTATCAGAGAAAAATAAAATTGCATTGCAGGATGGTATTAAATTGAAAATGATTATTACCTGTGGTGTGGCCATGGGGTTATTGGCCTGTGTGTCATTCTGCAGGAGGCAGCGGGTCTCTTGCACTGGAGTCAGTGGATTTAAAACAAAACTGCAACAAAAAATAATTTAAGTTAGAAAATATATTATCTAAGACAAACGTTTTTCATTAATTCACTTAAGTAAGTATATCTAGCTAAATAGTCCAAAGAAACATCCCAGGGTGAACTCAATTTTAATTTAAGCTCTCGATTTGTTAAACATGGTTTGGTTTTGTTACATTCACGGTCTAATTTATTAAGGTCTAACAATATGCTACGTCATGTGAAACTGCAATGTACAGCAATTGCAATGTAAACATGATACACAGATCAAACACAAATGTTCATCACACCAATCTCTGGCCTGGATGTTAGGTATTAAAAGCCACCGCTCAGAGGGCACTTATCACTACTATACCCGCCAAACGGGCCACTCAACAGTATTTCAAAATCTCGGTCATATCTAAACAAAAGGCAGTAAAACATGTAATAATTGCAATTTATCCGCAGTTTCTTTCACGCTGGACGTCGTAATAAGCAGTAAAGCCCCTGTCTGAAGGCAATCGCATTATCCAATACGGTACATTAGATAATTCAACACGGACTTCAAACGCCGTTTCGTTTTACCTACCGAAGTCAGTAAAGAGGTTGGTATTCGCATAGTTGTAACTATCTATGTTATTATTGATAGCGTTGTTCAAGCCGGTCAGCTTATGGAGGTCAGATTGGTCAGGTCACTCTATTGTAATAACCGATACCTATCGTACCTTAAATCATATTCGTACCTAATCACAAGCTTTGAACTTCGAATAAGTCATAAAGGATTTGTTGGTAGGCGTGATGCTGAGCATCCGCGCCACTATTATGATATTTTATAGGTGATCATTAAACAATACCCGATAACATAAGAGATTGGAATACAAAAATGTATACGTATATTAAATGCCGTGCACTAATCAGCTTATTAACCTATAACAATTTCTTCACTTTTTATATAACTCTACAGTTTTTCGTCTTTAAACAGAAAATTTATCGTAAATATTGACCTTATTTCTTCGTATACAACTGTAGAATCTACGAATATGTACAAGGTTCGGAAGTAGGTATTATCTAAACTGTTCTGTTTCGATTTACGAAATTCAAAACACCGAAATTGCCACATAAATAACATACTTTAACACATATTCAGACGTTATCATATGAATATTTGACCTGAGTGGGAGTTGACCCGTCCCACGTCCCACGTCCCCTCTCATAGTGCATCAAGATTACTCAAATAAGAACTAGCGCCAACGGATCACTAGATAGCCTTATATTAAGCAGATACAAATATAAAGAAATATACGTTTTGCTAAATGATAAGTCCATAGTATAGGTATGAAAGTATAATCCTACGTAACACGAACGATTTATATGATTTAGTAGAGACTTCAATATTAATAAATGGATCTCAAGTGTATCAGGTTATCTCCTCAAATGAATAAGTTATACTGCGGTCCCGCTAACGTTAGTTTGTAGTTTTACTTCCCGGTGCAACGATCCGTTTTATATTCACTTTATAAGCGTTTATCGAAAATCTTCGAAGTTACTAGCGACTTAGTTTCGGCGGATGTGTCGAATTATTAATTCGGGCAGGTTTCGTAAAAGGTATTATGAAACCTGCCCGAATTAATAATTTGAATAATATTTTTAAAAGGCATTGTGTAGGTATGCCTTTCGGCCTTCGGGTTAAGTCAATCCTACCCTTTCAGACAGACGTCTAATGCTAAAAGCTAAATACGAGTAAATGATAGTTATACTTGTAGTTAAGATACATGTGAGTATTAGGTACAGAAACAAAAACATAACAAAATACTTTAAGCAGTTCCAAGTTCCTTTAATGTACATTTTACAAGCAGATAGTGACATGTTTCTTGTCTAATGTTTCTTCGAGAGATAAGTTGAAAATACAACACACACAACCTATAATTCCACGAAGATGTTAAAGAATTCTCCACTTTCAAGTAATTAAATTGCAAATCTATTTTAAACGTAACTGCTTAAAAGCTAAAACAAACATTAATAGTTTGGTTCAATAAAAGTGTAATTTTATCAACAGTATAATTACCACAGCAATTGCCACGGACGTAATACTAGAATCTGGAATTCAGACACTACTTGCATATGTTAATCACTGAGAATGACATAATATACTTGCAAAATGTGCTAGGAAAGATACTCTTTATAGTTTTAAAAAGGAACAGTGTGATTACCCTTGAGCGTTTTAATTGAGGAGGCGTCATTCTGGCATATCTACGATATAATTGCAGAGATGGCACTTGCAAGGGACAAGCAGTTTGGATCACTTGAAGCTACTTTGTGAGCGTATCTCCTGCTAGTCAGTTATAAATAGCTCAGTATTAGTTTCGCGATAATGCTTTTCTTACATTTTATGAAGAAACAAATAAGTTAAACAATACATAATAATCACATAGTCTATGGTTTCCCGTATGAGGTCCAGATGATGACAATGTAAAGTAGTTCAGATTCTGAATTTATCCGATCAGAAACAAAACCGTGAATACTCGGATATTGCTCTCCTCAGATGTTAAATACTAACTATATCAGTATTATTAGCGAGAATAAGAATAAATACGTTAATAATAAATTATTAATAACCTAAGCCCTAATGCAAAACTAAAAGCAAACCAAGTTTTGAAAGCCTTCCAACCTTCGAGTAAACAAGTAACTTTATGCACACAAGTGCAATATAATGAGGACTACACAATTTCCTGTGGTGACTTGTTACGCTCAAGTAAAGGGTAGTCGAGAAAATTGTTGTAAGCAATGCCTGACTTGAAAGCAGGCCTCCGCCAAAGCCTATACTTTGCCGCGAATGCAGTCTATCACCACCAGCACCAATGAAACTGCACTTGATTAGAGTGTAGGTCGACCTAAGCTTAGAAGCTTCGCTATAAGCTTATAGGAATGCAGTACGCGGCACACTTTAACTCGCAAATTCTGCTGTTACAAGACTATTACTTGCTAATATTTAATCATACGAATTAACACAGTATATTATATTAAATCATATTTGATTGGTAACTTTAACTATACAATTATTATATCAGGAAGTTAAAGATTATAACATACTCGGGAAATAGAAGGGAATATGAATCACGCATCAGGGGCCCTACTACAGAAAACGAAAACGATCGTTCGTTGAACGGATCGCGTATTTTTGCCCCATAAATCCCTCTCATTTGTCCCTCTCGTGTTCGAATATACGAACTAAAATTCGTCAACGTCGATTTTCAACAATTTAATTGATATATTAGAACACGGGAGGGACAAATGAGAGGGATTTATGGGGCAAAAATACGCGATCTGTTCAACGAACGATCGTTTTCGTTTTTTGTAGTAGGGCCCCAGTCGTCGGCTACTAGCACCGGATACGGTTTAGAAAAGTTCGTGTCTTCTTATGAGTAGGTAACTTAATCAAATTTACACCACTTCTTTCAGCAACCAATATACCTAATGCTCTAGAATTTTAGCTGCTACAAGCTCTTAATAATAATAATTATGATTGCCCTCTTTTCAGTAGCAAATAATAGTAACCAAGGGTCAAATCAGCTATCTTTCCTTGGGTGTCACAATAAACCTCATTAGCCAGAACGAACTATTAATAAAAGAGGATCAACAATTTTTTTATTAAATTGGAATGTAAAAGAATAGTAGAATAAATTTTTAACTAATTTATGCTGAATGTTTGTTCATGGCAGATATTGCAACTTGTTTCATTGTCAGGTACCTACAATAGAGACGCTGTAATGTCACGTTCAGTTCACCTGTCTTAGTCTTAAAGACTTGAGAAAAACACTCAAAATTAGAATGTAGCTTCTATAACGAAAAAACCGGCCAAGTGCGAGTCGGACTCTCGCACGTAGGGTTCCGTACCACTATACAACTAAATAAATGTTTTTCTTTACGTTTTATTATATTGGAGTTAATTAAATGAAAAAAATAGGTAATTTGATTTATGACGTTTAAAAAAAAACTACTGGCTAGATTTGATTCAAACCAAATATCGTTAGTAGTTTGCACAGTGATACACATGATATATTTTTTTCAGTTTTATCATGCCCATATTTTAGAAGTTACGGGGGGGGGGACACTCATTTTACCACTTTGGAAGAGTCTCTCGCGCAAACTATTCAGTTTAGAAAAAAATGATGTTAGTGACCTCAACATCATTTTCAAATACCTATCTATAGATACCCCACACGTATAGGTTCGATGAAAAAAAATTTTATCAGTTTCAGTTCCATGTATGGGGAACCCCAAAAATTTTGGATTTTTTTTCTGATTTTACTTTAAAATCTTAATGCGGTTAACAGAATACATCTACGTACCAAATTTCAATACTGTAGCTCTTATAGTTTCGGAATAAACTGGCTGTGACATACGGACGGACAGACAGACAGACAGACAGACAGACATGACGAATCTATAAGGGTCCCGTTTTTGCCATTTTGGCTACGGAACCCTAAAAACCTAAGACTAAGCCGTTAAATCGTAAACATTTTTGTTTTAATGTAGAAAGTAATGAGTTTATAAGCGTTTTGTTACTGTATACTGTAGGTACAATAGCTAAAGCCTTCTTTCTATTTATTTGTCCAGGCACTTAATCGTCCGGCCAACTGGTGCACCGCGTGCAAGTGACAAGAGCGCGATACAGTTCGCTTGCAGCGCATAACGGCGCCGTTTACCGTTCGCCGCGATATTTCGTACCTTACAAGCTAGCTACTAACTACCGAGCTTTCTCAACTAAACTACTCGTACAATGTCGTTAAATCGTGCACTTTAATGCCAGTACATTTTACACGAAGCCATAATTCGCCTCTTGATGCTAGATTGCCTTTGCACGCACCGTAATAAAATAATTTCCGACTTCTTTATTAGGCAGATGATATAAAATTCGTAGCTATTTTTTAAATATTGCTTTTGTGCAATCAAAAACATCCATTTATAACTATTACTTGCGCTAATCAAGATTGCTCCATATAAAGGTATTCCAAATAGAAATTGACTTCGCGCATTATTCAACCGCGGACAAATTACTGACGTGCTTCGAACATAAATTGCTATTTAGTCAGTTGTAAAAACAAAAACATCGTGAAAAAAATATATGATTAATGTTACACCGAAGCCCTTAGACTAATGACATCGGATTTCATTTTAGTTTCACAACTGGAATAATAAATCTTACGAAGCGTGTTATGCTATTAAAGTAGTAATTAAACGAAAGATGGGCATACCTTCCTAGAGATATGAAGTTGCTATAAGTTAGATAAATATCAGGTAGGTGCAAACCTTGATTTGATAACTTACATTAATCATACAAAAGTAAAAAGCACTGACAATAAGACGTGTGGGCTCGCAATCTACACATTGAACAAAACAATTACATGCGTTGATATGTATCTAAGAGAGCTTGAGGCATGTACTGATCACCTAGATTCATCTTGCAGATAAACAATCCCCATTGTCGTTTCATTGTCAGATGCAAATTATGAAGACTCAACTGCAATCAATATTTAGGAGAGAGATTAAGATTAAACATTTCTTTTCGTACCACAAATACACAAAGCAAGCGTAATTGCGACAGTTTCAATAAACATCGGGCGACTTGTCCGTTGCCACTAAGATTGTGCCTTATTTTTGATAAAAATCAGACTACTCCGCTATGCTTAGCAACTTCAAAGCAAAAACCTCTTATTAAAAACTCTGAAGTCTAAGAGAATATATAATACGAATCGACTATAATCCCGAGTGGAATCCCATCGAAGCATATCAAGATCAATTCATCTATATTCAGAGCCACGGGCGCCGATTACTAGCGCGGTGACGTGTCCTGCCAACTTGTAGATATTATAACTGGTAGCTTCACCATCATTATATGAACAATAATACCTATTTATTGTGTGCTGTGTATAAATAATGACTGCAAAATAAGTCTATTAGTGTCAACTACGAAGAACACTAACCGAGGTTTTTAACAATACAGTTTAAAAAATACATATTTATTTATGTATTATGTACCTTTGTGATTCATATTAATACTCTCCAAATAGAGAAGGATCGCCGAAGGGACAACCTAAATCCGCAGGAGATAATAAAATCAAAAAATTTCTGCGCAAACACAGATGGACTCTCTGTTCCTTCATTCTCATAGTCCGACGTGGATTCCTATGCGTGTAGTATGTAGGTACTCAAATTGTGTATTCATTTCCTACTCTTCATTCAAGTTAAAAAAAAACTCGAATATTTCAATCATTCGGTATCAATAGCAAAATTCCACTTTAGCTATATCAATTGGAAGATTAATTAAGTAAATTTGTAGAATGTTTGTAATACAATTCGTCGTCTCAGCCATTTTTCTTAGCGGGCGGCGCCAGCGCATTCGGGCGCGCATCAATCACGACCGACGATGGAAATCGCTGTAAAGTAGCCCGTGAATACTATCGCCGCACTTCATCTCACTCTCTAAATACTCATAAATATTTTGATTGCGATATTAATGACCGCTTGCGTTAGATGAATAATGCGATATTTTGTATTGGAGGAAGCTTTCGGCACGACTTTTGCCGTGTATGTAACACATCCGCATTCTGCTACCAAAAATTTGTCGATAGCTTTTAATCAATACTGCAAATGACGAACTTCCGTATACAATATCAAGTTTCTTTTCCAATTTGTAAATTCGTCAGCTGTCTGTGTGCTTAAGAGTTTTCTATTTGAATGAATGTTGAAGATGTATTTTTGACAGCATCAGATAGGAAAAGGTCACGTTTCTAAGGCATTTCAGATTTCAGTGCGTGATTTTATTGAATTATGCTATTGAAGAAGCGGTATCCGCAGCGGTTGTCATTCGCTCCATACAAGCGATAGAATTATCATTCAGTTTTGGACTTTATGTATTGTAAGATAAGACGTCGGGAGGTAATGTACCGGCCTTGTACCGTAAACGAGCAGTCGGTGGCATCGAGAACAGTTACCGATTGTTAATATCGCATCCCATTCTTTTGTCAGTTTGCTATTTCTTTGGACAGATTGATTCGAGATACGTACCGTGTTAGTACAATGCTAGATTAGAAGCGCGGGAAAGTTCCATCTCGTTTAATTGAATACCGAATTGATATTCGATCGATCCCGTTCAAATTGATTTCGTTATATCTAACTAGCGTTCTAATACTGTTACACGCCTCGCTTCACTTTAATGCAATATATTTTTTTGCAAATTAAGGGACTCACATTCCTGCATTCAACAGGTTTCTACTGAAAATCTGCGACGTCTTTTAGGACAAGACAAATGCAAAATAGGGTTTCCATTTTGGTTGTATAACATAAATTGAAAAGGTAATTAATTATTTGCACTAAGCTAAAAACGGTACTTATTTTATGATATACCTACCTTTATTTTTTATTTATTTATTTTTCATTTGTCATTGTCAAGACAAAAAATTTACTAATCATCACACTGGAAACCGACTGGTGGCGGTATAACTATAACAATTGTATGCGTAGGTAAAAACCACGGACCGATGACGGGCAGCAGCGTCACCTGCGATCGCCAATCGGCCTGCCCAGCCTGGCGAACAACTGGAGAGGCCTATGTCCAGCAGAGGACTGCAATAGGCTGATTATGATAACTTTTATATTGCTAAAAATATATATTGAAATACTTCTTTAAATAGATTTTTCACACTATATGCGTAAACCTACGTGTGGTTCTCACAGTCGCATTTTTGCAGTATAAAAATTGACTGTTTAAATCAAATCTGTATTCTATTGAATTCAGTTAGTTTTTTCTCGAACCTATAAATGGCATTGTATTATAGATTTGGTTGTTGGAAAAGGGCTCTACAAACATCTACATTAAGGTAAGAAATAGCTTAATACAGAGCTAGCCCTATGAGGGAGCGCATATAAAAACTCCCCTCCTTGTTTTTTTTCCTATAGCTTGTTTTCTTTGCAAACTTTGCTATGTTGCATTTTACGACGTTCGGAAGCTGCCGTTTATATTTAGCTTTCTAAGGCCCGGTTTCACAACTTGCTGATAAGTTATATAAGATATTATAAACATTATAAATTCACAACATTACGTTCTATATTTATTTAAAATACCTAATTAGTTTATTATTAGTTCTAAAGTGATAGATTGACATCTTACCCTCTCTTTTAATGTTATAGGGGGTCTGAAAGAGATGACAGAGATAAATGCCTAGTTGCTATTTGGTGAGTAAGAATATATAATCTATATACATAAATATAACTAACAAATACTAACAAAATAATATAATTTGGTGGTTTTATAATCAGGATATTACAGACATTTTAGTCCTAGACAGGGTAATTCACGTCCTTTCTTGTTCAAATTTTTTACTGGGATTACTTCCCTACATGTAGGTATTTCGCAGTATGCACGACAAAAAATCAACCTCCGTAATATGTCATCGACCCCACCAAAAACGAGAAGAAATGCAACTGAGTACAGATAGATTAAGTAATCCGTTCCAAACCGCCAATAGTCATGAAAACTGTTGGCGTGCTTGAAAACGGCCGGCAATAATCTATTGAAGACGTATGCGATCACTTTTACTGTTATCCAATTTAGAGCGCGGCGAGGTCGGTTTCCGCTTTTACACGGTCTGTGGCCAGCGGTGCCAAAGACACATTGTTATTAACCAACAGCGCCTCAATGGAATCCACAAGGGGACGTGTGGCAGACTGACACAGATTCTTGGCCTCACCACAATCCAGATGCAATCCGCATTGTGCGACCCACTCAAATACGATCAAAACAAGACGACGCAAATCGACTGAGATGCATTCGTGACTGGTGCACACGAGATGTAACTTGCCTTATTCGGACGGTATACGTCTTATCGAACACGATTTGTAAATCTTGGAAGTACAATATGATTTTTTTTATATAGTAGCACTGTGTAGTGATTTTCTGTCATCTGATGGAAAGCGAAAGAAAGGTCCAGGTGGCTGCGGCAACAGACAAGTCACCAAACCCATCTCTTGTCAGTTACCGCCGCCATGCCCGTATGGTATTTGTATAAAGGTGCCAGATGATTCACATTAACCACTTTGGTATCAAACTAAGATTTTCCCTTCTACACGTACTAAAATGAGCATGCTTTACATATGTTTTTTTTATTTTCTAAAAGTATGGCGACAAAAATAATACTAGTTTTCATCTATCCTTTTCTTAAAACCATGGACTTCGCTGAATTCTCTCTACCTATACACAATAATGTATGTCTAACATTTAATTAATCAAACAAGCTCACAAAGAGATTGCGAACAATAATGGATGTATCGATCTAGCGTGAACACGGATCGTGCGGCACATTTTCACCCACAGGCTACTTTCGTGACATGCTCCATAAACGTCCACGGATCAAATTTCCCTAATGCCCCTTGCACTTCGGCTGAATTAGTGAATCTTCACGTCAATCCGATCTCTTATCTGAGACATTCGGGTCAGGAGCATCGTGATCGGAGATAGTAACGACACGTTGATTTTTATTTATTTCGTGATCAGTCAGAGAATGACGAATCAAGTCTTTGACGTGATCGGAATTCGTTTATCGATACCAGTATTCCGATAATTCAAGCTTGAACGAAAGGGGACATATTAAATTCGCCGAAGAATTGAACTGTTAAATTCCGCGAAACCTTCTTATACAGAGCAATGTATGTGCTAAAAGATGCAAGCAAAACGAATAATATTTTCTATTGTGGTATAAACAACAATGTTAAATTAGCAACAATGGATACATAGAGCCCCACCTTTTTGGCATACAAAGACAATTTCTAATAATACAGATTCAAATAGGACAGTTTAGATTTTCATATTAGCTTTCATTTCTTGCAATTTCTTTATCTGAAAACAGTACTAAGTCTTATCAGCTTTCTACTTTAGAAAATAAAGCTCTTGCGAGCATTCGGAATTTGTTCTAACATGGTCCCTTAATAGCGAGGACGAGGCCCGTATCACATTGCATCATTGAATACAGTCACGTACTGACCCGTCTGCTGAGAGCAATCGCCCACTCTTTTCTTTATGTAGTTAGATCGTCGCTTAGATGGTTTTAATTAACAAAGCCATGAGCGTTATTCACTATGGTTTTGAAGTAGAAGATAGTAGTATAGACACACTAATACTACCAAAAAAAGTGGATAGACTACTACTAGACTGATAGACTGATAGAGAATACTACGATGATGATGATACTAATAATACTATTACTAATATGATCCACTTTTTTGCCAAATTATGACTTGCCTTTGACGTGTATACCGCTTGATAGTTTGGACTGCACCATTCACCATAGCAATTGCTTCATCGTAATAACATACACCGAATCTCGAAAAAATAGATAGCTAAGTAAAGAAGTAATAAAGAAAAAGGAAAAAAAAAAGAAATGACTAATCAATATGAAAATAATAGTGTTGTATAGGTATACATACCTAAAGGCCGCCGCTTGACAATCCGGCTCCTCTCTGCACCAACCTTGGCACTCATAGAGAGACAGATTGCGCACCGTATAGTACGCTGTGCCTGTGAAGTCCACATCGGTCAGTTTTTCGAAGGCGATTCGACCTGGAACAATTATTAACAATTCAATACGCGACATTCAGGAGACTTAAGATATTTCACAACGTGTAATTTTGATTTTCAATAAGTCTTCTAAACAGAAAAGAAAAAGACATTCGTCAAAACTAAGAAGAGCGCATGTCGCTCTGAGAATGAGCAGGAAGCCCCTACTTGCCAGTCGGTCACCACAGCCATGCTCCCGGCAAGATGCTTCATCATGCTTCGTTTAAAATACATAAAGCTTAATAACTTTTCAAAATTATGCTTATCCTGATCTCGTCATAATATCTACCTACATTTTTTTACCTGCTTAAATGCAAAAAGGTTTTTATTACTTGTGTAAATTTGACGACTTCCGTTTCAATATAAGTGAAAGCACTTCTATTACATGCATTGCAAGAATAACGTCTAAAAATCTATAGATTTAAGAATACGTAAAGAAAAACATAAACACACAAATTTAGATGTGTCAGCTTCGCTTTAGATGTGTGTGAATTTAACTGTGATTAATTTACTCTGCTGAATATTAAATATTAATATTATTAGACAACATCACATACATTGCTCCGATCCCAAAGTAAGTAGCTTAAGCACTTGTGTTATTATCAGAACAACGAAGGTACCACAAATAAATACTTAAATACAAATATAAACACCCAGACACGGAACAAACACAAGTGTTCATCACACGTATGTTTGTCCCGGGTGGGAATCGAACCCACGACCCTTGGTTCAGAAGGCAGGAGTCACTACCAATTTTGAGCCACGGAGCCAGTCATCTATATATACCTCTCGTCTCTGAATACATAAACCTCTCGCCTACACAGTCACACGCGCCCTGGATAGCAATTCCCTCAGCTTAATAAAGCATGCAGCTCGCACTACCGTTCGATCATAATTCATCCTGTGATTGAGAAACGGTCTCATTCGCAGAACACGAAACTATGCACATACCAATCAAACGGTCCAAATTTCTCATGCATATGACTTCATTAAGTTACGGTACTGTAAATAGTTATACGAGTAGAGTTGCGTTAATTGTTGGTGTTTAAAGTACAGTTTATTTGGCAAGCTCCAGAGTGCTTTGCAATCAAATACGGCAGAATTAATGGATGGTATGGTGATAGTGAATCATGACGATAGCTTAAAATCATGACGTAAGGTGAGTTAATAACAATTTCACGGTACGACAAATAGCTATAGCAACTTTGTCATCATGTACGGATAAACGGGGGAGCGGATGGCTCATCCCAAGAAATTTATGCGACAAAGCTAAGAGAACCCTCTATCGGGCCTCGGATTTAGGCTAAGGGGATTATTGAGGAGGATTTGAAAAGGCCGGTTTCGCGTAAAGGATGCGAAAAATTGGGCCGCGCAGTCACGGCGAGAAGTGTGTTGCATTTCACATATTGTGGATATTTATTCTATATCAAGAGAGATAGGGCATAGCGAATCTTCGCTCGAATTGAGCCGCCAGTCCGGGGAAGGACCTCTACCCTATAGAATACCGCAGCCAAATGACCTCCGGGTCGTATTTCTGCCGGTGAGTAGGGTTTCCGGAGTTCTTGGGGAGTTGAGGTTGGGCCGGCATGGCGGTGGCAACTTACAGGTAACTGACCAGTTACTTGCCCGTTGTCACAGCGACTTGGGCTTCTCTTTCGCTTTCCATCAGGCGTATGGAAGCCATTATGTCAAGCCACTATACAAAATAAAAAAAATACTAGTGCAGTAAACACTTACTGAACGCTACGGAGGCCTGCAGCAGAAGCAACGCTATCCGCGCCCAGCGCAGCGCCTCTCCCTTCATGCCGACGGATACGCCACCTGGAACAAAATATAAACTAATATCAGCTTTTTATCAACCAATCGTTATCAATTTGACCTATTCCTACGAAACCTACTGCTATATATGAGTATGAGTCTCAGTAAGTAGTCACCGTATTTAATTCGTCAGTGGCAATATTAAAGACGAGGTTTCTTGTAAGTAAATAAGGTAAAATGTCACTATAGTATAGCTTTGGTGATTCCACGTTTCCGCGATGAACAGCAATGTGTCTTTCCATGCCCAGACATGATATTATATGTAACATTTCATTCATACAATACACAATGTAAACACTTAAGTAAATAGTTAAATATACTTTCGAAACGTGTCTCTTGTTGCTCGAAACTAATTTTCATTCACAAACAGTGGAGGGTAAAAAGATAAAATCTTTTGACGATGAATCGTTGACAGCACCCCGTTGAGCACAAAGCTGGCATGGTGCTGTCGCCAACTCGTCGCAAAATAAAATTACACAAACCGGCGTAGAAAGTTGGCAAAAAGCACAAGCACCTTCAAGGTAGTGCGCGACCACTCGCACTGGCATTGTCAATTTTACAATGAGTAAAATCGAAAGCCGGTCACCGACAATGCCAATGACATTACACGCGATAGCATCTGGACGGATGATGTTATCATGATTTATATCAAGATAGACCGAATTAGGAACAAAAGACGTAACAATGCGATTTATAAGCCTGTTAAGGTCGTCTAAAGAGACAGGCTATAGAATTTTTGATTAATCGGTTTGATGGCTTGTGATATTTTTTTTAATTATTTTGTTTTGAATTTCTAGGAAAGTATTTACAGGAGCACTCTCATACAAAACCAGTTCTTTGAGAAATTCTACAACGCGTAACTATTAATGTTTGATTATTAGTGAATCATTCAGCCATTAATCATATTGATCATCTTATGATTTGTATAGACGTCTGAGCGCCTTCTATAGAGGTGGTGATGGCTTCAAAACATGTGTATTCATAAATACTGATTTATCATTGTGACCAAAAGTATGTTACTGGGTAACTAGTAATTAGTACATTCAAATAGTTAACTTTCAATTTCGTTTAAATATATTAGATACAATCTTTCTATAAGAGGATATAAAAATTGTTTGGTAAAATGGGTGATATTTTCTTAATTTAAAACCAAAATCCGGATCGACCTGATAATATCGCCTAAATTATACAACAATCTATACTTTGACCAGTTTTAAGTAAGTTTTTATTTTTGGTGTGGAATAAAGTTAAGATTCTCTTTCTCTTACTTCTACCATTTATATATCTATCCTGGTGCAAGAAGAATAATAACACTTTTCGTAAAAGGCGTGTGCACTGTTATCAGACCTTTTCTAGCTAAGATTTTAAACACGTTTCGTCAATCGTACTAATCTTCCAGTTTTCTTTCTGTTCGAAAACAAATGAACAGTGAATTCGTTATCAACTCAATTTTCATTCAGGTGAATCATAATCAAAATTATTTCCCAGCAATGAGTAGGTAAACAGGGCAGTTGAATCAAGAGTGAAACTGTTGATGCCGGTAATAAGTGCAATCTTCTCGGATATATCACGGAAGAAGCTGATGGGTGCATTACAGCTGATTACCTCGCAATTACAGCGAGCTAATGTCAGCCATTTCAGCCGAATGCGGGTCAAGTTCGGCGCAACGAACCGCGAGAGCTAATAGGAAAGTCAGTGACACGAATTTTCATTTACTTTTTTACATAGCAATATCGCTTTCACTAGTTTCTTTCAAACACAATGAATAAATTCAAACGTGAAAGTCCAACGATTGTTCTGTTCATATACCTAACCCTCCAATGAAATGACACTGTAGATTTCGATACGATAGGTTTTGCATAAACTGTTTTTGCTTCGTCTAGAAACGTGAGCTGAAGTACGAGACAACACAAACGAATCATTGATATACAGCTGACACTTTAGTCAAATTTCTTTAAAAAAAAAGGCTATGTGGATAATGCATTGGACACTTGATTAAGAATTACATGGCACATTCTACCAAAAGGGAAATATTCTTACATGAATAATATTTTCCCCTACAAAGTGAGTTAAACCTCTCGTTTTACTTTTCACCTATTGCACCCGTAAAACGGCGATTGGTAGAAATTGCTATGTATTAGCATTAAGTTCATCTTTTGTACAATATTGTGCTATAAAGTTTTATTTGGCAAATAAGGTTTTTCGTTATAACCAGTACCACTTCAGCGTATACTTTGGAGCAGCTGGGAATAAAACGAGGATCTTTCCCTATATAAATTAGCAATGATGTTAGTAGCCAATAATTTAATGCTCATTAACAGTTTTGTAATGAAAAAAGGGAAGTCGTAAAGCTCGATAAAGCGTTAAATGCAACTGCAAAATTATGTACCGCTACACTTATTCAGGTAGCTTTCTCAGTACTCCACCCGAAAGGCATTATCCCAGAATCCGGTCCGATCGGCTATCAGCAGCTCACGCGTCAATAAGGAAGCGTCCAACAAACTAAGCCAATAAACTAAGTTATCAGCCCCAACATATTCATTAACTGCTCGTGTAAATCTCAAACTGTAGTATAGTGCGTTCCCACAGAATAACTGCAGCGTTGAGATACCGTTTCGAACAAACTGCTGGTAAGATTAATCTATTAAACAACATGAGTATCAAAATCCACCGGAAGAAGAGACTTTACGGTGCAGACTTCTTAAATATAACGAACCACAAACTCAACGGTATTGCGGCTATGACAATTTGGGATCATTGTCGTCGACTAATTCAAGTGTGATTTTTGATATAACCTAAAGCTTCACGCGTTCTACGCATCAAATGTGAGATCAATTGAGAGTGCGCAAATCTGATTAACATGCTGGCACAAATAGGTAACGACACGAATAATTTGAATTCACTTGAGCAAAGGACCGTACATGTCATTTTCACGGGCTGCGCATTGTGTATAAAGAGCGGAAGGCGCGTAAACAGTTACTCGCTATTGCTCTATTACGGCCCTGTTTTACTCGCGATATTCCGTAAGCGGAACCTTTGCTCCAATTGTGGCCTTTTATAGTGCTTTTGTCTTTCCACATAGAACGTCTTTCCCGTAAACGCTTTATTGAAAGCTAACGGACGCTTAAAGTGAGCAAACGTGACGGGTTATGTTAAAACGCATGGTGGAGTTATTGATGACTTATAAAATATACACAACATTAAGTAATTTAAGTAACGGGCCGAACGCATTTTTAATATTGTCGGCTCTTACCTAATTCTAAACATTTTAACGCTTTTCGACCGTCCGTCATTTGCATTTGAATGCGTTTTTATGATTTTTCGAAGACAGATTTATATTACCCATTGTTTATAACGCTTTAAATAATCGGTAGACATGTATTGGTAACTAACTGATAAAATAAAACGTAATTAGCACACTATTTAAAAGTTATATCTATTTTATGAATTAAACGTCACCATAAATGTTAATAATGATAAAAACATTTTTGTTGGATAAATAATAGCTTTTTCGTTTCTAGTAATAAGCAGGGCAAACAATAACTATTTATAACCTAAAAGCAATGATTCACTTAATAACAGTGTAGAGTTAAACACTCATAGCCCTAATAGGAAGAAATCGCCTCGCGTCACGGGTAATAGCCGATTGATTGAAAGTTTATACTCAACGTAATGCCGTGAACAGGCTTCTAACATTTTTCCCCAGCGACTTAACGAGATCAAGATAATATCATAAGTGAGATATGCGTGAGGCAGAAGCCGTTAGCGGCTCAACGGGATAGATACCTATGTGAGCGCTTGTGCACCGTGATGATATGAGTTACCGATGGCCATTAACTATATGTACGCAACTTGGAATGTAATATATTATACGCATAATTAATGAATGATCTCTAGGCTGAAGGTCGTTTGAACACAACAAGTTTTTCTGCTTTTATTTTTGCTGTAATCTGTACATGGATTTACCACTCCTGTGCATGAGCACGTACAATGCCTTGAGTATTATATTGTTCAGAGTCCTGCACAGTCAAATTCATTAGCAATCGGTATAGACCACCTTAGACAAATGACAATGGTGATCAGACAGACGGCGACAGCTGACCATTATCACATCATTGTATAATGCTCTGCCGGGCGGAGAAGATCTACTATTGCTGTTATAAAAGTATAAATTCTATATTCCAAAAGATAAATCGATCATGATATAAATAAACGTTTATGTAGCAAAATGCATTTCTTTACTTCCTAATTACTAAAACGTAGAAAATAATCATAGTCAAGCCCCGTCAATAATATTAAACTGTAAGGAGATATTATTAAGTAGTTACGTTTAAAAAGACCTTAACGATCCAGATAGTACGCTGACAAGTACTAAATACTAAAATAAAAGCACTAGCAAAGATACTGCATCAAGATAAATTGATATACGAGGTGATTCCGAAGCCGTTACTAACAGAACGGGATGCGCAGGCGCAACGTAACAAGCGCAATTAGTACGTGTGACGATATTGATATGTCACGTAATGGTCGCAACAGTTATATCACGGTGCCGCGACACGCCGCGTACCCCGCGCAGCCACCGTATGCGCTCACAAATTGCCCAATTTAACGGTTACCGAGATTCGTATAGAATGTGTCGTTGCAAACTTACGAGCACGACTTGTAACAGTTCCGATATTAATGCATCTCAATTAGGGTAGCCGTTAAACTTGCTGAATGGACGCGAGTCGTTGACTTTAGCGTCTCACGCCCGCGAATAACCTACATAACTTTTAAAAAATTCTATAATACGCGTTTTAATGTAAAAAAAAAAAACAAATGACAATGTAACAACCCACATCACCCATCGCTGAGTTAATTCCAAATACGGGAGTATAAATTTTATCTTATACATTTCCTACAAGCTTGTCTTAGTTTTTATTATACAATAAATTGATCATCAAAGTTGATTGCATCGACGCTGATAAAAGCTACCAGTGTCTAACGTAATTATGATTCTCTATTTTTATGGGCGCGCAATGAAGATTACCTAATACGGGTAATATAATTAAACAGTAGACAAAGCGAGGCAAATTTTCCCTTCGGATAATTCGTGTAATAATCAAAAGAAACTGGTCATTACGCTTGCACAACCATACCTCTCAGAAGACCTTTAATACACAATGCCCCCATGAATACAACCTAGTGCAATTAATAATTACCTTGCAATCGAAGGCATCGGCATGGGGGTATTATTCTTCATTATCCATACAATGGGTCGTGTTCCCATGCCGCGTACGGATTAGTGACCGACCATACCAATTCTATCGACCTTAAACAATTATTCACACAGGCATTGTATGATAGAATTACTAGTTTGCATTTCCTGTTAGCCACACTCAGTGGACTGAAGCTGTGTTCGACTTCGTGTGAAAGGGTTATCAGAAAACCATTCTCACAATAAACAACTTTAGAATAAATAAAACATGAATACGGTAGCATGTAATTGCATTCTGAGTAAGTAGTGAGTCGTGGTCCTGGCAGGAGATGACTATGATTTAAATCCCTCATTACAATAACAAACAAAATTGCTCATGTCTCGTTTGTAAGCTTTGCACATACAAAGTAGACAGAGACCTTTTCTGGTGAAATTATTAACTCTGCACAGAAAGTAGAACATTAACAAGGTGGTTTATTTGAAATAGCCGTAATTAAATAGGAGTATACGCCAGAAGTTATTAGCAACATAAACATGCAGCGTGCTTAATTTATCATCGTAGATTTCAAATAAAACGGCAAAGTTCCCATAACCGTGCAAATAACATTAAAAAACAACTGACATTCTGTCGTTAAAACGGTAGAGGATCCTACATTCTCGACTTCGAGCATTCCAATCGATTACTATCAATTCTAAACATCAATAAGAATCAACAAACGATAACTGTTCGTATTTTAGTTTTGAAAAATAGAAAGTAGTGTCCGACCCATGTTTGACCTTCCCATTTGTCAAATCATGCTTCTAATTAGTTCCCGTGACGCGAGGCTAACTCTTAACAATAACTGGCTAGTGACGTGCAACAAATGATGAGAAGGAGAAAAAACATTAACGAGCTTTTAAAACAAACGCCAACACGATTAACACCAATCAACTGGTATCAATAAAGAACTATTCGCCCTTTCAAACTGAACTCTGGTCTCATTTTCAGAGTTCGAGAGCTTATAAAATGTAGACTTGGAATTAATCTAGCTAAGGCTTTCTGCGCTTTGGCCCTAAATGACAGTCCCATGAAGATAGTTAGTGGTTTAGTTAGAGTGATTTTTTATATTTCTAGTGCATTTACCCTTCACAGATATGAAAAGAAACCAGAGATATGTACCACGCACGAACACTCACTTCATACTTTCACAGATAAAACTTCGAAGTTCCAAGTAATATGTTGAAACGCGATAAAAGTAACCATAATGTCGAGTTAGAGGTTATAAAATACAATGTCCCCGAAACGTGTGCCGTTTGATGTAAATCGTTACAAAGGCAATTCAAAGCGGTCACTCATAATATTATGTTTTCGGGCATGAACAAAGCGCGTGCCACACAAGAGGAAGTTATGAGCTGGCATTAAGATCTATTTGATGTTACCCGCTCTCCGTGCCTCACGTACACATCTGCCTACCATAGAGCCAGGTCCAAGTAAATTATAGCCGTTTATCGACCCAGGGATCTCCGTTTGCTACGAATTTATTTGCACGTTCCTATTCCCGTCTCAGGAGTTAAAGACGAACATGTTGGGTAAATTGCCGGATCATTAACGGGTAACAGAGGACTCATTAAGATAAAGTTAAACTCGATCGAATTTTTAAATCTGCAAAATTTACGATGATTGAGTTCCGTGGTTTTGAACTGAAGATAAAACTTGACATATCTACTTACCTATGGCGTAAGTAAAATGAAATGTACTAATATTTTGCAATTAAGCAAGGTTGTGATAAATCTTAAGCTAAATGAACAACGACCATACTAGCATAACTGGGATATCTAGAATACCAAAGAAATCACAAACACAAAAAGTTAATTGCTTAAGGGTTGACACTTTTTACAAGTGGAGTTACTTATAAGGCTAGGCTTCTTCTCATTTTAAAAGTGCAAAAGAGATGAAACGACTGTCACGGTGACAAAAAGTCACCAGTTTATCTTATCTTATTGTTTGGCTGATAAATGAAAAGTGCGCGTCTAGTGTAAGAGTTCAAAAAAGTTCCGACGTTTATTTAGTCAACCTACAGCAGAACTAAAAAGCTATTAAAATTACCTAATATTGACTATGATTCACCACAAAATCGTACCTTTTGGTAGGCAAATCTGTCGGTCTAGTATGTCACACTCGTGAGTAACAATACGTCACAATGGGCCGAACTTGACCGAGCGGTAACGGTACCGCGCGAGCGCAGGCGAGACGCGAGACAATGCGTGTGAGCAACTCGACAGGTTGCTCGCCTGACCCAATTATCTGTACCAACTGGGCCATCTGTTTTCGAACGCGTGTGAATTTTCGTTTCAACTTTCACACGTGTATTCCTCCTCCAGCCATATGAATAAATGCAAACTCCTTTTAGGAAACCGTCCCGTACGGCGTACCGTTTGAAGCACCGTACAATTTAGCGTTTCCAATAGATTACTACTATTGCCCATGTTTTATTTAAAAGCGCTTTTCCATCAGCTTGTGTGAGATGCCGGTAAGTAGGTTTTGAGTCGAATCGACTTTATCGGCAAAATTGCATATGGCTTTGCTTAAGCGTATAAAATCTTGTGTAAAAAAAACCAAAGTGTTCGATAAAAATTCCTGACGATTACAGACCAATAAAAAGTAAAATGTTCGTAGTTGCTGTCACACCGATTATTTGGTCATCAATCAACTACCCACCCTATTCCATATCGTCTTAAATAGCACGGAGAAGTTTTTAAGGTACAACCCTTAATTATTTTAATGTGGCTTATTTAAATATGTGGGATGCATAGGATCGCGTGTTGGCTGAACACGGCCTCTCGGAATGTAGGGACTTGTCGATGTCACATGCAGCCGTAGGATACTACATCTAGGGTTCCCAAAAATATAGATGAATAGCGATATTTAAAACTTTCGTTCATTTGAAAATCATTGTTTCGTTGTACTCCTATGACTGAAAGGTAAGTTAAGGTTATATCTAAATGAAGTAATAAGTATTTATTTACACGCTTTTGATAGACATAAGCTAGTCTTAGATATACATACAGATATAAATATGATATAACTATGTTGCCGATGTCTATTATTACGTAATAAATACAGTCAGTTATATTAGTAGCTAGCAAGTAATTATTATTAGCTTTTATCTGTTAAAAATACTCTGTACCAGGCAGAAAGCACATTAAAATGTGATTACGTCTTATCTTTCTCCAGATTATCCGTACCTGGTTTTGCCACGTTTGGTTCATGTCTATGGAGATATCTCAGCGTAGTGAATAAGATACAATATTAATCAGTAGATTTAATTGGTAACCCTATCCAGATCCGATGACATACGACACAGGCGAGAGCGTTAACGCTTGTGTATGTCAAATGATTATGCAATACAGCGAGGAGAGTGCTAAATCCTTACGTTATGATAATCACTTGCTAGGTGTCGAGTTTGCTACTTAGGTTATGGCGGTTTAAGGCACACGCGATAACTTCAGTGGAATATAAGATTTGGGTAAGTGAAAAATGGGTTTTAGCCTCCACTTCTTCTCCTCTAATACTTTTATATAGCTATGTATTAGTGAAACTAAACATTGTTAGATCTATCACAATTACATCATGGCCTCGTATAAGGGTCAGACATTACCTACTTAACGTCGCCGCTAGGTGACGTTTTGTTCAGAATACATCTGATATGGTATGCTATTGTCACGATATCGAGAAATCCGCTAAACATCAGAGGAATTTCGTGCTGCTTCTTAACCTTTCCATTCCTAGATAGATACTCTTTATTTCACCAGAGTAAAACATGTACAGGAAAGAGGTGTTATACAGATATATAGTAGTACAATGTTGGTGGTCTTATCGCCGAAAGCGATCTCTTCCAGACAACCTCCAGGTAGAGGATATATGCTGAAGAGAGAATTCGGCTGCGAAACAGTAGAAGTATCTTATATACATGTATACGATCCCCAAGTTATATTATATAGGAAACAGCACCGGTAGAAACGGACTCCTAGGAGTCCGTTTCTAACCCAGGACAACTCTAGAGTTGTCCTGGGTAGACAAGAAATAGTAGATAAAAGTTGTGAACCTACTATTGATGTGACACGGGTGAAATTCTACACATCCTACTATAATAATCAGGTTGAATTATGACTATCGCTCTCTATAAACAATCTTTCTATTTTAGATGTAAGATTACAGAGAATGTAATAGATATCGCTCATGATTAAACTAAATGTCCAAGTTCAACAAATATGTGCCGGGGAAGAATTCTAGTTTTGCCGGTTACAGTACAGCCGTTTAGAACTCATTTTCTCAGAGACAGTAATAGTTATGTTATTCCCATTAACCACCAACCAATTTGCGCCACACTGGATAAGTGTCAGGAACATTAACCATCGCATTGGTCAGCTCATGGCTTATGGCACAAGAGATAAATGCACGACATCGTTAGCTGGGGTTGACCGGCCGATCGGGACACTGCAGTCTGCAACGCTTGCAGTGTCATGCAAAAATAGACTATCGATAGAGTTGCTTCAACAGGGTTGTGTATTTGAATGTGTTAGTGTAATATGTAGTTAGAATTTTGTCACGAGGTAGCTTTTGCATACTGTAAAATATCGACGGTATAGCTTTCAATAATACCATACTCGTAACTTAACCAAGACCGCGCGACGCCTTTACTTTTTTTAATTGTTTAATTGAATAGAGCTTTCTTTAGATGCAGTATAATTAACTGGAGTTCATATCCCACAGATCTAATTGTTCCAGCTGTAACTTTATTTGCCTGAATGCAATATGCATTCCTAGTTTTATTAATTGATCACACTAGATCTTCTTTCTTTTTCATTCAAACCAAAACGAGATTTATTGTTATTATTTTATAAATTAAATATGCAAAAGGCACACCCTACTTCTAAGTACCTTTACAATTTATACTCGTGTGTGGGTTTTCTGGTTATCTGGTACTAGTTCCTTTTTAACCGAAGCCCGTGTGTTGCGGAAAAGGCCGGCTATCTCCCAAGCTAGGCGCTGTTAATGTGCAAGCATTAGAGAGGCGACTAGAAAACCGTTTCAGAGGCTAATGGTAATTGATAACGTTGTAAGTAAACAATTTCCTATCAATGATAGCCTCAGGAATGTGTGTTAATAGCGTTGAAAGTCTATGAGTAAATAAAAAAAAACCCTGCTTTATTTAATCACAGCTATAAACATTTTCGATTAAGCTACTTTTCAAGCACGAAGCACATAATCGAAATTAAGTTATTTGTTCAGAGGGTATCATAAATTCATACCACATTAAAAACTCCATTAAAATTAATTAATTTCCTCTAACTGTAGGCTGTCAGCTGCTGATCGAGCCGATAGGCGCATCTTAGATGAGAGCTACGTTCACCAAGCTGCTAATGATGATGATGATGATGAAGGCTGTCTGTTATTAGCGATAAGACCGCTAAACTGTACCTGTCTTTGTCTGTAATTTTTTTTTTCTGTAAATATTTTAACATCAAAATATGTGGTCGAGTCGAAACTTAAAACCTGAGGTCGTTCTCAGGTTGGTCTTGATTTCGACAATTTAAGATCTTTACGTCGTACGCACGGCTCACTCATGCTTTACACATTTCTTATTTGTTTTAATCTCATTGCAAGAAGTTTAGTCACAAATAAAGAATGTTTTACATCTTGAGCGCCGTGGCAAACACCTGTGCTGTCAAACAATACTCTTTCTATAGTGTCTAGTTTCTCGGCAGTCAAAGTCTCAAAAATTTCGCGCTACATCGGCGATAAATGTAGAAATACTCTTAACCATAAAGTTATTGGATGCAACACAATGTAATCCTGTTTCGAGCAAAACGTAAAAAGACAACAGCAGTTAAAGTGATATCGCTCAAGCATGAATGCATGCACTTATCTGCTCGGTAGTAAATTGGCACCTTGGATAGCTAGCCCTAAAGGCGAGAAACTTATTTCTTTTTCCCAATAAATTATTGGATTGAACTTCAATGCAGTTACATTTCTAGACACATTGTTTTTTTATCTATATGGTCGACACAAATATATTAATGGATACAAATATCGTAACATTAAAATCATCATCATCACCATCAGTCTATCATAGCCCACTGCTGGATACAGGCCTCTTCAATTGTTTGCCACTTCAGGCAAACATCTGAAGGCTTTACCCATAATCACATTAAAATACACAACTTAAATTTAACTCAATTTGCAAGCTGAACCTGATGCATATATATCACAAACCTTTTGATACTAAATCAAATGATATCCTTCATAGTACATCACATTACTCCCTTCTGCTTTACTTCTAATAAATCATTTATATTCAGCCATACATACCGCAAAGGTAATTCACCCTGACCTACCACAAATTACTTCTAAATCGATAAAAAAGGGGTTGCCGGAGTGCATACATTTCTTTCAAATAACACTTCATTCTAGGTTGAACGTAAGCGCACACAGGAGTAAGCATGAGGATATTTGTGGTATGTTACGAGCTCTACCGTGAGGCAGTCACGCGTCCTAACGTTAGGGCTGACAGATCAAAGATAGGTGTTGCGAACCTTTTTAAGCAAACCCGGCTAGTCCTGTAAAAATAAATGCATCTTATATTTCAAAGATGAATAAGCGTCCATGAAAGAAGTTTTTGTGGTAATAATATTCGTTGCTTATCTAGAATATTCCAATTATAAAATGTGCCATATTTCTGCTATTTAAAACACCTGCAGCATTTCCTACTCGTAAGAGCCTCGGTGCTAAATTTATTAAACACGTTTAGATGAATGACATGATTGAACCTTCAGAGCTTAGGGCTTAGACCTTCAGGCTGAGCGAAAAAAAAATTGGTTTATCAATATCTACTTAAATGCGCTACAAAATACAAAGTCAATTTAAGGTAAAATATATATTTTTTAAATATATAGATAGGTACATTACATATACATCGTTCATTTATATCATCATATACATCACATATTCATTGCCATCTAATGTGCACAATACGGATGATGACAAGGTATGAAAATGAAGAAAATAATTAGTCCGTCTCTTAGATAATAAAAAAATATAAGACCCGTATTTTTTGTTTTGTCGAAATAACAAGAAAATACTTAGATATAGCGCATTAAAGTTACGGAGTGGGGGCTAACTACGTCACGTTAGAGTATATTTTGTACTCTAACGTGACGTCATGTGACATTTAAAATCAATGTATCTTCGTAAGTTTTTGAACAAGAGGCAAAATAAAAAATACGTATCCAATATTTTTCATTAATCTATCTGATGGACATTAAATTATTTTTTAGTCATCATCCCAATTAAGAGATTTTCCAAACTCAATATAAGAACCCAAAACGGTAGACCCAGCAATATCATTAATTAGTCCCCAAATATTTAACAGGCGGGGTAGAGCAATGGCATTCCATTGGTACAACTTTAAAGCTTCGCTAAGTAGGACACTTTACACTGAAATAACTTTACTCAACGGTACAGATATTTCAATCCAACTAGAGTAACTTTGTGAAATCTCTTAATTACAATCGACCCAAATACAGGGAGAAAATTCTCATTAAACCTGCGCTGGAAGTGTTATTATTTATTCTTGTAACTAAAGCAACTTTCATAGTAGAGCTGAACTAAGTTCGCAAACCCGCCGTTTTACATTGACCACATTATCACAAACGGGGCGTGTTTACGGACACAGTGCCTGTCAATTATAATATTGGCCATTATCTGATATTACATGGCAATTTCTCTCTAAACATTTCATAGGAATCGATTGTTAGATGGTAGAAATTTACCGCACCGCGGGCTACGGAGCATGTCGTGGGGCGCGGCCTGTCACTCATGCTTACAGGAGTTAGCGTGCAACATCTCAATACCACTTATTTACAGAGGTCGTCTATTAGCCCCAGATCTAAAACCAACTAGGCCTCGGTAGAAATCGCCGGGAAAATGCAAACCGACAAACGTCCCGAGTTTGCTCCACCTGCGGTTTTAATCATTACATCGCGGCGACGCGTCAAATAAAAAAGAAATTGGAACCGCTGATCAAAGCTGCAGTCGCCAGTGTCTCGTACTTTTTTATGCCCAGGTAATTGTAATATAGCAGTTTTTTTTTTCAAACAAGTCACTTGTTGTAATGCTTCACCTCAACTTAAGTTTTTTAGGAATCACTTTCAATAATTAAATTTTAGACAACATAACATATCTAACTTCATATATTTTTAATATTATGGCCATAAAATAATAAATACTTAACAATATCTTTATAAAATATAAGGCTAGCCGTTACATATAAAAAGCCTTCGTGTTTCTAATTATGTTTCGCAAAAGCGTATATCGTGGTTGAAAGCATTTTAAAATGGATAGTAAAAGTTATACTGGCACATCAAAAGATAAATCGGAAGCTAGATACGTACATCGAAACGTATTTGTAAATTACTTTCACTTTAAAACGTTGTGATAAATCAGTTTTTCCATCCATCATGACTACGGAGATTCGCCGGAGCAAATTCAATATCGATAAATCATGCGATGAATAGGACCCAGTTTTTATATACGCGAACGAGATAATATTACTATTGTAAAGACTGAGCATAAGGCGGGTCTGTTTACGATGGTCAAAGCCGAGTTCCTACAAACATGCAATCTTGTTTTGCTAGGGAGTCGAACGCTTGACAACACAAAAAGAGGCAGAGTTCACAGACGTCCCACGGAGAACCTATCGGAACCATGTTTTATACTGTGTCAACCACAATAGAAACGGAGAACGGTAGTAACATTCGTATTGAGCTGAGTAAAAGTAGGAACACACGAGTGGAAATCTGCAAGTGCAGGTGGCCTACATTCGTTGGTTTACGTTTACGAGTTGGCAATTAAAATGAGGCATGTCACTTTATTCAATTACAACGGGAAGCAGTGAAAATCCAATTAATCCGACAATTGAGCAATTTTATATATTAATTATCAAGTGTAGGTACTTAATTGCAAACACATAGCATAGGCACATGAAGATATTATCTAATTGATATAGCTTCATTAACTTTTAGGACCACTTCATAATCAAAGAGATAATCAAGCAATCAAAGCAATTACATTTATTTTAATTGTCATGACTAACATTATTACCCGTATTTTACATTAACTCAATATTCTAAGAAACCTGCTGGCAACCGGTTGGTGACGGTATAACCATCAACAATTGAAGACGTAGCTAAATAACACAGGCCAATGACGGGCAGCAGGGTCACCGGAGCGAGAAGCTACGTTCTGCGATCGCCAACCCAACTGCCCACGGTGGCGATTAAGGGTATATCCTCCAGATGTTTGCCCTAAATGGCGAAACAACTGGAGAGGGCTATGTCCAGCAGTGGACTGGCTAAGCTGATGATTCTAAGGAATCAAAAATCTTCATGTTAAAAATATTGGCTCTTACCCGTTCCAAGGCAGAAGTATTCAGTGGCTCAGGACCGAAATCCTGAAAAGAAAAAACACTTATTACACAATAGGATAGAAGCTTTTATATTTATATTTTTAATTATATACAATATTTCGATGTTATTATTATTAAGATTACTATCCACACGGACATCACGGGAAGAAATCATTTTTTTATGTGTATTAAACCTGTTACTTCATATAAGCATTTCTCACTATTTTTTTAACATTTACCTACATACCTAAGCGTCTGTTGATAACCTCCTTATTAGTAGTAATATAGAACAAAATTAATAAACTGATATGTATTATTCATGGGTATGCCCTTTAAGGCTTAAAATAACGTAGACTGCATGTTCTGGGTGAGATTGAATTAATTAACAATATCCTTGTATAGTGTTACAGCAATTTAGACTAAGGGTACTAGTTCCTTAAATAGATAATGATAGCATTCTATGCATTTTCTATACTTATAATAAATCTGTAGAGAGGTCAATTCTGTACATTAAATATATTTTGAAAATAACTATAAGGGGATGATAAGTGATCGATACTGATGCCAAAAATGCAATCAGAAAATTTTTTGTCTGTCTGTCTGTCTGTCTGTCTGTCTGTCTGTATGTTCGTTATAGAAACAAAAACTACTGAACGGATTTCAACGAAACTTGGTACAAATATTCTTCATACTCCTGGGCAGGTTATAGGATACTTTTCATCACGTTACGATCAATAGGAGCATAGCAGTGAAGGAAAATGTTGGGAAAACGGGAGAATTTTCAATCTGTATGTTTGAATGCACATCACGCAAAATATACTGCATGGAATTGAAAGCGGTTCTCACCAATGTATTGTTAGAGGTCTACTTAAAATTTAGACACCATTTTATGGAAGTCCGTTATTTTGAAACCCGATATCCACGCGTGCGACGCCGCTGGCACAGCTAGTAATCAATAAATTTCTGCACTGTCCCAAAACAGTCTGTAAAGTCATAATGCTCTTTTTCTTAGTTTTAATCAATTCGCGAGGCTTTATTATAAATCGTAGAGTTGGTTGAATTTTTTTGTGAGGAGGCCCAAGTTGGTTACTGTATGTTTTTTCTTATTGCTTTCAATGGTCATGCCCCCAAAATATGCTTGTTTTATTTATACATTGAACAGACTCTTTATATACCACCGGACAATATCCTTGTATCGATATTCTCACATAAGATACGATGTACTTCTATGGGTATCCCATATATAATATTAATTTTATTTCCCACTATACAGCTAAAGTACTGACTTACTGCATACTGATGCAGGCCGTGAGAAGCTCCTGTGATAAAACTATAAAGCTTCAGCGTTCCATAACCTGGCTTACTTACAAACATTAGTATTTTAATCACATGTCTGTGACGTGCAATTTTTTTAATGTTACTGTCGATGCGCATCACTTAGCCTTTAAAGCTGTCGATGTCTAGGCCAAAGCCGTCCTATTTGTATAAGTAATGACACGACGACGCATCGCTGCCACTCGCTGACCCCCAGCACGGTACACGGATTTCAACACTCCATTAATTACCGAGCGAAATTGTTACTAAGCCTAATTATGCCACACATCAACAAGTTATGGTTTCTAATTTGCACACATTTCAAATTCAAGATTCATATTTAGATATTTATCTATTCTGAAAACATTAAAACGTCTGTTACAAATTTTACTACCAAATACTGTTCTCTTACTAATACGAGTATTCTACTGGAAAGTCGTTTCGCATAGCATTAATCCGCAAAAAACATTATCATAATTAATTTCCATGTCAAATCAATAAACGGTGTTATAAAGGAATTCAAATTGATATGACATTTTATGGCAATATATGGCAAAACATGATAATTTTTGTAAATTTCTTGAATTTATTACTGCGAACAAAAGCGGCGAATGTTAACTTGCACATTCACATTCATTTTGTCACTTAAAAATAATATAAGTATAACGGTCACGGTTCTTCATGCTGTATGTTAATTTTTGTATCTTAAGTGTTACTCGCAATAAAATATTTATAAGATTATGACATAAAAAGAACGCTATAAACCTCAAAAACTCTATTAGCCCAAAAAATAAACATTATTTATCACTTAATTAAGTAACAATTCTTATGCTACGTTTAGAAAACTATTCCAGACGCCCCCAGCGCCGATTTACATCGGTATAAATGCTGGGCAGTGTAAGCATCGTAAATATAAGGCGACATGGCTCCAATAGTCTTTTTCTTGAGTTAGAATGGAATGGCGTTAGAGCGGGGAACAATATCGCCGGGGGCGTTCGTGCTAGCGAGCGGACGGGCAAAATGGAAAAATAAAGGCAGTTTCGCATTGAAGTGGTTCCTATCGGCTTTCGGTGCGGTCGCTTCCCCTTATCCGCAGCTGATCGCTAGACAATGTGGTGGTGGGTGCGGGGTGCGGTGGCGCGGGGTGCGCGAGCGCATGACCGCGCCGGGCGCAATGACCTTGCGCGCATTCCGCCCGCTCGGCTCTTGGGTACGCTCCTGCGGCCCTCCAGCTCTCCATGGTCTAGTCTGTTACTTAAGCCACTTAGGGAACGTGCATTAGTATCGTTTGCATGTAATCTACAGCGCCCGTACTGAACTTTAGAGCTCCGAGCGCGGTATTGTTCGAGCCTTATCAATGTTTCCTACAACGTGCTTAAATCAGCACTGAAGACAGGCTGCACAAGTGCTACCCATCGTGCCTATAGTAACACTAATCATTTATTGTAAAGTAAGTATTTTATGGAAACTACTTCTATAGAAATCTATCCAAAGTCAAGTGAAATTAAAGAGAGATTAGATTCCCTTACCTTTATCATAATTCAAAGAGATTCGTATTATAGTCATCATAAAAATCGCTTTATCTACTGCATCTTAAGCACCATACCGGTTCAAAGAAATTTACAACTATACTTATTTTACTTTTGCTTTATTTTAGCTAATGAAACAGCATTTTATGGGGAATCTTTGGACAGTATCATTACACTATAAGCACAAGTAAAAAAAAGCCCACGATTCTAGTTTTTCACGTCACATTACGCAAGACACATGTGTGGGACAGACAATATTTACGATGCAAACTTCACAAAACACATACATATGAAGACGAAACACACAGCCTAACACTTCGATGCACACAAAACTGGGTTAATAACCTTTGGGAACCTACAAAACATGGTAATAGAACAAACAAACTAAGCAAACATAGAAATACCACGATACTGTACAACACGCAATGTTTCTTCCTAGTCTCGTAAATCCAAGAGTGAACTAGTATCATCGTCGAACACAATAACTTATTAAAGTTCGAGATAACATGAATAGATACGAGTGTCGGCCATGACCCATTTTGAAAGGTGTAATTAAAATACCTTTGATTAATGTGCTTATATGATTCGTTTAATAGTAGCTTACTTTAAAATATTGTGGTTCATTTAAACATTCGTAACATAAAGTACAATTAGTACTATATCATCTTAAAACCGTAAAGGTACCAAACTATGATCTGACCCCTAAAGTACGAGTAGTTTGAGCACAAGGATTTTGACTTTAAAACAGGAACTGGGGAACAGTTACGGATCACAAAAATGTTTCTTCTGTGCCAATATAGGAACATGGCAAGTGAATGTAGTCTGCAAACAGATGTACCTAACATGAAAGTTACTGGCCCAATACAAATCCGCAAACGGACGGAATATAACGGAGTTCCAACCAAATAATCGGAAAAACACTAGAGTAGGTACGTCACACAGACCGTTCAGAATGTGTCCAAATCGGAGCAGGCGAGGCCCACGGCTCGCCCGCATTTGTCGAGCGTAACATAAACACAAGCAATGGGCCCATTCCTTCGTTATTTGCTTTTATTGCCTGCCTACGCTCCTCGTTACTTACGTCTTCGAACTAGACCACGAATGGTTTTTGAACACCGATCTGTTTTGAAACGCCTAGGAAATAGATTGGATACTAACTCAATATATGAAATGATAAATTGATAATAATTTCTCTATAATAAAAGAATACCAAAAGAAACATAATAAGTTAGTAAGTACCATTCGTTGACGCTTCTTATAGCAGCGGTGATGAATTATTTGTTGTACAAATATCTACTTTACTCGAAAAATTATGTATTATTTATTTGACGCAGAGAGCAAACCAATCAAATACGACGATAAATGCAAGACGTCATAAATTAAAATAATATATTTCCTATATTTAGGTATATCTTTCTCTACTTATTATAATCTACATAGAATAATGGATAGAGTAACATATAAGAATAGACATGACTGCAGCTAAATATGGTTAAAGAATAAAATTATATAGCACTTGTAACATTACTTAAAATACCTATGATCTCTCACACGCAGTCGGCAGTAGCCTGTGGAACGAAATAGTCCCTCGTCAATTAGAGGAACGGTGTAATTGCTAGAATCTGCGGCACTACTTGCTATACCATATTTAGAGTGAGTGATGGGGACACGGGCATTTTATAGCGACGGTTATGAGACGGGGCGTAAAGAACACGCATTGTACTGAAACATGTTCACGTCGTAGTGTTTAGCGTTTGAATGCATTTTCTAGCGTAAGAAATTCAAGCCGGTAGCTTACACACTAGAAAAATAATGATATATGAATACTTTAACATCATAACATACAAAATCCATATATACATTTCTGTTTATATGAAAATTAACTAAAAATTCTTAAGATAAGGTTTAAGTATAGCCTGAAGCATGTATTACATAATCGATGTTATACAGTTTTGATGGGCAGTCTCATGGCTTAAAATGATGGTTTCTACCCAACCTTCTGATATAAAGAAGGGTAAAAGGTAAGGCAGTACAACTGTGAAAGCATGTTTTAAGTGTCTGTGTCAATAATTATATTAAAATAATATTATTTAAGTAATAGTATGACATTGAATAGGATTTTTTATGCAACTGAGGTTGCAAGCAAGCCTGCGGCTCACCTTGTATACTACAGTATAGACTAACCGTCATGCAAATAGGAAAATACTATAGTGTGCCACAATTTTCAAAAAAGTAAAGTCAAAGTTACGTTCAAGAATACTATCAGCATTACATTGTAATGCAGTTACATAATTAGAAAAAACAATGGGCGTTTTATTACGGCATAATCTTTATAGTTCCACGGGTACCGTATTATCATCGCACACTAAAAATAATTTTCTTTTGCAATTAAAACAACAGTGTTATCACTACCGTTAACTAAATGGAATAATTACGGGCGGTGCAAATAAAACAGTGCGCACTCGTCTAATGTAAGCGCATGGGAAAATTGTTGATGTCATTCAGAATTGTACTATGAACATTTCCAACGAGCTTAAAAAATATTTATGAAGCACTCAAACACATTACGTAACAATAAAACGAGGGCTATTCTCACGTCAAAAGTATTAAATTAAACATTATTACTCCACTTTCATGCGATCCTGTCCGTAATGAAAAATAAATAAATTGTGAGAGCTAATTCAACAAACAGAGATAATGATATAATAACGTATTTTAATTATGCAATTATTTAATAAAAAGCATAATTATTTTATGTTAAGACTAGAAAATGCATCCTGTTTATTTTCGCATGCCTTCCTTATGGGGCAGAATCATGTACTAAGAAGATCTTTTCATTCTCAATTGCTGCTTGGATTTGCAAAAACTATCATCGCTAACCACCAGTTTGCTGTGATGAATATGCAAGTAACGGCTCTAACTGCTGACGATAAAATCTTCATACAAACCACATACAAACATTATATACAGTTACTGCGGGAAAGGTCTCTAATGTCTCCGCTTTGCAATTCGTTTTTACACTATTAATAAAATGCGCTATGATGTAGGCAATTTCAGTTCACGAGTTCAAATTACCATCTCAAGTGTATCTTTTCTTGACGAAGTTCTCTACAAAAGACGTAATTGCTACTCATAAATGTGTTTTTCTAAAGACAAATAAAGTCAAATTGCCATAATGGTATACAATTTATTAAGAGCAAGAACCATATATAATCATTATTAATACTATTACTGATAAATTTTATGTTTTAATCAAGATATATTGAAATTGCTCTTTAAGTTAATATTTCCAATATTACCGACCCAATTAAAACTCTCTACATGGCATTAGGATATCTAAATTAACCGATAAACCATGTTAACTCACGATAAAAAATACTGCAAGCTAAAAGTCAAATCTTAGCGAAAGCATTAATTAGTTAAGATCTTAACGACAATCCTGCACACATCGTAAAACATCTGCTATGCTGGCAGCAGAAGATATTTCATTTATTTATTTTATTTTCGTTTCACAAGCTTAGTCCTGGGCATCTTAATTCAAGATAACGCGCAACGATAGTGAAACGATCTGTGAAATTATTTTTAGAGTTACAAATAAGGCTATAATTTATGATACTTACTTATGTTATTTAAATTTCATCCGAAATTCACCAACGCAATTAGTGTGATGTGTTTAGTTTTGAATTAGATGTACGGATAAAATACGTTTATATTACCAGTAAATCCTTCTCCTACTCGATGTACAGTACCTTACACGTTTTTGTAGCTTTGTAAAAAAGTAAAAATAAACTCAATACTTTATTGCATTTACAAAATGGCCCTCCAATTTGAAAATAACTCACAATCTGAATACGAAGTTTCAATAGTTTCAACGACAACCATAAAATAGCGCGCCCGTAGGCGTGTTTCTTTTTTGGCATTGTCAATTGAATACCAACGTTTATTCGCAAATAAACGGACAGGGAGTGTGTGAATGGGAGTTTGAAAAGATTGCTTTAATCCTTTGCTCTCACCGGCAGGCAAGGCACGCATCTGGAGGATTTATAATCTAGGAGGCTGAACGTACGAAGACAAACGGCCGGCAGAGAAACGAAAGATGTAACTAACTTGAAGGAATATCACATTTACTGGGATTTATTTGCTGAATCAAAACATTTTTCATGTAAACTATAAACGATAAAATATAATTTAGTTTAACTTTTTAGGTTAGTGGTTTGACAGTCATATCCGTAGTGCAATTAAATTTCCTTCCAGTCTTGAAATAAGTAGCGAGTGCAAAATTGGTATGAACCATTAAAGGCCGTACAATTAATACATTCAGCACCGAAGAAATACAGCCATGATCATTATATGAAAGTCTGTACGATTTGATATCGATGACTCAGCCAAGAAGTGGATATCGGAATTCATCAGAGGATAGTCTTATTAGCAAAATCCAATCATAGCTTAAGTTCATGTATTTAATATTTAAGATTTCTATAAATCCAACGTAGAGTATGAAGGAATGGTTTATTATTTTTCTGATTCGATCAAATTCAATGTCCCCAGAGATGATTTCAAGGCTAAACTAAGACGATATGGCCTTAGCCAACCACTCTGGTTAAGTGTGGGTTAGTCGACCTAACACAAATTTGAAGTTTCTTTATGGCTATGGTTCTTTAGGTTTATTCGAGATGTTTTCCTCCGCTGACGTACATATTAATTTTAAAGAAATCATATTGCTACGTGGCGAAGTAACGTAGTCAACGGCCTTTAATCGCGGAGTATGTCTGAGCTTCAGGTCTTTTAAACTATCTGAAGATAATTCGCAAAGTTCTCTTCAAGGTACGCGATGTTTTCTCACACCCGTCCACTGACGGGCTTGCGTGACGACGTATAAAGTACCTACGCGAACGCGCTATCCCGATGCACTGAAATAGGTTGCCTATCGAGATTCTTTAGATTTATTAGCACGTTTTAATTGAAAGAAACTTTAGAAATTAATTACTTCTTAATTCCGCCGATAGATTTTATTAGACTTGGGATGTGGCCACTAGATGCAATAAATTCCTAACTACCATTTTAGTAAAAAAGGGCATTGTATAATATCGGAATACCTTAATGATATAGCTATAGTTTAAATTGTTAATTTCATTTAAAACCAATTAATATTCAGCCTAGCTAGCAAAATTCGTGACGTCACGTCTTTATAAAACCTTATAAAATATATGAAGTAATCATGTTTGACAGCTACTTAAAAGTATAACAATTGATTTAATCGTACACATTAATTCAAGAAGGTCCCTTTAGAAATTTAAATTAAATTATAGTATGTGAGTGTGTGGCAAGTGCTGGATGCGAGAGGCCCGGGACCGATCGAAGTGGCGAGCATTGGGAGAGGCCTATGTCCAGCAGTGGACTAATGAGGGCTGATGATGATGATGATAGGATGTGATGCAAGTATTAGTTATTCTGACGACTTTAGCTGGCAGTGGCGTTCTGAAAAGCGTTCCCAGTCATCATATGATACTCACAGTACAAGGGAAAATCTTGGTATGAGACCAGTGACTAGTGTGAATTGTAAAGCGCATTTATTTATTTCTACGATACTGATTGCACAACAGTTGCACTTTATTGGTATATAAAATACAGTTCTATTTCGTTTATCAAATGCATTAACGATGAACAGATAAGTAAGAGATAAACAGATGTGCAATATTGGCCCGACTTTGGGCGATAACAATTTTGGTGAGAAGCCGTTAGAATTCTTTTCGCAAATAACTGAACGACCGACACGGCTCGATACGCTATTATATCGAATTTTACGCCTATAATTACAAATTAGAGTTAGATACGTACACAATAGTGTTTTATAGTAGGTTAACTCAATTATTTGTTTCTTTTTTGGATTTGATTTCTCCGCTTCGTTGGCCCATGTTCTTAAGTGGCCATTTATTTTACTGGTCATCTAACCCGTTGAACGAATTTGATATTTGATACTCAATCTGTGTACAATTAACATGTTTCTCGTAATTTTTATGTTTATTAAATGCTATCTTCTTTTCTATGTAAACACTAGCTGTGCTCGTGACTTCGTCCGCGTGGAATAGTTATTTTTTTCCCGTTTTTTTTTACATTTTCCATTATTTCTTGGCTCCTAATAGTTGTAGCGTGATGTTATATAGCCTAAAGCCTTCCTCGATAAATGGTCTATTCAACACAAAAATAATTTTTCAATTCGGACCAGTAGTTCCTGAGATTAGCGCGTTCAAACAAACAAACTCTTCAGCTTTATAATATTAGTTAAGATTATAATATTAGTTAAGATGAAATTTAATGGGTTAAGAAAATCGAGTCAAGCGGCGATTCTAATCATATTGCTTAATATAGTTTTTATGTTTAATAAATGATATCTTCATTATTTTATGTCAGCAACAGGACGTAAATTAACACCTATAGGTATCGCATTACCCACAATCTTCATTACGAGTATCTATAGTTCAGTATTAATTTATACTTAATTAGTAACACTTATTAACATGTAATAATTTTGTTAACGATAACATTAGCGTTTCATTAATTCGATTAATTAACTATCTAAATAGTACGAGTAGTAGTAGCTCAATGAAACATCTTCGACTTTTAATGGCCGTTACGGGACATTCGTAGCTAGAGTGCGTTGATGTCTTATACACGAGGATTATATTTTTTATATTATCCCAAAAACAATTCTAGTTAACGTTGTATACACATTAGCAATAGTAATAACACATTAAATTACTATTATATAATATAATATAATAATTAGGAGAGCTATTTTTAATTGAAAAATGCTACGACGACGTAGCAAGAGTGCGTTGATGTCTAATATATTATGCCAGCGTTAACTCTGTGGAAACCTAAGATATTATTTCCAAGCCTGTTCTATTTAATAAGGACGGACATATTTTTTATTATTTTTAAGAAAAAAAGGATTCCCACACCGATGACTAGACCTGGATAGAGAGTAACTATGTCACTTTGATCAAATTCATATCTTTGAAAATAGTAAAATTATTTAAATAGGTACAATAGGTATCGGTTATATGCGTACATTTTCCTTAAAAGCAAGCGTGTGTACGGCGAATTTTTACCTTCTTTCTGCAAATAAGAGACCAAAGTTGAACCGTATAGTAGAATAATAACTGGAAAGCAAAAAATAAACACAGACAGACAGTTTGCCATATCCACCGCACACTAAAATCCACTTTTATTGACAAAAACGCGAATGACAGTTGCACTTTCTATCAATTTCCGTCATTTCGTGATTTCTGTAATCGCTTTTGTAGAAAGCGCCGTGTAAGCTTGGGGTAATGCCCGGCGAGGCGACGTGACTGAACCGATCGTTGACAGCGTGGATAATATTACCTCATTGTTTCCAGCTTCGGGAGTCAATCCTGATCTGATACGGCAGACGGAATGACTGTAGAGCTGCCTTTTATTATTTACTAGCGACCCACCTTCGCTTCGCTTCGGGTACTTCAGATAAACATTTGTCTGGGTTACATTATTGACGTTTTAGCAAGGATCGCGAATCTTTTCTAGGAATATAAACAGACTATGTTACTCAGATTGAATGTAGCTTTTCAATGGTGAGAGAAATCGGCACAATAGTTTTTGACTTTTTTTTTTATAATAGCTCGACATAATGGCTTTCCTACGCCTGATGGAAAGCGAAAGAGAAGCCCAAATCGCTGTGACAACTGGCAAGTAACTGGTTAGCCTGTCAGTTGCCACTGCCATGCCGGTCCAACCCTACCCCCCACGAGCTCCGGAGACCCTACTCACCAGCAGAAACACGACCCGGAGGTCATTTGGCTGCGGTGTTCTATAGGGTGCAGGTCCTTCCCCGGACGGGCGGCTCAATTCGAGCGAAGATTCGCTATGCCCTACCTCTCCTAAAATGGCTTTATTCATTACAAACAAAAAAATACAAATCTTTTCTCCTTATAATATATTAGTGAAGGTGTAGATTTCTTCATGGCAGACGAGCAATCAGTCCGTCTGATATTAAACTGACGCCGTAGCTTTAATAAATTTATTTCATCATAACTGAACCTTCGGTTTATAAGTCATAGATAAATGATTAGTAAGAGACTAAGTAGTTATGTCGTTTCAATCAGTCCGTCAAAATTACTGTACCCCTTTTACAAGTATAAGTAAACTTGACCCAAATTCACCTGATTTAAACGATCAAAACAGACGATGTATTCCATGAAATTTAGGCGATTCACATTACACAGTCAGTCTAAGGAAGAATTCAAACATTTACATAAAAGTCAGGGTCACTGGTATAATAATCACAAATCAGCAAGGGCAGACAACCCTACTTGTAGCAATGGTCGGCGACCGCGGAACACAGCGTCCCCACAATTATTATGTAATAAAAAATAATAAGAACTACTTCAAACCCAACCGCACGCCTAGACCGAGATTACAGGGAGGGGTGAGCCTCGGCTTGCAATAATCCATTGTTAGATGCCAGTATTGTACTAGTGATGCACTTAACTATCGTATAAAAGGTTATTTGTATGTTTCAAATATAAAATATTGCGGTTATTTTTTTCTTATTAGAGACAACTCTTTGTAAGAGTGTTAACGGAGATTAAAATGATAAACGATATTTTCTCTTATTGCACATTTTGAACGATAAATTGGAGTTGATAATATTATCACTAATAGTTAGTATTATACAGGGTGTTTGGTGCATCGTTTTAAGAGTGGTAGGGCATAGCGAATCTTAGCCCGAATTGAGCCGCCCGTCCGGGGAAGGACCTCCACCCTATAGAATACCGCAGTCAAATTACCTCTGGGTCGTGTTTCTGCCGGTGAGTAGGGTTTCCGGAGCTCGTGGGGGGTTAGGATTAGGCCGGCATGGCGGTGGCAACTGACAGGTAACTGACCAGTTACTTGCCTGTTGTCACAGCGACTTGGGCTTCTCTTAGAAAAAAATATTGTCACTAGCACTAGAATAATCTTACAGGCCAGTATAGCAGTGGGAACTAACAAGTGATTGATTTGGTGACTTGTCTGTTATCACACCGACTTGGGCCACTATTTCGCTTTGCATCAAGCGTCGGAAAGCTACTACTGTGGTACTATAAAAAAGGTCTAGCCATAATAGTCTTGCATATTATACAACTTACAATAAATAAATGTACTTCGGAATTTAAGGTGTCACATAATTTCATAGGTAAAACTTTGCTCTGAAAGGTCAAATCAGAAAGCAATCAATATACAGAATGAATTAGCTGCAATTAGTAATGCTTTCCGAATAGAAATTGTTCTATTCGATCATTAATTTGTTTTCAGATTAAGCTGTTCGTGTGTTGTTCTGCGATCGCTTCGGTATTCGTGTTGCATCTCTAATACCTGCCATTACTGCCCGACTGTGGCTTATTGTTGTCTGAATGCGAACGTTGCCATTTTTCAACAAATTAAGTTTGCAAATGGAACAATACCATCATGGCCATATTCTATGTAATCTTTCCATTTTCTAATCAATTCATAGTTTATGTAGGAACGTGATTCATCTTTGTTCTGATATCAATTTGCTTTTGAGCTTCTTGGGCGGTTGAATTTTGAAGTAGTTTTATAAAAGGCGTTTAGAGGCAACCTTCTTATTGAAATCTGTTTTTGACAGATAAAATTAATTTTTCGAGGACAAGCTATATCGCACGAGATTTCGCTAGGACACATTGGGATTGCCCAAAAAAGAAGCTGTGCTATGATAACAATTCTATAAAGTCTATGTTATAACAAATAGATTAAAAAAATATTTTTAATACGAATATGGTCAGTATTTGGTTGAAGAAAAAAGTTTATCAAGTACAAGCATTTGTGTCTCAAAAAAAGTTTATATGTAATCTGGTCCTATATAAATGTGTTTCAGATATTTGTTTTGTTACGGACTGGCCGCAAGGCGGCCAGCCTCCTTATTTATTACTTTTTTCTTTTTCAATTTTCAAATATTTCTCGTTCATCTTCTGTTATATAAAATCTTGCTGTCTGTTGCTTTGCTATCGATCGTGCGGTGTGCGTGCCATTTTTATTTTCTGTAATTTCTTATTTTTATATTATATTTTTATTTCTCTTTTGAGCCCGGTTTCCTTCGTTTCCTTCCCTTTCCCTTCTATTCCCAACATGTTTGATCCCACCAAATTTCCTTTTATTAACTAAACAAAATAAAAATATATTTGATGTCATCTATCTATTGAAACAGATTTGTTTAAAGCCTGCCATTAGCATTAAGTCGAATACATTATATCGTTCAGTAAGACCTACTGAACGAATGAAACCACGTTTATCTACTGTTTTATAGCCGTTTTACTACATTAATTATCTAAGTGGGTTACCGTCTGTAAGCCTAGTAGCTGGCAGTATTAGCTTCTTGCTATCAAAGTTATTCCAATAAACAGTAGCGGTACTTGGATGACAATTTCTACGTGAGACAGGTCGTTAGATCGTTCAGAAACTCGATCATTGCTTAAAAACATTCAATAATCGATGCTATCGGTGGATGTCAGCGGCGGATGGCTACTTAAACGGTTAATCTAGGGTTGACACACTTTACACACCTTATTCATATTTAAATGTTCCGCTAACGGCTAGCCTATATTATTGTACGTGTAATAAAGCTTTCATTTTCTAAATAACGTAAGTTTTTACTTGCGTCTACAATAAACTTATTAGGGATGTTTCCAGGGTCAAAATAATTACATTATATATATAGTCCGTATTTTAGATTATAAAAATATATTGGCCACGTATTTTTCCTTTTTCCATTTAAACAAAAATTATAAAGATATAAGGCATCAAAATGTAGAAGTGGGGGGACTTTGACGTCACTCAGTGGCGAAAAAACTCCCACTCTTTGACGTCACGCTTAATTTTAACGGCCTATATCATTGTAATTTTTTACAAATGATGACATACGTGTCCTTTATTTTTGAACAATCTAAAAGACGGACTAATTATTTTTTTTACGGCAACAGGCCTATTTTTTTTATTTTATAACCATTATAACGTATTAAAAAAATAACTTTTTATAAAATTTATTGTAATACTAGCTGTGCCAGCCGCGTCGCACGCGTGGATATCGGGTTTCAAAAATAACGGACTTCCATAAAATGGTGTCTTCATTTTAAGTTAGACTTCTAGCAATACATTGGTGCAAACCGCACTCAATTCCATGAAGTAGTTTTTGCGTGGTGCGCGTTCAAACATAGAGTTAAAAATTTCTCTCGTTTTCCCCACACTTCCCTTCACTGCTCTGCTCCTATTGATTGTAGCGTGATCAAAAGTATACTATAACCTGCCCAGGAGTATGAAGAATAATTGCACTAAGTTTCATTATAATCCGTCCAGTAGTTTTGGTTTCTATAACGAACATACAGACAGACAGACAAAAATTTTACTGATTGCATTTTTGGCATCAATATCGATCACTAATCACCCCCTGCTAGTAATTTTGAAAAAATATTTCATGTACAGAATTGACCTTTCTACAGATTTATTTATAAGTATAGATATGAAAGGGTAAGAAAAACGAGCTGGTGTAATGCATGCGAACGTAACGCGAGCTTTACACGATGCTTTCAGAAACGTTGTCAACTTAGTATAACTATGATATAGATAATGTTAGTACAGTTATTGATGCACTTAATATAAATTTGACTGTCTGGACCAGCCCTAATTCCCAAAATCGTTTCTACCGGTCAGGGGCAAAACGCCGCGCGGTCAAGCCTCCGGTATCTCGATCGATGTTCCGCCTCATCTGCATCTCAACGCGGTTATGATTGTTACGTCACCGCTATCTGATCGTGTGACACACGCACAATGTAAACAAGTTGTATGACGTCACGGATTAACATAATGCGACAAGTTGCCACTATAATGTATTCAAAGGGCCTGACGACTATCAATGGGGACCAGTCCCATTATAATAACGTTCTTGTTTATGACCGTTACAGCTGGACCGGCTTAGTTTATTGACATTTAATTTGCTCTGATTTAGCAACGTAAGAGTGACGTCACAATAGAAAGTAACAGGATAGTTGACATTATTCATGATAAATTCCATATTGATTACTTCATATCAGATGACATCGATTTACACCAAAAACATGCATATTTAATCAATTTTGAATGCGATTCGGAATCTTGCAAAACCTGTTACTATAATAATTCTTCGGTTAATGGGCAAGCCAAATTCATGAGGCGAGTCAAAGACATTGCAGAGGCAAAATTTTGAGAGCAAGTTGTATATGAATAGATATCTCAAATGACTTCTCAGTCAACTACTATACCTAAGGTAAGATACGTATTAGATGCCTCCTAGTTTACAAGTATGTATTTGCTAATCTAATATACCTATCATTTATGTTAAAATACTGCTCACATATCTAGACTTTCAACGTTTTAACGTACAGATAACAAAGTCCTCGGTGCATTAAACCATTTAACCACATCGGTACAAAATCTAATTGAACAGAACTCATTCTGAATCGCCTTATAACCCCAAATGCCATCCTTACTAACAAACCGAGCTATCTTATTCGGAAAATCTGTGAGTCCAACATGGAACGTTATTAAAGTTATCTAAGTTGGATTTCGTTTAGTACACGTCCAAGTTAGTGTAACAATCGTCGTGAAAGGCGCCGCGGTTGTCGCCGCCGAGATCTGATCCAGGAAGCAGGACCTAAAGTGTGTACTTAAGACTGCTAACAGCCTCTTGTATACAGTACATTGGTGTCTTAGAAGCTTAAAATATATATACAAGTACACTGCGTCACTTAAAACTAGAAATAGCAAAAAACTCACATACTTCGACGGCACACTATTCCAGGGGCAAACATAACTAAAACGCTTGCACACAGTGGGAATCTTGAGTTTCTCATAAGAGGTTATATAATATATTATGTTCTTTTGAGTAGTTGCATCCGTTAGGTATACCTATATAGAATACAAGCAGCTGTATAAATAATTTTCAACCAAAGTCATAAAAAACCTTATTAAGCTTAATCTTTCTAATCATTTACCGATAATCGTCTTATTTTAGAGTGAAGCTTTAAAGATATTTAGCCAAAATTAAGAAAACAAGTTCATTCGTTCATTGCCCGTTAATGAAGCTTAAAGATGCTCACATCTTCCTGTATACATATTTAATTAACTAAACTAAATGTTAAAGTTATGTATGAGTCCATGACGTCACCTACCTGTAATCTAAATATATAGAATTCAAAGGTGACTGACTGACGGACTGACATAGTGATCTATCAACGCACAGCCCAAACCACTGGACGGATCGGGCTAAAATTTGGCATGCAGGTAGATGTTATGACGTAGGCATCCGATAAAAAAGGATTTCGAAAAATTCTACTTAATTAATATACTTGATTAAATAGGGGATGAAACCCTATTCCAAGCGGACGTAGTCGCGGGCACAGCTAGTACCTTATAAAATGTAAGATATTCCGTATTCATTGACTAGAAAATCAACTGGGTAGCTAACTATCTAGGAACGATTCAATAGGATAAGCGTTCCCAAATCTCTTTGTGAGAAGTTATTATTACAATAAAGAAAGTTTGTTCTGTCGGTGAGCATCCAGGAAGTGCGGCAAGGGTCTGTCGCGGTCAGCGGCTAACTGGCCGGTCACGCTCCAGCGGCGCGCCGTGTCGTGGGCGACGTCCCTCGGAGGAACGCCGGCATCGCGCCTCTTGGATTACTATATTTTTAGTTTATAACTTAGGCTCATTTCTGTGTGAAGCAAATTGCATGTTTTGCAGATTTAAAGGGAAACAGCGTAGGTCTTTTCGTGTTCTTGGTAAAGATGATAATTTTTCATAGTGTCATCGTCGAAGTATTCGTTTTTTGTTTTCGTCTATGTGTAAAATGTTAGGTATATGGTGGTACCTACTGCTAAACCTACTTATGGTCTTTAGTCCGCACCTAACAACAATTTTAGGAATAGACATTATTAGTGACCCAATGCTTTGCTTTCATATATCGTAGATACGAAATAAATAAAAATAAGCTATACTAAACCGCACTCGAAGTCATTTACTAGAAGTTAACAGTTGATTTAGAAATTATTTATCTACAAGTCAAAATTTTCAAATAATACTAAAATAATCTAAACAGATGGATCAAAGACACATCATGGTTAACTAGTGCTCAGTAGACAATATTTGTCATCATCTTTTAGTGGTAGTAACAACAACCAAATTCCAAATTCTAAGTACCTGACCAATTCTCTTTATTCACGCCAATCATCAAGATCATACATTTCGAGTTAGAAGAACTAAAGGAAACATAGCCCTGGTCCCAGGCTGCGCGGGCGCCGCCTCTCGGCACGATTCCCAAGCGCCACGCACCACTGGTGTCGGCATCATGTGATCGTTACACTACCCCACTTACAGGTGAAATGCACGCGAAAAACCACCCGGCGATCTCATTCAAACCAAATCACATTAACCTGGCGACAGAGGCAAATGCACTTTCTACTGTCATTGACACAAAAAAATATGATATAATTATTTTTATGCTACGTTTGTATGTTTTCGTTTAAAAAAGCCCGAAAATTGACACAAGCCAATTTCCTTCTAGCCTCATAAAACAAGAGCACAAAGGGAATTCCTTACTTACTGATTGCTAAAAGATCAATAAATGTACAAATATTCCCTAAATTCTGTTTAAAGAGTTTTCTTTAGTTTAGGAGGCTGTTGATGAAAAAATTTGCATCATCTTCGTACTTACTATAGAATCACTTCCAGATAGGTAAGGGCTAATAAGATGTTTGTTCTTCAATGTTCAAACATACTTTAACCAAAACTTTAATTATCATGCTACATCAGCAATATTCTCATTTATTTGTGCAAGATCTCAATATTTACCGTTAAATGTATTAACAAGTTATCCAAGTAAGTGGTGTCTCCGGAGGCATAAATTACGTTTTTACTTATTAAGCTTAACTACCTCAATTTATTTTCATGTCAAATAAGTAGAACAAGCCAAATGGGATCTCAACTGAATTGGATCTGTATTACGATTATGTTCTTGGAGAACTAAGTATCAAGACGCTTTAATGGGTAGATACATAATATTACTCCCTTATTGCAAATTAGTAGGCTAAGCTGTTTAGGACATGCAAAATTCTAATAATCAGATGAAAATCAAGATAGGTAATAGTAATATGAGTTATGCAAAATAGGGTTTATTTTTATTGTTTAAAAATCTTTTTTGTTTATTTATGTTTTAAAGCTCACTCCAAAGAAATGAGTGAACACGAGCTTTATAGATCGTAAAATAGCACTTTGAAGATCCACTCCGACGTTAGACAATCATACAAGCACTTGCCAATCGCATAATTAGACCTACGCATTGCAATTTGAAACCTTCATTTCTTCATAGTCTCCTCTGGTCCAATTTATGGTGAACTCGTTTACCCCAACCCAACGACTATCGGTTCTCTGCCACGCTTACTAATCCGGTGAGCTATGCCGTGCCGGTGACTTTGGTTCTCTGCCGGATCAATTCATTTCGGATCCGATCCCACAGAGAGACGCCGAGCATAGCCTTTCCATAAAAAAAATATACTTACTATTATATGAATATGAATTTTCATGGAGTTACTATAAGAAGTATGCCACAGAATCACGGCCCGAGCGGAACTCGGGCAGTCCGCGAGGCACGTGCGAAATAAAGCTCGCCAAGTACTTTGGACATAATCACTTTTTAGGTCATGATATCGAGCCGTAATGCCAGAATATTGGTTCACCATAACTGACACAGTGAAGAGAGAATAACAGTAAAGTGCCACCCACGTGGGTTATAATTGACCTTTGCAGGGTTCTTAAAAAAACTGTTTAATGGTGCTTCCCTTATCAAAATTTACGATGATAATGAGTACATATTCACTACCTACTTCTTGTTTAAGTCCAAATGAGTTTACTTGAATAGTTTCCAAGCCGATACAAAAAGTTGTTTAAATAATATCTGGTTTTTAAGTCTTGGAGTCTTATCAGGACTATCGCATTTTAAACGTATCTACATTGAAGTAGCCGACTAAAAAGTCACTATTCTTTGGCTTTCAGACCCCTAATGAATAGCAAATTGTAAGCGAAACAATTTCAATAATACTGATTTTGTAGGTCGTAGGTTCTTGTGTAAAAAAGTAGACTGCGAAAGCGCACTCAAAATACAAGTGCGTAAAGTTTCTTATATTTTCAAAGGATTTGGGATCATTTTTATGAAAATAAATCTGTCGATTCTGATTTGAGTGGCTATTGTTTATTTTCAGTTTGGATGCAGGACTTGCATTTTTCCAAGGTCACGCCGTAGGTCCCTCACTGGCGTCCGCGGCGCTGCAGTGGCGGACATAAAGCGCGGAGTGGTATCGCGTGCACTTTCTCGTTTATTCATCGGCTTAGTGGGTCGCGAGCGACGTGCGCCCCGCAGCACGCGCCCCGCCGGCCGGCTGTGGTAAATCCATTATACCCAACAATGCACCACTAATGTTCCACCCGACTACGTGATCCGAACTGTCAGTGAAAGTTACATTCGTGTCTTTTTGTCAAACGAAACAACCGTTATTAAGCCCAGTAACTCATTCCGTGGATAAAGCGTTTTCGCCTAAACGCGTGAAGGACACGCCTACGTCTGTTTACGCACTCGCTCGTCAAACGGAATGTGAAAAATGTCGTGTAACTGTACACGGTCGAGGCGGTGCGATGCGATGCGCGCTGCGACCAGATGCAGCGATAGCGAACGTTATGACGACGACTGCGTGCGCGCCGCGGACGTCGGCTCAACGTCATCTCGCACGCAATGCGTACTAAGAATAAACAATCTACACTTGATCTTTTACTGGTAAACTATTTTGATATGAATGCACAACGCAGCTCATTAAATAGGATTAGGTAACCATAAAGCGTGGTCTGCCATATTGAAAATTAGATACTAACACTGTCATAGGCTGTAAGCTCAGGAACATTTTTTGAAATTTGTTGTAATAAAGAAATAACTAATACCATACACTGGCCATCCATGGCCATAGCATATACACTGGCAAATCAAATTTCAATAACAGCCAGTAAGCAAACAGCAAGCTATAACACAAGCGTGCGGTTGCGCACACTCTTTGTTCCATCAATCTTATAGACAGATCTCACGACCGGAGCAGAAATAATATTTCTTGACAAAAAATTGTTAATATTAGGTATTTCTTATTATAAGTAAACTAATGGAAATCTATTCTTGCCTTAAATATTTCTAATCTAAATCGAATAATTAACTAGTTTATGTACAAACCAATGAATATAAATATTATTCTGACCGTACAAAAATAAAAATATCAAATTAAAAACAAGTCACTGGTTTATCTATAACCTGATGCCAATATTCATATTTACTTTTCTCACAACTTCACTACTTTTACTTAACACGCGACACTAATTATAATTTACCAGTTTTTTCAAGTTTTATACATTTTTACAAGTCATTCATTTGCATACGTGTGGTCGCAAAAATGTGTTAATGGCACTATGCGCAACGACATGAATACTGTAATATTCAAACATGTAGGTATAATTTTACTTTCTATGGTCAGATACAACTTAAATAAACAGTAATCATATGCCAAACTATAGTGAAATGATGTAGAGTTCCATTTTTAATTAATATCTCACATATTTTTGATTATAATTATTTTCTTTGATTGACATCTTGGCCAGTAATTGACGCTCCAAACTTGGCCTATACGAATACCAAATAAGGAATACAATGACCGCCGCACCGCAAATGATTGGAATAGTCCGACATCCAAATCACACGATCGCGGTCGTGACAATCGCGAACGCTACTTACTATCGATTACCGCGCGATAAATCCGAGTGGACAATCGTATAATAGAGATGTGTTATTAGATATAACAGTACACCGAACGTGTAATGAGCCACAGCAAATCTCAAATAAAATGCGAGACATTACGGAATTGTGCGGCAGTAGTGGGTCGGCTTCGGCAGAGAGGGCAGTGGGTCGTGGGGAAAGTAGTATGTACGTGCACGGTGCATGCCGCAATTACATCGGCGATCTGCTGCGATATTATGTCGGAGAGGTTTAGAAATCGTCTTTGGCACCGGCTACTGGAAGGTCGAGGGTATCAGCTGTTGGAGACACATCAACAGTGTAAAGATTATTTTATGAGAAAGGTGCAACCTGTAATGTACAGGCATGATAATTATAACAGATTTAATTTTAAAAAATTAGGAATACATACAAAGCGTTAGTGTATGTTTTGTATGCTTTGATAGAAAACATGTTTTTTAAATTTTATATAAACCATACCTTACTATAACTTACTAAGTATGCTGTATCGAGTGCTCTCCTGACCGAACGTCGGCTAAGCAAGCAGTCTATCTCCAAAAAGACTGGCGAAGCACGCAGGAGATATAATCCACAATTATGTCCGCAAACATCCTATGGGCACTCTCTGTCCCTTCACTCTCATAATCCGACGGGACGATATTTCAGCACGACCGGAGAGAGATCAGACTTTCTGACTCCAGAACTGAATCATTTCTTTTTTGGCCCGTCCTGGGAACCCGGGACGTCTCGATTGTGAGGTGGCACCTGCGACCACTAAACTAGCTAAGCAGTCATTCACTATTCTGTATATAATAAACAGAAGTAGAATTATAATTCTACAAGAATCTGATTAATTATAATTAAAAAAAGAAAAGTAATCGCCATGTCAGCGATAACGTTTTAATAAAAAAAGTATTTGGATAAATAATTGAAAATCAAGAATCTGATTAATAAAGATATGCAGCCACTCATTACGACATAAATCAAACAACCTAGATAAACATCAGTTTACTAGACGAAATTTAATTTATATGAAAGCTGCGAATTAATATGCAATATATTTGTTTGATTAACATGCGTCAATAAATTATAGCCATTATGGATGCCCGGCAGCAGATGCCATCAACGTAGTCAGGTACGGCCGTAAATGTTTGTATGGCATGCTGAGAACCGCCTCAAATAGTGAGAAATGTTTGCGAAACTCTTATTTAGACATCGATCAATCAATCAAGCAAACTATGATAAATGTATACCTAACTATAAAGTCATTAATCTTCTTTAGAGCAGTAGACATTATACACTGTCCACTCAATTTTGAGACTTAGTTGTATCCTGATAAGAATAACTTTATAATTTTGTCATAAATATCTAGTATACTATATGTGTATTGTAATAGGTATCTTAGGTAAATCCGTCCTTTATTATGGAATGTTTTTATACAAATAAATCATTGTCATAATTATCCAATGATCAAAACACAAGATCTATCTATAAATAGCGGGTAGGTACAATTAGTTATTATTACTGTTTATTATTATGTCCATCATTCGTAAGTAATATTATTTTTGTGTTATAAAACATTATTATACCTTTGTGCACCAGATATATCAGTTAATTCTCTCACAACTCACAAGTGGAAGAAAAATGTCGTTAATTTGAGATAAATGTAGAGTAGTGTTAATATTTTAATTTTTATATATTATTTTAATGACATTGCTATTTTTGTTCGAAGTTTACTAAAGATAGTAATTAGTAGACTAAAATTGCTTTAACTGTTCAAATATAGTATTTTCATACACTCAAGGAGTAAGTCGTACCAAAACCATTAAGCTATAGCAGTCTTTGGAATAGTAAATAAGAAAATGCATAACGTTACCTCTCAAGTCAGCAACAATGCAATATCTAACCTACCATACCTATATCAACAAATGATGCATTCTCTTTTAAAGGCAATTTAGTCATTAAAATCCTAAAGGACCATTTTTATAGCTACAATATTAAGTGTTTATTGTATTTCATTGCGTCTTTTTGCTGTTGTCGATTACATCGTATTGTCATTGCGCGACTTCTTAGAAACTAGCAAATAATAGTGAATCTGAGTAAGAGACCTACAAGTGTTTATTATTGCATGGCACTGATTGCTGCTATTGAGATTTCTGGAGACAAACGAATTCTTGTGCAATATTTCATCTGTATACGCACTTAAAAAGCAATTGTTGATCGCTAAGCAAAAGAATATCAACGGGTCTATTTAACAGTTACTCGATGCGCACAGGGCATACAATGGCGACAGTCCCAAAGCGTACGTCACATGCGCACGAGTTCGATATGCTCATAACTGGACCAGGACAGATCGATTTGGGTGGGGCGGTCAAGGCCGCGTGCACTGCCCGCAAAAAACCACCAACTGGTTGCGCCCACGCATGCGGTTATCATAGACGTGTTTTTTGCGGTAATACCTTACAGCATACAAATACGGGGGCCATTGATCGGTGACGCTTTTTGTGTTCGTTTTTTGCTGCGGCGTACTATTTAATAAGGTTAGATGTGGAAAATGTTTTGATGTAACGGACTGGACTGACACGCCTATTATTTAGGAATAATTAGGTACGGCATTGGATTGTTCGCTTGTCTTGTCAGACACTCAACTTGTCTTTGAGGCCAATATTATCGGGAAAAAAATCTCAGACCACATCGACTCAGTAATGTATTTGAGCTGAAAAGGGTACGTAATCCAGTCGGAGGTCTAAGACGTAGTACGAAGACTTTAGATCTTAGAGAGTAGGGATTCGGGTCGTTACTTCAACATATAAGGCAGTTTCACACAAAATTTTCAATCATTAATTTCATAATGCTCTTCATTACTTGTCTAATTTAATCCCACTCGTGAAAGCATTATACTATTTCATACACATAAATGTTATTATGTTTAAACATTATATTTCAATAACCGCGGCCGTAAAAATTTATATAGATTCCGATTTAATAACTCTGTCAAAAATATATCACATGTATAGGTACGTACGGAAGCACAACACATAAACTACACTACTTACTTCTTAAAATAGTGAATCATCAATATACCGACTCTCGAATAATAAAAAGGCATCTGTATTCTTCAAACTAATTGCCGTGTAGTTTAGGTAATTAAGAGTATAAAAACTTAACTATTAACGTCATCTCTACTTAAACACCTCCTGCTGGGATGATGACTCAAGTATACGGTAAAACGGTCGGAAATGTATCTTTCGGCAACTCCGAATGTACGGTGTTGTCAACAAGGTAGAGCTTGTATAACTATATATAACTATTTTTATTATTTATTAGTCCTTTTTTTGTTTTGGGTCTTGCTAAAAATCTCATACTTACCTATTTGTTTGTAGCACACTACCTTCTTACTGTTTCTGCTTAGCCCAATGGTTGACTGGTAGAGAATGCGTACGCGGCATTAAGTCCGCCTTAACTTTATGTGCAATAAAGATTAAATAAATAAAATATTTATACAATTGTTTATCGCGTTTGAGTATAAAAATGCTATTCTAAACATGCATGGGCTAACGCATCACGTGCAATTTTCAAGTCTGGGAAAGCTTAAGCGTTTTAGTATTTTCGATTCATAAGTGATATTACTCGTAAGTTTAATGATAAACTCGGTGAACCTATCAAATTGTAATATATAAAATTGCATAAGTAATAACTAGAAAGATATAGAAAAGACAACACAACTATATACTTGATTTAGAAAGTTAATTATTTTACTACCTGATAGTTTTTATAGGTCATTGACTCAAAGGATGTCATTGATTCCTTACTGTCAACCAATCGGTCATCCTTTGGAAATGATACGTTAATTATATTCTGCTCCAGCTACCCACCCACATCTTAATTTTCGACTACGTAATACAATATACATAAAAGATATAATATTTTTTACCTCGGAATACTTATTTCTGTTAACGGAATTATGAAAACCGGACCCGAAGACTTTCCAAATTTTCATTTTGAAAAAATAATGAATTTATAAATTATACAACTAACTACACTCTGCTGACAGTACCGAAATAATAACTGTTACAACCAAATTCCGATTAAGATTTTCCTGTATTTTTAAGTTCATTATAGAATTCCAAAAGATTATTTAGACATTCGACTTTGACTTGACTTATGTTTGCTAAATCTATATAAATAACTTTCTTTAAATACTTTATTAGAAAATTGAGAAACTCTAACACCATTTCTAACTACAGTTTATGTCCTCCAGGTGGTAGGAAACCATCAAAACGCAGATAAGGGAACAATTAAAGAGATTATCCGACACTTTACTTTCATGACTGGTCAAGTCTATTTTTATTTGTATGGTGTTCGCCTGAAGCCCCTCGTTGGGAGACACGGGGTTATTAAATTTTTAATAACTTGCATCCTGCACTGACCGACCGACGCCTAGCAACCAGTTCTCGAACAAGTCTTAGAACAAGAGCCGAGATAAATAGAAGCGAGTTAGTTCTAGTTGTTCAGATCTACTTTTGCCTTACAGATTTATAACATTCTATGTAGCAACTAATATTATAAGATTAATGTGACTTCCTCGTTAATGCCACTACATTAAGGCGTTCAGTGTTTCGCCTCACAACATGTTAGCCCCATCCCTCGTAAATTTAAACTAAAGAAATAAATTCAAAGGAAAAGCCACTGAATTTCCGTAGAGGCGTGAAACGAAAGATGTTAACTACTAAATTTTTCTGCAAGAAAACTATTATTTACTAAGTTTATTTGTCAAAAAATTGCACAGTAGCAGCCCGGAGTCAGAAAATTGCCGTTAAAACAACTCCGTGACTCGGAAATCACATTAAGCCGTTGACCCTACGCCTCATCTCTCTCTGGCCGTGTTGAAATGTCGTCCCATCCGATTATGAGAGTGTAGAAGTAAGGAGTAAACTGAATTTGCGTACTTTATTGTATCCTCCTTAGTTGGTTCTTGTACTTTTTGTACACGGTCATTGAAGTTGCAACTGTCGTAACATTTGTTATTAATTTAAACAACAACTATATTATTACTCCATACAATATTATCAAACTAAATGCACTTGTATATGGAAAGCACAATTATTTTTCTTTCTTTAAATTTATTATTTCCATTAGCTATACACATACGTAATGATGTTCGCCATTTTTGATGAAAGAAAAATGGAGCACAAAACTTTGCGTATTAATATTTGAAAAGCTCCTAATATAATGGAACCCATAAAAGTGCCATAAAAATGACTAAACGGTTGTCGTAATGACTACGTATATGATCCAACTGATGTCAATAGCTTTTCATACCAGTTGAATACTTATGTTCAGTACGACATAAAATCATCCAAAGTCAACTTATCACAATAGCTCGGCGTGTATTTCACGCAAGTGCATGTAATACCTTAGGATACCCTCTCCTTGTAATTCGCCAGTAATGACGGTAATCATTTTACCATCTTCATACCAATAGCGTGCGTTTGCGCAGACCAATGGTGCTACGCCGACCCGTGCGAATAAAAGGTAAAAGTGGACGTGTGTATAATTTAGTAATTGTAAACCTATTACTCGTACAATCATGAGTTACATTTATCGACCGGAAAATTGATCTAAACATGACATGTGCAGCTTAATTGTAGTTTAAATATTTTTATAAAGTGGACTCGTCTCAGCTTATAACGTTTTTCCGTCTGGTCTTGTTGCCTCTTTATGTGTATTTTATTTGCAAATCCTTTCGCTTTGCTTAATAAAACTTGCAATTTAGTCACCATTATCATGATGCGTTTTAGATTGGATACGCGTATCGTGGTTCGTGGGATTCGGTCCATCGTAGAAAGTTCTCAGACCTCCCGGAATTTCATTTTAGCTACAAATAACTTTCAGTTGCTTATTTTTACGTTTTAGTTACTACATTTTCTGAACATTTTTATCGTAGGTTTTTAGAATCAAAGCAATAGAAAATTTATCTCATGCATTAAGTAGATAGGTAAAAGCAAACATCACCAGTATCAATATAAACCTCTATCACACACTACAGCGGTTTTCGCTGTATCAATATTTGTCGAATTGTAATTGTTAAACCAAAATAAAAAAAAGATAAAGTTACATTTATGTGGAAAGTAATATACAAATATAACAGAACCTATTTGTATACTGATTGTTACATTAGATCTAATGTGTCAATTCATCACTTATGTTGTCTGCACAAGTATTTTGTCAGTTTGAAAATAATGAATCGCAACAATTCAGATACACGCGCGTTTATCAAAGCAATATTATTATCTACATCGCCATTGTGTGTCCAGTGCTCAATACTTTTATAGATGAGTTCACGAAAGGATAATGTTTTATGTCGCACTGTATGGTGAAAAGAAAGACCCGAGAAGTTGAGGTGTATGGGCAATTACTTTGCCGGCCTATGTATTTTTGTGTTCGTCGTCGTTTATGTTCATTTAGGTATACCCACATTAGATACCTAAATTTAATAACCTAAGTTGGTAGGTACCACCTTCAAGGAAACTCGTATAGTTCATACTTTGTATTGACAGATACACGTACATTTGGACACATAACTATAACATGTTAATATGTAATATGAAATATGGCCCCCAAAAATCCTGCTCAACCCAATAAGCCTGCGACATACCCGTTCGATCCTTACTTTAATCCCATCGGTTCAATAAGACCCTTGATTTGACTCCAAGTACTAATGGCTAATGCCCATTTTACCGGCCTTCTCTTAAACTGTGTATGAAAGGACAAATGGTATAGTCCATTATTCTAAATTACTTAGAAATAGTTTAATAAAGTAAAATTATATACTGGAAATTGTCAAAAGTTAAAATACTAGAACGTTGTGTGAATAAAACATTGATGGTTTTAATTCTAGATGGAAACCCCCAAATAAAGCTTAACTTAAGACAATGATAAAGGTGCTTGACCCCCAAAGATCGGTCGACCTTGAATTTGGATACAGACGTAATACAATTAATTACACGCCAAAATTATAGTTCTACGGATCTGATCATTATCAATGTAGATTTAAGTAATTTTTGTGGAATCATATCCGATTTAGATAAGTTTGTAGTCTTAGAAACTGATCCAAGAAACAAAATAAATAGAGTTATGTACTAGGTATGTCAGTTAAAACGGTCTTCATTAATTAATCGTTTAATTATTGCAAATATTTTGGTTCCGGCAAGTTATATTACTCGTATATGACCGGAAGTTTGATTAATTAATCAGAATACAGTTATATTTGGAATTGATAAACAATATCTAATTCAATAATGATCTTCTGCGTGACCCTTTTGAACACAAAATTACCGCCCTTTATATTTTCTCATTGCATCTATTCATGGTACTTAAAATCTAAGTAAAGTTAGTACACGAAATATACCTGAGTAGAGTCAGCAGTCACTGTCTTCGTGTATCACTCGATAATGTTCAATAGTTCACACGAAACCAAACTGTCCCGGGGCAACAAAGCGAGCACTGGACCCCGAACTAACGAACAAACAGAACTACGGACGAACGATAGTGCTCGATACCGAACCGGCGCGAATGTTCGTAGCGTGCGCACACGGACACAGTGCCGCGCGACTTAAACCGAATGAAATGGTGAAGAAGACGCCGCGGTCTTTTATAGACGTGACCGTAACCTGACGCCGGATAACGGGCTACGCCTGCGCTCGCGCCAAACGATTCCCAACCGTATTGCGCGCGCGCAAGCGGCATATTCTATGTAGAGAAAAACCCCTTCTCGCTGTAACAGATAGATAGAATTTTCAATAAAGCGCCCGAAGCTGAACGCTGCAATTTGCCAGCGTTAGCTCGCAAACCCTAGGAGAGCGGAGACACAACGGAACCCCAAATGGCATCGAGTGAGCAATCAATACCGACCGAATACATTCCATCCCCGGGAAATCAACAAACCATAAATCGTAGCTAAAGGACTTTTTATTTGTAGTAGGTAATATAAGACTATGAAAACATTTTCTTTATACGTATATTCAAATATTCTAAACGTAAGACAATAATTACTTGTACTAGCACATAAATAACTTCATTCATTTCGTACATAAATATAAGCTTTTACGATGCAGCGTGTCGTTAAAAATGTTTACTTGCACTTCTCGCCTTTTTTGCGTAAATAGAATTCCAGAAGTGCAAAGCGCTATTACAGCTTTTAACTTATACTTTTCATTTGAAGCTACATTAGAAAAATACATATACGGATTCTCTATTCATTCCAAAAATACAGTTCTCACTTTTACTTGACTTGAAATAAATAAAAATTTGATAGAGACATTTACGAGACGACTTACGAGTATGGTCAAACAGAAACCGCAGTACAAACTTTTTAAATATACGAAATGATTTCTTAGTTATTATTTGACACGTTTGTTATGGCCTAACCGTAGGTAAGTAAGCCGTCCTTTAACTTTGAACATTAATCCTTAAAAAAAATAAAAAATTGAATTTGTAATTACGTAGAGCAGCAAAGATAAAAGCGACATTGTATAACATTGTTCCTACGTTACGGGGTGTTGTGAATGAAGCGTTTTGCGTTTTGCACAACAATGTTTTGTGATTAGAATTACCGCATAATGCTTATAGACTAATGCGGTTACGTTTCTCGCCAACGATAGCACTATCCTGACATGTGAACGAGTAAATTAGATGAATGCGGAACAAGAACTCCGCTTATGTGGGAAAATATTTGCTTTCTTAAGCCATGTATAAGATGCAGTTGAGGTTAACGTTACTATGGGGCAATTAAGCGTGTGCCAATGCATGATTCAATAGGTAAAATCGTCGGTGTATTAACACGAAAGTAGGTACGATCGACGATCATCGATGTTAGTAATGTCTGATCGCCCGCTTGATGTGCGTAAAACATTGCAGCATTTTTTCATTCCATATGACTTACTCTTCGCGAAATCCGTGAAGGGACTTCGGTCGCGTTTCGGGATCAATCGGTGTTTGATTTGGACACTGGCAAGTGATTGATTTGGTCACTTATCCATATCCTTATGGCTATAAAATTCCTATTAAACATAGATTATTGAAAGCATTTATTGTAAGAGTACTTATTCTGGTGCATAAATACGGTATCGCATTTGTTGAACCTTTCTGTCAAACACGTCGAATACAAAATTTGATGATGAATATCGTTTAAAAAATGGGTTTCCTAAGCTATAAAATGTTCGGGTTAAAACGCACACACAGCTTATGATGATCGCGAAAGTTTAAAAGTTATTATAGAGTTTCCTATTTTTCAAAACCTCATACTCTCAGACCGACACAAGATAAAAAAAAATTTACTTTAATGACTATAATAGTGGTTTGATAATATAATTAACTAGCTATTTTGAAATATTTGCTTTGTTTAAGAATTCAATTGTTTTTCTAATTTTTTATCGACGTTATCCCAAATAATAGAATTCAAAATGGTGTGCTTTACAAAACGACAAAATCATTGTATTGTTCGATACCTGCCTACCTATACATGAAAATGTTAATGTTGTCTATTTATAGTAATAGTTGGGTCCGTATTCGTATCTATAAATACACATATCGATATCGATTTTTTTAACAACACTCAACTCTACTAGAACAACACGAGTAGGCAGACGCGCTATGAATGGCGAATGGCGAATATGACAAAAACGTTTGAACGGAATTGAGTTATTAATTACAATCACAATACTATTAATGACGTTGTGTCAATATGTAAACTTTTTATTTTCATTTGAATTGCCGTGGAAACGGTGTTATTTTTATTTATCAGCGTAAATAATTTTTATATCGATAACTGTTGTGTTTTATGTAAGAACGCAAAAAAAATATTACTAGGTAGGTATGTGCTATTTTTCAGGATTAATTGAATATTATAAAAACAACCAACCGTATCGTGAGAACCGGTGTTGTGTCAGAAATATATACTGTCTAAATTAAAAAGATTCTAGTTTTATTTTTACGAAATATCACACATTATAGTTAATCATTTGTCGAGCATTGAACATTATTGGTCTAATAGTAAAGAGAGACAAATACATTAAAATGTGTATGTTGTGTTGTGTCCTGTAAATAGAATCAGTTTATAATTAATCGGCATGGAACAATAACTAATTAAATGGTATTATTATTAAATGGTATTTATTATTATTAGTGTATTATTATTTGGTAATGTGATCATGTTTATCTATCAACAGCTCTACATAAGAAGTCGTCAACTATTTAGGTCATTGCTTGAAACTAACAGTTAGAAAACGTGAAAACTTTATCGAAGCATTTTATAGAAAACAATTGCCATACAACATTCATCAAGCCATAACACTTTCTATTGAATAGCAAATCCAATCAAATCTAATGCAGTAGGTAGGCGTAAAACAATTACGTGTAAAATTGAGATGCCCGGAGCAATATTGGATCGACAGACAAGACGAAATAGAAAAGAAAAATTAAGAAAATGGAATAGAATAGGTTCTAATTCTACAATACCAAAAACAATTCTTGTACAGGTCATATTTGTTTACCAATTAATGAAACTTTTTTGTTTCTTATAGGAATTTAGATCTAATAATATGGCCATTTTATCTCCATCACACCCTTAAGTTATTTACTATCACAATTCAGTATTTTTTGAATTCCTGGGAACTTGTCTTATTAATCTGTTACAAAATTAAAGACATAAGTTAAGTATTTAATGAAGGCGACAAAAATATACCTACTTACATTACACATACATTATTATCCGATTAAGCTGATTATAGGAGTTGTTTTTGTGCTATCATAACAAAATTACGTTGTGTTCCGTGCTTGGTACACGTAAATCTGCAACCGGATAAAAAGTAAAACGGAAGCATCATTCACCTTTAGAACGTTATTTAAATAGCTATTAGATATCAGTATAGCGGGCACTCTTTAAATGCTACTAATAGAATAAACGCGAAAGTAGTGATGATAGATAGATTGATGTTTGTTGGTCCATCACTCGAAATCCGGTCTGAATAAAAATGCCAAACCAACAGTAACTAATGAGTTACAAAAATGTTTTAAGCTCCTGTGGAACTGTTACATAAAATATCAAAGTCACAGGAAGAACAACTTGTTAAAAGTGTATTCTCAAAGGATTATTTCTTTATACAATTACTTCCGAATATTATTTCAATTGCATCATATACCTAATGATCTTCTGATACGACTTTTCAAAATTTGGTCAACGTCGTACTGGTATAACATGGACTTTGAGTAGGCTTGTCTGGATTAAACCAACGAACTTTAGCATATTATAGGTCAAAATTACATAATGATTAAAACGTTCTTACAACAAGATATTCATCATCATCATCAGCCTATCGCAGTCCAATGCTGGACATAGGCTCCGGTCATGTGCAATCATAATTAAAAAGACTAGTGTTGTATATAAAAAGACGATTTTCACTCCGGCTTATCAACGGCTAATAGTTTCTGTAGCAATAAAACAAACTCGGTACAGAACGGTCTTTTAAACTCACTTCCTGCGGTTTCCCAAAGGAGGATTTAAGGCCACCAGTGAGCCGTACAAACAGTGAAAGTTAATGTTGATTCGCATTGCTACTCATTATCTCCGCGATGAAAATCTTAAATTACACTGCACACGGCATGTCTCGATCTATTTTTATTTGTGTAAGATTCAATTACCTGCTTCAGATAGACGGCGCCGAAGGCTTCAGTCGAGAGAATAACAAAACCTTTTTTTGTGTACTATCATAATGAACGTGGCGATTGTCGCCTGCCAGTGAGAGACGACAATTTGCAAAGTTAACGTAATGGTTTGTGATGTTTATGGTAGTAGTTGAGCAATGCTTGAAGGTTAAGAATTTCAACAAGCTCTGACTAACATTGTTAGTATAAGAAAGACGTTAATAAGTGTTGTTGAAGTTCAGTTGACAAATTGAGCTTCATTAAACTTCATTGTACTCTGATTTTATAATACTCGTCGTACTCTTTTGACGGAATTTCTAAAATTAGTAAAAATAATTTCAACACAGTGATATATCAGGAAAAACTCAATATGTTTTCCAGTGTGCGAAGGTCAAGTTTGTTTTCAACAGTTTACTGTATAATATATTTAACATGTAGGTTTATGAATTCACGTAAAATCGCAATACAGTAAGCTCTAGGTAATGCAAAAGAGACTCATTACGGATCGTAAAAAAGTAAAAACCAAAGCGAGCGTTTGCCCAGACATGTACTCACCGCAACGTGACTCGCGGCCGCTAAATATTTGTTCGTTCGCTATGTCACCGCAAACTGCCCCGCATACATATACAACTGTATTTAAGCTCGATGTAAGTTCGGCCGGTAGAGCACGTTAGGGGTGCCTATTACTCGATTTAGAAAAGAAACATACTAAGTCATGATATTTATTATGGGTATCGATGTCTGAACAAAATATCTATTGATATGATAGTTCAAGGACGTTCTATGTCACTGGACTGCTACTTTGCGATTTAGGAGTACATGGCCTTAGGAGTCAAATGCCACTAGGGACTATCGTGTATTTCTTTTTGTTTCACTTGATGTATTTAGGAACCTGCGATAATATTTACGTCACCGTCCTCGGCGTCACCGGAGTGAGAAGAAGGTATAATATCCTCCAAATTTTTGCCTTAGATGGCGAGCAACTGGAGGCCTATATCCAGCAGTGGACTGCAATAGGCTGATGATGATGATGATAATATTTAAGGAAAAGGAATTAGAAATATGGAAGTTTTGTTAAATTGTAAGTATTTACTCCGATTGGATCGTGCATTGTATTCTAGTATAGGTATATTGAATATTTATGGTATGTATTTTATTTTCATGACTCATGTTTTAAGCTTCCTAATGAAAGTAATATGTCTAAGGTATATGAAATCATTATAAAATATATGAGACTTAGAGTATTCGTTCTTCCATACAATCATCTCTTTGATAAAAGAAGTAGATCAAACCAAAAAAATTGCCATCCCTGCAGCGCGTTAAGTACGATATCAGTTTTTGAACGGTATCATAAGAACAATTTTACAAATGATTGCATTTCACGTAATGTGGGTTATTGTGTTAATGTTGTGAGCACTTAATACATTACGATACGTCGAGCGGTGGCAGGGAAAGGGGCGGGTCGTGCGCGACACCGCTCAGCGCCGGCGCATCATGACTTGTCGAACTGACACTTAATAATAATAATACCTGACCGAATTTCGGCCGTGACGGCCATACTCCAAGGAGCCAAGAAACAAATACAGTTGTGTACGAAAACTCAGGAGCATTCTTGGTTACACGACCGCTGCCGACGCGAGAACAGGCGCAAGACTAACGTCATAGCGTATTTTCCGATGACCGGATATCACATATGCATATCACATACATCTTCCTGATTCTTGACAGAAAAATGCGGTAACAATCTATAGCCGAACTTGGAACCAGAGACCTGTATTTTTTTTTTGATAGAGGGGGCTAACGGGCTTGATGATCACCTGATGGTAAGTGATCACTTCAGCCCTAGACACCGCAACACCAGAGGAGTCACAGGTGTGTTGCCGGCCCTTGAGAAATATTTGAGCTCGCTTTTTGAAGGTCCCTAAGTCCATATATCCATTTGGAAAAATTTCAGCCGGAAGCTGATTCTAAAGAACAGTTGCACGAGGCGTTGTACCAATTGAAAAGTTACGAACTAAAGCTTTTATAGGGCTAGTGCAGTAACGCTTTTCACGGTTTGCATAAGTCAATAATAATTAATTTTAGTGAAATTAAAATAATTTCAGGGTCTATTGACGTAACATGGTGTATTTGTTTTCCAAAATAGTTTCTTGATATTCATCACCATCGCCTATCTATTTTTCGAATCATACGACGTGAAATCAAAAGAAGCTTTTTATTTCAAATTTTACAATTCTAATAACCAATTCAAACCGAGACGTGCGCATATATTTGCCAGATATTACAATTCAGCGGCAGTCGGATAAAAAACGCAAACGCAGCTATCGCACAGCTATCTATTTCACTTCGTTTTCGCACCTTTTATTTGAGTTCGCCCGTAGATGTTTTTGCCCGGACGCACGGCCAAGTCCACTCAATAGAACTGGGTCGCTCGTCAAAACATTGATAATACGTAGCACTTTTACTTCGGAGAGATCGACCATTATTAATTTTACATTAGTACCGCACAGAGTGCGTCAGCTCTTTGTAATAGCTCGGAAACAAATAATTACAACGAAAACAAAACGTGAGACATGAGAGCCAATGCCGATGATTAATATCTATTGTTGATTTGCCCGAATGATTTAGCTTTGAGAGACACTACTTTTAATTAATTAGTGAACAATCGATGTAATAACGATGAATCTTAATTGTAATTATAAAAAAATACTTATCACTTTGAATTTTGCAGAAATCTATGATTCGTAGAGATGATTTCTGAACGAAGCGTAACGGGGCAAATGATCTTTGGAATCATACCAATGTAGGTAATTTTACTTGTTCACTGTTTTACTTACACGATCGATGTTGGAATTAATTAAACAGCGAAAGGTTTACATTTCATAACCTATTTACAAATCAAGTTAGTACTTACTGGTGAAAGTAATGCAGCGAGAAAATCTTAATAAAAGAAATGAATAAAAGTATGCTTACAAGTAAATAAATATTCGGTCAAGTGCCACATTTTTTAAATTTTATCTTAACCAACATAGTTTGATTTAGCACGTCTTATTGAACGCCTAGAACCAATTGAGCGTGAGAAAAGAGTAGCTCCTAAGATGTTCATCATGATGAAAATTTCTATGAGATGATAAACAGTTTCCACACAACAATTTAAAAAAAAAACTTACTCGTATCATTGTATAGAGACCGTCTATGCTGTTAAAAATTTTAACTAAGGGTCCCGAGCTAATATACACATCGCAATAAATTTATCTAATGACCGAAACAGTTATGTACAGCCATCACACAGGCAGACAAAAATAGGAGCGCAGTGACAAAAATTAATGCAACTTTTAATATAAAGGATATAAAGCAAAGAAAAAAATGTACTTTGCTGAAGCTCAACGAAAGGAGCCTTGAGGTATGTTTTACAATCTAGTCTCTCTTTAATTTTGGCCTGATTGGTAATGTTGCATTTCGAATCTCAATCGTAGAGTCCGGTTCACGGAGCCAAAATAGAATGCAACCGTGACAACGATGAAACGTTAAGCTCTATGCATGTTTTTGGATTTTATGTACAACTTCCCTTATTTTAAAAACAATTCTGTCATGTTAAACAGCTAGCGAATCACCGTTGGTCAACGCGTCAGTAGCAAACGCCGACTAGCGCTGTATTTCACGCCCCTTTGTTAATGTAGGTATAATTCCAGTTTGTTAATGTATAATTTCCCTTAGTTTACTATACTGGTGTCGTATTATACGGTTAGCGAGTGCATGCTTGCGTCGCGCAGGCTTCGTGGGCGTAGGGAAGTGCGCGATGCGCGTGCGCCGCCTAATCGCCGCGTAACGGTTGCAAACTGTAAAGCGCGCCACGGACCGCGGCCGCGTGCTAAATTTGCCGAAACACCGCGATCTCTAGCGGGAAAATCTTAAATCACTTTAATTCGTGTCGATGCCCGCCCATAACTGAAAAAAGTCAATTATATAAAAAAGCAAGATCGCGACAAGAAATGTTTCATCTTCGGTCCCTATTGAAAAATGACGATTGCGGCGCCGCGAACAGTCTTGAGCCGAAGAGAAATGTTTGTGGCTCCAATACATAATTTTACATGTTTACTAATCGCAGTTGAACACAACAAAACATTTTGTTTGGTGTCAAAGGTTAACTATCTATTAAGCATTGCTTGTGGCACGATTCATAATAATTACGAAGCTTTTTAGACAGATTGGATACTTTTTTATAGTAGGTTCCTATTGTATGGTTTGGAATTATGGGAGACATGTACGAATTATTACGTATGGATACATGTTATTAGGTAAGAATATCGTCACAATGGTCAGGCATAACTTCAAAATTGGTGCAACGAGTTTTCATAACATTATGTTTTCAGAAGCAGCCCAAGCGTTGGTTTTTAAAACTTTAACAAAATGAACTTGAAAAGCTTTTTTTTCATATATTATGTTAGAAGACCAAACATCTATGGGCATCACTTTATTTGCATTGGCATTGTTTTAATGTATTTATTATAATGAATTAGCTATTGATGGTTCTGGGCTACATCACAAAATAAAACATTTATTTTTAATGAACTGCCAAAAAGACCATCAATAACTAGCGATGTGTCAATGAAGTGTGAAATGGCAAATCGATGTTTCTCATACGTTATGGTCAGCTTCGTCCCAGATAGAATGCAGTTTGGCATACTTACAAGGTCAAGGTAACCGGTACCGGCTAAAAACTGTCAATGGATGATTAAACTATTAAAGAATGAATAGCTTGTAACGATTATAGATTTAAATGAGTAACTAAATTCACAGAGTAATTAAGTTCAACGCATTCTTTATAGGAATAACTTTAGTTATGTCATGTGTTTAGTTTATCTCAAATTTTAGTTATGACTTGACTTGCTTGCCTTCTACGCTCCTACATGTTATGGAATTACATGTTGATAATTCTATATTGGTTGCACATCCATTCTTCATTATTTCATTCCCCATTCCCCAATCTCAGCATTATCTAATCATACATCAGAATAAGGATTTCGTGTAATGTCCTTAAGCACGGAAATCCGAATCAGATTCCGGACCAGGTTAATTTTAGTCAATGTTTATTAATTTGGTTTATTGTTTGTGCTATGAAAAAAGGCCTCTAAAACTAGTCGCTAGTAACCATTATACAGCAGTGCAGAGATCGATAGATAGATTGTTCTAAAATAAGTAATATTTCTATGTATATTAAGACTAGCTGCTGCCCGCGGCTCTGCCCGCGTGAATATTCGTATAAAACATAGCCTATGTGTTAAACTGATGTCGAAACTATATTCCTGTAAAGTTTCATTAAAATCCGTTCAGTAGTTTTTGCGTGAAAGTGGAACAAACATCCATCCATCTATCCAAACAAACTTTCGCGTTTATAATATTATAAGTAGGATATGTTACTGATGTCACACATTTATTACAGAATCTAGAACCCACCTTCGTCTCATTGTTGCGTTCATTTTATCCAAAATGCTTAGGTATGTATCAGTATACAGTTATCCTTACTGTGACAATCAAACCTTAGTCATTATTTTAAGCATCTCTACGGTAAATTTGAACTCCAGGTAAATTAGTGCCGTCAGCAGATAATCTTTAGTGGGTGGATATCTACCTTGACGAACCGCATTAAACTATCTGTATTATAGAGCACTAGTGCAGCTAGTTGTATTAAAGATCTCACCGCTCTTTTAAAACGCAGTCCCATAAATAGCAGAGCAAAGAGTTACATTATTAAGTTCTATTTCCCAGGTGGCAGACTACCTACAACCAAAGTACCTGCTTCGACATCCCATACGGAGCTTTACTCCGCTTCATACACATATTTTGACTATGATATAGATTTTGTTCAGTGAAGGCATGTAGTTAGAACCTTGGCACTGCATGAAATCTGATAACCTTTTAACAGTGCAAACATAAAGGTATTGGCAACCTTTTAGATGGGGTTTTGGTGGGATTATTTATACAGGAACGATGTTCATAATTGTACAGTGATGTATACGTTGTTAATAGATATAAGTTATACTAAGCACAAAACCCAGTCCATAACTGCTATCATGCAAAACCAACTAAGCCAATGCACCGATCACGCATCCATTAGGCAACCGCTAGATTCTCGCTCCCAACAGGCCGCAAGGCTTTGTTCGGCCGTATCCCGTGTTCCCGCGCCGCATTAATTACAAATTAGTGCATTATCTATTGCACTATTCTAATGCAATCCGGTCTCGCGATACTTGCGTGTCGCAGGCACCGGTACAATGCATATTACGTATTCAATCCAATCACGACATAACACGCTATGGAACCTATGAGACTTATCCCATTACGGTACCGTTTGATAGATTTCCTATTTATTATTGAACGATAATTGATTCGTGGGCACGTTATAGAAGGCTATGTTTTATAATCCTATGTGAAAACTTTACGATGCTTTTTGTAAAATGACAGACGATCACGGACGGATCCCTAAGCTACAGGATACCTCTGGATATACTCTTTCGTATATGGCAAATGTTTGCAACAGACGATCATTATAAACTTTATTAAGATAACTTGTAAACTAACTAACTAACTTTTAAATAAGAAAGTCCTTCCTCCACTAGAAAGCTTCAATACGGGCATTGGATGTGATGTATTAAATTTTGAAGCGCGCACTGATTCAACCGATGTTTTGCAAATCTAACAATAAATTACAACATTGAGAGAAGCTTATAGCATTTGGCGTTTTAATCTAACACATAGCATGTATAGTATATCTAAGAGTGTGTTCATATAGACCAGTAATATAATATTAATCTACAATCTAGGTTAAACCTTAACGTATATTTACCCCCATCAAACCCCGTCAGTCGTTAGCAAGTTCTCAGCTTATAAAGTTTCCAAGTATTCTGATACGCCTATTTAACACCGTTAAACTATTTAAATATTTAAAAGCCTATCTACTATAACTAAATTTTACGACTCTACTTGACACGGTGTTTCCTCTTCTTGTATATCTACTTGTCTTCCATAACCGCACGTACCATTTGAAATCATAATAAATTTAACACGCAAATTATCCAGTCTTCTCACGTGAGATCGTTGATTCACTTCGTATCAAGGGTGTCTATAGATTGCAGTGATTACTTATCGTCAAGTGACCCTCAACTTTGTCTCTCGTCCTATTATGATAAAAAAACAACAAAGCTACAAACAAACAAACCATTTGTAGATGTTTCCTCCTATATATATATGTATATAACTATACAAAGATACGGCATACACGTCTCAATCTACTCGCGACTTCGAACAATAATATACAAAAATGTCGGAATTAACTTTAGCAGAGGCAAAGCAGGAAATAGCAGAATCTTTGACTTTAAACACCTTTTGCATGAACCGTATAGGGCTATCGTTCGAGGAACCAAAGAATACCACGGCATATTTGCTGCAGAAATGTATGTTCGTGTTATCAGTGATGGGCATCTGCTACCACGTTTTCAGCGAAATCGTTTACATTGGCCTGACCTTATCGAATTCCCCTCGTGTGGAAGATGTGGTGCCGTTATTTCATACTTTTGGCTATGGGGCTCTTAGTAAGTATACAACGTATTAACCAGAAAGCGCAAATCCTGAAATTATTTTCTTCAGAATCGAGTGCGCAAACGATTTCAATAATAAAAAATTATATATTATAATTTACATTACTCAACTCTATTAACGTTTGTTCTAATATTTGTGCGCTTTTAGCTCGTTTCAATTGGGGTAATATAAACCTTATTTGATGAGCAAAAGCTAGACTGGATCGGGCGTAATTATCATAGACGTTTTAGTTTGCAACAAACACAAGAAAACAAAACAAAATAGTTAATATCTTCGTAAATAATATAATCCACGAAAATTAACTTCCTCAGTTAGAATTTTTTTTATAATAAACAAGAGTAAGTAGTAAGTATGAGTAAGTTTCTGAGATTCTACGCCTCCTTCAGCACGTAGTAAATGAAAAATTTAACATATTGGTAAAGGCAATGAAATATACAATTTTGAAAATAATTTCTTTGGTCCAATATAAAACAGGTATTGCAAAAGTATTCGTGCTTTGGTACAAAAAGGACGTGTTCAAACAACTGATTTATGAGCTGGCAGGAATCTGGCCCATGCCTCCTATGGCAGAGGAAGATACGATGATAAAAAACGACAGTCTGGCCGCTCTTCGCATGGCTCATCGCTGTAAGTACAACAAAAACACTGATTCCTTTACCAATTTTACTTATTTTCCTAGTATCTGTATCGTTAAAGTCGTAATGTCCAGATTTCTAGACACGATTGATAAAACAAAAGAGCTTGGATCATATGAGGGCTTTGGGCTTTACAAGGTTAAATACTGTTATTATCTTTCCCCTATGCCTACTAATATTTTTAAAATCAGTGCATAGGCTAATGTGATATAGCGCATATTAGCTCTAGTCCAACAATCAGTATTTTGGGTTTTACAAGTCTCATAATAATTAGGGATGGAGTGCAGACTTTCCTTAGTATGTGCAAGTAGTAGGCCATAGTTTCTCTTTCAACTTTTTTTCCAGGGTATTTCGCTGTGAACGTGCTGGGAGTATGGTTCTACAACGTGACACCGATCATAGTGTACTTCTACCGGGTGTATCAGGGGCAAGACGTGACCGTGGGCTTCGTGTGGGTCTCTTGGTACCCTTTCGATAAACACAAGCCTATTGCCCATGTTTTTGTTTATATCTTTGAAATTTTTGCCGGTGAGTTGAGTAAAACTGGTATCATCATAAAAAACGAATAATATACATATTTTTTAATTATCTCCTGGATGTTCCGGGATCCTTGGAATCCGATAATATGTATTAGCTCATCTACATAAAGTGCTAAAAAGTCTCAAAAACGATTATAAGGGCGTTTCCGTGCGGTCAGTAACGGTTTGCTAAAAATACCTATGTAGCCTACACATTCAATGCATTTTTCACCGGAACGTAGAAGAAACAGTTTTTAGAATTTAATTTTTTTTATAAGATAACATCGAATCGTTCTTTAAAAGTAGACGAAATATCATTCCACTATCATCATTCTTCGTACATAAGATTTGCCAAATAATCGCCACCGCAGACCTTAATCACACATTCAACATCATCATCAACTGCTTGTTTGAAATATCCACTTATTTCCAAAACACTTTACAAGACCTCCTTAATTACCATTTGTACAAACAGCCGCAAAAAGTGAAGCATCAATTTACGATTCAAATATTTGTTTTATTGGCACAGAAAGAGTGAAAGTAAATTATATATAATTATATCAGCAAACAACTATCATCATCATCACCGAACAGGAGTACCCGCTGATGTGCGGATATGATAAGCTGCAATTGGTCCACTTTAACATGTGATTACTAATTCACGACACCAACAAAAAAGCGACAAGATTATTAGACCTTGTTAAAACTAACTTGATCCCATTCTGGTCATTCGTGTGCAAAATTAACACTTTTCTCCTGTGTATTGTTTTAATAACCGACTGGTGGCGGTATGACGATCACAATTGAAGGCGTAGCTAAATACCACAGGCCGATGACGGGCAGCAGCGTTGCCGGGGCGAGAAGCTACGCCCTGCGATCGCCAACCAAAGTGGCGAACAACTGGAGAGACCTATGTCCAGTAGTGGACTGCAATAGGAGGGCTTTCATACCGTGTTTCATTCGTTTAAGAACTCATCATCATGTAAGCTATTTCATTGAAAGGTAAAGCTCCACAGTAAGTATATAACCAAAAGCAAAAAAAAAGCTTTAACCAGATAATACGACCATTTTCATTATCTTACAGACTCAAACTCGATATTGCATTTAACTGCAATGGCAAGGTCGCACTAAGTCTGTACTACATAGCAAAAGTAGACCAGGAAAAATAACTCATGGTGAAAGCGAAAACAGCTAAAAATCAAAGATTAGAGCATTTCTTTAATCCCACTACGACTAGGTAGTCGAACTTGGCAATAAGTTGAAAAAGAATCGGACAGTAGCAATAACAACCTACATAGCTTTTGCTGGAAATAAAACTATATTTAAAAATAGATGCAGTTTAATCGCCTGCTGTGCTGTTAAACTTTTCAACTAAAAGACTGCCACATTGATTGTGTAACAAACATTTCGTTTTCATATAAACATGTAGTAGAACTTTAGTCCTTAGCTTCAGCTTGGTAGCCACATTTAGGTACTACCCTGGTGCCTATTGGTAACTGACCTGTTGACTGCCGTTTCGTAGTCGCACAGTTATAAGCGCAAGCGTTTGCGCTGGCGGTAACCGCAACTATGATACAAGGCAACAGCAAGCTCGGTACAAGGCAACGCCAGCGGTCAGCATGACTGCGAAATAAACCTTATTAAGAAAGTTTATGAGATGTACAGTTCAGGCTTAGTTTGGGACTTGATGGCGCTATGTGGCTCGGGAAATTTATTATTTATTTATTTTCCCCATAAATTTAAAGGTCAAACCTGCGTATGGATCATGGTAGGTACAGATCTCCTGTTCTCTGGGATGGCGAGCCACATAGGACTCCTACTGAAACTCCTACAGCGACGCTTGGAAACCTTGGCCTCTGCTGAGCAAACTGAAGAACAGGATTATAGGGAGATATTGTCGAATATCAAACTACACCAGCGTCTCATAAGGTATGTGTTCAGTTTAGTCAGAGTAATTCCAACTATATTTTCTGCTATATACGTCACCAGTCAATTACTAACCTTAAGGACATTAAAAAATCAATTGATTTACAATTTTACATCAAACTCACTCGGTGGTCCAGCGAAAATTTAGCTACATCATCATAAAAACATAATTATAAGGTCCAAGTTTCAACGTTGAGTCCGACATATGAAAAAAAATGGAATTTTATCATCAAAATCATCAGCCTATTGCAGGCTACTGATGGACATAGGCCTCTCTTTGGACAAATTTTAGGAAAATTTATACACCTTTTTCTCTTCACAGATACTGCAATGATTTGGAGGTCGCATACTCGCTGTCAAATCTAGTGAATATTGTTCTCAGTTCTGTTAACATTTGCTGCGTCGTCTTCGTAATTGTTGTAAGTACATCTTTAAAGTAGTATGACATAGTAATGATTACTATATTAATTGAGGATGTTTTCAAAGGTTCGTGATGATCTGATGAAAACCAGCGAAATATAATTGCTTTTTTACTGCTCTTGTTTCAGTTACTGGAACCATTCTTAGCTATCAGTAACAAACTGTTTCTTGGATCTGCATTGATTCAGATAGGAATGTTGTGTTGGTATGCTGATCAGATTTTGCATGCGGTAAGTAACCAAGACTATATTGTTTGCAGCTATATTGCTAAATGCTAAGATCCTACAGGCAACACTGCAGGTTATAATGGGGTGTAATGGGACCTTCCTTTCAGAAAATTTTCGAATGAACTGACATAATACAGAATTGACGACGATTTATTTCGTTTGATTGTATTATCAATAAAACAATTATGTTTTTGACCATTGTTGTACACGTAATTAGTGATCAAACTAAAGATTTTGACATAATATCTTATCACATGTATCATTCTTAAACATGATCGCTTTTTATAGACATATAGGTAGGTACATGCCTTTTAACAAAAAGATTAGTAACCATCAATGTATGTATATTTTATTTTATTTCTGTTATAAAAAACTGTTAATCAAAATCGCCAGGCTGCCAATGGGTAGATACCTAATAGAGTATAAACAAAACAGTTATATGTTTTGACTTATCATCATGTGACGATCAATCAACAATGAAAGCGAGTGAACCAAAACACGACACGCAATAAAATAATCCGGATTCTGAGTAGTCTCTACCAAAAAAAAACCTCCCACGTCTGAATGCATGACCAAAAAATCTCTAAGATGAACTTCTATATACCTATTAATGAATATTTTATAATCATTTTAATAAAATAAACAAACAATTATAAAACTAAATTAAATTTTCTCTTCTTAGTGGATATACTGTGGCTGAGTATGACGATGAAATAACTTTTAGAATGGTATAAAAAAACCTTACCGATCGTAAAGATTCATTTCATCCAACTTCACGTATAGTTAACGGACCATATTATGACGTATCAGAGCAAAATTCTATTGATTTAAAAAATGATGACGATGGAATAACCCCAAAAAATCAAGGGGCTTATCAGAAAAATCTGGTGTCATTTTTATGCAAGAATAAATTATCTACTCTATTATTATAGTTACCAATATATCCCCTGACGATACAACCAACCCGGGGCAATTACATTATTATGTCACACATTATTATGTCATGGCACAAATCACGTATAAGATTTATCGACAGACGCAGTGACAAGGTAATGACCTCCTATAAAGCAAAGCCTTAACAAATCAAATACATGTGTACTATCCAACAGATCACACCGTTAACTTGTGACCAAATATATTACATCAAATTACATATCGATCATGATCGTCAAATAACAAGGCATGACTACCGCATTGATACAGGCGATAAGGCTTTAACAAGCCAAGTGCATACGTACTGTTACACATGATCAGCTCACGCCGCTGTCATGTGATTGTTGCAGCCAACTGGTTAAAATAGCCGTTCAATCAATCAGCTAGCCCTTTCACCGAACAATGCCATTCAACCAGACGTCTAGGTTTTTAATTAAATATTTGGGTCGCTTAAGACCTTCAACACTACAGCTGATTCAAGAACCGCCGTCTAATTGAATTAGTTCAGCGCTCACCATCGCGGCCGTAATACCTTGTCTATAAATGTTTGTATTTTGTGCAATAAATATTATCTGTCTATCTATCTATCTATTTACATACTAAACGAATGGTCACCTTAGTTTATGTTCTATTTAACCAGTTGGCTAAGCGTCGTCCAGCTGTAGTGTTGAACGTTACAGTTAACAAGTCGGCTAAACGACGTATATCCGTGTGATTGAATGGCGTCCTTTAGTCAAAAGGCTAGCTGTTTGATTGAACGGCTGTTTTAACTAGTTGGCTGCGACATGACCAAATACATAACGTTTCAGAACGCGGACGTGGCCGCAGCGGCATACAACAGCAGCTGGTACCGTACCAGCGCTCGCTGCCGGCGCGCCCTGCTTTTCCTTATCCAGAGGTGGGTACCAATAAACCGCCCCTTCTATATATAGACAAGTGCATTAGTAAGGCATGCTACTGCCGGCGTAGTGATGGCCGCTTGGTGAGCTTTAGGACTCGAGCTTTCCTCTCAACGGCTAGACTTGAATAAGAAAATATATATATAATCTGTGGTCTAGTTGAGCCACTATACATTCCTGAATACAGTCATATTGGGCACTTTAAAATGTTGTTGCTTTTATTTCTAGAGACCTCGTTCGTAGTACCTGGCTATATTTCACTATGCATCCCAAGATGACTCACTATTTTTAAGACATCAAAGGCAATTATGGCCTTATGTCTCCAAACAGAAAATGCAGCATCATATCGCGCAAACAGGAAATAGTCTCTACTTTATCAGTGCTCTTTACCAATGTGGACTGCTTTTATTATTTATCTAGAAGTTAGTATTGATATAAAGCGATATAGTTCTAAACACTTGTAAGCCTCCCCGCTGACGTACTTCCTATTGTATTTTCTGTGGCTAAAGTTGGTCGACTAGGTTTCCACTGAACTTTTAGATCATCTTTTTATATGTTTACCAATATTCAAACTCGAATATCAGTCACAACACTATACCATGACCATACCACAGATTAAGTAATAGCTCTACCATACTGCTCCCGTCGTTCAATTACTAACATTTTCCCGCGGCTTCGTTCGCATACTGATGTCAGTAACAATTAGCGCTCTAATTAAAATTAACAACATGAAAGTGCTGATGGAAATTATTAACAAGAAAATAAACAGGGTCGCTACATTGAAACAAGCAAAAACTAGTACCAGGTACTATGTGAAATATCCCAGGGACTCCTGAATAGATCTATAGCAACATGATTATTTGTTTTTTGTAGATTTTATAAATTCCATCACACAAGATATCTTTACACCGTTTTATCAGGCCACATATTTTAACTAAGATGTAGAGTTTGTGAACTTAAGGCGGGTAGAGTTAGAAGATAGACTTATTACCTAATTAATTATTAAATAGTCCTGTTATCTTTTTGACATAGTGAGCCGTATCGTCTCGTCATCACTTTAAATATACTTTCTCTACGTGTATTCATCTACTACTACTACAGGTCCATGTGTGTATGTACGAAGGATTTCTATCTCTCTCATTCTCATGAGTAGGGAATTATACGAATAAACGTCTACCAATCTGTCTAATGTCGGTTAGATTCAGAATTTCCAGGGCCCAATTCCGGGCTCCAAGGTCAAACCTTTCACGAAAGTAACCAGGGTATAGTCGTACGAATGCCAAAGAAGAATAAGAATAGGTTAAAATTAGCAATTCATACAAAAAAATAACTACTGCCATTCCTAAATGCAGAGAATAAGTACTTAAACATGCAGCAAGCCATGAGCAAAAGCACTCAAACATTTCTGTTAATAAATTAAAGTCTCTTTCAGAGCCCAGAAGCCGATCGCATTCACAGCAATGGGCTTTACTGATATATCGCTCGTGACTTATTCGGCGGTAAGGCTTCGATCTAATATTTGCTAATTTAATCACGAACACCTGAGTAAAAAGCTTTTCAATGTACGAGTTTCAAATTTAGCGGTCCATGTAAATATGCACCTATAAAACAATGATGGTATATCTATAAAATACTTGTTGTATTAGTTGGCCTAGTAAAATTATAATCAGACACACAACAAAACCACTTCCCTGCACACTGGAACAACCAAAAGTCTATTCTCTTAATTTTTTTTTTCTTGTTTTAATAAAAAACCTTATTTCTTCTTATTTCAGATCCTGACCAGATCGTATTCTTATTTCGCTCTTCTATACACTATGTACAATGACAAGTAGATTTTGATCTGAATTCATAGTGCATTTAGTTCAAACATAAAATAACTAATAAATTAAATAGAATAGCAATAGTTTAGTGTTTTATTTAACGTAAGATTTACCCTATATTCTACAATCAGAGACCGATGTGGATTATTGGGAATTGCCCTCGATGCACTTTAACACCCGACGTGACGCAACGTGTCATCACGCGATGGATGTTCCACCACTTCCACCAGGAACGGCGTCGCATCGTGTGTTCAAGCATTATGCTTCTTCGGGTCGCGCCGCGTGTGTGTAATATGCATCCTGCTAAGGTTCAAAACTCTTTTGTAGCTAATGAGTTGTCAACTTGTCAAAACAAGTTGCTGTTATTATTGACATTAATCAATATAGTGGATACAAGTAATGGTCTTACCAAATGTATGTTATTATTATTCGATAAAATAATATAGAACACTGAGTAGTCAGTAAGTATAGTATTTACTTATATTGAAATAAAACCGATATTCATATTAATTTGTTCGTGCTCACTCGTAAGTATTTAGGGGAAGCGTACAACCTTAAAATCTTCTTCAATTGAGAAGTGAATTAGTGTTTTACATTGAAAAGCACTTTTTCTACTCGTTACAACGCATAAACTGGCAATCTTATTGCACTTTTTCTATGTAGGTAACCGTTGTTCAAAATTAACCCGTTAAAGAAATCCAATAAACAAGACAATCCGTTTTCTTTCTAACAGAATTCGGCGATTTAGCTTTTTTGGCGAACAATAGTCACGTTATTACACCAAATAACAATTACGTGGGCAGGACCAAACCCACTGCCCAACCTCGTTCGCAAATGTTCTCTCGTGACAAAGATCTGAGATCACCAAAGTCTAACCAGACGGACTCCATACAGAACATAAGTTTGCCGAGCGTTCCCAATGAAAAAGATAAACGTCTCCGCCACGACAAACAAACGGTAAGCGTAGGTATTCTTAGTAAATTTATGAGTGTATCGTGGTCCTAACTCTTTGGAGTACAGCAATAGGTTCCCTTTATTAGGTAACATGATATTACGAGACGTGTCTATTAAAAACGTAACTTGATAGACCACCTGAACAGACGTGAATGCAAATTCGAAGTCAATACGAGGATACTGCCATGAAAGGCATTATACTGCAGAGATAAGTTGAGACAATAAGATATAGGTTAAGGGAGGTAGGGCACAGCGAATCTTCGCTCGAATTGAGCTGCCCGTCCGGGGAAAGAACTCCACCCTATAGAATACCGCAGCCAAATGACCTCCGGGTCATGTTCCTGTCGGTGAGTATGGTTTCCGGAGCTCGTGGGGGGTTGGGGTTGGGCCGGCATGGCGCAACTGACAGGTAACTGACCAGTTACTTGCCCGCTGTCACAGCGACTTGGGCTTCTCTTTCGCTTTCCATCAGGCGTGGGGAAGCCATTATGTCAAGCTATTAAAAAAAAATGGCATTATTGATATTTAATTCATTATTATTCTGAGGAGATGGTGGTTAGAAAACGTAAGTAATTTGCTATAATAAATGCAACCTTTGTTTCCTACATATCACCGAATAGATTATACCTGCTGACTGTTTCATCGTGTAATCTAAAAAACTAAAACTTTCCCTGCGCAATTAGTAGGTGCTCTCAGTACACAGCCAAACCAATTGGATCATTTCAGATTTATTGCCATAACATGTCTGAACAAAATCAATCCCCCTACAAATCCTACGATAAACAGAATACCGAGATCAGAAGTAAATACAACAAATACAAGAAACTAGAGTATCGGCCTATAGATTCGGTAGGTACCTACTAATATTTTATCAACTTTGCGATTTGTATTATTTTGGGATTACTCGTAAATGTTAAATGCCCAATTATTATTTCAGCCCAATGAGGAATTCTCGGAAGAGCTCAATAAAATACACTTACCGAAATTACAGCCCAATGAGGTTAAATTCTTTCAATTAGTGGCCGACGACGATTTGAACGGCCTACAAAATTTTCTTCAAAATCATTCCAAATTGAACATCAACTGTATAAACTTTCAGGTCAGCCGTATTTGTTTTGACTTTCTCTAAAGATCAGTACCTAACCCAATCAATTCAGTAATGTCTATATTTGGTAACACTCGCTTTAATTATGTATACAGGGCGTATCAGCTCTTCACATAGCAGTACGAAATCGCTCGTTGGCAATAGTGGAAATACTGCTAAAGCAACCTCACATAGAAGTCGGTGATACTGTACTGCACGCTATACGAGATAATGAAATCAGTATTTTGGGTAACACGAATGAACGTTGTGGTCTCAATTTCACTTTGCATATTTGTGTGTAACGTCCTTAATTTTTGGCAGTTTTGTTGCTGGACGCTCAAAAGAAGATATCGCCGGGTTTAGAGTTTGCTGGGGCCAGTCATTCGACGGAGTACCCTGAGCATATAACTCCGCTGTTGTTGGCAGCACAATTAGGGCACTACGAGATCCTGACGTTGTTGCTCTCGCGCGGTCACACTATACGCCGACCTCACCCACCCAACTGTCTTTGCGTGAGTTGCAAGTAAGTCACTTGCGTTGCTTTAACTTTCCTTGATTCTACCAGAACCAAAACTAGCCGTCTAGGCGTGATGATACTTACTTATGTTTTTGTATTTTCTCCTTTTACTGTGCCTGTTATAGCCAAGTTGCTAGAGACTAACAAGATACTAAGTTTTCATTCCTTTATTATTGTGATAATGTACTTAAATAGGTAACTAATGATAATAACTACGTAGGTATATTGTTTTTGCGGTAATACTTCCATGATAATTATTCTTTATTCATTGTCTATTTCTTACGTTTACATATAATATTTTGATTAGATCCTAAATTCTTAACCATACCCACTACAAAGTACTACAAACTCACAAGTTTTTGCAAAAATATTTTGACAGCAACGTGTACCTACAGATCAAAGGGTCGAACAAGATTGATCTAGCTCGTAATATAACCGTAATTAAAACAAAAACTATAATTTGATTGATTGATAAGGTAGGGGAGAGTCGGGTAGCCCCGGCCGGTGGGTACCCTCGGCCAGTGTTAGTTACAGGAAAGTTCGCACACATACATGCACAAGTGTCACATCAACACGACTGCAACACCATTTAGCCGTACATTCATATCAAACGGGCCGCGGCTGCTGGACGAACAACACGTGACATTGGTTTGTTTAACAGGACCTATACCTTTGTGTGCGCCGTTTACTTTTTAAATGCGGTTATTGTTTATACAATGTAAGAACTTCACCACAACGTATTACTAATTCTGTAAGGTAGTCGTTATAGTTAACAAATTAGGTAAATACTTGACATTGCTTTTATTGATATTGCCGATATAAATAAAAACATAGGATCGAGGCTGTCGGGTACAATCGGACACTTTTTTGTCGGGTACCCTCGGACATTTATTTTATAACAAAATGTTTTGTTTCTTAGATTGCATAGTGAAATTAAGAACCGTGGAACTTGTACCATGTCTGTTTGTCTATCAATCTCTGTGTTACAGTCTTTTTTCATTATTATGTTGAGACATTTGAAGAAATTACAGAATCAACTTCACCTTATAAAATGCGTTGGTGGAGAAGAAGGCTGCGACCAACAAAACTACCACCACTAAAATGAATAAAAAAAGACGGCAATTAATAAAATGAAAACAAAGAAGAATATTCAAAGTTTGACTCAGGTAGAGAGAGACCATGATATAAAATGCATCATTTGTGGAGAAACGTTTGAAAAAGATGGATCCACTGTCATAGATGCAAAGACTAGGCGCACGAAGAGTGTGTGGATATTGATCCATCGCTGGCTTACTACTATTGTGACGTATGCAAGCCTAAAGGACGATTTGGTCATCAGTAATTGTATGTCCGGGGCTACCCTCCAAAAATTATTTTAACAAATATAGAACACTGCTTTTAAGGCTGGATTTAAGCTAAGATAATAAAGCTTTCAGTTTGTTATTTAATTAACATTATAAGATATATGTTCAGTTGACGATAGAGTTTAAAAATAAATGTTTATTTCCGTTGATTTTCAAGATATCATGACTTTTGTTTATGTGGCCGTGGCTACCCGACTCTCCCCTATTTATTAAAATGATTGATTACCATTAGTACATATTTAGTTACGACTTAGCACCTAAATAACTTTGATTGACAATACGAAACTATTCAAGGAAAATTTTACACAAGTATAGGTAGCTGCGGTTCAATGACTGACTAATAAAAGTAAAAAATGCGGAGGTTGGTTATACATGGTATCCTATAAGTATATTGGAAATAGCCACTAACTGTATCATAGAATCGTATTAACTAAGGAGAAATAATACCGCATGACATGAAATATTGCGGCGTGTTCATTTCCTTAAGTTATTATTTTGTATTAACCCTCAATATTTAAGAGGTGACATAAACATCTATCTAGTACAAACTCATAAGTATCTACTACTACTCTAGTTCGGAACAAGGGTGCCCCCTCACCAATCCAACTATGCCCAAAGGATGCCATTAAACGTGCGAATGCACTATATCAGTCAATACAGATTGTTTATCTTTCAAGATTAATATGTACTATATCGCAGTACATCTTAGCCAGAGAATTTTAAACGGTTCATAAATAATAATGAATTGAGTGAAATTTATCGCATTTTCGTAGTATTTCACGCCTGGACTCTGCTTACTTGAGCGTAACAAACGTTTTGTCTAAGCTTTAATCCTAGGTGCCTGTGTACTTACAGTTAGTTTCCTATAATGGAATTTATTGTTTTCATTGTTTTTTATGTCGTACTGGTTACCCAAAAGGTGTGAAAATCGTTTCCTGCGGGATGAACAAAGGTCATCGACATAGCTCACAGGATTAGTAAGCTGAAGTGGCAGTGAGCTGGCCCTATCAGCTGCAGAACCGATAACCGTTGGGGTAAACGAGTTCTAGAGTGGTCATTGCTTTTCGGCAAATGTAGTGTAGACGCTCTCAGGCCAGGTGACGATTTGGGCAAGATGTGCCAATCATCTGGATGGTGCTGGATTCTCGCATCCAGCACCAACCCAAGATAGAGCAACGTGGCAAACAATTGGAGGGGCCTATGTCCAGCAATGGACTGCGAAAGGATGATGACGACCCAGTATTGAAAGCTAGCAACTGAAACCGTTGTAAACCGAGTTAGCGGTAATCCAATTATGTATTTCATTTTCTTTTTAAGGAATTCGTTAATGAATGACGATCCTCTATTCGCAAGCATGTCCCGGTTGTCAGTGTACCGGGCGATATCCTCCCCCGCGTACATAGTGCACGTGTCCGCGGACCCGATACTGAGCGCGTTGCGGCTGGCGACCGAACTTGCCGAGAACGCTGCAGCCTACCGGCAGCTGGCTGCAGCCTACTTACAGCTCAGGAGTGACGTCAATGCTTTCGCTGTTGACCTTATAGGTGACAATTCAAACACAATTTGCAGTTTTTATATGTAAGTAGATCGCAGTAGTCATGACAACTGCGCCGCGCCTATTAGCAATGTAGAAACGTGTGTGATAAAAGTACAAATGATTCGAAGGAGAAGTTTGGTCATAAAGATTCATCATAAGATCATCGCCGTGATTTTATTTTGTCACGATACAGTTGTTCAATGGCTTTTATAATAAAAGAAAGCTTATTTTTTTGTATTTGCTTAGCATAGTGGCCTTACTTAACCTGATGGAAAGCTGAAAATGACGCCCAAGTTGCCCTGACAACGCGCGAGATGATTATTCGGCGGATACATACAAATATCGGCGAAAACGTGAATTAGATTTCGAAAAAGGCAATGCTATACTTATATCCATTATTGACAAACTCAAAAGTTGTATATCATTTATAGGTTGTTGCCGTACTTCAGAGGAAGTTGAACTGATTCTCAAACAATCTTCAGGATGTCGCGGCCGACGCCATTTCGTTTTGCCGCGCTTGTTAATGGCTGTCAATTGCAAACAAAAAGAGTTTGTTGCGCACCCAAACACTCAACAGGTTCGTATTCTATTGAAAATATTGAAAAAACAATATTGTCCGAGCTTTACACATACACAGCGGACATAAGACGAGTGGAAATAATGTAAAAAAAAGGTCAGTATCTTTTTTTATAATCTAACTTAGACCTGGGTACGTTACAAACTTATCTCATGGGTGGAACTGAATACACATACCGACTGTGTTAGAACACTATTGTACGTGTGTTATGGAAATCGGAATAAATGACAGTATCTAAATGTTTTACTCAAGGGACCTTAACATTAACTCAACATCTTCAGAAACTTAATAACGAAAATAACGTTTAACGTCTAATGGTTATATTTTTCCTTAAACGTATGAATGCAGGCCATTTTAATTAATAGCATAAATCATGCAGCTTTTACTCATTTATTTTGGCCACTGTTTTACCATTCTCGCAAAAATAATCCCAGTCAGAAACACCAAACTTGCTTTAATTAGGTTTATTTTGACTGTGAAAAATTTGAGGAAAAATAAAATATATAAAGTAAATATAGGACTGTTCATTCATAGTTTTCACCAGGTAGGTTCAAAGTTTAACATCTGTATATATATTTACATAATATCTGTAAAATTTACATAATATACAACATTACGTTCTACTTAAATCTCTGGAGCAACGTTTATGTTCATTCGTTATCGAACTAATAAGTACATACCTAATATATTCATTGCAGGTATTAGAATCATACTGGATTGAAGATTGGTACAGTTGGCGTAACAAATCTACAATATCAAAAGCATTTATAGTCTCAAGCCGTATATTCCTGACACCAGTCATTCTTCTCATGTGTATGGTAAGTAGAACAAGCGCAGGATCTGCGTTTCTCCCTATCTAGAGTTATATTATAGTCTATGGATCAAGTATAATGTATCACTGCCAAGATCCTCCGGACCGTCTGTTACTAAATAATTTCAAATTTTACCACAAAAGTACGTACGTACTTGGAATCATTGACGATTGTAACCACTAAACCCGAGGCAATTGTAATGAGCATAATGAGGCAATTGATATAATATGCTTTCCGCTTAAATGAACGGAGTATTTTTCCCTTTCGTGAAAAGAAACGGGACTCTCACAATTTGGAGCGATCGGAGGCATCTGTCTAATTAGAAAATTTACAGGTGTTGCCGCGGCACAGGCTCGTTAGGCACTGGCAGATCCCGTTGAACAAACTTATCACTCACGCCTCCGCGTACATCGTCTTCCTCGCGTTGGTCTTCTACATCTCGAATCAAGATAAAAGCCACCAGAAACGGGGACCGCCTGATACAGGTTCGAGCTTCATTAACCAGAGTTACGTCTCACTGGGATGCTATATCACAGACTACACGAATTTTCCGGCAGCTTTAAAGGTTACTTAGTACTTAGTAGTATTGAAGGTATGTAGCTATTGTTTCCAAAATTTTCTACTTCAAAGTGCTCTGTGATCATCGGATGGCTATTAAGAGTCTCTCTATTCATTTTAGATAAACCTACGAGTATTAATATAACACTATCTATTGGGTTGGTAAGAGATCTGGTAAAAATAATAAAATGGTATCGCCATTAGGTTTACAACTGTTCATGTAAAATAGTTATTAGAAGTTTACATTATATAGGTAGAATCTAATTACGAGTATATTACCCACCTCTAGTATTTGGTGAATAGTTACCTACTCGAAAATTATTGTCAATTTAGTAACAGGAAGTTCAATGGCTTTAAAATAATGTTGACCTCTTTTAAGAACGGAAACTATTAACAACTAGGAGATCGGCTCTTTAAACGTTTTACAACGACACTATGGCAACCACAGAATACTTGTAAGTATCTTCTATGGCATCTCGGTGAGATATACTAGTAGCTTGATGAGTTACACATTTCAAAGGCAGATCGTATCAATTACTAATCCACGAGTCCAACGGCCATCAACTCGCGAAAACATGTGTTTATTGCCAAATTTACACATTTCTCCAAAATAATAAGGTCGAGTATTATCTCGGTCGATCTCGGTATTCGCATATTAATGTCTTGGGTGTTAACTTCATATGCGATTTAATTAAAGCTGTCAATGACCTCGTGATATTTAAAAATTCGTATACCTTGCAAGTAAAAAATTCATGATGTTCGCTTGGAAAAACAAATACCTATAAAAAATTAACATACTACCACTAAAGTTTAATAATTCCAATAGCACCATTAAGGGCTTGACATCAAAGATTCTAAATAAAATCTAAAAGATTATTTTTACATTCACACATTCAACGAAGTAAAATGTAATAAAATAGGCATAAAGTAGGATTTTTATCTTGTTTTTGGTGTTCACACACGTCTAGTTGCGTTTTACACGACTCTGTTTTAATTAAACAGGTAATACGAGCGAATCGGTTGTAAAAGATTAATAAAGAAGCCCATGAGCAAATACCCAAATTAATCGCTCGTCAGTTGTGATCGTGTTGGTTTGTACGATTATTCTGGCTATACCCGAATTAAGCCACTTCACAGGCGTTTCGCGGAGTTTACTGTGGTCGCCAGGTTGGGTAACCCCTACCACCTATCAGTTGAAATCTCCAGAAGTCGTAGTTGATTCATACGACAGGAAGGGAAGAAATGGGGCGGTGATTTGTATTACGTCATCGCACGGACAACTAGCTGATCCGGCGAACTTTGTACTTACCTCAATGATATGTATTATAGCATCTCTGACCCCTAATCCCAATCTCTTTCCCAAATCCTATCCGTAGTATACCGTTCCTAACAATAACGAATGCAGAAAACCAGGAATCATCCAATTTGGTACAGTCGTTCGAAAGTACTGGGCGTAGCCGGCGTAGCGTACCTACATACGTTTCGAAGATCCATTTTTATACATAGAAAATAGATTAAGTACTTAATATAGCACATGGTTCACAGGAGCCGAAGCCCCGCTAATACTGTACGTGTGCGGATACAGTTGGTCGGCGATTCGCATGTGCCTAATGCAAGGTCCCCAGAGGTATTTCACGGAACTGTGGAACTGGGCAGAGATCATCATGCTATTGCTATTTGGCCTGACCTTTGCGTTGTGGGTTGCCGCCGCCATCCAAGTTGCAAATGCCGGGAATGATTTGGGTAACTGCTCTTAACTTTCCATATAAGTATGCTAACGAAAACAGGGTTGGCACTCTCCAAGGAAAATAATAATATAGGCAGGCAGATTGTTTCTATGTTACTTCAGACTTTTCGTTTTTGTTTCGAAATATCAGTCTATGATCAAACATAGATAACTGATCACTACATACCTAGTATAAAACACAGTCGCTTTTGTTGTCTATCAACTTTTTTTTATATGTTTTATACTTTGTTTGTCCCCTGATCTACAAAAGTAGGTACGAAACGGATTTTGATACGTTTTTTTAATAGATAGAGGGATTCATGAGGAAAGTTTATGTGTATAATACATGCATAGGTATTATAGTGGAGAAATCTGAAATACATGAATCGATTCCACTCATAAAAAATAGGGGTCTAATTTTAACTAAATATAATAATAATAATAATATAATAATAATTTATTAAGCAACCATAACATAAACTACGTACATATTACACAGTAAAAATTACATCTAGGATACAGCAAGTTAAAGTTGCAGAAGACGTTGCCTTTAACAAATATTTGCTATGATTCCTACACTAGGCTAGGCCTGTCACGTAGGTAATCAATATTATCACACGTTACTAATATAACATAAAGCGACTTACCTAAATATTTTAATTAAACTGTGTTTAATTATTACTCAACTCAATTTTCTATCAGTGTTCGTTGTTCGTTCATACCTACTCGTAATAAATCTCTCTTTTTCTTGTTCACGCACAAAATGAGAGGGTCATACGAGCATTTAGTATTTTTTTAATATAAAATAATTACAACTATAGTTTTTTTATATACCTACGTATTGTATAGTTTTTATACTGAGAGCCTGTACTCCCCGTAGCCACATGTAGAGAGGCCCAAGTGGCTAACACTTCGTGTCGACGTAACTGCCCGAACATTGCTAATCCCTTTGTTAAAGTAACTTTGAATCTGCAGAGCGCAAGTACTGGGACCAGCGGGACCCGACTCTCCTGGCCGAGGGCACGTTCTGCTTAGCAACAATATTCGCTTATTTCCGACTCATGTTTTTGTGCCAACTGAACTACCATCTAGGGCCGCTCCAGGTATGCACATTAGCATTTCAATGCCGCAACGGCTGCTTGTAAGAATGCCCTCGTTAGAGAATGTGGCAGGCGGGCTTGCCGTCACTTAACATTGTACATAGCCGGTATTGTAAATATTAGAAGTTTAACATCGATAACTTCTATTTTGGCTTCTAGTATTGTTTTTATTAGTCTTACATCTAAAAGGCAGGAGAGTAAGAGGAAGGCCAAAACGAACATAATATTTAAGCAGTTGAAGGGAAAAGTAAACGTCATGACATACAGATAGCTAAGGTGCTGACAGACTCAAGGGAAGAGCACCGATAAGAGCGAAGCTCTTAATGAACATCAATAACATTACACACACAGATTAATATGTCATTCCCCCAAAATTAGGAACACCGTATAAAGTTATTTCCCTTTGAAAATGATTAAATTATTCAAACACGCTATACTATGATAGTATCATAAAATGCATTAAATGCCCGTAGAAAACTCTTAGAGGGAATAAAATGGACGTTTATTGGAGATACGGGAAACGGGCGGTGCTCATTATAAATTACAAGGAATCGTAAGTTGCTATAAAGTTAATGGAAAACTTCACATTTGATTTGGACTACTAACAATATTTATCTAAGCAACAACGGTTAAATAGGTCGTTAAGAAATAAATTTGACGGTAGTTACTCACTGAATGTCTTCCGTAGGTATCCTTAGGGAAGATGACAATCGACATTTATAAATACATAATCGTATTTACTATAATAATATGTGCGTTTGCGGCTGGACTGGCTAGATTTTATCAATATTATGATGGCATGGTATACGAAGACGAATTCGGAGTGAAAACAGTGCAGGTAAGTGCAAATTTATTGCAAAAAATTGTAAAGTAGGTACCTATACACTATAGCTTTAATTAGTACTAGCTGTGCTCGCGACTTCGTCCGCGTGGAATAGTTTTTTTTTCCCCGTTTTTTTTTTTACATTTTCCATTATTTCTTCGCTCCTAATAGTTGCAGCGTGATGTTATATAGCCTAAAGCCTTCCTCGATAAATGGTCTATTCAACACAAAAAGATTTTTTCAATTCGGACCAGTAATAGTTCCTGAGATTAGCGCGTTCAAACAAACAAACTCTTCAGCTTTATAATATTAGTTAAGATGATATCATATTATGACAATCGCCCCTAAAATAGCGCTTTAACGTTCATACTTCTATATTATAACAACTGAATATGCAACTTTTTAACACAAACATGTCCTAAAAACCACCCGCAGCCGGATATGATAATATACCATAGCCATCTACTAACACATAAGGCACCATAATATAGGATAGCATTGTGGTAGGTCTAGATTACACGTACGGGCTATAAATATCTGCATACGTCGCTTAAATATCGTAACGAACGTCGACTAGATAAAGACATCTAAACATAAACAAATCCGTCCCGGTCTCCGCGTACCTGACCCGACTAATGAAGCGATCAGGCGCTGCGCAGACGCAGAACCGGTGCTTGACAGCTTGAATTTTGTTTGCACGGTGCACGTGTACACACTGCAGCAACGGAACGTCGAAGTACACAAAAATGTCAATTTCATATTGCTTTTTTTATGATCCATAAGAGTATGGAGAAATCGAGTCCACAACCTTCAGAGCTCACAGCTTACGCGCTTTTGCATCCTATACAACCCGCCCGATTATTAGGAAACATAATAAGTATTACTTGTTTTCTCATCAAATGCAAATGTTCAAATATCCAGAAGTACCTACCTAAGTACGTGCCGGGCGTATATTTTTTGTTATAGACCAACGTCGACAGGGAGCCTAAGCCTAGCTTAAGCCTCCGTTTCATTTTATTTTATTGCATACAAGAGATTTTTAACTATTTTTTACTTTGGATTGACTATTTTTTACTTACGCTACGCTGTTATATAGTTTGGGTTTCTTACCTACCACGACTCATGTGACCAAGACAAGAGCAAAAGCAAGGCTTGAGAGTCTTGTCAGTGAGTAAGTGGTACCTACGACGACCGTTCCAGGCGCCTGATGATTATCGAAATGTATGAAGTTCTAGGAAGTGATTTTGAATACGGGTTAGAAGTTCATACGTTTTGTCTACCAGGGAGAGCGCTCAGCGCGACTCTAACCACCAGCTAAAAACCAGCCTACATATTTAGTTCTATTTAAACCTGTACTCTTTCTTTCTTAATACATAGGTATCGTCCTTCACAAGCTTAACTGATACTTTGAAGACGTTATTCTGGGCTCTGTTCTGTATGGCTCCGTTAGATAGCGCAGACGTAGTGTTGGCCAACACTAAGACTACGAAAACATCGGACAAGTTCCACGAGAGCCGGCATGGATACACGGAACTAATAGGATATTTCTGTTTTGGCTGTAAGTACCTACTATTTAATTTATTTTATAAAGTACCTACTAGGGAACTCTACACATCAACTAAAGCGAGTTTGTCCAAATAATGTAGAATAATAATTGTTTGGGATTTAACAGATTTTATGTGCCTATCGCCAACATGTTCAGACAGTACAGTTCATCATAAATAAAATAATTGTTTTGTAGAAGCATCGGTGGGAAAAAGCGACCTCGCTTTAGTACCTACTTAAGTTGGAGGACAAAGTCTAGCCTGCGCAATGGAGTCCTCGAGTAGACACCAAAAATAGGCAAACATATTGTATTAGGTGGACAGATGGCTTCAGCTCAGTAGTTGATGTAAGAAGATGAGGGAACAGAACGACCTGTCACACTTGTAGACTGGCTGGCAGAGGATAGAACTTTTATATTGATACATAAATATACATAAACTACATACATTAAGAACCTTTTTTTATAAGTGAATGGGTACATAGCGCTCGACCCCAACTAGCCTTTTCTAACCATTAAGAAAATTTTCTAGGTAGGTAGGTACAATCACGATAAGTATTCAATAATAATGTTAGTAACGCATGACGCTATGTAAAGAACATGTTCACCGTAGCAGTATAATATTTGCGACTGTATTCCTTCGCAGGTTTCGAAGTAATATCAGTAATAATAGTGCTGAACATGCTTATAGCTACAATGTCGAACACATTCCAAAGAGTGAATGACAACGTCGCGATAGAATGGACTTTCGGTAGGACTGAGGTTGGTTTTAAAAATTCAATTTTATGTAGAAAACCTAGAATGATAAGGTCATATCGTAGCACCCTTGGAAACTGACACAAGTAATAAGTATCTTCGTAGTTACTCGTACGACCTAGTCACTGCACATCATATTTGTAATGTAATAAACGTATGTTGGTACCTAATTATATTATACCTAAAACCTCCCGTAATATAAGACACACAAGTGCTTGTTTCATACGTAGGACGTATGTGAATATAAACGATCGCATGTAAATCAAATGCAAGCAAAAATAAGTAGGCATGTTGCGACTTTCAACATTATAAAAACAAGTTATTGATAAAGTGATAAGATTACGATTAAATAATAAAGTTATTTAAGACTAGATGACGCAGATAGAAATAAAATATACTAATGTTTCATAAGATTAATCAAAGTGGCAAACATTGGGAGAGGCATATGTCCAATGAAATGAGAAAGGCATTTTCTAGGTACCTGAGGCCCTACTACAGAAAACGAAAACGATCGTTCGTTGAACGGATCGCGTATTTTTGCCCCATAAATCTCTCTTATTTGTCCCTCCCGTGTTCTAATATATCAATTAAATTGTTGAAAATCGACGTTGACGAATTTTAGTTCGTATATTCGAACACGGGAGGAACAAATGAGAGGGATTCATGGGGCAAAAATACGCGATCCGTTCAACCAACGATCGTTTTCGTTTTCTGTAGTAGGGCCCCTGTTTCTTGTCAATTACTGCTCGGTTGAACAGGAGTGGTAGGTTTTGAAATCTCTATAAAACCAAAATTCATCTTACTTAGATTCTAAAAAAATTACCACCAAGACCAATCCCTATTTGACAGCGGATGGATAATATTTTATGGTACATCATCAACATAGGGATGTGATGTACCTACTAAGTACCTAGGGATGTGATGTGAGTAACCATAAGTGTGAATACAGACTTATGGTTTAATCATTTTAGAGAATCCGAACCGTAATTACCTATGTTAATTTACCACCACCACCACCACCCTTTTCACTTTCAATGTACGTAAGTAGAGTTTATGATGTCCATGCTATAAGTTGCGTTGGTTTTATAAAGATTATTTTAATAGACGCGGTCACGAATGATCAATAAAATTTTATTAGCCGGGTACCTACAACGCAGCTAGGGAAGCGTCGAAAATTTAATGGCGGCCTTTTAGGTATGCAAAATATGTCAATGTCATAAAAAAATTAACAAAACATTTAAAGTATGGTTAAAGAATATTTGCTGCCCGTCCGGGGAAGGACCTCCACCCTATAGAATACCGCAGCCAAATGACCTCCGGGTCGTGTTTCTGCCGGTGAGTAGGGTTTCCGGAGCTCGTGGGGGGTTAGGGTTGGGCCGGCATGGCAGTGGCAACTGACCAGTTACTTGTCACAGCGACTTGGGCTTCTCTTTCGCTTTCCATCAGGCGTCAGGAAGTCATTATGTCGAGCACTATAAAAAAAAAGTCCCAATAAAAGTCTGACTACATAAATGCGAAAGTTTGTTTGGATGGATGTTTGTTCCTCCTTCACGCATTAATTACTAGTTAGTCATAATCCCCTCGCGAAGGGGGTAGACTTCAGTAAAATTTATAAATTAATAAACATGCTAATTGACGTAATTCATAAATGTTAACTTTAAATCGACATCAGCACTACAAATCGTTTCAAGAAGTTTATATCCACCAAACTCACATCCTTACTAAGTATTACGAAGCGAAGGCATTCCACGTTAATTCTGTCAGAGCGCGCCTAGCGCCGGATATTCAGGGTTGGGTAGGTTGCAACATGATTTGTGCCTATCCCTACATGGCAAAATACGCAACACTTCCACTGGCGAGCCGGCCGGGATCGTGCTCCTCCGTTGCGATTATAATTTATATCGCAATTATTTATACGAGATTTCAAGGCGGCGTTCTTCCTGCATCAGCCTTCAGATATAAGTGCTTCGGACAAGTTCGACCTCTACTCTTCTTTGTTTATGAACGGCGGTTCAAAGTCGGCTACAAATAAACACGTATCTAGAAGCCTTGTATACTATCTCTAGCTGGGTATCGCCGAAAACATATTGTCTGCTGAAAAGAGTGTTCGTTGTTCGTTAGTGGTACACACGTGCGAACCAAGTTATTGCGTATTAAGCAACGAAATAAATGTATGGCTTTAGACTAAATTTTGTAGAAAATTATGTAGTTCGTTCGACAAACCACTTTAATACCAATTAGTTACCTACCATTTTATTAAACTTATTAAGGCTCCGCTTAGTTTGTAAGATTAACAACAAACACATTAATTTTTGTACACTCTACATAGGTACCTAGAGTTTACTAAGCGTTACTTGGATGTTAGATACCAGGCGTTTGATTTGATTTTAGTTTTACATTGAGATAAGGCCCTCTATACTACACGATGTATCTGCCACGCGGGCCTCAGACGGCAATATACATATAGTTACAGCACTCCTTACCATGCAATCTGTTTATTAATGTGCATAAGATAACCATTTGCTCGCAAATTTTCTAAATCATAACGGATATAGGTGTACCCACCAGCTACGATTACCCTCCGCTATTACACAACATCGGATTTGCATCCTAGTTTTGCTACCGTTATATTTTATTGAGCAGGGACGATAGGGCAACAAGTAATTAACGTAAATAAACTGCTCTTTATCATTATATTCGTAGCATACTGTACTACTTACCGTTAATCATGTTCTTTATTATTTACACGGCAGCTAGTAGATCATGAGTGTAACTTCGACCTTTGCCTTATTGCAATGAGATAGAGTTCTTTTTAAGGTAGTAACGTGATGCCGTTGTTTCTTTCTAATAGGAAACGTAAATAAATTCGTAAGTAAACTAGAACGTACGTCCGTAAGGACTTTATTGGAAATCTGTTTCCTTACTCTGTTTTATTTACATACATAGTCACTGTCTATTGCTATATGTTATTTCAGGTGTATATAGACTACATGCTGCAGACTACTTTACCGTCTCCCTTTAACTTGATCCCGACGGCATCGGGCATGAGCAACGTGGTCGACTGGCTCCGTGCGAAGATGGGTCGGCAGCCGGGGATTTATGCGCGCTGGTCTTTTCCGTATTGTTGCTACATAGTCAGTATTGTTGATAAATAATATCTAGATACCATATTGTGTTATCTACAATTGGGATGATGACTAAAAAATAATTTAATGTCCATCAGATAGATTAATGAAAAATATTGGATACGTATTTTTTATTTTGCCTCTTGTTCAAAAACTTACGAAGATACATTGATTTTAAATGTCACATGACGTCACGTTAGAGTACAAAATATACTCTAACGTGACGTAGTTAGCCCCCACTCCGTAACTTTAATGCGCTATATCTAAGTATTTTCTTGTTATTTCGACAAAACAAAAAATACGGGTCTTATATTTTTTTATTATCTAAGAGACGGACTAATTATTTTCTTCATTTTCATACCTTGTCATCATCCGTATTAATATTTTCATAGGTCATCCATATTGACGATATTTACACTCACCTACCTAACGTGGGTTGTGTACCAAGATAGTAGGTACATAGGGTTCTAAAAGGTCTACAATTCATTCCTCAAGTACTTTAAAGAAATAAGTCTTTGGTATATGAGTATCACTGCGATTTCGTACAACCAGTGCAGAAATCGGATGCTTAAAAGAATGTGTTTGAAAGCTAGGTCGTTTAGATAAGTTTGTTCCCTAAATTGATCCTTATTTGAAATTGATATTGAATTGCATAGAATTGATGCGGCAACACATCCGATTAACATCGATTATGGTTGGTGTTTCCTCCTAATATCATGGGGTCCTATTAACAACTACGTACCAGTATGTCGGTGCAAAGACATCAAACTAAAGATACTTTCACATTACCACAGCGACTTCACACAGTTTAAAACTTTACCCACTTTCAGGAACGGGACGTAGAAGTGAATTTGCTGAAAGAATACCCAGCGCTCATGTCGGTCTTGGTGCAACGATACTTCAGGGACAAGGAAACCACCGCAATGGAGGCTAGGGGGATAGAAACTGAACTGGAAGCGCTTAGGAGAGAACTGGTAGCTTTAAAAAATAAAGCAAAATAAATGTGACGTTTAAGATTTTCTTTTATGCAAGTAATCTACCGATGTATCTATATTACAGTTCATAATCATCATCACGCACGTAGACACATCTGCAGACGTAGACTGCTGAAACATAGGCCTCCCCCAATCACAGTTATCATTTGGGGGGATATGCCGTAATCACCACGCTTGGCAAGCGGGTTGGTGACCACAGTAGGTTTTTTTATTTCATTTGTTGCCAGGTAAACGCAGATGCCCGTTTCCTAATATTACCCACGTGATGAGATGTGGTGAACCAATTCTACATCTGGAAACCACACGGATCATCATCATCATCATCATCAGCCCGTGTCAGTTCACACGGATATTTTACAATTACTGATTTTGTAAAAAGGGCAAGGGTACAAAAAGTAGATATAATATAGTATTAGACAAATAAATAGTTAATCTAATCTAATCGAATATCGAAACGGCCAAGGAACTCTGAAATCCCAGGGTTTTAGTGGTCTAGTAATATATACAGAATTTTTGACATACAAGTTTATTTTTTAGAACAATAACTTTGATTATTTACATCTTAACAATTAAATATAGGACTACACTTATTTATATTTAATTATAATAATTAAAAGTAAAAACGAATATAATAAAACGTTTCAATAGCTAGTTAACAAAATAAGCAATTAATATTATTATAATACACATATTTTAATATAGAATTAAGACCTATTTGATAGAGATTTATATTATATGCGTTGAAATAAAAATATTTATCGACTTTCTGTAGGTTCTTAGTAGTTTGAAATTGCCTATTGAAATGAATTTCAATAAGTTTTATTCTTTTTAAATTGATCGCATGTTTCGAGTTCAGAATATGAGATAATTTCAGTTACATTTCCATGATCTGAGCTCTGTCATTTAAATTAATAAACAATAAGAAGATTTGCAACGCATCAGCACATGAGCCAATCTATCAGCCATGAACTTTTTAGGTTGGACAGATTACCACTCCATAAACTGTTGAAATGCTGATTTTCGATAGTAAATGTCAGTGGGAAAATGCCCACATATTGACGTCATCTACAAATATGCCGTTTAACCCTTCATTGATCAGTGTTAAAGCAGCTGAAGGGTTAATGGAGAGTCCTCGCCTGAAGGGTATGAGGTGCGGGCTGGTATCAAGCTACGAGCGCCTGCCACCCGCACCTCGCCCGATCCTACCCTACTTCCGCAATCGACCATCTACAGGCAACAACTGAAAATAGGAGAATTGTTAAGTACGCTCCGTCCTTTTCCTGAAGTCAATCATCTAAAATATTCAACGATCGGTTTCTACCCGCCAGGGAATTGCATCAAGGAGAGAACGGCCTAGTGTGCTCTAAAAGCGTAAATTAATGTTGCACTTTGTGCATTATTTCCAAAACGTCAATTCGGTCAGCGCGCACTTCAAATTTAAATACATTTGAGAGGCTATTCGGAAAGATCTCTGTCGGAAAATTTCTCGACTTCCAATAAATTTGACTGTAGTGTAGTTTATATGTTATACAACTAATGTCAAATTTGAATGACTTTCATTCAAAGTTTCGGAATGCATTTCATATCCAATACAGTTGTGAAGGTGTTTTCCAGTACTTCTTTAAAGAAGAACGCGCTAATTGAATTTATTTCTATAAAGTGCTACACTTTGATTGTTTCAAAAAAGATGTAATGGCCGTTCTATTCTCGACTCGACATTTCCGTACCACTCCGTATAAAATCGGGAACACATTGTAGTACTAACGTCCTATCAGCTCGTTGCAGTCCCACGCGTCGGTGGCCTCCCATCACATCCTCACGTGGAACTTGCCCGCCTTTGTGATGTACTTGACGCCCTTGAACGGCTTGTACTTGGCGCCGTACATGTCCAGGCGGCTCACGCGCAGCCCGCTCACCGCCAGCTGCGGAATCGTGAAGTGCACGTTGATGCTCGGGTTCGCGCCCGACGTGTCCGCCCCGGATTGGACTGATATCTGCAACACATACAATAACATACGCGTCTTGAGAAAGAATTGGCATACCTCGAGAATGTTGACTTCTGAATAAAGGTATACAGTTTGTGGCTCAGCCACAGCCGCAAACTCTTTCTTACTTTAAATAGTATAGTAAAATACACTATACATATAGTGTACGAATGAAGCAGTGCACTGCCATGCTGTGAATTATCTGCCGCTGACGACAGCAGACTGATGACAGCAGACTGACGTCAGCGACCGACGACTGATTAGATCATTCTAGAATTCGATTTTAACTGCCAACTCTTCGCCAGCCTCGAAATTCTCAATGGCAACTGTCACTCGAAAATGAATGTCAAAATTATGCGTTTCACTTACGTTTCCTCTAATATTCGGCAACTTGGGCAACTCTATGCGCCCTATGTCCCAAAGTAGCACCTTGCTCACAGGGTCATACGAATATTTCCCTTGATTCGCAGTCAGAGAGCAGTTAAGAACACATTTTGGCATACATATTTCCAAGGCTACATCTGCAAAGAATATGCAATGATTTTTACATGAAAAGTATATAACATAGGTCTACAAATTATACAAATAATAAGGACCATAGAAGGAAAAAGTAGTGTGCAAAAAGTATGTGTATTACATAGACATAGGTAAATAAGCATCAACGGGCGTTCAACGGGTTTTAAGGAGATGTTTACTGCACACAGGTCGCATATCTGTATCATCAAAAATCGTAATGTGCATTATGCTCCAACTCCAATTCAAAACGTATATGGTGATCCGCATACTTTCCAAAGAGTTATAGGTAGAATCGGTACTTACTTTCCAAAGTCCGACCCATGGTCTGCTTCGGTCCTACAGTTAAGTCTAGTCTACCCTGATCGCCGTTGGACCGCAGCGACAGGTTGTGCCGGACGTATATCGGTATCGCCACGACGCTTTGCGACCCGATGTGGTAAGACATCAAGCGGAAGTTGCCGTCCGGCGGAATGAACGACAGTATCCTCTCCGACTGTGAAATTAACAGCATTAAGTATTCATAGTCATACTGATTAATAAAGTTACATACAAATAATATGTCCCTGAGATATGGGCATGAGACCATGTGCGATAGGTAGAAAAATTTATATTTGCTTGACACTCAACAAAATAAAAAAACCACACATTTAAGATAGTTTTGACCACATGTAATACATACTACCAATTTGCTACTATATTGAAATATTCATGGTCACTATCATGATATTTTGAGGTATCAATATTTTGGCACTGTTGCATTCAAAAGAATTCAACTTTTGTATGAATTAACTATTTGCTGCAGGTACATTATAAATTTGTATTTGCTACTTTTACAGTATTCGATTATTGTATTGATTATTATATGTATTGTTAATCAAGCATTTTTTGTTGAAGTACTTTATTAGTTATTTACTCACCTCCCATCGTTTGAATCTTACACAAGGATGAAATGACACATCATCAAACAACCTCGGATTAACGAAAGTGAGTGTTAGGTCCGGCATACCACTTAATTTTATGCAGCAATCAATCTGGAAATTATTAAAACATTTTAATTACCTATTGTCTCTAATCTCTAACAATTTGTAGAAGTAAATCTCAATATCTTCATGGACTGCAATCTGCAAAGCTTTGATGCAGCCTTCATCTAGGGAAACCTTGCTAAGCCCAATGATGTCTTACATATCAACCCCACAAAGATACTGTGCTACTTAGTGGCTGGCAGTCTGTGGTTTCTTACACAATATATAGGAACTGGTCAAAGTGATATTGTAACCACACGAAAACAAAAAAAACAACAAACATTAGAATATGTCTTACATAGCCCTGTATTTCTGCTGAGACTGTGGCTCCACTCTTATCGATGATGGCATCCACTTCCTCCACCACATCAAAGTATGCTTCATTGTTAGCATATTTCACTCCAGACCTTCGCCAAGGGACATTGGAAAGTTGTCCAGAAGGTAATATTGAAGAAACACTGAAAAATTTTAAATAAATATCTTGTTATGAACAGTATAAAATACTCTTAAATTGCTTTCCAAAATAGACCTGGTTCATCATCAATCTTTGCAGTTGATGGTATTTTAATTAATGGGCAGTTTAGAGATATTTATTTTTCTAACCAGAAAACCATAAATTACCATAAAGTGTGTGAGTAGAAGGTGTGCGCCAAGAGTGATTAATAAATTAAAGCCATAGTAAAGGAAAATAGGAGCCCATGCAATAATTCATTATAGTGAAATCCATAGACTCATACTTACTTAGATTTTCCAGTAACAGTATTTGCAATGGTCCTTAAAATATTGGGGGGCTTGATTAATTCCTTTAAAATATTACTTTCTGTTGCCAATGGGAATCCATTATCTAACATTTCATCAAGTAGCTGAAAAATTTAATAATTTTTTATATAGCAGATTGTGGCTTGATGAAAAGCAAAAGAGAGGTCCAAGTTGTTCCAGCAACAAGATAATTTGTTTGATATCAATCACTTGTCAGTTGCTAGCACCATGCTGGCTTGTACAATTCTATATTGTACCTTTCATTGTTTCATGATATAAGCTCTAAGAAGTCATCCTATCCACTTAAATATCATGTTATATTACAAAACAGAAAATATGAATTACCTCATACACAACTACATAATTTTCTTTAATAATAGTCTCAGTACAGTCTGAAAAGTAGTCCTGAAAAAAAAAGAAAAATAAAAAATTCACACATAGTAAACCACATATTTGATATTGGAGGCCAAGATCCACTTCGAATCTCTGAGCCAGCAAAGTAAGTAAGCAAACTACACATTTACATTTATGTATGTCATGGGTAATATTATAGGGATATTACAAATACATATTCAGTTGTAGGAATATTTTTTATTTATAGCTATTTGGTCATAACCAAATTAGTATGTGATCAGAATTATGGTTTTCAAATCAAAACAAAAACAAGACTCAATGTTTCCATTCCATTACAATTCAAATTTAATTAACAGAAATCCAAAGTGGACTGCAATAAGAACTGAAATTTGAAGCCCAGGATTGAGCTAGGTGGAGAACGATTAGAGAGGCCTTTGTGAAGGGTTCATGATGATGATATTTAATATGTAGTACATAGTCACAACAACTGTTGTTGCAACACAACTAAAAACATCAACAAAACATAAATCAAACCAAAACCTTACCTGAAATGTATCTACAACCCTGTGTAAAAACTCTATAACAAATAGAGGGGCTACTTCCTGCTTGCAGACTGCTACAAGAGCCACACCGCCCCTCTGGATAGATATTAAATAATGGTGAGGTGCTGCTAATACAGGTGGCACATCCTGAAACAATTGAAATTCAAATTAGTTGTAGTATGAAGTACAAATAGACTATGGAAACTAGTTCCCTAATTCCATCTGTATTCCAATGTGTACCAAATGAATGTTTGTATTTTACTACATTAATATTTTTCCGTCATAAAATATATATTTCTAATGATGATAGAAACGTATTAGATTAGAATACCTACATTAGGAGACGCCCGTTGTGCTTCTAAATAATAATCACAGACAGATCGAGGGATAACACTCCGCCAATGTTTCTCCAAAAAAACATCTCTGAAACAAAATATACCCAAATCGTAAAGTTACTGTTGCGCGCGAACTGTTCTTCCTGAACAATAAATAGAACAGATAACCAAATAGATATCCAGAAGGAATAATTTTTAGAGAAATTTTAGAAATTACGGTTGTTTGCCATATCTATTAAAATGCGCGGTTGCGAATTTACTCACCCCGCAGGATTGATTATGAATAAGCTATGGATCATTTTAACAGTTATATATCTAGCTTTTGTTTAAAAAATCCTATTATTTCAATAAAAAACTGTAAACACAGTTTCCTCTCACTCAAAAACACTCAACCAACTGACGTTTGGGACTTTGACACGACTCTGCTGAGCTGTCATCTGACTTTTGGCTTTTTTATATAAATTCAGACTCGGAACAAGGTTTTTTGGGGAAATGTGCGCTATAAGCTCGGCGAAGATTCTTATCGCTTGTAAGTGTGCCCGTATCGAGAGACACGCGTAATATACTGATCTCGATCATACGCTATTATCGATCTACCCAGGCGCACCCATCGCGTTGATGGCGAATATTCATGTTTTGCCGTAGCTCGCATAAGTAACGGGAGCAATAACCATCAATAGTCAAAAGGATGGTAATCTTGTATGAAACACCGTACTACTACTTTTAGGTAGTCGAGCGAAATCGTAGTTATGGTTTATAATTTGCATCGTATAGTTGCCACTAGACCAGTAGCAAGTGTCTAAGGACCAAGAAGTTCCGGGTTCCAATTCCGGATCGGGTCAGAAAATTATTGTACTAGGTAGGAGTTTTCTCACAATAATTTACAGAGGAACAGCCCCAGACTCAGTGATTAGAGTATTAGTGCAGTCAATGAAGCGAAAAATAGGGCCTAACCTCCGAATTTTTTTACTGTGATCCGATTTGCATGAAATTTTGGAATTAGGCATATCTTACCCTTAACTTCAAAAGTGAAAATGATCTGAACTCCGCCAATCATTTTTAAGGGGTGTAAATGACCCCTTAACGGAAAAATTGAGTTTAAGCCATTTTATCGCTAGAAACCAGTCTAATAGTAAGTGGTGAAATTGTAAAGTGTTTTTTAATACAATTACCTCATATTAAAATCATTTGCAACCCCTTGAAAATCTTACAACCCAAGCAAACAACCCCTAAATTGAAAAAATCACAAGAAATACTTTGGTATGACTTAAAAAGATGTAAATATAGAGTAAGTAATATTTTCATCATCATCATCATCAGCCTGTAGCAGTCCACTGCTGGACATAGGCCTCTCCGAATGTTCACCGCTTAGATCGATTCTGTGCCTCTCGCATCCAGCACTTGCCAGCCGCCCTGCGCAAATCGTCACTCCACCTTCGGCTTACGGTTCATGTCCACGTTTCGGCTCCGTATGTCATAACTGGGAAGGCACTGATCGAAGATTTTCATCTTTAGGCACTGTGGGATCGACGATGTGAAGACTCGAAGTAGTTTCCTAAACGCTGCCCAGCCTAGCTGAATTATCCTATTCACCTCGTCCTCAAAGTTGTTTCCACCTAACTGTAATGTCTGCTCTACATATTTTTGAACAACTTCGAGGATGGCGCCGTGTACTACAATCGGGTCCGGTAGAACATGTTCATTGAACATAACCTTGGTTTTGTCCAAGTTCATCCATAGGCCGATACGCATAGAGGAGTCAGCCAGTTCATTCAACATTTGTGTTTTAGGTCCTGCAGCGATTCTGCCATTATAACGATGTCGTCTGCAAATCGCAAGTGAGAGATGTATTCGCCATTTATGTTGACGCCACGTCCTTTCCAGTTCAGCGTCTTGAACATATCCTCCATTGCATTAGTTAATAGTTTCGGGGAAACGACATCCCCCTGTCTCACTCCTCGATGCAACGGTATAGGCCTTGTTTGCTGATTCTGTATTTAGGCGGACATAGTGGCAGCTTCATAGAGACATCTCATCACTTGGATGTATCGCCGATCATTTCACATTGCTCCAAATATTCACTCCGAAACTTTCAGTTACTAAGTAGAAAAAAATATGATAAATTTTTGGGCCATAACTCCTTAAATTTTCATGCTATCACAATTTATAAAATACCATTGTAAAGATAATTAAGAGAGCTACAACATCCTCTATTGCAATATATAGTAAAAACCCTTTTTATAAAACGGTGAAGGGTGAAAGGGCTTGAGAGAGGCTGTGAATGCGCTGCCACGCGCTCTTTAAACAATCATATCTCCGTCAATTTTTATTTCACAGAAAAAATAAAAAAACCAAATTGTTGGTCAGAAAAATACCTAAATTTTTAATCTCTACACTTTTATACGTATCTATCGTCATTTTTGAGATATTATGAAAAAAAGGTGGGTTTTTTTTAAAATTTGAAATTTTCGATTTTTCTTCAATCACGTCTTTTTTGAAAACTATGTGTCCTAAAGCAGCCAAACTTATACAATCTATCAAACTCTTTATAATTAAGTTAATTCTTGGCGGAATATGATTAATTTTAGTTTTGGTGGAAATGGCACTTAATTAAACCCACTGATTCAAAAGAAAAAACAGTCGATGCTCCTCTTATTTGCAATACAGCTCACTTATTTTACATGTAAAAGACTTTTAATAGTGCTCATTTTAAAGCTTATTTCAAGCACTACAAAACCCTTTTTGATTAGAAAGCATAAAATGCATTTGCTCGCTGATAGATGGTATTGACTACATCGATGAAATTTCCTTTAATGCGGTTTTTTTAATAAATAGAGTAGGTAAGTCAAGAGGAAGGTTCATGTACAACTGACTGGCTCGATGGCTCATTTGGTAGTGACCTCCGCCCTCTGAGTCAAGGGTCGTGGGTTCGATTCCCGCACAGTACAAACATTTGTGTTCATGAACATGTCTGTTTGTATTGGTCTGGGTGTTTTCTATGTATAATATGTATTTATTTCCAAAAAAAAATGTATCTAAGTAAGTTTATCAGTTGTCTAGTACCCATAGTACAAGCTTCGGCTTAGTTTGGGGCTAGGTCACGCTGTGTGGCCCAGCGTGGCATGTCTTGGGATATTTATTTAATGAAGTACGGAAGTACCTACCCGAAGCGTAGCGAGGGTGAGTTGCTTGTAGAAAATAAAATAAATCAATTTGGTATTGCATGTGATCATATAAAATTCTTGATTGAACACCAAAAACAATGCCTAAGAATACAATCGTTGGACAATTTAGACTGTCTTATAAGAAACTAGCTTTCCGCCCGCGACTTCGTCCGCGTAAAGTTTTTTTTTCCAAAATAAAATTGTGCCTATGTTACTCGTGGATAATGTAGCTTTCGAATGGTAAAGGAATTTTTAAAAACGGTCCAGTAGTTTTTGAGCCTATTCATTACAACCAAACAAACAAAGTTTTCCTCTTTATAATATTAGTGTAGATGAGCGATCTCTTCCACACAACCTTTAGGTAGAAAATAAGAAAGTAAAGGAAGGCTTTTACACGGTACCTACCTAACTACAATAACCAGAGAGAGACCAGCGAGGCTTGATCGTTTTTACAAGTTTTTCAAAACCCCTCCCCCCCCCAACTCAAAACAATTCGACGGTCTGTAGAACAAGCCCGAACAAGCAAGTTTATAAAATCCAAAGGAACCGACAAAATCATTTGAATACTTATCACAAATTATCTCCAATTTTTTGATATCTATACTTATAATAAATCTGTAGAGAGGTCAATTCTGTACATAAAATATTTTTTCAAAATAACTATCAGGGGGTGATATGTGATCGATACTGATACCAAAAATGCAATCAGTAAAATTTTTGTCTGTCTGTCTGTATGTTCGTTATAGAAAAAAAAACTACTGAACAGATTTTGACGAAACTTGGTACAATTATTCTTCATACTCCTGGGCAGGTTATAGGATACTTTTCATCACGCTACAATCGATAGGAGCGGAGCAGTGACGGGAAGTGTTAGGAAAACGCGAGAAATTTAAACCTGTATGTTTGAACGCGCATTACGCGAAAACTACTGCATAGAATTGAATGCGGTTTTCACCAATGTATTGCTAGAGGTCTAACTTAAAACTTAGGCACAAGGTATAGATGGGTATTATATGGAAGTCCGTTATTTTTGAAACCCGATATCCACGCGAGCGACGCCGCTGGCACAGCTAGTATAAAATATATACTTACAGAAAGTAGTTTTTGAGAACCGAGATACGCTACTTTTCTCGAGTCGGCGGTATGAGTGTTCCAGTTAGGTAATTGACTACCTAGGTATATCTTTCTCCCCATAGGTACCTACGTTTCCCAAATTTTTGCCTTCACCATTTACTTTTCTCAATTATTTCCTAAAACATTACTGAATTTCGTAACGATTGGACAAAATTTTAAAAAAGAACACTCACACCACCCGCACATGCGGAGTGATACTCGCGCGTGGTATTTTCAAAAGTCGCCCCCAACCTCGATGACTGTAATACCTCATCATCCTCTTAGCGTTGTCCCGGTTTGTGCCTCTAGGCCCAGGGTCCGCTTTGACCATGATCCTAGATTTAGCGGGTCTGGTTATTACATTGAAACGACTGCCATCTGACCTTCGTAACCCTCAGAAAGGGGAACCAGACAAATGTGGATTATGGTTACACATTCAGAATTAAACTGGATGTGCAGGTTTCCTCACGATGTTTTCAGTCACCGTTAAGCTAATGGTATAATTCCGCACATAGATTTTTGCAAATCCAAAGGTGCGTGCCCCGCGCGGATTCGTACCGACGACCTCACGTGTGTGAAGCGACGATCTTACCACTTGGCTACCACGGCTCCGATGGTTGGATGGCTCGGCTACGATGACTATAATACCTAGATACAGAAATTACCACATGGGAACTTGTGTAATACTCCTTATTGCACAAGTCCCCATGTGGTATTTTAGAAACTCGCCCCCTAATGACTGTCTGTGTCTATAGCTCAGTCAGTATCAGAATTTGATCACATTTTGAATCAAATTGATATCTACACATACAAGTACCTAACATCCAAAAATATCTACACACTGAAAGTTTCAAAATGATATTAACAAATTGATCTAATCATAATCGTCAAAATATAAGTACCTATAAAAAAAGCTTTTCTTAATCATGTCAACAATCGAGGAGCTCCAACTATCATCTAAGCATCTAGTGTTTTCAAAGAATATGCTGCAAATGATAATATTTTGTCTAGATTACATGCGCACTTATATCTGATGCTGATTGTACATTCGGCTGTAAGCACTGTTATTTATTTATTTAAACTTTATTGCACAAAATGGTACAAAAGGCGAACTTAATGCTAGGAGCATTCTCTACCAGTCAACCCTTGGGTCATGCAGAGAGCAGATTTGTCGTGCGGTGAGTGTACAAAAGGAAACACAATAAAAGAAAATACATACATACTGTTACTTGAGTACCCATGTGGTATTTTTAAAATCCTAAAAATGTGTCAAATTCTAAAGTTTAATATTATCTACAGTGAAAAGATAATCACTAAATTTACTAAACAAAATATGTTTTGGTCTACCTAGCTCAAAAACATTTAACCTAAAGAAAGACAATATTTACCACACTGTTTACATATTTAAATTTGTTATATTGCTTTGTGCCACTTAATTCTAATTTCTTAATTTGGGAAGTATGTAGATTGTAATAAAACAAAGCCATTTTCTTAACATTTTTATTGAGACCTGCCCAGAACTTAGATTAACGGTTGGATTTAGCCACACGCTCCAACTCATCCTTCTTCTTTATCGCGTAGGAGTTCGATGAACCCTTGGCAGCGTTAATGAGCTCATCAGCTACACACTCAGCGATCGTCTTAATGTTTCTGAATGCTGCTTCACGGGCTCCTGTGCACAATAACCAGATAGCCTGGTTCACACGACGGAGTGGAGACACATCCACAGCTTGACGACGGACTGTACCAGCGCGACCAATTCTGGTCGAGTCTTCGCGTGGGCCAGAGTTGATGATGGCAGTCACCAGGACTTGCAGGGGGTTCTCACCAGTTAGAAGGTGGATAATTTCAAAAGCGTGCTTTACAATACGCACAGCCATGAGTTTCTTGCCATTGTTGCGTCCGTGCATCATGAGAGAATTAGTCAAACGCTCAACGATGGGGCACTGAGCTTTGCGGAATCGCTTGTGGGCATATCGGCCAGCGGAGTGGGGCAAGTACTTAGCGTACTTCTCCTTTACGGAGATATAATCCTGAAGTGACATGTCCGACACTTGAACATCGTAGCAGCTCCACCTCCCGAAGAGCTTGATTTCGGGAATGTCGGCGGCCTGGGGCAGTGGCGTGGAGTCGACAACCATGCTGCCTGCTTCCACGCTTTCATCATTCCAGTTTTCGTCAGCCATTATGCCTACAAACAAAGAATACAAATGTTACTTACGTTTAAACACTCACTTAAACTTTAAAATTCACAACACTGCTCTAAAATTACGTACTTTTCTATTAAAAAACAGAAATTCTAACCTCGTTCTGTCAATAGAACACGAGAAAAAGGAAGTCAAGGCAGTACGATGTTCTTTATGTTGGCAATACGGTGTTACCAACGTTAAAATAACATGTAATGCGATGGCTAGTCCTACGACATAAAGAAGACGAGACAGATTGGTTAAAATTTTCTTGGTGAATTCACGAATTATTTATTCTTTTCTGTACAAACTTTTGAATTTTTTATTAATTTCTGACAATATAATAAAAAACAAATAAATATAAAATAAACTTAATAAGTACAAATACGGTGACAATGACCCCAGGCCGCTGGCTGCGTTACTTACCTCGCTGAATTCCTAGCGAGATGCGCTTTAAATTTAAATGTTCTCTCTGATGCATTACTAGCTTTGTATCTTTGACTTGAAATTATTATTTTAGTCATGTAGAGTTGCTAAAGAATGTTGGTAAATAGTCTAGTCTAGACCTTAGCCGGACTTGGCTGCATGGTCTCTGACATTAGCCGGTTCTAAGGACCGAATTAAAAAAAAAATCAGAGAACTGTCACTGTCATAAATTGATATTCTCGTGATAAAAAACATTAAAAGTTAGTTAAGTTTAAATGTGTTAGTTTTACTTTTACTTCAGTTTGTTGCTTACATTTGTAAGTCAACTAACTTTAAATATACAGATATAATCAAATTACTGTCAAATATTAAATACTAAAATTAATTATTTTTAAAATGTTTTAGGTTAGAAACTAGTGAGCAAAGTTCGATATGTCGGCTCTAAAGAAGAATGTTAAGTTACTTAATGTTCTCACTCCTAAACATTATCTTCAAGTCAGCTCTAGAAGAAACTTGAATCTTCAAGAATACCACAGCAAAGACCTCTTAAAAAAACATCAAGTAACTATTCAGGATTTCCGTTTAATAGACACAACTTTAGACACTAAACCTCTTTCCGATTTCAAGGCTGACGAATACGTCGTGAAGGCGCAAATTTTAGCCGGTGGCAGAGGCAAGGGCCACTTTGATAATGGTTTCAAAGGTGGAGTCCATCTCACTAAAAACTCAAATGATATTGTTAATTTGGCGAAGAGTATGATTGGCCATAAACTAATTACTAAGCAGACTCCAAAGGAAGGTATATTGGTTGACAAAGTTATGGTAGCCGAGAGTGTAAACATTAAACGAGAAACATATTTGAGTATATTGATGGAGAGAAGTTATAATGGTGCAGCCTTAGTAGCTTCACCAGCTGGAGGCATGGATATCGAGTCTGTTGCGGAGGAAACACCACATCTACTTAAAACTGTACCTATTGACATTTATGAGGGGGTCACAGACAAGGTTGCTAATGAAATTGCTGAATTCTTGGAATTTAAAGGGCCCTTGAAGGCTAAATGTGCTAATGAAGTTAAAAAATTATGGGACCTTTTTTTGAAGGTAAAGAAATGCATACTTATTCTACTAATTTGTCGTTTTAGATACAAGCTCATACTATTTTTAGTATAAAAATGTACTTTTAAATACTTTTGTAAAGTAAAAATGTATTTTATTTTTAATTTCAGGTAGATGCAACACAACTAGAAATTAACCCACTGGTGGAAACTGATGATGGAAGAGTGGTGGCTGTTGATGCCAAAATCAACTTTGATGACAATGCCAAATTCAGACAAGCTGATATCTTTGCTCTTGACGATGACTCTGAAACTGATCCCAGAGAGGTATATTTTCTTGCTTTCATATAATATACTCTTTGTATCACATACTTACTTCAATTGAATTTCAACAGTCCGGTGATGATGACAAGGCCGCCCTGGCCATCATCGTAGTCATTTAGAAAAAAAAAAAAAAAAAAAAAATCAATTGAATTTCTGCTTCCATTCCTAGTTGGAATATAATTTGATAATTTGGCAAATAAGCTGTACAGATAACTAGTCTGACTTATCTCACTGTATTTGTGACTCTTATCATATTTTATCTTTTGCTGTTTATTGCCGATATTACTCTCCTCTCCTACAAATAACCCTCTTATCTTATTTTACTTTAACATTTTACTGTTTGCATCTGCAATTATGTCATAATTTGTTTCTGAACTCAATGTTTATCATTCACATTCAGTTATTATTTATTTAAATAATAACTACACTACATTTATTTGATATAGACATGCATAACATTTTTATATTAGATTTATATTATTATACCTAAATGTTTTGTTTTGTCAACTTAAATAAGATGTTTACATCTACTAGTCAGAATGAAGGACGAATTATTGTAGGTTAAAAAGAAGAATGACCCATATACCTATTAAAAGCTAAATAGCTTTATAAGACCACCTAAATTACACTAATTTACCTATTTTATAATAACTCCTGTAATCATAATGTGCAATAAAGTATTTAGGTGTGTATCTATAAAAAATAATATAAAATTATATTACACTATATGCATTATCTATGCTGGGCTAAACTAAATGTATAATTATTTAGGTATAAATCAATTATGTAAAATGGAATTGAACAATAGTGCATACTATGTATTTTCAGAAAGAAGCAGCTGCCTGGAATTTGGTATACATTGACATGGATGGAAGCATAGGGTGCATGGTCAATGGTGCAGGACTGGCTATGGCTACAATGGACCTCATAAACTTGAATGGCGGCAGGCCAGCCAACTTCCTTGATCTGGGTGGTGGGGTAGGGCAGGCTCAAGTCTCAGCTGCATTGAAGATTTTGGAATCTGACCCTAAAGTGAAGACTATCTTCGTTAATGTGTTTGCTGGTAAGTTTTACAATATCATAAATATTGAAACCCAGCCACTGAATAATTGTAATCACATTTATTTTCAATGGAACCCCATAAACCTTGGCTCAAAAGGAGCTCTTTGTATTTTAAATCAATCTCTTCTTATATTTTTTATGTATTCTTATCATAATTTTGTTTTCAGGTATTGTGAATTGCGCCACAGTCGCAAATGGCATTGTAGCAGCTTGTAAAGAAAATCTACCAAAACATCCTCTTGTGATCAGATTGGAAGGCACCAATTCTTCAGCTGCAAGGAAAATTCTTGAGGAGTCCGGATTAAATTTTACAATCATTAATGACTCTGATGAGGCTGCTAGGACCGCTGTCAAGTTAGCACAAAAGTAATACAAAATACAGCTTTAATTTGGTGCAGATACATAATTTTTTTAGATGCCTTGTAGCAGGTTACTTTAATATATTGTGAAATGTGCATTTCATTTACCATGACAGCCTTCTTCCCAAATCCTCCGAATGTTGTAAGGGTATATGTATTATAGGTAAATCAAATAAAATTTTAACACAAATTACTAATGTATAGTAGCAAATATACTTATTTTAAACCTTAGCAAAGACTGATAAAACATTGGACTTAATATGTGTAATACTAACATCATTGTTGAATTATGAAATGCATAACTATTGAATGTTTTTCCTGTTATTATATTTTTATTGTTTTTGTATATAGTACCTACTTTATGTGGAATATAATGTATAGAAAATATCAAGATGTTTTATTTAACATTAAAAATTGTAAGCAGAAATTTCAACTGTTTAAATCTGTTGCCTATCTAAGTCTTATCAGTTTTGGTTAGCAAAATGACTGGAAAAATTAAAGAGGCATGGCCCGGTTAGGCAAACCAAGATATTAACTCAAAAATAAAAATACCAGATAGAAGAAATACTATTTTTATTAACAATTTATATGGCTATAATAGAGAAGTATAATAGACTACCGCTAGGTATTATTTATGCGCGAAATAAATTTAGTCGCCGGCCTTGCGGCGCGTCCGTGCTGGAAAGAGCCATGTTGGCCTGGATCTCCTCGAAGCTAGGCAGGTGCCCCAGCTTACCGCGCGCGGCCACCGACGGCTGTTTGCTGAGCATCCGACGTGCAACACGCACAATGTCGTCGGCCGTTATTTTTTCTGTAATAAAAAAAAACATCTATTCGTTTACTATGGCTCTTACGAAAATGATAATCCTGATTATTACTTTACTGAGTAAAATTCAAATTGAAAAGTTGCCCTGTTTCTTGACTGAGTATTAAGAATTCTTCTTTGTAAGTAAGACAGTAAGAAGATAATATTGTCTACATATAACTTAAAATAGATCTTGTAATACATAGAGCAATTCCCAAGATTACTTGCCTATTTCATTGATGAAAAATGATGGTGGCTTTCTTTTCCCAGTTGCAAGGACCTGTCGTCCCACATCTTCAAATACCACAGGTCTAGCTTCTAAGTTCATCAATAACATAGACTGTAGTTGCGTTTTGGCTCTCTGCAAATGTGAATAATTATAAACACAGCAGTTAATACATAGACATTCTTTATTAGCGAAACTTAAAACCAGGTATTAGACATTTTTGTACTAATCTATATATATAAAAGGAGAAACTGACTGACTGACTGACTGACTGACTGACTGACTGACATATCAACGCACAGCCCAAACGGCTAAACGTAGGCACTTGAAATTTGGAAGGGACGTAGCTTAGGTACCGTAGGGGTGCACTAAGAAAGGAATTCCCGAAATTCCCACGGGAACGGGAATTAGCGGGAAAATCCTTTTGTATGAAAAATCTAAACCGCTTAAGTTAGACGCTTGAAATTTGGCATGCAGGTACCTTAGTAAATATAAAGTTTAGTTATGGCTGTATTTTGAGAAATTCCCACGGGAACGGGAGTTAGCGGGAAAAAACTTTTGTATGAAAAAATCTAAACCGCGTAAGTTAGAACGCCACGCGGACGAAGTCGCGGGCAAAAGCTAGTAATATATTATCTTCTCCTGTCCTAATCCCATTCTAAGTGGGGTTGGCATAACATGTTTTCTTCTTGCACTCTCCTCTATCAGCCGTAATCTCCACCCTCACACTTTTAACACACATATAATTTCTCACACAGTCCATCCATTCCTTCTTTGGTCTACCTTGTCCTCTATATCCTTCCATATTAATTTTATTTATAAATTAAAAATTCATCATATTTTCTGACTAAAATTTGATAAAACAAGGATACTTTAATTACTTTGCGATATATATTTTTCATTGTAGTCTCTTACCTTCAATTCAGTTTCTCCAACTTTTCCTGCCATATTGGCAAGTTCTCTTGCAATAACTATTGTAGTATCATAAATGCGATTTGGTGGGGATGCAGAGTGCACGCAAAACAAACCAGTGTCACCATATGCGTGATTATAAGCCGTTGCATTGAACATCCAATGATATCTGAAAACAAATTTCAGCTTAGTTAGCAGCTTAATGGGCAGTTCAATCACAACTCGATGTCTGAGCGTCTGTGTTGCGTGAGGTACGATATATTATCCTGTGTTAGTTTAACTCTCGCCAGCCCAGCTCATCCAGAAACCTCAGCATACCAAAGATAGTAAATATCAGCTAAAGTAAATATGTTATCAACTTTATTAGATAAAAAAGAAAATAATTCTACTTTATCTGACTCATTAGTACTAAATTGGTTGTATTATTGAGTACCTACATTAATTTGTTTAGAAAATTATTTACCTGTTGAGCACATTTGTGTAAAGGCGTGTGTACATGCCTTTGCCAGGACCGCCGGCAGAGAAAGAGCCGCCACCTCCCATCATCATGTTCAAAACACAAGTTGCAACAAAGTCCGGGTCGCCATGAGAACAACCTGTAAATCAATATTATAAATGTGTAAGTTTGTTTAGATGGATGGATGTTTGACATGACATTACAGTAATATAGCTCATACATCAGACCTAAATGACATTTACACGGGCAAAGCCGCATGATGCGACTAGGTAATAACATTAATTAAATCAAATAGAATAGATATTTATTAATATATTATGATCTGATGGACATTCTTCATTACTAACAATAAAAACGTAGTTGCTAAGATTGAATAATCAACTTACTTTCCAAACCAATAACTACATGTGACAATTCTGGTAAATCAGATCCGGGATACAATGGAATTTCACATTCTTCCTGAAATAAACATTACAAGGTACATTTTAGTTTCTATTCAGTTAAATCATTTTAAATCACATGTAAGTATATTGAATAGAATAGAATAGAAATTATTTACCATAAAGATAACATAATGTATACCATCTTATTTAAAACTTAACACTAATACTTAGCTAAAGCACTACATAAAACACTAATACTTAGCTAAAGCACTACATAATACATATTGTTGTTGGTATTACACTTACAGAAAAGCTTAGCATTCATATTTAACACATCTTAAAACTAAAAACAGAGCTAACACATTCACAAAGCGCTTAAGCCAAATGTTGTAAGTTGGCGGTACACATGCAAAGCAAAACGTTACCTACCGTGCTAGTTAAAAACTGAGTTACGGCTAGGTAAGAATCTCGCCTTACTAATACACGCTCTAACGTAATTAACTTAAGGACATGTTTTGAGTACATTTACAAATATTACGGTACATAATAGATGCCGATAAGAAGTGACGAGGTAACTTTGGACGCGTAGTATACTTAACGTTTGCAGATACTGCAGTTACGTTCAGAGTAGAATAGTTTAACTAGAATCTCAGAAGCCTAAAGTACCTAGATTTTTTCTTTTTTTACACACCTATTTCTTTGTGCATTATATTGTAAGATTTAATGATGAGTTATCATTTTGGCTTGAAGACTGCATTATACCTGTTGTATTCCACCAGTGTACTGGGCGATGGAGTTATCAACTTCTCCTGTGGTGTCAGCAGTGTCTTCTGAATGCCATGTGGGCTTCATGTCCACAAAGTACTTCTGAACGAATTCAACAAAAGGTTCATGATCCACCTGTAAAATAACAGCATTGTTTATGTAGGTATGAACAGAAGAACCATTTTCAGTGTTCCATAGCCACTTTTATCCTAAACTATAAGACCTATACTGTTGAAACTTGGTAAGTAGATGTATTCTGATGAGATGTATTAAAATTTTCACACAAAAATAGAAAAAAAAAGGATTTTGGAGGGTTCCCATACTTAGAACTGAAATTCATCAAACTCATATGTGTGGTATGTCTATGGATAGGTCTTCAAACATGGTATTGAGGTTTCTAACACAATGTTTGCACTAGAGAAACTTCCAAAGTGGTAAAATTTGTCATCATCTGGCTATCAATCCAACATCCAAAAAAAAGAGTTGTTGCAAGTAGATCAGTGTAACTTATAGGTGGTACTACTGTGTACCCACCAGCATGGAGAACTGAAATAACAATGATCACAGTAAGGATATACTCACCCCAACAGCTGCAACCACCATCCTACTGGGGGTATAATGGTTTTGTAAATATTTTGTTATAATACCACGATCTATTTTATACACATTCTCTTGGGGACAAATTTTAGGCAGTCCTAGTGTATTTCCCTTATAAGCAGCCTGGGGAATAAAAAAACATAATTAATTTTTTTATCACTAACTATAGTGCACTTTAATTTCAATAACTTTATTGGGAAGGATTTCTCTTTTAAGACTCATTTAAAAACTATTCTGGTAACCAACAATATTATTAAATGTACTTACAGCATGTATCATGTCCATTAATATGGTCTCCTGTTCAGGGCGCATAGCTAAGGTCTCGAGCTCAAAAGCTACAGCCTGTCTTGCAGATTCAATTTCATCATTGGACAACTGTGGTCTTAAAGTCACTTCTGCCAAAACCTATAAAAAAATATATTTTGATTAATATTATTGTGTTGGCCAGACAATAAATAACTGTTTCCCTATTTTTTGTTTTTTTTTGTTTGTTTCATCTCTAGGATGGCAAACAAGCCTACTGCTCGCCTGATGTTGACTGCTGACCATAGCCTATAAACGCCTGTATCATCAGGGAGTTGTTTTAACAGTAGCTTAACTCTAGCTACCAATGCAACACTCATATAAGGGGCTCCGGAGTCCTTGCTCACTGACATTATGCATCATAAATTTTAAAAAAATCTTAGAATAACTTCAGTCTTCTTTCCTTTTGAACTTTACTAGATAGGTACTAAAGGTAGGCCTGAGTATACTTAACATGACTATTTAGTCAAGCAAAACTGGCATTAAATCCATCTCCAGTTAGTAAATACAAATTCTAACAGATTCTGACCTCTAAACATGACTGTATGAATTAGTAACTTTTAACTGCCATGGTTACTGGTGACTGCTAAACACTACTTTTTCTGTTTTAAAACTCAAAGGTGACTGACTGACATAGTGTTCTATCAACGCACAGCCCAAACCACTGGACGGATCGGGCTGAAATTTTGCATGCAGGTAGATGTTATGACGTAGGCATCCGCTAAGAAAGGATTTTGATCAATTCTACCCCCAAGGAGATAAAATAGGGGATAAAAATCTTTTCCACGCGGACGAAGTCGCGGGCACTGCTAGTTAGTAATAGATTGAATAAACATGTTATAGACAGTTATACCTGTGTAACAGCTTCCAGCCCCCTGGAGTCAGCGCTGGTTGCGTAAACTGTGGTGTCCCGTGACCCCTGACAGTCACAAATGCCACCATGTCTCTCCAATTCCCGTAACATCATATCGCGGGTGGCAAATTTGTGAGTGGCCTGTAATTTGAAGACACTTAATGATTGTTATTGTTTTTAAGTCATTTATTATCATAAACAAAACTATTTATATAAAAATATTACATACACCAAAGCTTAGTTTTTCCAGAAAGTGGCAAATTCCATTAGGGTAGGCAACTTCATATCTTGGGCCGGAATCAATAACAACTGTAAATAAAGTCTATGTTAGCAAAGTACGCCAGAGTAACCAATGCAAAAATGTTTATTTAAAACTCTAAAAAATTTGCACACCTCCAGCGGTACAAAACTGGCCAAACTTCTTCTCTGAGGCCACTCGTAAACCATTACTTAGAACTGTCACTTCTGTTTGGCTGTCGTCAGACTTTGCAGTTGAATATGATACTGGAGGGAGGTTGGGCATGGGCTCTGACAATGGGGGCAATGCAGAGACGCTTCCCTTAGGTAGTCCTTGCACAGACTTCTCAACATCCTGGCTAAAATTTCTCAAACCCCACCTTGTTGAATTTAAACTGAAAATAAGCATAATAAGTCAGGAAACAAATTAAACATAATAAAGATTTTAATTATTAAATGATGCAATTGAAGTGGATGTTGTATACAATACAAAAAAATCCTCAATTTGATAATGTTTTAGATGGATTTTAAAGGACTGCGAAACTTTAAGCTAAGGTACGAACAAATAAGTATAAATTCTTACCTATTTTTCAGAGTGAATAACCTAGAGAACAAAAATTTTACGTCAGTGACATGTGACATTTTTATATGCCTCCAGCAGATAATAGGTAAATTTGGCTATCCAGTTGTTATTAAAATGCCCAATATCACATATAAAATGAAGAGTTCTTGATTATTTTAATAAATAAAATTTCACACAAAAAGGCTATGACACTTCATTTGGAACTTGTCTATCTGACGTTACTTTTTTTAACGTGTGTTCCATTTATTTTTCTAATTACATTTTTCGCAAAGAGGTAGTCAAACAAAAGCAACGAGAGGACAAATATATGGGTGGAATACGGGTGGAACGCACCCGCAAACTGGAGTGACAGTCGTTAAAATAATAATTTGGTGTTTTGAGTGATCTTCATGTAAAAATTTCATTTGAAATTAAAAGTTTTGGAGTGGTTTTACTGTTGTTATTTACTTTATTTACCATTTTTATGGATTAAAATAGTACAGAATTTCAATCCATAAAAAAATTAAATGATTTAAAGTCATTGAATGTGTGCAATATTGAATATTACTGGACAGTTTCATTGCATGCATAAATAAATTATCATACTGAGAGATAACGGGATAACAAACTGGAATTATGTTGGGGACTACAATGCGGTCGTCTACGATCCTTGTGAAAATGGTTCACTTCGAAAATAGAGTGTCTACAAGAATGTTATCGTCGAGTTCGAACGTTGCTCGTGTGTGCATAGTCGGGGCGGGAACTGCTGGATTTTATGCTGCCATGCATCTCACAAAAAACTTACAGAATGTAAGTGTTGATCTATTAGAAAAATTACCTGTGCCTTTTGGACTAGTAAGGTAAGACGAAGAATCATCAAAGTGGATTTTGTACTTTCCCTTAAAAACATCACTTTGAATCTCCAAATTCACTTCACATATTTAACTGATATATTTTTCACGTTCAAATATTTAATTTTACTAATAAATAATACCCATTGTATCATTTCAGGTATGGTGTAGCCCCTGATCACCCTGAAGTGAAGAATGTTATAAATCAGTTCACAAAAGTAGCACAACAACCAAATGTAAATTATTATGGAAATGTTATGCTTGGAAGAGATGTTACGTTAAAGCAGCTGAAAGAACACTACCATGCCGTTTTATTGGTAAGGAATATTAGGATAATTTCTTCTAAGATTTCTATTAAGTGATTATATTTTATCATAGCTTCGGATTATGACTATTTCTAATAACAATAAACGTTTAAATAACTGTTATTGTTGTTCTTCTTCTTCTCAAGTCAATGTTATGCCACGTTCAATAAATAATCTTGGAGCTACATTCCATCATAAAATTTCCCCGGTAACTAAAGCTCAATAGAACAGCTTAATTTAAAACTTTACTCCTCAGGCATATGGGGCTGAGGAGGACAAAATACTTGGCATTGAAAATGAAGATGCAAAAAATATTGTTGCTGCTAGGAACTTTGTAGGATGGTACAATGGTCTACCCAGCGATAAAGATTTAAAGGTAAACTTTGCATGATCAAAACATGCTTAATTTCTTTTTAACATAATCAAAATATGCTTTTTTTTATAAAGAGTATGGATGCCCTCACTCCACCTGATGGTAAGTGATTGTGAGGTCCAAATGTTAGGTTGATGGGCATAATAGGACAGACCCACCACACCTGTCACCCTTACCCTGAAGGCCCCCTGAGATGCCGTTTTACACCCCACCTAATGATTCCAAGATTGTAAGAGGAAAGAAACCCCTGAGCTGGAAGGGCATTTATTACATTGTTCATTCATTAATGAAATTATTTTACAGGTTGATCTATCTTGCCATACTGCTGCTATACTAGGACAAGGAAATGTAGCTTTAGATGTAGCCAGAATACTTTTAAGTCCTATTGATGAATTGAGAAAGACAGATATAACAGAATATGCATTGCAAACATTAGCAGAATCTAAAGTGAAAGAACTGTACCTTGTAGGAAGAAGAGGTCCTCTACAAGTAGCTTTCACTATCAAGGAACTAAGGGAACAGTTGAAACTGAAAAATTGTAGCACAGTTTGGAGAGAACAAGATTTCATAGGTGTGGAGGATGCAGTTGCAAGTTTAGTGCGACCCAGAAAAAGACTTACAGAACTAATGGTAAAATCATTTAAAGAGCAAAGCACAGATCAAGTTGCACAAAAATACTTCAAACCAATTTTTTTTAGAAGCCCTAATAAGTTTTTAGTCAATGAACAGAAACAATTAACAGGTATTGAACTAAGTTGCAACAAATTGGTAGGAGACAAGCTTGAAGAACAAAAATGTGTACCTAATGGTGAGGTTGAAGTATTAGACTGTAATTTAGCCTTTAGAAGCATAGGTTATAAGAGTATTCAAGTGGATAATGATTTGAATTTCACACCTTATGGTACAGTAGCTAATGATAATGGCTGTGTTACGGGATCTAGCTCTGCTGAAGGAAAAGACCTAGCAAAACTATATGTGGCAGGCTGGTTAGGAACTGGGCCTGTGGGTGTAATATTGCACACAATGGGAAATGCTTTCCATGTTGCAAAAATCATGTGTGAAGATTTAAAGAAATTGGAAAATTTTGAAGCCAAACGTGGTTTTGGAGAGATTGGAAAAAATAATCAGGAAGTAGTAGATTGGAAAGGTTGGGAGAAAATTAACAAATATGAAGTTGATCAAGGTAAACTCAAAAGTAAACCTAGAGAAAAAGTATGCAGCATAGAGAAAATGCTAGAAATTGCTTTATAGTGCTATTGAAATGTGGAAAGTGCAATTGTAATTTAGGACAAAAAAGTTTAACTATAGTATGTGAAATATATCTACATATGATGTAAAATATGTTATCTAGTGTTCATAAGACATAATTTTAATACAGAGAAATAGACATAATTTGTGAAATTACAAGAACCTATGTTTTTATTTTCATCCTTTTTACATTACATAATATTTTTATTTTCTATATTATTCTAAAGATAGCATTCGAAACTACAGAGGACAGAAGTGTTATCTACATATTCCGGAGGATTGGTATGCAGTGGTATTGGTTGTATCTGCCGTAGTACCGACAAACGGTGAAGCAGTCTTGTAGTTGACACCGATAATAGGTAGACATAGTGCAACAACAACAGCAACCTACAAACAGCAAGGTTGATGACCTTAGCAAAACTGCTGGAAACGTTCAGCAATGGTCTGATTAAGGCTTTCGATGAATACTAATAAACTGGTTTGGTTTGTAATTATACCTAACATCCTAAAAACTGGATTCTGCATTGGACAAGTGCAAGTGCGTGAACGGCGAACCCTATTCCGGATAACCGTATTGTTTCGGTTCCGTTGCGGTCTGCTGATTGTAAAGTCGGACCTGATGAAATTGATTAAATTTGTTAAAAGTAGGATAGGGCGATGCTTAGCCATCTGTATGTACTTTTTATTTTTAAGATGGAGCTTTGAGAATTTAAAAGCAATCTTGTATTCTCCGAGCTGGTGCCTAGAGCCATAATGATTTTTAGAAAAAATAAGTTGTCAAAATAATATTGTGACACACAATATAACCTCAAATGTTGGTGTTAGATACACATTGTATTAATAATACACGTTTACAGTTTTATTATTAAGTTACTTTGTATTTATTAAACAAATACTTTGTTGCGGTCTCTAATTTTCAGTGAAAGTACAAAAGGCATACCTCAAGTGTGGTTCTTAGCTTGAAATTTAGTTCTTCTGTAACCTACACGAAAAGCTCAAGAATGGCTAAAGATGTTATTAGCATTGGCGACTATATAATTCTTCAAAAACAGGGCTATAAAAAAATTATAAAACTAAATAAACCAAATCAGCAGGTTACGGTAGGGCGCGATACCTTAAATTTAAAGGGTATAGAGGGCTGCCCTTATTTTTCTACATTTAAAATGATTTGCGCAGGCGGGAAAAGAAATAAAGAATATGCCCTAGAATTAGCGAGTGAAGTTGTAAATTTAAAAGACGAAATAGATATAAAAGTTTCTGGGAATGATAATCGGAATATATTTGATGATGGTCGCTCACAAAAGTTGACTGCTGCCGAGATAGAAGAATTGAAGGTGGATTCAAATAAAGCATCAGACATTGTTGAAACTCTTATAACAAACTCAAGTACTTTTCATAATAAAACAGAATTTTCCCAAGAAAAATATTTAAAGAAAAAAGAGAAAAAATATTTTGACTTTGTCAAAATTCTCAGACCTAATATCAGAATAGTTGCAGAGGTGATGTACAAGTTGGAGCCAATTAAAATACAAGGTATCCGTATTGACACTTTATCACAGATAGTCACATTGGCTAATGTATACTCTGAAGGTAGTCATCTGTTATATGACTCTGGATCCAATGGTTTGCTAGCTGCAGCGCTATTGAGTGCAATTGGTCCTCGGAGTAATGGCAAACTGGTACATATGCATCCTGGCAACATGTCCCAGAAACAGGCCTTGCTAGCTATGAACTTTGAAGAAGAACAACTTTGCCGGTGTGTCTCTGTAAATGTGTACTCTGCATTAAGACAGTATTATCAAGGATGTGATACAAATGAAAACCATAATAGTGAGCCAAACTCTCTTAAAAGAAAAGCAGATGAGGATATAGAATGTAAGAGCAAAGTAGCAAAACTTAATGATTCAGAGGATGTGAGCGGTAATGGTGCAGTTGAAGTTACAGAGAGCAGACCAGAACCTAAAAAACCTAAGTGGCATTTTGACAATATAGCTGCAGCTTCATTGCTTCAAGGTAAAATGGACTCACTGGTCATAGCTTGCAAAGAAGACCCCAAGAATATATTCAATGAATTAGTGGAATTTGTAAAACCGGGCCGTCCATTTGTGATATACTACAGTGTTGCAGAGCCACTTCAACAGTTATTTTTGATGTTGAGATCACAAACCAATGTAGCTGCCTTGAAATTGACATGTAATTGGATGAGGAATTATCAGGTATGTATCTGGTGTGTTTGTATGCTGATTTGATTGTAGACAAAATACTAATGTTATGTAATAGATCAATGACCTCTGCTTTTGAGCTCTAGCTATAAGGAATGATTTCCATTTTGAGATTTTTCTTCTAATCATTGGATATGTTCTTTGCAGGTGCTGCCAGAGAGAACACATCCAGAAGTGGTAATGAATGGATCAAGTGGTTTTCTTTTAACTGGTTATGTTCTAAAATAAAAGGGGATCAAATAAATGCTGTTTTATTTGTAAATACTGTTGCTTTGTTTTTAATAGTGAATAAAAAAAAACTAGCTAACCATATCATCCATAGATTGATTTGTTGTGCACACATTGACAATCCATCTACACCATGTCAAAAGCAAAAAGCAAGTGTGAATTTCAGATTCACCATAAATCAGCAGTTTCAGGTACCTAACTAAAAATTTAATTTTCTTGTGATAATAAAGTGCTATTTGCAAAATATCTAGCAACTTTTAAGTGTGGATGGTGAAGTGCAGCTGCAACTCTCTAGTTTGGTAGCTATGAGCCAGTGCCTAAGCACTGCTATGCTGCATATGGCCTAGGCCATCCATGATGAGGTTCCGATACCCTATTTTCCAGTGTTGAGTGCAAGGTTGAGTGTGAGGAACTTTCAGCAAAATTTTTATGTTTTTTGACTTATTACATTATTATGTTGATTTAAAAAAGCCTGGTTTCTTTTTTATAAATTTATTTAATGCTTTCATTTACTCAAATGCACATACCATATCTAAATGCATTACAAAATCAGATGATCATGTGTGATTGACATGTGTTAATAGTGAATTACTATTATTATTGCAATAATTTCTTTTAATAGTTTTACAATATTTTACGAAAATATAATTATTTCTAAAATTTCGAAATTTTTGTAAAAAGAACTTTCCTTTCGAGTATGTTAATTACATTTTTCGTTGTGATTTACAATTTCTATGAAATGTAATTAAAAATTTTATAAAATTTTCTTTGTGTAATTTCTTCTGAAAAGTACAATAATATTATAACCTTTTATTCCCATAAAGCTGCTACGAAAGCGATCGTCATTTATATTGACACATTTTAGCAAAATTTGTTCATTTTGCTTATCAGTTAATTTGTCTTGTTCACATTATTTGCACAGAACATCTTTCATGTATAACAATTAAATATTAAAAATGTTACAGAATCTAAAAGGAATGTATGTCAGTCTAATTTATTGAATTATTATGATGTGTTTCATTCAGAATTTCATACAAGCATTCAATTCTACTTCGGTCCAACTGTGATTATTTTATTCTATTTAATTTTAGGTAACTTAACAATTTCCTATGTATTTCATCTTAGTTCTAAATGGACCTGGTGTAGATATTCAATTATTTTAAATTTTATGTATAAATAGTAAGATTCAACATTTCTTTCTAATTTAAAATGAACATGTTTTTAAATCGTAATGGTTTCGATCCTGAATGGAAAATTATTATTATCGCATAAGTGACACAGTCATGCTGTAACTAAAACTAAAAACATCATTATTAACTATCAGTGTTAATTGTTATTCGAGAGGAACATTTTAACTTCACTCAAAGTATAAAATCTAATCACCAAATTGTATGAAGTAATTTTGGCACTTATATGGTATTAGTGCATGGTTCCAAAAGGTAAATGATAATTGCACCATATCATATCTATAATTCATAGCGAGTTATGATTAATGATTACAAAATTGGGTGAAGTGATTTGACCTAAATGGTACTTTATAATATAAGGTGTAAAAATGGAAGCAGATCCCTATCAATTCTATGTGTCAAATACCTATTTTAAAGCATAAATGATTAATTGATCACACATGGTTGACTCTATTAAAAAACAATTATTTCTGCAATATTAAGCACCTTTTCAAATGTATGCACAAATTATTTTCTCTTTCTAAATAGGATAAATAGAAATAACTTAATATTCGTCACCATGAATATGATATGAAGAAATGACCGATATGGTTACAATAGAAGCAATAGCAATGACACGCCTATAAGCAATTCATATGATACAAAAACTTATTAAGCCTGCGCGCTTTATACTTGTAAATATGAATTCATTCAAATAATTAAATAAGATATATTACTCATATATTACAGAATATTATCATAAAATAAAAACTTTGTTTATAAATATTACAATTTCTTTAAACCTAAGATTTCAATTTAAAACTGAACATATAACAGAGTTTGAAAACTTCTAGAGATCTTTCGAAAATAGCAAAAAAAATGTGTTTACTTTTGTTGTACTTATTGGCTGACAACTGATTCGGTTAAAACACAGAAATAATACTGAACAGCCGTGCAGCCGTAATTAACGCGCACTCTCTCCGACAGAGAGCGGATCGTTCAAACCAGACTCCTACTACGGTGAACCACTCCATTGAACAGAAGAAACTTTGAAAGTATCAAAATTTATAAAAAAAACTATAGTACTGCACTCGCGTTCGCGCCGAACAAGTAACCGAAGATATAAATTAATACGAAATACAAATGCAGTAGTATCGCTTCGTGTATATATGTTAAATAAACTTTGGTATTGGTGTTATATTGAAAGGCATAGATCGCCGCGGTGTGCATCAACCTAGCACAGGCGCTCGACGGTAGACGATAGATCCCAGTTTATCCATTACGTATATCCATTGATGTACCTATCTGGGGTTGTTTATCCCACTAAATCTATTGCGTCTTATGACAATACATACAATCCAACGTCTGTTTTATTTCTTGGAGACAATAAGATGGTTTAGTCTAAGAATAACGATATAACTTCAAATATGCTGCAACAGAGCGAAATCACAAGTCTTATTAAGGTTGTCAGGATGCCCATATAACCCATCATATCCACAACAGTGTATCTGCAATTCCTAAAGGCTAAAGTGTGGCCAGTACAGATGATTTCATTTCGTTGTCAATAGATATAGTACGATATACACTTGGCACATCCATAGATAAAGTGGGGTCTACCGATGGTCAGTGGGCGCGGCGGCGGGAGGCGGTCACGTGGGCGCCGACTTTGTTTCGCCGCGCAGCGAGACCAGCTATGACGAGTCCTCGTCGTACCACGTGCGGAAGTCGCAGCTCTCGTCGTAGTCATCCTGTAACCACAGGAAACCACTCAACGTCAAGATCATTCAATCAATATCCTAAGGAAACGGAAGCCTGCGAGCCACAATTCCGTTAAATAATAATTATAAGGAAGGATAAATCACCTAAATACACTGCAACAGGTCATAGCGTATGTAGATAGGTGACAAATAGTAATTTACTAGTATAAACCGAGGGAATCTTTTAATGGGACGAATTAAATTTAGATTTTTAAATTTTATTTTTTACTAAGCACGCAAAATCAGCTGTACGAAGTCAAAGGTCGCTGACCGCACCACGCGTTTATCGCGTCAAGGTCTCACCTTGTTCCCCCTACCCCTAACTAGGTCAGAAGCACAAGCACCACGGTGTAATATAAGGAAATTTTTAAATAAATTTTAACATGAAAGTTGCAAGAATAATTTTCAATATAAAATTTATAATTCACATTATGATTTTTGCAATTTTTTTACATGAGAATGTAAGGTTGGTGAGTCTAATACCTCTTAAAAAGATACTCTCAATATACCAGTACCAACGAAAATTTGGCACAAATGTACCAATATACAGTGTAAAGTCTCTTACCGCCATCCAAGCGTGGTCGAGCACATCTTCGGCGGCGAAACGCAGGTCCGGCTGCGGGCGAAGCATGTTGGCGACGAGGTCGATGGCGCCCGCCGACACGCGCTCCCAGTGCGGCGCGGGGAACTCCAGCCGCGCCGACAGGATCGCGTCGAACAACTTCTCCTGGTCGCCGTCGGGCGACGAGAACGGGGGGAAACCGCACAGCAGTATGTACAGGATCACGCCCGCTGCCCACACGTCGATCTGGAAGTAAAAATGGTGGGGTGTAAAGGCATTGTTGTCAGCCGCCACTATGTACACTATGTTACGCAGTTTTCACTTTTCCATATCACATACCTTCCCAGTTGTTGGATGGGGGAAGCCTGGTATAGAGAAATGTGGCGTGAATTAAAAGAGGCCTACGTTCAGCAGTGGACGGATCAAGGCTGTTGATTGATTGATTGATACCTTCCTATATTTAACTTTTTAATCACACTGTAGTGCGTTGGCGGCGACAATCGTGTGGTGTGAACGATATGTTTACGTTTTTTTTTAATTCCGTCTAATTAAAGCATGCTTTTATTAAGTGAGTGCTCAGTAGTAGCTAGTGTGTACATTGCTAGTAATAGACATGCTCATGGTCAGAAATCAACAGCAGTTTGATTTTCAAGTGTGCTACCTGATGCACGGGTCTAAACAAGTTTGCTTATAGCAATATGCATATTCTCCATACCTTTATTTGGTGGTTATCTATTGATTTTGAAAAGTTCAATTCCTAAATTGACCCGACCGGGAATTCCGGCACCTTCGAACCATCTGCTCTTTACACTCTAACCGCCACGCTACTGTCCGATAACGCTAATGAATTATTGTGACAAATCAATAGCATAATAAGAGTCATATGCAAATGAAAAAAATGGAATCGCATGTAATTGTACCTAATTACTTTACACTAAGAGTATAGATAGAACATAGTATGTCATTATGTTGAGTGACATAACTAAAACGTAAAAGTTCAAGTTCACTGTAATAATTCACAGCTCTCACATTCAATTTAACAGTAGTGTGGGAAGATTTTATAATAATAATTTGATGTTTCATGTTTAGTACACAATTTGTCTGAACTTATTAGCGAATCGTGGGAAGAATGGGTTGTTTGTGTATACTGTACGCAATTGTGATATCACATAATATGTAGATAGTAAACATGACAAAAAGGTTAACGTAATTTAATCAAATAGATAAAGTGCTTATGGAAGTTTCCTGGATATTAATGCTTGTGTGGATCTCTATGTAGGTTTATCTTTGATGTTTGACACAGACCCAATAGAGAAATTTTAGCAATATTCTAGGACATTGTAAGATAATTATTGTCTTTCATATCTCAATTCGCAGAGACATAGAAAGTAAGGTTTTTGAGGGTACAAGACAAATGTATGTGTCAAAATATTACACAATCTATGTTCGTTCATCTTTATAATTCGATGGAAAGATAAATAATAACTATAATTTTAAAAGACAGATCCTAAAAAGAAGATCAACAATCATACTCCACTTTCGTCAATAGAATCTTTCTGTTTAAGGATTTTCCATCTCTCATTTGTTACCGCATACTGCTTGGTAGCTAAGCTACTGATAAATAATGGCTGAAATCTCCACATGAATATTTTGTTATTGAATCACAATCTCCACAAACACAAAAATCTCCACATGAATGATTTGAGTAACTTAATGTGTAATCGATCAGGGACAGATCCAACCGATACATACCTCTCCCTATACTGGAGCAGGGTACTCACCGCCGCCATCCAATCCTACACTTGCAGCACTTGGGTTTAGGTTCCCAGGGTACCATCCATCGAATTTCCCCAAAACAATTACCTACAAAGTGCTCAATGTATAGAGTGCTTTTAGATCTATACCTTTAGGCCGTATCCAGTCTCGAGCAATATCTCTGGGGCGACGTATGTAGGTGTGCCGCAGACGGCGTGCAGCGGCCGCCACACCTCCACGGCCAGGCCGAAGTCAGCCAGCTTCAGCCCGCGTATACTGCCGTCTGGGCCTACCTCCACCTGTAATACGAACGTAACATCATCACGTAACAGCCCATATATGTCCCCTCTGCGAGGCTCGAGCCTACCCTAAGCTAGGGCGATAAGGCGTTGAGTCGACCACGCTGACGAATATGTCGATGATGAGATGTTGAACCTACATTGGTACACTTAATCAGGAACAAAAAATAACAGGAAGTTACATTGAAGAGTCGGTCTGATCTCAACCGAACGGAAAACTAAATCATTCATTATGTTCTACCCAGAGTTCAAGGAATTGCATTCATTACCTTGGGTTTGCTAATGATGATACTTAACATAGTATACTTTTGACTAGCTAGGTGGCGTGTGGTAAACATGTCGAAAAAAAAAGCCAAGTGAAACCTATATCAGTCGTGTTGGCTAATATTATGTTGATCGCGAAGTAGAATGAATTGTTACATGATGAACAAAAGCCAATTCTGTATTTTTGTTAGTTATACGCTTACCAATAGGTTTTCAGGTTTGATGTCGCGATGCACTATAGAAAGCGAGTGTAGGTATGCAATAGCTGATGTTAGATGGGCGATTAGCAAACGGGATTGCGGCTCTGAGAATTTGCCGCCAACCGCGATACTATCAAACAAGTCGCCACCTAAAAATAAACCATGTTTAGTAGACTGTGTAATAGTATTACCTATACAATGATAATGATAACGCATTAGTGGTTGGCGAGCGAATATTAATCAATGCACCGTCATATATATGTCACCGGAAAATAGCAAGAATCGTAAGTTGATCAATTTCCTAGGTAGTTGATTAACTTCCGGAAAATAATAAACGGCAGTTGAAATGTATTATTTAACGTATGTATTTTAGTAAATTGATCATTTTACGGGGTCTTGCCGTAAAATCATCCGACGAAGGTGAGGTGAACGTTGATTGGTTCAATGGCTCACGTGGCGTTATCCCGGCAACCAATCAGGGAACAGTGTATTAAGTTACGGGTAATAAGTGCACCGTTAAATAGTACATTGGGCAACGATTGGCCCATTTGAGGACGATTTTACTTGTGTCAAAATCGTAAATTATTAAATGACGGTCAGGCTACCGTAAATTGATCAACTAACTGATATCCATTGCGTTAAATAATACATTTCAACTACCGTTTGTTATATTCTGAAAGTTAATCAACTACCTAGGAAGTTGATCAACTTACGATTCTTGCTATTTTCCGGTGACATATACATTCACCGTTATGCCGTATGAACAAATTAGGTAACTGGTTTAATGGAGTATCCTCACGATGCCGAGACGAATCATCATAATTGAATAATTCTATTAGCGTCATTAACATTCGCTCACCGTTACCTGCTATTAGTAATTAGATGATAATTGTAATCGATTCACAAGACGGGGTACTGCACTCATCTCATATACAGCACTCTGAGACTCAATTCTTAACTTAATCCTACATCCTACTAATAATATAAATGCGAAAGTTGTATTGATAGACGTATGGATGTTTGTTACTATTTCACGCGAAGAATACTAATGAAACTTTACATTATACTTTACTAATATTATGACTTCGAAAGTAACTAGCGATTGCATGTCAGACTACTGACTCAATATGACATTCGGTACCGATACAGAGCCTGAGAAAGGACATAAACTACTTTTGAATGCGTAAAAGGGTAAGAGGAGATGAAAAGTTGTATGGAAATAACATTTTTAGAACTAGAAGCTTGTTATTTTGGATTATTCATTCGATTAATGTAAATATGACATTCAAAGTTAACACTCATATTGTATCTTATTTGGATAATAATTAAAAATGCTACCCGAATACACTATTCCACACGAAAACAGTCGCGGACATATAGCTAGTAGCTTATATTACAGAATAACAGATTGACAGGTTAATTATATTTTAAGCAGTTATTGGCCCAATTTTCACGCAGGCGAAACCTCGGGCAAATGTTTATTATATTAATTGATAAATTAATTACTTATGTTCATTATGCAATAATTACTAAGGAAGGAAATGACACGTCATATCAAGAGTACATACCGCTAACTAGTTCCATGATAAGGAACACCCATTCGGGACTATCTTGTTCCTCAATTAGAGATACGATGCGTGGGTGGCATAACTTTCGCATTACTCTGACCTGTGGACAAAGTTAACGACATATTTTACTGTTTTTTGCATAATTTCTTACAGTACATCAATAATCCAAGGCCGGGACCTGCCTAGTAAGCATTATACAATACTTGTGTCAGGAGGTCCCGCTCCTCCGTACCAATAGCATACATTTTGTGACATAAAGAAAAATATGCGAGTGCGCATGCGTGAATGTACATGCGTGGGTGTGTACGCGCGCGTGTGCGTGCGTGTGTGTGTCTGTGTGCGTGTGTGTCACTGCATGTCTGTGTGTGTGTGTGCGTGTGTGTGTGTGTAGTTATGTTAGGTATATGAAATTAGTTTAACCTACCTGAAATTTATGCTTTGTATTGTACAGTATAATATCCTAGACCTACGATTAGCAATAATGTTGTGATTGATTTCTTGAATCACTAGTTACTGTTAAAGCTACAAAAAATGCGTAACATTTTATAAAATAACTTTAAACTTTCGAGTTGCAGATATGAAATGAACTGTTAGAGTTTTAAAGCGCACATACCTTTTTTTAACGCACATGCTGTAAAATCTGGCTACAAAGGTAGGTCCGCGTTAAATCCTGAAAATCTTATACATTTTTTATAGATTTAATAATATTGAAACTTCGCTTAGACCTACCTCTGCCTCGACATAATGCTCCTTTCCTTTGCATTTGGCTTTGTCTATAACTTTAAGAGCATATTCCTTGCCAGAAGTTTTGTCTTTGCATATCCGCACTACTGCGAAATTACCGTCACCTGATAACAAAACAATCATTTTAATTGATATAGGAAGCACTTATTAAGACAGCGTCAGATGATTTGGGCATTGTGCGAGCGTACGTACGAAACATTTGTGTGATGGACACTTGTGTTTGTTGCGTGTCTGGGTTTTTATAATTCGTATTTAAGTATTTATTTGTGGAACCTTCATTGTTCTGATACCCATAACACAATTGCTTAAGCTACTTACTTTGGGATTAGAGCAATGTAAGTATGTGATGTTGTCTGACGAAGCCGGGGCGGGTCGCTAGTAAATCCTACTAATATCATAAACGCGAAAGTTTGTTTGGATAGATGGATGGATGTTTGTTCCACTTTCACGCCAAAACTACTGAACGGATTTTAATGAAACTTTACAGAAATATAGTTTGTACATCAGATTAACACATAGGTTATGTTTTATACGAATATTCACGCGGGCAAAGCCGCGGGCAGCAGCTAGTAAATAGATAAGTGCAAGTCTGACCTATGATCTTGCCGACCGTGTACTTGAGGCGCAGCGGCTGCGGCAGCAGCAGCGCGGGCGCGGCGTCGGGCGCGTCCCCCGCCGCGCCCGCGCCCGCCTCGCTGGCCGCGCGCGCCGCGCCGCCCGCCTTCACCGGCATGCGCGGCTTCGGGCCCGTCCTGCACACACACACACACACACACACACACATACATCTAACTACAGTAGTCATCATCAGCATCAGCCTTGCGCAATCCACTGCTGGACATAAACCTCTCCAGTTTTTCGCCACTTTGGGCAAACATCTGGAGAATTTACTGATAATTAAGAGAGAAAGGGCATAGCGAATCTTCGCTCGAATTTGAGCCGCCCGTCCGGGGAAGGACCTCCACACTATAGTATACCGCAGCCAAATGACCTCCGGGTCGTGTTTCTGCCGTTGAGTAGGCTTTCGGAACATTATACGTGCAGAGCTTTATGTGTTGTGCAAACCACACCTTGGTTTCTGAAGAAAGAACACTCCAGAAAACGGAACAAATTATTTAGAAAATTTTAAGGTCGTAAGACCGAAAGTGCTTTTAAATACAGCCTTCTATTGTTAAAACTCTGGCAAAATCAATTTTCCTAACCTTTTACATAGTAAATTTCGGATTAGGAGTCATAGGCTCATACAATGTGTGCGTATTCTATATAACAATGTGGTGGGTATATACACCTAGTGGAAAATTATTTGGACCACCAGAAGGAAAATACGTTGCATCCTATAACATCTGACAAACTGAGAAAAACATGTTCTCCTGTGCTATGTTGTTGCAATTTCGTGACGTAGATAATTTATCAGATCACTATATCACCATGTAGTCATCATGCAAAACACAGAATTAATAATAAGATGAGGTAATATCCGACTTTAATCAACGCGACGGATTCATATTTATCTATCGTGTAAAATTACAGATTACAAAGAAACTTTGTTATGACTACCGAGAATTTTATTGTGTCTATCATTATTTGTATGCCCTTGTCAATCATAGCACGATAAATATAATATCATGTTTAGAGATACGTCGTTGACTAATCCAATATTTACCTGGAGTTTCTTGAGATAGGAGTTTTTCGACATTGTAACACAGCTTTGCTTTCTTCAAACTCTAATTCAAAGTCCTCTTGATTCACCCTGCACAAGGACATATGAAATAATTATAACAGATTGTTTTTTATTGGTGAGATGCAGTTGATCTTCTTTGTGTTTGGATGACAAATCGAATAATCGATGCCCAATACTCCCACCCCAACCGCACCCCTGGTCACGGACATTCATTCTGAGCGGAACACTTGCTGACGCTGGCAGCAACAACGTTCAGTTACCGTACTTCGGGTTCGGCGATTAGCGAGAGTCCTGGCCTATAAGAACGGTTGTGAATGCAATCCCTATTGGTTTAACTTTCTACCACGATGTAGAGAGAGAATTTGAATCTACCTAGCAGTTGATGAAATTTCTATTACCTTTCATTTCCATACGCGAAGAATACGTCTTCGTCTTCAAAGAACTGATGGAGGGCAGTGACTGGTGTGCCGGCCTGCGTGAACACCTTACGCACACAGCCCGTGTCCAATTTTATGCAGTCCGTGATAGCGGCCAGAGCGTGCTCCAAGGTGGGACTATTGCGTTTGTTCAGCAATAGTCTGCAAACCTGTTTATTCATAGAAGACATTGTTTACAATGTAATCTCTATGTATACGCGCCGTTACAAAGCAGTTGTAGTCCGCCTAACGTATCTCAATTAAACGTAATTATGTTTACATTTTCTACCAAATTAAAACGGAATCGATGACAAGGTTCGATTTATGCTTATAGCAGTAATATAAGCGATGGCAAGTCACAAGCACGGCCTTTTCTCAGGAGATTGTAGTAGCCCGGTAAACTGCCATGCAACCTTGGGTTTAAGGAAAACTAAGTATGAATTTTACTACTCATTGTGGAAAACATCGTGAAGAAACTTGCACCTTTTAATAAACAAACAAACGAGTTTTGAGGCGTAGAAATGAAAGATTAAGCTTCCGGCGATAAAATACCTCCAGTGAATAACGTGGGATATGCAGGTACAGTCAAAACTGCTTCCTGTGGAAACTTGTATTAGTCATTATTAATTTTGTATGTAACAATTAAGTATAATCATATTTTGTAACATACATATCGATAAGTATTTTCATGGATGTTTTAACCTTATTTAGATTACACGCGTCATAATGTTGTAGTAATTAAGTATTTGATTGTAAATATGCTATGTTACATGAACGCAACATTTCCGATTATACCTAGACTAGATTAAGTCGAAGATTATCTTATTGGTGTTGCGTTACGTTAACCGTATATGAGTCATTAACCACATTAGTACATATATAGTGTACAGCCCATCACAAAAATAAATGTGCTCATAGATGACCAGCTCTCTATAGGAAAAGTGCCTCAAAAATATTTTCATGTAGATCCTATTTACAAATGTATCGTAAAATAGATTTAATTTTCGTAGAACATTATCATAATTAAAATAAGTTTATGCCGTTGAATTTTCGACGGGCAATAGTATAGTTACGCCACTGAGTACTTATAGCTAGAAACAGATCCATATTTATGGTCGTTAGAATTACTCAGGCGGTTTTAACCAATTTGTTACCATATTTTTTGAAATCAAGCTGTGTTTACCTTTTGATAGCAATACACACAGCCTTGGGTAATAACATTTCTGAATGTATTGATTCACACATAAATAAATACTTGTGTTCTCGACTGTACATACTAGTTGTGATTACAAGTAACATTAGTTTATTACCTTGCGAGGTTTGACTCCGTTCCTAATAATAGTTACTATACGTGGCCGCACCACGTTGTCGCCGGCTGGGCTTACTCTCGCTGTCCCGTTGCCGGTAGTACTACTACCATTTGCCTGTAAATAATAATCTATTTATATGGTTACAAAATTTGCATGTAAAATGGCTGAGATAGTGTTGGCGATCGATAGTTGATGTTATATCGATAGTATCGATACTCTATAGCCTACCCATAAGTCAGAATCAAGCATCGATAGTATTGCTTTCATGCGATAGTATTTTTTGGTTCTGATCGATAGCATCGACACTATCGATACTTAAACAACACTAGGCTCGGGTCGATAAGTCCTAACTCCATATATATTATGTAACTCTTTAGAAATTGCCATACCTCTTATTTTCATTAAACTCTTACAGAAAAACAATATTACAGGCTTACTGTAATATAATTTCAAATTTCCTATCGCCAAAATTTTTTCCCAACAAGATTCAGTTTATGGTAAAGAAGGTTTTAGTTTTTTTTTTGCATAAACTACCAACGAATAAAAGCTTACCCCAGAAAGTCATAACTCATTTATACATAGAAACGAATGCAAAAATCATATTCTGTTAAAATTTCACTGTTTTTGCAATACAATGCGATATCTAACCAAGAGGCTTTCGTGGTTCATATGTAATTTTTCTGTCGGCCCGTCGCGGCGCGACAAGCACCCCTGATCTAAACAATATCTCGCCTAGTCATAAATTCAGTGTAACTAGGTTAATCAGTGTCACTGACAAACAAGCTCTGAGATGGTCAGCAATTTTACCATACTATGTACATTCATGTCTAGTATACAAATTATGCTCGCGTTCTTTATTTGGTGAACACTGAACATATAAAGTACTAGCAGTCGGCCCGCGCATCGCTTTGTGTTTTCTACGTTACTCAGGGTGAATGTAGCTTTCAAATAGTAAAGAATTTTTAAAATGGGCCTGTGCCAATTTTTGGGTTTATACATTACAAACATACACACAAAAATACAAATCTTTACTTTAATATTAGTATACAAGAGTAGACTAATTCCAAAAAAATACAGTCATACATAATATGTTTTATTATAGTCTAGACTGAAAATAATAGGGAATAGGAATGAAAATTGGAATAAGTATGGATATGTCGCAGTCACCTGGTTGAATCTGCTATTCAATTGAATGACTAGCGCGTTCATTGAATGACGACATTTAATTGAATGCCTAAAGGACAACTCGTCAAGTAATTGAATGAAACATTCAACGTCTTGACTGAACGTCATTTTAGCATAGTCATTGAATGGGTAAAAGCCGACTATTTAATGTTTAGTTTTTTGCGAGTGTGGCGCGGGGATTGGAGATCTGAACCATATATTCTTTAGTTGTTCTAAATATGATCGATCTTCATTTATAGTGAGTTTAATAACTTTACGTGTTCCTTTCCCTACATCGATTATTTCCATATTGTTATTAAAAAATTATGATATTTATAATGCCATATCTGAATTCATTCTAAAAAATGATATTAAATTGTAATTTGTGTATTGTATTATCACCATATCATATCACATCCTCATATTACATCCTCACCCAATTTCATAAAACTCCTCACGATTCCATAACTCCTTTGATCCTATCAATCAAAATTCCGTTCCGTCCATTCCAATTTTATTTTTTTCCTTGCAACAGTTTTCCCAAACTTTTATCGCAACTGGCATAAGCACAAGCCGTGCATTGCCATCCAACCACAAAAAAAAAAAAAAATGTTTAGTTTTTAATTTTTCTTTAAACGTATCCAGAGGCGGCATATTAATAGGTAAATCCATGCTGTCACACTATTTTATTACGTATAAGTCAGTTTAAAGTAAATTTATTCAAAAAATATATATCAACACTCAGGTGATCATGTTCGACGCCATATTTGTTTTAGTGACTACTAACGCCGCGCGGGAAAAAAATGAACTAAATTACAATCACTTGACTGCTTTTACGTCCGCTCTTTTCAAAGGGCTATGTTTCAATCCGCTACCTAGTTGGACGTTAAGTGCCGCGTGTTTAGTCAACGTTCGGTCTAGTCATTCAATTGAATGTCGTCATTCAATAAACGCGCTAGCGATTCAATTGAATAGGAGATTCAACCAGATGACTGCGACAGATATAAGGTCAAGTGAAAACATATAAAATAACACTGTGCTAACACTACCTACATTATTGAATTTCCTGCAGTTACAAAGGAAATAGCAAGGTTGCATTGCATCACATAACTTTAGCAAAACCAATTATGTGGATGATTGTCAAATCATATACAGTTTCTAATAACTTACAGTATTTAGTCAGTGGAGCAAAACACCACTATGAAACTGCTGGCCTCTGTATGATAATTTACAAATGCATTTTTTGCCCATGTATTTTAGCTTTAGAGTATGAAATGTAGCTAAATTTTGTAATACAAGTGTAGGTGGAATGTATGAATTGTGTGATACATTCTTTGAAACTGCTACAGAAGGTTTTAATTCATGTAAACATGAAATTTTGCATGTAAAATTTTTGCATTTTACATGCAAAAAAGGTTACCTACTTTTTTAGTGTCAACTAAAAGATGAGACAAAGGTCTCATCATTGTAATAAATTATAATAGTAATTTATTACAATGTTGACAAATAAATTATTTCTTGTACAGTATACACAATGCAATCAAATTATCAGAATATTTTTTTTCACCTTTGAACTAATTTATCATAATTACCCTTACCTTTGAGGGATTTTTGATACCCCTTTTGAGCAAATATATGGTACCCTTTTTAAAAAATCTAGAAAGAATGTTATATCCATAGTGCATAATTTTCATAATATTATTTGATTAGAATACTGAAAACCTGTACTTTAATATTCATGTATAACAAAAAGTAACGCCAGGTAAAGTTTCACAATAGTGGATAGCAATTTTAAATACATGTATATGCATGTATGTAAGGAAATCATATTATATATAATAAAATTAACAGTAAAATAATGATGCCAGTAAGTAACATTAATAATAAAATATTTTCTGCAATTCACCAGTTAACTAATAAAGGAGCTCATACCTGCAAATATCGAGACAGTCTATTGTTAGCCCTGGCCGGTGAAGGGCTCGCACTATCACTTAGCGACTCGGGCCCACTGAGCCTGAAAGACTGTGGCGTCACTGCACTAGCTTCATAGTCTAACCGTTTAAATGGCTCGCCAAATCCACTACAGACATAAGATTGGCCATCTTCCAGATCATCTAGTTTGCCTATCTGCAAGCAGAACAATTATTGCTATTGATGCTTTGAAAAGTGTAAATATTATTAAGTAATCAATTACGAATGTGTGATAAGAACTTCTGATTCTTTTACACCTACATTAATTATTTCTCAAAATTAAAATGCCTGTGGAGTATGTATCTCCACAACTGATAAACATAGCTGAATATTTAGGTATCTCAAGAATACTGAGTTGTAAATACAACAACTTACTTTTCTACCCTCAAGCGAGTATATTGTCCTGACACCACTAGGTAGAGTAACATTGTCAACTAATACCCTTGTCAAATCAGCTGTTAAACTATCAAAAGACCTGTAAAAAAGTTAGGAAAATAAGATATAATTACATATTAGGGGGCCCACAATGTGTTAATTTTTAAGTTATAACACCAACAAGATACAGAAATAGTGAGCCTACTTTGACATCAACACTATAGTTCACATTTAAGTTGTTATGTATTTATGGATAAATAAATACCCTCATTTTAGTTCATATAAACATTTATTTAACAATCTTCTTGTTTTAGTTTAATTATTATAAACATTAAAGACTTGGACTGAATTTATTGACCTACTAGATGGAATTGGATTTTATATTGGAAAGTGGCTTCATTACATTCAATGATTCACCCTATCTAATTACTGGTCATTCTTTAGTTTCTTATTTGTTCTGTAAATAGGTATATCCAGTTAACTATCGTGTCATGTAAGATCACAGCTGTGTAGGTAGCAACATAATAAGTGAAAGTATTCCACACTACCACATTCATATTGCACCAAAGTCACTTGTTTTATTAATAAAATAATAATTACGTACCTGTATCGTTCTGGCAAGACCGGAATTATGACTCCAGAATAAAATTTATCACCATTTCGAAAAAACCTGACTCGTTTCGCTTTCCGCGCTGGCTGTGTTCGAAGCATCACGTTACGTCTATTTGTCCTACTTTTCATGATTTCCATGTCACTAAAATCCTTTTCGAGTTCGCATACCGAGCTCGATCGGCTCCCACTTCTGCTCAAATTATTCTCCATTCTGGAAATAAAGAAAGTTGAACAAAGTTACGATGTCACCTAACGGATATCTTCTGCTACCACGATATACCTACTCCTCACCTGAATTTCCTTCTGTTTGTTGTGATAAACGATTACGAAATCGTAATAAATTAAGTCATTACTTTTACTAGTATCTCATTTTGAACACCACAAACGTAACAAGGAAAACAAATTAGAATTATTCTGAAAAAAATCATGAATCACACAAAAATCAGCCCAGACCGACGGAATAAAAATGAACGTGAACGAAAAATAAATATGTTTTCAATGTGAATCGAGTGAATGGGCCCACTGGTCTGAATGAAATACAAAAATCCCTAACTCTCATTGGCTGTTTTCATACGTGATCCATAATGACCAATCATTATTACCAAAAGACTGGAGGCAGTTTTCATTGCAATCATTAAAACTCAAAGTAAGTCCGAATCACTGTAGATGATAATTAATTTAAATTAATCTTTATGAAATCTCGTGAGAAAAATAAAACATTAATGAATGATGAACTGATTGATTTACAGAAAAAGCAGTTGTTTAATCTTCATGCGTTCCATTTACTAGAAAAAGAATAGTAGAAATATTTGGGTTTATTACAGTATTATTTCATTTATTCTGATAAAACAAAAATATAAAGTAAGTGCTTATTAGTTACTGATAATTGTCTTCTTTTGGTATAAAATAATAATCAAAAATAAAAACAAAGCATTCATACCACAAAGAACAATAACATTTTTTTTATTGGTAACACGTCAAACAGGTGACGCATTTATCAATTTCGTTTTATGTCAAAAGTACAGACAAAGAGTGCGATTTTATTTTGTATTTTTACCATATTTCTATAAATTTTTGTCCAAAATGTCGTCAAGAAAAAAGGTTCTATTGAAGGTGATTATTCTTGGAGACAGTGGCGTCGGCAAAACTTCGCTTATGAATCAGTTTGTCAACAAGAAATTTTCCAACCAGTACAAGGCAACAATAGGCGCAGATTTTCTCACGAAGGAGGTAATCGTAGACGATAGAATCGTCACAATCCAAATTTGGGATACTGCAGGTCAGGAACGTTTCCAGTCGTTGGGCGTCGCATTCTACCGCGGGGCGGATTGTTGCGTATTAGTATTTGACGTAACTGCCCCCAACACGTTCAAGTCCTTGGAGAGTTGGAGAGACGAGTTCCTGATACAGGCATCACCCCGTGATCCGGAGAATTTCCCATTCGTAATATTGGGTAATAAAGTTGACCTAGACAATCGTGCTGTATCTGCTAAACGTGCACAGCAGTGGTGTCAAAGCAAAAATGATGTACCCTACTACGAAACAAGTGCCAAAGAAGCTGTGAATGTTGAACTAGCGTTCCAGACTATAGCCCGCAATGCACTTGCTCAGGAGACAGAAGCAGAGTTGTACAATGACTTCCCAGATCACATCAAACTAAATGCCAATGACAATGGCCGCAATAAAGATGGGGACAACTGTGCCTGCTAGGCTCTAATTAACATATTCCAGTGCTGGCGACTTCGCATTCTTTTATAACATAAATACATGTATAATTGTAATTTGTAAGTAAATTTCTTTTATATCATTTATCATGTAAAAATGTATAGAAAAGAAATACCACATGGGTTGGTCTATTTGTTCGCTATGCACATTTGGAAAGTGTGTAACTTGAATGCACTTTATAGAAAATAATTAATAAACATTTTAGCAAAAACATGCCATAGGAAATTGTGTTAAAACTCCTCTTTGTTAAGTACAATGTCTGTTTTTCCATAAATTCCTGAAAAATAATTCCTAATTTGGCTGTTTTAACCTGTTATTGTTTAAAATGTTAGTTATTAATTATGTTTGTTTATGTATCAGTAAAAAAATACTGAATGTTTAATAGAAATACAGCATATTTGAATTTTCTCATTATATTATTACTGTTATGATAAATCCTATGGCTAAATTAGGTATAAAGTAATTGTATTTTAATGCTGAATCTTGTGTAGTTTCAGTATATAATTATCCATAAGACCCATATTTTGTTTTCAGTACTCTATAATTTTATACACAGCAGGCAAGTAGCAAATGTATTATCAAATTTTATACTTTACATTTGTTGGTACATTCTATACTTATCTTATTTTAATTAGACATTATTATTGTATCCTTTTCCACCAAAAATTTTCTAGTTTAATAGAAATCGTAAAACACTCAACTTTATGATTCACTATTTTTGCCGTGTGTTTTAAGTTTTCTAATTTGTGATATGTTATTTAATTAATGCTATTGTATGCACATAATTTGACAAGCTAGCAACTATACCTTTACTATGTGGATTTGATTAAATTATATTTTGATTACATCTGAAATGGCTTTATATTGTTTCACTGCTGTGTCTTAATGTTGTCCTCCGTTTAAATTTACCATTACAGATATTATGGTATGTTTATTTAGATATTTATGTATTTGCCTGAAATTTATTTTACCATAAATGTTTCTGTATATATTGGGACTTTAATGTTAGATTTAAGTAGATAATGATAATAATAACATATTTTCTCAGCATGTCACAATAATGCTAAGCAGTGTAATAGAACAAAAATGACACATAAATTAATCAAGTTGCAAAAGTTTATAATGTAAAGGGTATTGTTATGTTGAGTCATTGTATGACATCAGTATAAGGCAGCTTTTAGATGCCTATTAAAATATAACTCAGCTTCATAGGCTTAACTGTTTGAAGCATTTGTCAGACTTTCGGCTTACCACAATAATTGTGTAGTTAAATATCAGTACATACATAATGGTTTTTACCATTACCTGTTATATTTTATAAAAGTAGTCCCATATCAACCAAGTGTACATTATTTCAATTCTCATATTTGAGTTACATTGCATGCCTTTAATTATTATAGTAAAATATAAATATTATAAATTATAAGTAACATGAGCTAGATATAATGGAGGTAACAAAATATGATGTATGCTGTAATAATGGTTGCTTTTAATTTTATATCAATAAATAAAAAACGTGGAACAGTGTTTTTTTTAGTACCTATGTTTTTGTAAAATTTAGGACAACACTACAACTCACATGTTAAAAATTTCGAATTATTTCAGAAAATAAATCTTGCTCTTCATATTTATCATAATATTTATAACTCTAATAATGCTTTTTGTATTCAACATCACATCACTATAGAATACCGCCGTCAAATGACCTCTGAGTCGTGTTTCTGCCGGTGAGTAGGGTTTCCGGAGCTCGTGGGGGGTTGGGGTTAGGCCGGCATGGCGGTGGCAACTGTCAGGTAACTGACCAGTTACTTGCCCGTTGTCACAGCGACTTGGGCTTCTCTTTCGCTTTCCATCAGGCGTAGGGAAGCCATTATGTCAAGCCACTATAAAAAAAAAAATAGGGCTAATTTGTTTTTCTATGGTTAATGATACTGCATACTGGGTTGGATTGAACAAAGTTTTAGATAGGTATCAAAAGTGCTATTGCTGTGGGGCATTCTCCCTTTAACTCTGTCCCTGTCCTACTCCAAGGCCATAACAGAATCCATTGTAATGCATCATCCCAATACATAGGACTAATCTAATGCCTATGAAATTTATTCACGTGTCCGAGGTGTAGATGAGAAATTGCTATTTAGTTCATGTAGGCAATGGCTGCTATAGGCATTGAAGTCATACTTTTCTGAGACATGGATGCATTATATTCAAATGTTACTCAAACAACAGCAAAGAGGTCATAAGTTGTAGAAAAATCGGGACGGTCTTACCACTAAAGCGATCTCTGCCAGTATTTTAGGTACCTACGTAGATTACTCTAAAATGAAAATTTGGATACCGATTATGTTAAACGTACCTACCTACTTTTCTACCTGCGTCGAAAACTAACTTATTTTCGAATCGGTGGCATTATTACGACATCGTATGTTACTGTCGTTGGCTTAATATGGCAAAACTAATTATACCTAAATCCTGGCCACTTTTTATAATTGTCTACCTATAATCATGTGCCTGGTTTAATGGTATTTTTTTACATAAGCTTAAGATACTTCGGTTTGTTAAGGTATGGCATGGTTACCGAATCCGATTTCGTTTCCGAAATATTCTCTATAGTGAGACATGGAACTACTACTTAGTGAAGAATATTTTCATGTAGGTATAGGTAAATCTTGGTGATCATGAAAACCATGACCTAAGGGATAATAAAGATAGATTGCTATAAATAATATTAAGGAGATTCGACTCTACGACGCTTACCTAGCTGGGGTTGCTTGGTATCTAGGTACTTACCTATGTAAATGACTATGTAAGGAATGACTCTGTTAGGTACCAAATATCAAAAGATATACCAATTTGATGAAGAAAGTCCTAGGTAAGGTAAGGGTGTGTGTTCCAGTTCATCATCATTGGCATAAAATATAAACGATAACAACCTTTGATACCTACCAAACGTCTAAAACTTGAAATGCTTCCCATGCTTTTGCTTATTTAATTAGTGTGTGTCGTGTTACGCAGACAAGGTACGTCATCAGTGTATCACTGGACTCATTCATTATGAGAAGGTGTTCAGGTTCATAACGGCTTACTTCAGACCGCGCATGCGAAGTTGGAGGCCGGCGGGGCGCGGGGCGAAGGGCGAGTGGTCAGTGTTTCAGCGGTGGTGACGCTCATTCGCACATTCAGTCTCGCTTGTGACATGAAAGGGCGCGATCCTCGACACGCATCACGGTGCTCCGAGCAATGCATCACAATGAACAGCCGCCAGGGAATGCATGTAATGGTAAGTGATCATCAAGTTTTAAATGCCCATACTATACCTATTAGATATATTTATCATATTGTCGGTTCATATTTAGGTAACGTAGCGTCATTAGGCTCGCATGTCTTCATTTCAAAACTCGGAACGGCGAATTTTGATAATACAGTCGGAAATCACAGAAAAAAAATAGTTTAGGTAGGTATTACTTTTTTATTTATGTCGTTCGTGAAATGTTTTAATATAGGTATGTACCTATATTCATTCAGAAATTTGCAATGAGAGATATTATAAATTATAATACACCACATAAATGTGCGTTAAATTGAAGTTACATATTCATAATAACGTATCGGTACAAAAATTACTTAACTTACATGGTTTTTTCCTAATGTATGAGTCCTAAATAACTGGCAAGGTATAAAAAACAGTAATGTAAAATTCTACATAAAGAGAATCTACACTATTGATAAAAAAATTAAGGATGTTGGTGTTACAAAGTTTATTCGCGACTCGCAGGAGAACTATTTCCGTAGGTAGGTAGTTATATTATTTTACGAATAAAAACTTTCATTGCTGTAGGACGAGGTAAAACAAGTTGAATTTAAGCCATAAAGTTGGCGAGTAGCTTGTTCAAGGTCAAATTTGGGTCGCTGCGCGTGTGAGGGGCGGTGAGAAAATTCGGAGCCTCCCGCCCGCCCAGAGCGATCTCTACGATATAACGGTATTTAATTTAACTTACCAAGTCGTTATATTTTAACGTTATTAAAATTTTGCTTCAATTGAAGCTTTAATAACATTTTGCTTTTGGTATTTGAATAAAACGTCTATTTGATACAAAAACTTATACTTTTACCCATCGGTAAACATCTTTCACATCTGACTGTTTTGTGTTGGTACCTATGTTCGAGTATGTTATGTAGTACCTACCTATCTATCGATGAGATATCCGCAACAAGAGTCGCCTGTGTCCGATCATTGTGGCATGTATGAAGGTCATGTTTGATTTCAGTCCAAAGAATAAAGTGATCTTGTTCAAAGATTTGAGATTTTTCTGCTTTTGAATTTGTGTTATATGGATTTCTACGGTATAGAATGATGATATAAATTGATGTAATTTCCTACGTATTTATTCCTTCCTAAAATTTAATAATATTACCTACTCTAACTTTTTGCTATCTTTTTCTCTCTACATAATATACCTAATTACAATAGTAAAAGACTTTATTGGCACGGCATTTTCATAATGTTGATGGCTTTAGCTTTAAACGGTATAATGAAATGCTCTATTAGGTGTTTTTAAAAATGTAGTGTAGTATCATTTCAAATAATAAACAAACATACTGTCTGTTATTATTCCGGTTAATCTTATTATTCACAGATTGATTGATCACGGTTAATCCAGCTTTTAAATATAGGTAGATTTAGTTGATATGGTGGTTTATCGGATTAGGTTTATTACAAATCATTTCAGGATATAAAATAATAACAAAAAACCTAATTAATTAGTATAACATTTTTGTGGTCAAATACGTTGGCTTCTTGTCGGAAAGTTATGGTCCTTTATACGATAACCGGCCTCTAAGATATACATACTTATTAGCCCGCTATCTCCTTGGCCTCCGGCTGAGCGAAGACCATTTTGGTTCCATTGTTATTAGCGTTATTTTTAATTTTTTTTCTAAATTTTTGCTAGTTTTAAGTGTTTATTTGTACCTAATTTCCAAATATGTTTAAGTACCAAATAAAAATTATTCTATTCTATAAGTTATCTCCTGAATATCAGAAATCAGAGAACTTACGGAATTACAAAACTCTATTTTACGTACAGTCCGTGTGGTTTCCGGATTTAGAATAGGACTAGGTACCGCATTTCGTCCTGTGGGTATCGTAAAAGACGATTAAGGGAATATCAGGAAACGGGCAGCAGCATTTACATAGGGATATATAACTTATTGTGGGCGCAAATCCGCCTCTCAAGCGTGGCAACTAAAGAAAATGACCCTAAAATGACAAAGTTTTAGGGCAGGTCTATGTCCCGCACTGAACGTCTTTTGGCTGATGATTTTTTTTAATTTATTTAGTCTTTATTGCACAAAGAAAGTACAAATGGCGGACTTAATGCCGTGTGGCATTCTGTATCAGTCAACCATTGGGCGTTTTTTTTAAATTTTTTATAGGAAGAGCATTCAGGATGACCTCACTCCACGATAGTAAGCGGTCGTGAGATCCAAAAGTTAGGTCGACAGGCATAATAGAAAAAACACATCGCGCCTGTCGCCCTTACTTACTGAAGGCACTCAGTCGCCGTCAGTCATCTAATTCCTATGCTTACCTACCTATTTAATTATTTTTTAAAAAAAATTAAACCGACTTCAAAAAAAAACACAAACGACCAAAACTAAAAAGCGATAAACAACGTAAGTAATTCTATCCTTAATACATAATTATTTAAATATTACAATTATCACTTATTTTTGAGGTCGGTGCCAGCCTCTCGGTACCTAACGTAGACTGTTGCTGTATGACGCGCGCGGCCGGCAAATCCACACGACAATATAGATACATTTATTTGTTTGGCTGTCACCGACTTCAAAAATAAGTGATAATTGTAATATTTAAATAATTATGTATTAAGGATAGAATTACTTACGTTATTTATCGCTTTTTAGTTTTGGTCGTTTGTGTTTTTTTTGAAGTCGGTTTAATTTTTTTTAAAAAATAATTAAATAGGTAGGTAAGCATAGGAATTAGATGACTGACGGCGACTGAGTGCCTTCAGTAAGTAAGGGCGACAGGCGCGATGTGTTTTTTCTATTATGCCTGTCGACCTAACTTTTGGATCTCACGACCGCTTACTATCGTGGAGTGAGGTCATCCTGAATGCTCTTCCTATAAAAAATTAAAAAAAACGCAATTAAAACGCTAGAAATTATAATTTCTAGCATTTTAATTGGCTAGTGGCCTTAACGCGAATGAACTATAAGCACAACCACAGATTAATAAATAGTTACTACGTGCTGGCACAACTGTGTTTCTGTACAATATTAGAATAATTCATTTCTTGCGCGCTTGTCTTTAACAGTCAATTACAATAATAACTGACGAATTGAGGTCCAACGTTGATACTCGTACGAGTATGTCAACTTTATTTTATGGTCATTGCCCCAATTGGGCGCTGTTGGTAGGGGCGTGAAGATATTTAAGGACTTTTTAAAAGTATAATCATGGTTAATGGATGGATGAGATAATAAAATATAGTTACGTAGGTATAGAATTTACCATGTACGCGTCTATCCATTGCTGAACTAAAAGGTTTTTAAAGCAATAAAGCGATAGGTATTATGTAAATGGGATCGACATAAACGGACAAGGGTGCTGAGTGTATTCCTAAATGTGTCGGCAAGGACGGAATACTTACCCTATTCTATCTGAATGTAAAGCTCATAGTGCAAAAAAGCTATAAAACATTTGTTACGATGAATTTATACCTACATATTGTCTTGTATTGGAAAGCTTGTAAGTATGTATGTATCTTAATTCTCTATATGATATGGGAATTAGTTCCTACCTCCAATGTCTGCGTGGCGAATAGCTTATTGTAATCGAGGAAATGGCTGTCATAATTAATGACGCACTGCGTTGTTACACTTATAGAGAGTACAACATTTGGTACCTACGTTTTAGTACCTATACCGAAAATACTAATATGTATGTGTTACGCGCAATCTGTATAATCCGGCATTCTATACAATACCTAGGCAATGTATAGAATACCTAAAACATGTAGGTAATACATGAAATATTATTTACTAGCTGCTGCCCGCGGCTCTGCCCGCGTGAATATTCATATACTCGTAAATCATAGCCTATGTGTTAATCCAACGTATAAGCTATATTACTGTGAAGTTTCACAAAAATCCGTTCAGTAATTAATGCGTGAAAGAGGAACAAACATCCATCCATCTATCCATCCAAACAAACTTTTGCATTTATAATATTAGTAGGAAGTAGGATTTCATTCTTTGCCTAGGTATTCTATACAATACCGAATGCGTAGACGGTAATGTATGAAAAAGACGAGGACAAGGAAAGAGAGCTTCAACCTGTCGAGGGCCTCCAATAGCTACTTTAAAAAAACCGTCCCAGAGATGAGAGCGTGCCGTGTGCGGAGTACCCGGGCGAACCTGTGTCTCGTATAAGAACCAGATCATCTCACTCTGTTTAGGATTCTGAGTATGCGGGAAGCTGTTTTGATGAAGCTCTCAATATAATTCGTGCTTGATGTACCATTTCGAAACAAAGTAAAATTCTTTTGATTAAACCACGTAAAACGGAAAATGTGCGAAGGCAAAAACACAGCAAGAATGGAAATATAAATTTATGCAAACAAAAGAAAACAAGGCCGAATTGGCCTGAGTCCCAAATCAGGCTATGATATTTCTACGGTATGTATGTGTCGCAGGCAAATTCTATAATTCGCTCGTATACAAACGGCGTCGGCAGTTTACAAAGATAAATACGTGTTATAAAATGCCGAAGGCAAATTGTCATCGCATCAACGTCGACTTGGTTTATGTATTAGGGTGACCATGATAATAGAAATACCTATATAAAATGATTAAAAACCCTGTGGTTTTTAATCATTTTATTTAGGTATTTAAGATTCATAATAGAATATTATTAAATTATTGACTACGTAAATAAATTCGTCGATTAAATAAGCATGAAATTGAAACCGTAACCGAACAAAACCTGCACTAAATGGTACCGTGTGAGAACATATTCTCCCTAATCTTAGGATCCTTACACATACATAGTAAACTTACCAAGAATTACCTATTAATTAAACAAGACATTCAGTGGTAATAACAAAAATAAATTCAACAAAGTTTCTTTGTTTCACTTATTCTGCTAAGCTTAAACAAGCGTAAAACCATCAGCTAAACAATTGATTTACAGCGAATCAAAATACAATGCATTTTATTGCAATTTTTTGTTCCACTTTACCAGTTTCCATGGACACCCTAGCGTTTTTACGTGCTGGATAACCTCAATTTTTTTTGTTTTTTTTTCCACGGTGTTTTCGGAGCCCCCTTTGTGATTAGTTTAATTTCAATAGTTTCCTATAATACTAGCCCTTAAAATCTATTTGAAACAGCCGATATTAGACATATTTTTAATATTTTTTTTCTTCAACACTTTCACTGTTGACCGCCATATTGGTTTTGGAGACTAGTAGCGCCAGGGCGTGGTTAAATTTGGTACTAATTGGAACGATATGCCGAGGCAATTTGTAATCGGCTGTAATATCGTAGCTCGGCATATTAGTAAATGAACGACATCTTACATACGGCGTACGGCATTTTAAATAACAAATTTGTCTTTGTAAACTGCCGACGCCGTTTGTATACGGGCGAATAATAGAATTTGCCTGCGACATATGTACGAGTAGTTATAATTAATGAAAATGTATGTGCCTTTAACACTATAGAATGTTCATAATTTAACACGCCCCACACGCTGCTATAATAAACGATTCAATAGTTTGCCAGACCACTGTCACGTGCAAGCTTTAACCTATGAACCTACTATGCTCATACGAGTATTAATTTGCCCAACTATCCATTTGTAGAATTATATAGACAATTCGATACACGATGAACAATCTGACTGACATTATGTAGATAGGTACCTACTCAGTACCTACATGTACATTTTGTCGTGTTGTGTAGTAAGTGGCCACGCGTCTCGTACAAACAAAAAGCACGCCAAATAACCATCGTCTATTTAGATAAAGATAATTTATTACATACCATTGTTTTGTAAGTGCGCATGTCTTACGTTACTGACAATCTTACAAAGCTGCAGAGTGAAAGATGTACCTAACGCCCAGGCTACAATTTATTTATAGGTACCTACCGCAGATGCAAGAGTAAGCTTTTTAGAAGGTGTAATGTCGGTCTCGTACTCAATATCAGTGCCCATTTTGTTATTGTTAATGAATAATGAAATGATGCTACAGAAACGAAACTATATTAGTACTTAATTTTTGGATCGTAATTTATTCCACAAAATAACACACGGAGAGATTATTTAAAAAAAAAATTAAACCGACTTCAAAAAAAAACACAAACGACCAAAACTAAAAAGCGATAAATAACGTAAGTAATTCTATCCTTAATACATAATTATTTAAATATTACAATTATCACTTATTTTTGGAGTCGGTGCCATTTAAATAATTATGTATTAAGGATAGAATTACTTACGTTATTTATCGCTTTTTAGTTTTGGTCGTTTGTGTTTTTTTTTGAAGTCGGTTTAATTTTTTTTTTAAAAATAATCTTATTTCTCGATTTTTAGTAGCGTTAATGTGTTGTGAACTTCAATAAAGGCTAATGTTTAAGGACAAGTTTACTTAGGAATGAAAAATTTTGATTTAAGTCAAGTGAAGATTTTGCGATCTAGAATCAAGAAAATCACTTACCAAATCACCTGCCCTATTAGCCCTTCATAAGTACAGACTACTACCTAGTATCTATCGACCAATGGCAGTACTGTTCCCTAACTCCTAACCGTTAAAGAGTTCTGTGGCTTCATCACCAGCACCAGATGATGACGCCTGGAAGCATATACCTGAGTAAAATATGATTACGTAACAAAAACACCATATGAGCATACAATTTTCGGATGTTGCCCTCGATTTCTCCAGGATCCCATCATCAGGTCCTGACTTGGTGATAATGGGACCACCTCGGAAGTGTCCTCTGTCGAACAAAAAAAAATTTTTGAAATCCATCCATAATTGACGGAAATATCGGTGAACAAACATAAAAAAAAATATTATACATACAGACGAATTGAGAACCTCCTCCTTTTTTCGAAGTCGGTTAAAAAGTCATGACAGGTTTAAAAACATAATAAATCGTAAAATCTACCAACGAACAGTTTAGAATGCAGTATTGTACGGAACAGAAACTGGCAAGATATTATTATTGAATCAAAGCACTAAATAGCTTTTGTAACTAATCACGCTGGTAGATTAGATTAACACGGTTTATTAATTTATATGCATTGCGGTTTTCTTTGATGAAGATAATCTCCATGGTTATGGCATGACTAAATTACTGGTTTTATTATTCCCTATTATATGATAATGTAAGTTTGTAGGTATATGTCATAGTTATTTACTTGTCACATGTAAAAACTTGTGGTAGGTATCACAAACACACATCATGTCTTAAAACTGAGAAAGAAAATCTCGTAAGAACTTTGGGTACGATAGGAAGAAAAATAAGTAGAAATGGAAAAAATTATAGCGAATACCTTTACATTTTAAATTAACTGCTATTATGGCCGAATATACGGCATCGTTGTTAAGCGGGAGATAAGTCTCTATGTAGAGCAAAGTGGAAGGTATGCGGTTAGAATGTCCTTGAACTGACAGCAACTTTGAGTCGAGTCTCCTATGTTGGCCACTATATGTCTATCTAATTTTAATATCTGTTCAGATATTGAGTACCTACTAATCCAACATTTTCCATGTCATCATCGAAAATACTCGCGTGAGATATTTTACAAGTAGGTATGTATTTTAATTTATAGACCTTTCGTACCCCTTAAAACTCAGATATAGACATTATAATCGTCGTTATATGATACACTACAATGATAAGCTAATTGTCCGTCCTTGCTGCAAGGACATATCAATTTATATCAATAATTATGGCTTTAAGGGATTTATTTTTAGATCAACACCAGTAATAATCAGGGGCAGAAGACTAAAGTAATGTATTTGTGATATGTACCTACTTCCTATAAGGAAATTGTTAAAATTATCAAATATTCCCGCCCTTGAGTTTGGTGAGATGTTCAAAGTCATTCCGACGCATGCGTGGAATTTATTGATTGGTCCAACGTTGATTTCATGATGTTAGCAGCAAGATTTCCCACTCGCAGCGAAGATGCTACTCAAGTGCTTCTCCTATCTTGCATTGAAGCTGGGTATCTTCGCGACTAATTAAGTACTTCTTACGTCAACGGCTCTATGAGACCTATTGTATACCCTAATATAAATCGCTAACAAACATTCAACATCGTTAGCGTGCTGGTGTTAATTGCCATTTACGTGCTATTACGACCTATATAATTATTTGTACAATTCGTCGATATTGTTGGAAAACAGCAGATTGTCAGATTTTGTAACACGTTAACTATGCGCTGTATATTTTCTTAGGCCGCACTGAACTGTAACATGGGTCACATGACATCGTTGAAATCTCAGAATAACTGAACTGACCGACCGGTCTAATTATAAAACGATTCCTCCTTCGCTGCTTTGCTACATTTTTATTGAACGTGAAATTGCATTGAAACATAGAAGGAATCATTTTAAAACTGTGATAATGTTTAATACGTTCTCGAGGGTTCGAAGTATAATCAATATACCTATTGATATAGACTGTAGTCTTATCAATAGAGTGTCAACCGTTTATAAACTCAATTACGGTAGGCATTCATGTCCATAGGACATTTAACTTTTAAGATTCGTTTCCAGATATTTGAAATAATTATTATTGTTTAAATGGCAAGATGCGATGTGGTGATGTAATGTATTTTGGGAAGTTCAACGAGTAAATGTGAATAAAATTAACAAATGAATACCTACTCATTTCAAGCTTAACTTTGCCTAAGCATTAAGATAGATAGATATTCTTTATTGCACAAAATACAAACATTTATAGACAATTAGACAAGTTATTACAGACAATTACTAGTGGTACAATTTATGCGGTCTTATCGCTAGTAAGCGATCTCTTCCAGACTACCTTAGAGGTAGAGGATAGATTAAGCAAAAGGGGTGAGGTTAAGCAATAAGCAAATACGTTTTGCTTATTCTTTTAAAAAAATATGGTTTTTAATAAAATAAAATAGTTTACAGAAGGTAGGTATACAGTAAAGCTAAAAATAAAATGACCCAATATCTTGCCGTTTCCATTACTCGCAGCTAAATACAGTGCATCCGAACAGGGGTGACAAGAGTTTTTTTACCTGTGGACTAACATAAATCATTATGTTTTTATGTCCCCATGTAATCAACATTTGAATTCTAAATACAATGCCAATAAAATTTGAATATGTTGACGTAATAAATTTTCTCCGAATTTGCCGTAGGTACTAAACCGATCAATAAATAAAATAGATTATTTCTGCAAATACATTCACTAGTAATACTTTTGCACGTCACACTTTTTTCCTACCAGCACTTCGACGTGTAGCCTGCTGAGATGAAGTACCGCAACAAACTCAACAGTTAGCCTTTTTTTAAATTATATCTTCTATCTATACCTACCTACCTACTTATAATAAATCTGTAGAGAGGTCAATTCTGTACATTAAATATATTTTCAAAATAACTATCAGGGGTGATTAGTGATCGATACCTACTGATGCCAAAAATGCAATCAGTAAAAATTTTATATGTCTGTCTGTATGTTCGTTATTGCAGGGTGGTTTTGGCTTAGATCTGAAATTCAAAAACGTTTAAAACAAAAGTGAAGCAGCAACAAAAAAGAATCAATTCCTCATGCTCTCAACATCTTTGATACGTTTTCGATTTAAGTAGATATTCAAAACACATAATTATAAGAAAGATGGTTTAGAAAAAATGTCTGCCTGGTGAACACTTTTTGACTGGAGTCATCAAAACTGAACCTTTCCATGTAGAGTACATGGTTGAGTACCATACCATACAGTCCACGCGAAAGAAGTCGCAGGCACCAGCTTCTAAATAAATAAGTAAAATAGGTACCATTTTATGGAAGTCTGTTATTTTTGAAACCCGATATCCACGCGTGCGAAGCCGCCGGCACAGCTAGTTGCAGAATAAGAGCACAGTCGAAAAATAAGACATACTTACGTTAAGACATATATTACAATGCTCATCAAATTACGGACATCCGTTGTTAGATGGTGCTCGATCTGAATAAATGTTTTTGGGAAGGTCGCATGAAGGACACAAAGGTCGTCTTGAGGCGCCGCAACGTCTCCAGTGTGAGGGTTGTTCACCCCACCCATTAAAATAGTACCATATACCCACGTTACAAACGTTTCAGAGTGCTTTTGTCAATTGGTCTTCTATATTTAGTTTCAATTTATTGAATGAATTATACTGAACTTAGGTACTCTTGTTATTTGGCTGTCCGTAGAAGTGAGTGGACGAAACCAGTACTTACTGTAGTGATTTCATATTCGAAATACGAGAAGATGTCTTACGAACACATAGCTAGCTCTTCTCGTAGTTTGAAGAGTATTTAGATAAAACCGGCCAAGTGCGAGTCGGACTCTCGCACGTAGGGTTCCGTACCACCATACAGCTAAATAAATGTTTTTCTTTACGTTTTATTATATTGGAGTTAATTAAATGAAAAAATTAGGTAATTTGATTTATGACGTTTAAAAAAAAACTACTGGCTAGATTTCATTCAAACCAAATTTCGTTAGTAGTTTTCATAGTGATACACATGATATATTTTTTTCAGTTTTATCATGCCCATATTTTAGAAGTTACGGGGGGGGGGACACTCATTTTACCACTTTGGAGGAGTCTCTCGCGCAAACTATTCAGTTTAGAAAGAAATGATGTTAGTAACCTCAACATCATTTTCAAATACCTATTCATAGATACCCCACACGTATAGGTTCGATGAAAAAAAAATTTTTCAGTTTCAGTTCTATGTATGGGGAACCCCAAAAATTTTGGATTTTTTTCTGATTTTATTTTAAAATCTTAATGCGGTTCACAGAATACATCTACGTACCAAATTTCAATAATGTAGCTCTTATAGTTTCGGAATAAACTGGCTGTGACATACGGACGGACAGACAGACAGACAGACAGACAGACAGACATGACGAATCTATAAGGGTCCCGTTTTTGCCATTTTGGCTACGGAACCCTAAAAATGGTGAATACATCCCGTAGACATACTTATTATGGCTATTTGTGATATGCGATCCATGTCTATTTGGAAAACAAAAATGACCTATAGAGTTCAATTCAATTCTTAGTCTTCGTAATCTATTAAACCCATAAGACCGGATGTCCTTTTAAAATCCCAATCTATTATTAAAACTATTGTGTCTGGAAATCTGGTATGCGACCTAGCCGACCCGTAGTGTTGGCTGGACTTGCATGAATCTAAAAGGAAAATAAAGCAAAGTGTTTTATACACAATACATAGCGTAAGGCTTCAGATGCACGTTAGGATTCAATGGTAAGCCTCTAATTGATTTACATTTTATGTATTCGTACCGATCATTATGTAAAAGCTGTAGAAAATATGTGGAAAAGTCAAAAGCATATGTAAGTAGAAGAATGTATAGCTAGCAACAATAAAGAAAGAAAATTTTGATTTTTGAATTGTAAATCCCATATAATGTTATCATTCCTGCCCTAAATCTTATGTTCGGACGGACTGTATAGAGAATTTAGTTTTAATTATGCATTGTCATGCTCATACATAACTATCCAAAAGTTTAATATTTTTTCAATATTAGGTATTCTTAGAGAAAATGATACAAAACTGAACCTAAAATAGAAATACCTACGAGTAATCAATTTATTAGCCAATTTATATAATTTGCTAGTTCAGTAATAGCTACAATAATTACAAAAGTGATCTACAAAACGGTTCTAAAATCACTTGCCTTGCAAATAATCGTAATTGGTTTGTTGCCAATTCACCTACTTACAGGTGAAAACATTTTCTTGAAATTATGACTCGTTATTGCAATACATACGAGTGTGGGCGCCAAATTACTGAGGTGGCACTTATTACTTGCTCTTGCAAATGTTCTTGAGATAAAGATGTTACGAAAACGTCAACGTTGGCGCATCGTATAGGGTGTTCTTTACTAAAAGCACGGACGAACTTAAAATTCTTCGACTTTTAGTTGGGTCAATTTAGGAAACGAACATGCTTAAATATGTTTGGGTCTTCTGGGACAAGTGCTCGGTCTCTTAGTACAATGTGCAACAACCTAATTTGAGTGCCTGATGTTCTCCGTGTAGTACCTTTTTAATTTTATTACGTCTGGTGTGGGAGTGCCTCTAATAATAATCGATAGATATTCTGTGAAAATTCTTTACTAATTTTGATATTGGGCATAAATAAGATTTTTTTTTTATTTCCACAAATTTTTAAGTAAGAAATAATTTTATAAGACATTGAATGTGTATGTTTCATACAATCATCAACAAAAAATGGTACTTACCCAAGTTAAGATTGTATATCTCAGCCCTGATATCGGTCACATACACTATAGTACTCGTAGGTAGGTAATAGACTCAAGCACTTATCGTAAAGCCCAAGACACACATACCTACTTTAAGTATTAAAGGTACTAATGCTAATGGATTGCAAAGAAGAGTACCTAGATATTTTTTATGTTTTGGTGCTTAATGGTAGAGTCGCTGAAAAAATAACAAAAGAACGTAAATCGCTAAAAGCACATCGTCATCTCTTAGGTAAATAGACAATGTCTTCCATTCGATAAGGCTGTTCGTCACACTTGAAGGTCGTGGGATTAACCAAGCATATCCCTTTAGATTGCTTGAATTTCAAAATATGCCATTGCGTATTTACATAATGCTCAAAAGAACATCTTGAGGACGTCAAAGGAAACCTTTACATAGCAATAAACTTGATGTGTTTACTTACGAGTAGTAGGTGATTTCAATCAAACTCCTCTTAGTTTTGGGTTATGGAAATCCGATATCATTAGATACGATATAATTAAACAATTAAATGTTTAAATAAATAACCCAAGACATGCCATGTTGGGCCACTAATCGCCATCTAGCCCCAAACTAAGCCGAAGCTTGTACTATGGGTACTAGACAAGTGATAAAATTATTTAGATACTTTTTTTTTGTATATTAATACATATTATAGGTACATAGAAAACACCCAGACCAATACAAACAAGCATGTTCATGAACACAAATGTTTGTACTGTGCGGGAATCAAACCCACGACCCTTGGCTCAGAGGGCAGTGCTCACTACCAAATGAGCCATCGAGCCCGTTCCTAGAAGAGTTTATAGGTACATATGCAATAAAGCGTTTCTCTAGATAACGACGTCTTCTAGGAAAGAGTTTGCCTGGCTTCTCATATCTCTCAGATTATAGTAGGAAACGGCAAGGTGGGCGTAACAGATAGGTACCAACATAAGTACTATTGGCTACGTTGATTACGAAATGTTTTATTTCTGACCGATGATGATGCCACTCCAATATAATAAAAACAGTAAAATGTAAGTGATAAGTAAGAGATAGTCTTGTGCCCTACCCTTATTTTAGGAGTCCAAATTATGTAGGTAATTTATATTTTCATCTGTGAAATTTATTTTAAATACTAAATACTTATAGTAACATCAACGATTGCTTTATATATGATGCTATTTAATGCACATTATAGGTTCTTAACAACAATATCTCGATCTCAAATTCTACATAAATAGTGTTAGCACTCATCCAAAGACAAGGTCACCTATATAGTGCACTTTCAAAGACATTCTCAATGCAATAGACGACGCACAGTATTTTGACGTACCACATTATTAAACCAATGTATTCGTACTTTATTTTTGTTACTGCGCATTTCTATCGTACGGGAATAAGATTCAAAATGAGCCGGGAGCTGCTACTTGCAACGGCAAACGACAATTGCAGTTTGTAATAGGACTCGGGTGGAATGCCTGATGACTGTAGCAAGTGCCAAAGTACTCTGTTTCAGAGTACGATGTATAAACAACGACAGGTGACGTTTCTCTGAACCACAGTGGGGAGCGTTGATTTTATCATACACAGTAGCGGCCGACTGAAGAAGTTGAAGTTTTCTTTACTAGAAGTGAAGAATTTGCAACAGTTTTGACGTAACTGAAATGATATACGGCTTTTGAGTTCTTATGATCTTCAGTTCTGTTTCGTTTCACAAGCAATAAATTTTCTTGTAAACTTTTATAGCTTAACTATTTTTGCTTAAGCTGCATTCAAGATTGGTAATAAAAAGGATTTTGAATTCGAGTTTCAACCAATCAGCAAGCGATCTGAGTTTCATCATATTATGGTATAAAAAATATAACTTACATTTAGGCGGTTCGACTTCGATAGATTAATAAATAGTCCAAAATATATTGCATCAAATTGCAAGCAGTCTGGTCGGTTCACAATCTTTCGACAATTCCTCGATATAAAATATAATCTACAATTTTAAATAAGTATTGATAAAATATATATATGTATGTACCTAATATCTTCATACAGTAAACAATGCGACATTAACTTCCGGCTGATGCATTGCCTACAAGTACAAAACCATGCTACTCGTGTCAATAATTCTGACGAAATTTAGTAGTTAATTAAAACACACTGTAGACAGTTACAGTAAAAGTTTAAACATTTTTTTTATAGGTACATACTTAACTACTTTCAGATTTGACATTCGTGGGTGAATATTTATTCAAACTCGATCGAATTTGAAACAAAATTTTCAGTATGTAAGTCGTGCAGCCGCGTAAAAATCTTCTCAGCAATGTAGTTCCAGATTGCGTCAGCCATTCGCCGCTAACGCCAAATGCGGTATGAATGAACAGGCACAATGCATTTCCCCATACCCGTCCTTCAGCGACCTGTTGTTCGTGACCTGTCGGCTGTATTCGGGTATATTACCCTATAGTCACAGGTCACGCTCCAACTGGGGTAAAGCTGAAGTTCAATAGCACGTGATAACGAGAATATTGATTGCGTCCCATATTAAAGTTTGCCACCACGTTATATTTCCTTTTACAAAATTTTTCTAGTAGGTATTAGTTTGTTTGTCCAAATGATATATTTCTGGGAGAAACAGTCTATCGAAGCTTAAGCTTAAGTAAGCGTATGGATTTTTGTCGCAGTGTTATATAATTGTATGAATTCGGTGTTAACCTCTACAACTTCCTTAGGAATAAAAATCGTTTACAATTCATAGTTATCTGAACTACAACTTGTTTCTTTCTTTCAAACTTATCTACTGAACCAATCTTATTGAAATTTAGCATACACATAGATAGGAGTGCTAAGGAGGATATCATCATCATCATCATCATCAGCCTATTGCAGTCCACTGCTGGACATAGGCCTCTCCAGTTGTTCGCCACCTAGGGCAAACTTCTGGAGGATATACCCATAATCGCCACGCTGGGCAGGCGGGTTGGCGATCGCAGGGCGTAGCTTCTTGCTCCGGTGACGCTGCTGCCCGACATCGGCCTGTGGTATTGAGCTACGCCTTCAATCGTGATGGTTTTACCGCCACCAGTCGGTTTGCCAGAGCCTCGTTTGTTGTTCGGCAGGATGCACCACGGGCAGGTGAGGATGGCTTGGAGCGAAAAGGTGATAGGTCGCTCCCTTACATCCCAAGGAGGATATAGGTTACCTTTAATACCGGCAAAAGTTTTCGTAATAACATTCGCGCAGGAGTCGCCGCGGGCACTAGCTTAGTAGTTAATATTTATCATAATGAAGTGCATCGTGTTTTGTTTATGCAGTTATGATAAGGACGTCGCGGGGCAGGATAAGTGTCGGATCTCGTGGCCATTGATCGGTAGGCGGGCGACAGGGCGGGCGGCGCGCCCACGTGCTCGCTCGCGCCCGGAATAGATAGTCCGCTTCACGCCGCTGCTCCCCACTCACCTCATTCAGTGTGCTATCTGCATTTAAAATATTCGCCCGAAATTTAGCAATCCGGTCCACTTTACATTTTTCAGTCATTTTAAACTGTGTTTTAGATTTTGTACTTGTTAAATTATTTTGTACATAGTTTACATTATACTTCCGCGTGATTGTGATTGTGACGTAAAGGTTGTGAGAACGTAAGCAATATCGTAATCAGTTGCGTGTACGTACAGTGACTAATAAGGTGGTGCAGTATCAGTGTGACATTGGTTTGCAAGGATCAGTCGGGTGTGAGGGACGCACACGTTGGTCGTTACTTCGTATTAGGTGTGCGCGGGCGCAGCTGGTGGAGGTCGGCGCCGGCGCCAGGGCTGTCAGAGTGTGTCGCGCGCATGTGCGATGCGATGCGTGAGAAACTCGCCGAGCTACTGCGAGGCTCAGTGCATGCGCCAGCGCATCACAACGCCGACAAGCTGCAGAATGGTTCGCTTACACCTGTATTCGTGTTCTCTGATCAAGGTTTATACTTTAATCACTAATTGACATGATTTTATCAAAATGTATTGTGATACATATCTAACGCTTATGTAATGCACACAGATTACCATACTAAAATATTGCTATAATATTATACCATTATTTTATTGGATAAATTTAAGTACATATGTTTAGGACAATATAACAATGATTGAAATTAACCAAATAACTTTTATCTATCATATTATTGAATCGTTGAAATTTCTTTATTTAAAAATAGAAATACAACACCAGACTAATTATCACGTCAATGTACATAACTTCTTTACAATACAATTTACAAGTAGATTTTTTAATTTTCATTTAAATATAAGCTAAAAATAAGAACGCGTTTACTTCTTTGCCCCCAAAACGAAAGTAGTCGTAGCTAAGCGAAAGCTTTTTCTACGGCTACGAAATTCGTAGCGCTAATGTAGTTCGGCTTAGGGGTTGCCACTATAGTAAACAGAATTATTTACCAATATGTTTTTAAAAATTGTACTAAATACGTTATTTTAACGAAACCATATAGTTAAATTGTTAATTAAATGTAATATGTACTAGTAAAAGCATTTTTAAACACAACTTAAGTTGTAGATGGATTTTTTTACCTACTTATAGTAAACCAAAATTCCTACTAAAAACTGTGTATAGCGCTTTACTGACTATCGGTCAGTATCGGTGCATTTAATGCACTTTAGTATCTGATAATAGGTATGTTATGATGATTCAATGTCTGTTAATGGCCATAATCGCTAATCAGATTAGGTGCGTCTTTATCATACGGTCGGTCGTTCATACTTTGTGTTAAAATTTACGTAGTTATACCTACCTAAATATTGAACTGACGAGAAATTTTGTAACATATCTTTCGTAAAACTAGTTAGGTATGACGAATATGTACAATGGACTATAATCTTTGTGTAAGTAGGTAATCATAGTTTAAGAACAATATAAATTCTACGGTAAAACATTTTATTATCCTATAGAATTGTTGTTCAATCACTTTTTATGATGCAAAATGAAAAACTGGTCTTCTTTATACTACTCATAAACATTTTTCTATGTTGTGGTATACATAATCAGGATACAAAACGATTTGGTATCACTATCGGATTACGGCGATCAGAAGATAATTTTGCTCTATTGTACTAACCAAGACTAGTGGTATAACAGATAAAACGCTAGATCGCAAAACTGAAAATAATCAGTTAATGTAGGACGGCCTTCGTGATTTTGGAAGAATGAAGCTTTATATTCGAATGCAAATAACAGGGGCGCTATTCTTTTGAATGCCTTGGATTCATAAATATTCTGGAAGATCATTTAAATCTTATCAAATTTGGATGAACGTCGAGTAATTTTCCGATTCCCAGGCATTGCAAATAGGGGCTATTTGCATTAGTACCATAGATTAGTACCTATTATAGTTTATCTTATCCAGCTAAAAATCAAATCTTTCCTCTTCGTGAGATACATAGGTACAATAAACCGTTACATTAATCCAGAGACGTAATAGAGTGTGAGAATATAAAAAGGAAGAAATAGCCCATGTAATCTAGGAAAGCTGAGAAAGTGCCTATTCATGTCAGAAAATGCGAACAGCTGGGCCCGAGGCCCGACGTAATAGAATTCGGTCACGCGGTTTTTTGATACGCGCCACGTCTCTAGAGAAAATGATGTATTTATTTAACTATAACTCTATAGAGTTTCTTTTTAACACTATGCTTCGCGTGTATGTATGGCATAGGCATGTATTAGAAAGTAGATATAAAATCGAGGGTTCGGGATAAATAAAGGTGCGCGGAAAATCCCGAACACGTCATGTATTACAAAGCAGCGCGAAAGTTTGAAAGATAAAATTTGGGTTTTATTTTAATATGTGCAAAAATATCATAGTAAAGAAATATCTCAAAATCATTCTTATTGTCATTTATTGGACTTGAGTAAAATAATTAACAGCTTTTTTTTTACAAAAAAAAAGACTTTAATATGGTGACAATGAGACTAGGAAATACACCCTTACGAACAAAAAAAATTTTCAAATCTGTTCACAATTCTCGGAGATAAAAACATACAAAAAAACATCCTCGCTCCTTCTTCTTTTTTTTTGAAGTCGAATAAAAATTTTTGGATTTGAAAGAGGACTTTTCTAAGCAGCATTCCTGTGATGATACCCCAACCATGAAGGGGTACACCTTGCCACACGAAATCGCATCGCAGCAATTCTTATTGCTATTTTCTGCGAAATCGCATCTTGTCGCAGTTTTGTGTACAAGCCTCTTTTTTTCTAGAGGGGAATGCATTAAGCACCTTCATGCCGCCTCCGGGGGGAGGCGGCATGGTGTGTGGGTCTCACACCTCCCAAAATGGGAGGGCATACCCACTAAACCCCCCTGTGTCGCCAGTGGGCAGCAAGTTGCAGGGACACGGGTAGCGCCGAAGCATACGGCCACATCCCTGCCTGCCCTGTTTGTGTACAAGCCTTACCTAAGTCCGTCCTATAAAGTAAGTTTACTGATGGCGGCAATTTAATCTATGAAAGTATTTCAATTTCTTTTATTGCGTCGTAAATTGCATTCTGTTTGGCAAGTGCACTTTGCCAGGTAAATATCCTGCGCATGATGAGTATGTAACATAATGGTAAACATACAATTATTATTATTTAGCTTTTATTAGATAATTTGGTTAGTCCATTAATTTATATTTGTATAACGGTCGGTGTTTATTTGCTTTTTTATAGGGCAATTTATTTTTTATATTCACATCCGGATTGGACAAATGATTATTAACCGTTAAAGTTGATTGCCATCAATAAATAATAATCTATTTTGTGAAAATTGTCATGAAAACGTTTTTATTACCTTTTTTAATGCTAAGCTTACTAACTTACTTTTGCGTGTAATAAAGACGCACAGAGTGAGCAACTCGTTTATCTGTTAAATGTGTCTATTCACGGTTGTCCTTACTCCTTATTATAGAAATCTGGATACGCAATCTGGTTTTACATATTCAATTAACATTTATTATGTATTAAAATTACATATGTGTCGAACGAACGTATGACTAATATCAACATCATACCGTCTTCAAATCGTGTTGGTATACTCGTAGCTATTGAAGTTATGATGCAATATTAGTGTGTATTATCCAATAAACCAATATTTAAACCATCAACTTGAGAAAATGTTTCTACTGGTAAATTCATATTTACCAATAATATTTGAAGTAATTATGCCTACTTAGTGTGTTACATTTTGCTCTAAGTTCGGTTATTGGTTTGGTACCTATATACCTATAATAACTATTGCGGTCTACCAATGACCGTCTTGACGTATCGTAAGTTTGTTTTTTAAAAGGTGGTTCATCTCCCCCACTTGAGCAAGTCTCCCGGACTCCTCCTACTATAATTTTCATCTGAGTGATCCTCAAAGCCTATATCCATGCACATGTGACATTCCCAATGTCTACGCAACGCCGACGCATGTCATGCCTTGTGCGTCATTCGTAAAAATTTAAAATAAACCATATCATTATAGGCGGCCGGAATAATATTTTACATTCACCTAACCGTGAAAATTGGCATCTCTATTTTTCTAAGCTTTGCTTCATTTCATGCAATTTCGATCCCAGTCTCTACCTTTACCGCTGCAACATTCTAGGAAAGTTTTAACCTACTATTCCCACATTTAGTATAAGTAGTATGATATATAAAATTGAGACAGTAATTATTTTTTGTGGAGGTAATTCAATACCATATTTCATGGATAGGAAAGTTAATTCACCTTCGGTTTTAAGGAAAAGTGTCCTAATGTTATTGGGATTCCCGTCCCGTAAATATAAAAACGAATATGTACCTACATTGTTTATGTAAATACACTCTTGCTAATAGAGGTATTGTGTTGACCGGTGTACGTGACTCTAAGCAGACACTATGTTTTGACTGTAACCCGGCCCGATGTCTCATAATACCGATTTACCTATTGAAATGCTTACGTGATCATACATTCATAGCAGGTACGTAGTCATTACAATATGCTATTAGTATTTTCTTTAATGTAGGGTTTTATAAATATATGTAGGTAGGTATGTAGGTCCCTGCGCCTATGTAGGTAAATTGAATGCAAGTCAAGTAAAACACTTCGAATTTAGCATCGGGGGGCATAAATATTCTTGTTAAAAGTGCCTCAACGCGACTCTTAATACTGCAAGTATTTTCCTCTGTAAAAAGAAAAGGGAACGGCGCATAATAAACTTGTCTGTTACCAGAGCAATTAGGGCTAATCTGTTCGTAATCGTTTGGCGAAGTAAAGTCGGCATGTTCAATAAAAAATTTGTCATACCGGTTAAATATTATATCAATAATAAGCTTTTTACATGTCTCTGATGACTAATCAACACATATTCATTAGTCATACTAAATCAGCAAAGGTAAAAGTAATGTAATTAATAACTGAAATGTTTCAGAATTTCGGCCTTGGACATCAATTTCAGTCATTAGGGCCTACATTAAGTTAATGTCCAATGGGACGATATTTTAAAAATGGCGGAGAAAGATCATGCGCAGGACCAAGGGTTTAACTATGATTTTATCACCGCCAAATTTTTATAGTCGAAGATGATACCTACGAGTATGTATGTAGGTATTAGATAATATCTAGATAGAAGAACCTAGTACATAACTAATTTACGAGTCTTCCAGGCTTTAGACCTGGTTTTTTCGTTTATACATACTTTCAATTGGTACTATAAAGTGTTATTATGGAGAAGAACTAAACACGATTATATTGGTTGTTAATATTAAATCTTAAATAACATAATATTCATACAGCTTGGCGGTAATAAATAAACGCTTAACCTAAACTATTAATAATAAACACTGCATAATATGTTTAAACTCAATGTGCATATGTAACAATTATGTGTTTGTTTGCAATTATTAAAGGTTGGAACACGTGCAATTGTCTCGCTTGTGAGGCAAATGTTACAGTATAATTAGCGAACGTATCATTGACTCATCTAAAATGAATTCTAGGTCAACACTATAATCGTACCTAAATAAAACGGTTTTCAGCAAATTCTAGGTACACTTATACAAAACAAATAATAGTCATTTGCTAGAAAAATAGAGAGTGTCGACTAAAATGAAATTGGTAGGTATACCTAGTATATGCATCTGTACCTGTTTCAGAAAATAGCTGCAACGAAAAACAAATGTGATGTTTGTTTTTATCAGATTTAGATTAGATTACTTATAACAATGATGTTAGTCATCCCCTCTAAGTACTACGCGTTTATTTACGAGTAGAACTACCCCGTTCGTCTAGTGGTCCCAACGCAAGTGCTGCTAAATCGTTACCATGTTATTCTATCAAGATATTATTCAGGGCCGCCCCGGTATCAGGAAATTGGCGGTGACTCTACCTTGTGTATATGGGAAAACACGTTAAGCTGATGGTCCCTGCATCTGATATCTTAGGTCGTGTCGAACTGGCGTTGCATCGGATTATGAGAGTAAGGACTGTTCCTTCACTTGACTGTTAATAGCACTAGCGCACATTAGTGTCTCCTGACTGAGTTCTTAGCTATTCATTAAAGTCTGTGATTGGCCGCTGTGGCCGAAAGAATTTTTATTTGGAAAGTATTATTCATAAGTACTAAAATTACCTATCGATTAATTAATTATTCTATAGTAACAAGCCAATTGGCTTCTTTACGTGCCAAAACTGTGTAATATGGTTATGACAGTAGATAGAGTTGATATGGCATAACTTTCTTGGTTTGTACAATTTCATTTAATTTCCGACCTATTTATGGTCTTTTAGAACAAAAAAAAAAGATACATAACAATCCCAAAGTAAATAGCTTTTAGGCGCTTGTGTTATGGAAATTGGTATCAACCCAGGTATCACAAATGTACATCGTACATGATCCAGCGTTATCCGCGTTTTCAATTAAGGAAACTTTATGAGTGCTCTATGAATCTAATACGACAGTAATCAGTGATTAAGCTGAGGATATGACAATACATTGATAATAAAAATAAATTTTATTCCTGTCCCGGTAGAACCCTGGCTAGTATCGACCTAGACGCAGGACACAGTGAGTTGCGCTGTGTAATTTGGCACTATTTAACGGATCAGACTAATAAAATGCCTAATTACAATTGGCATGACATTCTAATGTCGCGAGTTTCCGTCCACACCATTATGTTGGTGTTGTTTTGATAAGTACTTAATTTAAGAAACGTGTAAGTGAAAATAACAAATTATTGTATTGTTCTTGAGAAAGTTATAAAGCGATACAATTCTAAATCTATGTTAGCTAATACCCATATCATTTCTTTTGGATTTAAAATCTAAAAACTAGCAATAGTTACCGGGCGCTTATCATCATTAAAACGATCAATTTATCATTAGAAACTGATGACTTCAACATCAAAAAATAATTAATAGTTATATCAGGGACTTTATAAAAGATCATCGTAGTAGCAGGTAGAGTCAAGAAAAGTTGTCGTTGACAGGCACCCTTCCTGAATTGGACAGCACTTAGCCGTTTTGGTTCTCCACCTTGACATCTGATTGATCTGTTATTTCATCGAATTAAAAGAGTGAATTAACAGTGTGCACTTTTACCTACTCTGTCCTGCATAGGTAACTCGAGTCTAGACTAGTTTTCTTGGAGGTGGGACCGAAATTCGTCGAAAAAATTATTAAATAACGAAAATATCGCAGGTATTTTCAAAATAATTTTCTTTAGCAAGCCAGACTTCAAGGATAAGCTAGGCTCAAGGCTACCTCGAATTCAAAGCTAATACGAAAGCCTAATGGTATGAAATAGAATAGGTAATATAATTACTTTTAAAATTCCATTCTGTTATAAGCACGTAAAGCTTTCAGCGAACACCGCACGAAAGGCTAGCTAAAATGGCAATTAATCAATATACCTTACTGTAGGTGTTGTGCCCTTGAATCGATTTTTCCGCAATTTCACCTCTAAATTTAGCATTAAATTGATTATTATCTACGTAGTCAGCTTTAATTTATCACTATCCTTGACAGGTTTTTTTTGCGAAAACCACAACATTTCCAGTAAAGTTTTTAAATAGGTATTTATCTTCTCATCGTAGGCATCTGATAAATCTATCTAGATATAATATGTAAATTTGTCTGCATTGTGTACAACTTTTGGTTTAAGTTTATTGTTTTTATCCTGTTAATGTTTTAATATTTAAAATTACCTATGTTAATCTTCATTATCATAATTTTAAACGAATAAGTAGGCTGTTTGAACGATGACTGATTGTTGATGTGTTTAGTGTGTTGCTTTATGTGTAGGGATAAAATCTGCAAACAGAAAATCATCAGCTCTTTACATCACATATCCTACTTAACAAAAGGCATGACAACATTGATAAGTTCATTTTAATTTAAAAAATCAGTATGAGTGTACCAAGACACTGAACTCAAGAGTCAAATCGTACATACCTATCGCCTCAAGTAGTAAAATGTTTTTAGTGGGTAATCCATGCCTCCTCACAGGCAGGCTGCCACCCGTCCCGTTCTGTGGGTGGCGTGAGTCCCACATACCCTGTCGTTTCCCCTAACGACGGGGATGCGTAAAAGCTTTTTCCGGATAAAAAAAACGTACTAAACAGTAGATATTGGTCTTTTATAATGATTTGACATTGGCGGAATCACTGCGTTCTATATTTCACACGCGAGATTAAAAATAAAATAAATAGCTAGTGTGCCTATTACTAAGCTCCTAACGTACTATGACCTTCAGTGTAGAGCACGTGTAAACAGATGAAAACATCGAAACTATCTAATAACAGCTTAATTTTTTTTAAATAAATTCCAATTGAATACTCACGTCGCGCTTCGCAAGTCTTTGTTGGCTAAACAATTTATTTAAATATTTTGACTTTCATAAAATTCTAATCTGTGTCTAATGAGCTCCGACTCATTCAAATACACATCTTTACGTGTTGGCAAGTGTTCACTGAGAGATAGGTGTATTTTTCGCCCAAAGTATTAGAATAAAATTTAATTTACTTTTATTTGTAAATCGGAGCACACCCATTTTGCTATTTTTACCAGTTCGGAATGTCAATGCTCACGTTAAGAACGAAGACACTGCCTTATTAACAGAAACAAAACGATACCAACTAATTTTCTCTGATATTGTTTTGACGATTCATAAGTGCTCGTCATGAGCCTACTTGAATAAAGATATTTTTCATTTCATTTCATTCATTTCATTTCATTTCATTTTGCTGGACGGAATAACAGCTTATGGATTAAATCTTTTAAATGTGTGCGTTACGTAGAAAACAATAAAATTTGTTTACGCTTTTGTATATCTGTTTTTATATTAAACACAGAAAAAACGTCCTTGTTTAAATTCTTATGTTTAAACATGAAATTAGATAAACTAATTGGACCAAAAAGTTTTATACTACTACATATTATGTCTACAAACACAAGAGCTTTTAATATGGTCGTGAAAATAAATGACGGGCAACGTATGTTTTACCGTATTTATGTTCTTACATTTTCATATAAAAATAGATACTCCCGATAACAGAGCTTCGCAATATCTTGAAGATTCTACGTTAAGGGTATCCGAGATCTGATAATCGGATTTGAAATCTTAAAACTCCTGCTCCTTCGTATAGAGACTGTGTGCTGAGAGTGCTGAAGGTTTTCTGTCTGTTACAGGGGGCACACGCGAAGGCGGATTGGTGTGGCGCGGGTGCTCCGCCGGCTTCGACGCCGAAGACGGCGCGGCGAGAGCGCTCGCCGACGGCGACGCCAACCCAGGAGACAAGGTAAACCCATTATAGACTGAAAAGGTCCACTAAAGATTTTAATTAAGGTTTTAAACGGCCAGCATTCAGCGGCTCCCACAATGAAATGCGTATCTACATAGTTGTGGGTGACTTCCGAACAAAGAAATGAGACCCTCTTGCTTGAAGATAGAAACTTTGATGGATGTTTTACTATTTTATGGGATTCAGAGAGATCGATTGGCTCATTTCCTTCCGAACTCTAATCATCTCGTCATCAAGCCCGTCTAGTGTTAAATTTTCCTTCGCGCAATCGTCTCTCTAGAACTACCCGTACCTACCAATCACTTCTGCGAGCAGGTGTAATCTGCCCATTGCCACTTCAATAATTTTTTTAAATGCTAGATTTCCTCTGGACATCGACTGTTCTGATCTTGCCAACGGAACTTCTCTATTTTTCTCTTATGTAAGCGCCTGTTCATACTAGCGTTTATTTTCGTTCACACTAGCGGTTGATCCGCCCGGCGGCGACCGCAAATCGACCGCCGATCAACCGCAAAACGGCCGAGGTGTTCACACTAGCGGTCGCGGTTTTGCGGTTCGGCAGCTGGTAGTGTTGTAGATCGATGGTCGGCTATAGGTAATTGTTGATTCTTTAGTGAGAATAAATCGATTCAAGTACCAAATGATTTACAATCTAAACATCGATAATCGCTTTAAAGATAATTTATGTGTGACTTTAGTTACTCTGTTTTTGGGAATAGGATACACGACTGTTTACTGTTTTATATTACTTTCTGGTCACCTTAAGAAGAAGTACAATTTAACTTATTTGAGAGCCATGAGTACTAAATTGATTGCAAATGCGAAGTTTATTGATGACTACAAACTTCAAATATTATTACAAAAGTTAAGTTTTGATTATATTATAATATTATCGTATTTTTATCTATAATAACATCTTCATTTAAGAAATAAATTTCATAAACTCACATTTAATACAGTTGTCACAATTGTCTAAAGCGAAGAGCAAATTATAAACGATTCCTAGTGATCGTTTAACTTTCTGGTGTCCAATGCTGATTACAATTTGTACTTTTTACATATCGATTAATCATTATGATCCATTAGCGTAACGATTAAATTGTAACAACACTAAAAATAAAACAATTACGTATCTACTAACAGAACGTAACCATTTTTGAAGCGCGTTGCGAAAATAAAGAATTATTGTATTTACTTACTTCATACTAAAATTATGTTGTATTATGTTGTTCTACTACTGTTTTTACGGTAGATCTAATGGGAGTTTTCGTTCCCACAATAGGTACTTAAAGAAATTCTTATCAAATATTACAATGCTTCTTGTTTAGAAATTGAATAATTTAAACTTCCTATGTGATATGCACTCCTGGTACTTTCAATTAATTAGAGAAGCACACATCAGTCATGTCGGTGCTATCGTCGACACGCACACAAACAAATCTCACAGGGTCGATACCGGTTCAATTGGGGATTTTCGCTAACAAATAAGTTTATGAGAGCACAATAAAAGATGTGTAATAAGAAACACAGTTTGAATATGGATACCACATAAGTACCGTATAAGAATTCATGAATTAATCATGTTCAGATTTCCATTATTTCGTATTTCATAGAAAATAATGTTTGATTTTTGGTATAGAAAAATGCTAACTAAAAATGTATCCATAGTTTAATAACCATTTCTAAATAATTAGTGTGGCCTCATTGTGTACAAATATTTTCCACCATAATTTATAAATTCAAATAAATTTGTTTCATATTTTATTTTAACCGTGTAAAGTTACGTTCTATAAAACAGAAGAAGAAATGTCACTAGCTAGTGATGGAGGTATAGTGCTATTAAAGTTTCGATAATATCTAAATATAATAAGCTGAAAAGTAAAATAATTTTAAATGGAAATGGATAGTTTCTTGAGAAAATATTTCGACAAAGAGTAAAGAAAGGTAATTTTTTTTATAGTGCAAACGGGCCATTATTATCACTTAGGAAATAGTTAAATAACTTTCTCCTTAGCTGTTGTGTAATGGTCGTCGTGGCCTCTCTCATCCTTTCTTTCCTATTCTATATTACCTTCGAGTACTGTTTTACATAATGGGAGTTGAAGGCACTGGCGGAGTTCAGGGAGTGGTGGATATTGCTCACCCGACAAGAGCAAACCTCTTTAGAATTAATGAATATGAAATTTTGCGACATTGACTTGTGGTAGAGTATATCTTCTAGCTAAAAATATTTAGTAGTTGAAAATTTTACCCAAAATATGGATAGTATTGCTGCCCACCAATTGTGAACCATTAATTACGAGAGTACCTACACTAAAGAACGTACGTCGGCACTAAGTTATTTTCCTAGTGACACTACGTAGTGCAGATACGCTTACTTTGCATATGTAAGATTCGCGATGGGCATTTGTCTTCTACTTTCATCGATATTCACAATTTGACTATAGAGCAGCCCTAGCCCGCCGATGTCAAAACGCGGCCGCCGCCGCCGATAGTGTCAACAGGGGTAGCGGATCAACCGCCAAACCGCAGTTTGAACGCCGCGCCCCGCCGCGTTCGTAGTGTGAACAGGGGTAGCGGTTTGACGGCGGTTTGATGGCGGTTAAACGTCAATCTGAAGGAAGCCTAAGAGGCCGAATGCCAAGCATGGGGGGCATTAAAGATAAAGCCTCCAGATGTTTGACCAAAGTGGCGAACAACTGGAGAGGCACGTGTCCAGGAGTGGACTGCAATAAGCTGATGATGACCATGATGAAGAGATAATTTAAGCAGACAAGACTCTACAATTTTGTATGGTATTTAGTTTTTTTTTTCTTTGGAAATAGGTACACTTGAAATAAACATTATATCTAGACAATATTCAATTCTTATCTTACTTATGCATGGAGCATAGATTGCATTTTTAAAATAGATGTTAATAATAGCGTAAATATATCCTTTCTTTTCACTTTATGCAGACAAATATATAAATTAATTAATCAATCCAACATCAAGCTCCTTTGAGTGAAAGACAAACAGAGATTAATCTGTTTTGTAGTCAAGGCTTAGCAAAATTGGAATCCGTGGCTATCTGCCAATTACGCAGCCTACTCAAGCATCGAAGCAACTAACAATATCAAACACGTACGTATTATATACTTACAATGTATTGTTTTGCTTTAAAATTGACTTTGGGATACGGAGAATGTAAAGATTTATTCACAACTTATAACGCGTAATTTAATGCGTTTGCGTACAGCACACAGTTGCGAAGATTTGATTCTCGATCGAATCGATTTTGAAACAACCCATTAGAGATTATTCACACATTACCTACCTACATCTTTACTATTAAAAACCCTTAACGTTGTATTCGAATACCTATGTTCAGCTTGATCAATGATGAGAATCTCAAGTAATTTTAAGTATATCTGAAGAAAGTTGTAATAAAATGTGATTATAATCATTCCAATCTTGAGCTTTTCTTACGTTGAAAATTCAGAATGAATTTTCCACCCATCAAAGAACGCCACGTTCGCTCGAGAGCTCACTCCAATGCTGATGCTTATAGCGGGAGGGGAGCCCTCGTTTAGTCGCAAGCCGCTTTATGTGCTTGTTCGAGTCCTTAACATTGTATAAGAACATGCACATAGACTGATAGTATATAACTAGGCTGTTTAACTAAAAGCTCGTAGTCCAGACCAGTCCATTATGACAGATCTACCATTTTATAAATAACATAACAGACATAGACCTATAGGAATATCAGTTTGTATGTAGTGTTTGATTATGTCAATTCTATGTTTCTAAAACAGACTTACCACATTGACATAGAATACATACACATTTAGGTTTTTAACGCAGAACCAGTCACATATTATAGTATGAATCTTTTATTTGGTAGATAGTTTTGTCGTAATTTTAGCTAATTCATGAAAATCAGCTCAGTTTGGTTGGGGAACTTCCTAAGTGACAAAAATTATTTTTTAAAAAAAAATTAAACCGACTTCAAAAAAAACACAAACGACCAAAACTAAAAAGCGATAAATAACGTAAGTAATTCTATCCTTAATACATAATTATTTAAATATTACAATTATCACTTATTTTTGAAGTCGGTGCCAGCCTCCGGTACCTAACGTAGACTGTTGTTGTATGACGCGCGCGGCCGGCAAATCCACACGACAATATACATTTATTTGTTTGGCTGGCACCGACTTCAAAAATAAGTGATAATTGTAATATTTAAATAATTATGTATTAAGGATAGAATTACTTACGTTATTTATCGCTTTTTAGTTTTGGTCGTTTGTGTTTTTTTTGAAGTCGGTTTAATTTTTTTTTAAAAAATAATTTTATTTCACTATTTTTAGTTGCGTTAATGTGCTGTGACCTTGAATAAAGGCTAATTAATGTCCTTAAGAGTTTTACTTAGGAATGAAAAATTTTGCTTTAAGTCAAGTGAAGACTTTGCGATCTAGAATCAAGCATATCACTTACCAAATCACCTGCCCTATTAGCCTTGCATAAGTACATACTACTACCTAGTTTAATATCGATAAATGTCAGTACTGTCCCCTAACTCTTAACCGTTAAGGAGTTCTGTGGCTTCATCATCAGCACCAGATGTTGACGCCCGGAAGCATATACCTGAGTAAAATATGATTACGTAACAAAAACACCATATGAGCATACAATTCTCGGTTGTTGCCCTCAATTTCTCCAGGATCCCATCATCAGATCCTGACTTGGTGATAATGGGACCACCTCGGAAGTATCCTCTATCGAACTGTCGAAAAATTTTTGAAATCCATCCATAATTGACGGAAATATCGGTGAACATACATAAAAAAAAAAAAAAAAAAAAAAAAAAATATTATACATACAGACGAATTGAGAACCTCCTCCTTTTTTCGAAGTCGGTTAAAAAGACTCTTAACTCTATAATGGTTTAATATTTTCGTGAACTTTCGTTCCAGTCATTTGTTATTAGTTTTTGTTTCATCCAGTAGGTGTAGTTATGTTAAGACTATACTCACTACTTTTTTGTGCAGTTGGAGGGGTCGGACGCAGCTCCGGACGACCCTGTTCACCTCAAGAGACGGGTGGGACTCTTCAGTGGGGTGGCTCTAATCGTCGGCACCATGATAGGTAAGTTAAATTATACCATTTGCCATAATATTATAATATAATACACGTTAAGATCACACGGAAACGCGGTCGCCCTAAACAATCCTAGCGGTGGACGATCACTGCAGAAGCGAAGGCGGTGGGAATGACCTGAATCAAGGTGAAGCGCGAAGCTCAAGATGGCGACGTACTATGGATGCCTTCTGACCCATCCAGGGGACATAGCACAATAAGTTAAGTCAAAGACCATGGCGTACCTACTTTAGAAAGTGACAGTCAAGGTCGACGGCAGAAGATCGAGAAGGCGCGGTTTTACAAGGTGATCTGACCAAATGCGATCATCTCTAGATACCTACTTACAAAACTTCACGAGGCTACCAGATAGCTCAAAAGCGTAATTGGTGGAGTTATAAGGTCAAAGAGATATTCTACGGTGAAGTATGAGCCTCACTAATCGTCCTAGTGTCGTAACTCTCCTGAATTACTTGATGAGGAGAGTGATTTCAGTGCAATAGCCTCTTCTTCATATCTCTCGTGTGACTATCATCCCAAGGTTATCCCCGTTTCATTCCTTGGTTTATCTTCAGAACCCGCGGTTCCAAACCTACGAAATTTCTGTAATACTTATCATCGATAGAGATTGAATTTATAGGTTATGGGAATCAAGATAACCTTAATGAATGTTATTATTCCGTTAATGGGATGGAATAGCGATATCTAGCCGCAGTTTCGTAGCCAAGTGTGAAAATCGACACCATTATTGACGTAAGCTGTTATTATCCGGCTGGTAGTCGAATTCTTATAAATAGCAACTGAACTGATTGAGAACGATCTCTACAAATTATGCTATGAAAGTCCAATGTGATTTTGTATTGTTGCGCGTTGGTTGATAGCACAGATAGGTAGTCATAGAGTGGCTGAATGGTATCAGTATTTAGCAAAATATAAGGTGTTGTTATGAAAATATGGTTGAGACTGTGTACGGGAGACATATACCTACCATCTTCACATCTCTATAATAGATCTCTGTTTGTTTAGGAAAGTTTTTGGCATTGTACGTTTTAAAATACACACACCTATATTTTATTTTTAAGTTTACTTCATACCTATTTAGACCTACTCGTATAGATTAAAATGATTTAGGTATTTTAGTGCAGTCAATGAAGCGAAAAATACGGGCTAACCTCCGAATTTTTTTACTGTGATCCGATTTGCATGAAATTTTGGAATTAGGCTCATCTTACCATTAACTTCAAAAGTGAAAATGATTTGAACTCCGCCACCACCATGGGGGTGGTTGCCACCCCTTCTCGGGGGTCAATGGTTGTTTTTTCAAAATAACCTCGGATATCGATTGAAGATCTAATTTTAAGCAAAAAAGTTTCTATAAAGTTTCTCGAAAAATCTAATACTTTTCAAGTTATTGGCAATTGAAAATTCGCAAATTTTTCACGATTTTCATCAGTTTTTTTCAAATATCTCCAAAAATATACGTTTTATCGAAAATTTTATAAGGAACGAAACTGTAGCAGGTAAAAAAATGAACAATTTGGTTTTTTACAAAGTATTCTAAGTGCAATATTAAGCTAGATATTAAAGATCAAAGCCGTTTTTTATTTTATCTGAAATTTCATCGATGTAGTCAATGCCATCTAGCAGCGAGCAAATGCATTTTATGCTTTCTAATCGAAAAGGGTTTTGTAGTGCTTGAAATAAGCTTTAAAATGAACTTTATCAAAAGTCTTTTGCACGTAAAATAAGTGAGCTATATTGCAAATAAGCGGAGCATCGAATGTTTTTTCTTTTCAATCAATGGGTTTAAATAAGTGCCATTTCCACCAAAACTAAAATTAATCATATTCCGCCTAGAATTAACTTTATTATGAAGAGTTTTATAGATTGTATTGGTTTGGCTGCTTTAGGACACATAGTTTTCAAAAAAGTCACGATTGAAAAAAAATCGAGAATTTCAAATTTTTAAAAATCCCACCCCTTTTTCATAATATCTCAAAAATGACGACAGATACGTATAAAAGTGTAGGGATAAAAAATTTAGGTATTTTTCTGACAAACAATTTGGTTTTTTTGTTTTTTCTATCAAATAAAAATTGACGGAGATATGATTGTTTAAAGAGCGCGTGGCAGCGCAATCACAGCCTCCCTTAATCGTGACTTTTTTGAAAACTATGTGTCCTAAAGCAGCCAAACTAATACAATCTATAAAACTCTTCATAATAAAGTTAATTCTAGGCGGAATATGATTAATTTTAGTTTCGATGCTCCGCTTATTTGCAATATAGCTCACTTATTTTACGTGCAAAAGACTTTTGATAAAGCTCATTTTAAAGCTTATTTCAAGCACTACAAAACCCTTTTCGATTAGAAAGCATAAAATGCATTTGCTCGCTGCTAGATGGCATTGACTACATCGATGAAATTTCAGATAAAATAAAAAACGGCTTTGATCTTTAATATCTAGCTTAATATTGCACTTAGAATACTTTGTAAAAAACCAAATTGTTCATTTTTTTACCTGCTACAGTTTCGTTCCTTATAAAATTTTCGATAAAACGTATATTTTTGGAGATATTTGAAAAAAACTGATGAAAATCGTGAAAAATTTGCGAATTTTCAATTGCCAATAACTTGAAAAGTATTAGATTTTTCGAGAAACTTTATAGAAACTTTTTTGCTTAAAATTAGATCTTCAATCGATATCCGAGGTTATTTTGAAAAAACAACCATTGACCCCCGAGAAGGGGTGGCAACCACCCCCATGGTGGTGGCGGAGTTCAAATCATTTTCACTTTTGAAGTTAATGGTAAGATGAACCTAATCCCAAAATTGTATGCAATTCGGTTCACAGTAAAAAAATTCGGACCTATAATGCTTCATTGACTGCACTATTTGGGTATGTCGGGCTTGTACAAAATAACGGTTTTTACGTCGGCTAGGCAAATATTTCATCGCCGGTCATATGACTGCGTAAATATGTTCTAGGATACTCTTGTAATATTTACATGATACACACATGAAAAAATAACATAAGATTATTTATTTTATTCGATCAGCAAACATGACATAACATGACACATGTATGAGTAACATAATTCTGATACAGTATAATGTAAATATGAACAAGTTATGCTATTAGGGATTAAGGATTCCCTCTTTCGTCGTTCGCTAAGTCATTCAAAGAAACAAAAAAAGTTCAAACTTTCATTCACAAAATTCAGGAAACAATCTTTGAATGGAATATGATTAAGAGATATCGAGCTTTGCCTTGGTAACGCGGGAAGTAGGTAGTACTACATCTATGTCGGCGTATTCTAAAATAAGAACATTCTACTCAATCTATTTGTTGCGGACGACGATCACTCCAATATTGTTATTGTATAGAATCGTAGATTAAGTTAGAAATAAGTTTCTTAGTCACATCGTCAGCCAATAAGAAACACGTATTATTGGCCAATTGTATTCAATGTAGGCAGCCAATCACGGCTCAGTTAGGAGCGGCCGACACCTTTCGAGCAGGTTGCGGCGCGCGAAAGCGATCGAGTCAAGGGTCGCTAGTTGCACACGAGAATGGAGAATATAAGACGGCCAAATCGCCATACAAAACACAGTTCGATCCAGTTCGTCTTCAGTTCCAGTTCTCTCCAGTCAGCTCCAGATCTCCAGTGTGCTCTTGAAGAAGTCAGCAAGATTGTGTTTAAATTGTATTAAGTAACCGGAGTAATTTGTTTAGTGTAGTTCAGTATAGTTGTAATAGTATTCGGTAATAAAAACTCTGTTCATAGTAAATTCGTTTGTGTGCTTGCAAGTAGTGACTTTGTTAACATAGTGACTTTGTAAATTGTGAAATTGTGTATGTGAATAAATCTGTTGAAAACTTTATCGATGTTTAAATTGTATACAGTCCACAACACTATTCATAAGTAAATAACGACCCGCGAATGATGTTATCGCGAAAACCAGGACCAAAATTTTGTAATTTTGGAACTTATTCTAGATTTCAATATGATCACTTTATCCGATATGTAGATTACCTAATTTTCTCACAAGCACTTAATACCTACGCACAGATAACGTACCTACGTTATTCCGGTGTATTCGCATTGACACAGTTGACTGATTAGTGTCAATCTGTTTCCCCTGTTCATTTGTTACGATATCATTTTGGCCAATTAGGTGCTCAGTCATTTGTTATTTAATGGGTATTACCATAATACTGTATCTTTATTGACTAAATTTATCAGCTGAGGGCTTTTTCGTGTTTTTGGGATTTACCTATGTACATATCTATATGTAGTAGGTGGACTATGGCCCTGACTGAACTGTAGGTACCTAAACAAGTCACACTGTGCAATGTGGTATCAGACCAGCAAATCCACTTTAGTTTAGTTAGAACGGGCCGATTTCCGCAACTTGACGTCGGAGCGCCTATTTTGCGTGGGGTTCAAATCCCCTTAGTTTAGAGTTTCTTTTTTTTTTTAGAGGGGATTACATTAGGCCTTGACGCCGTCTCCGGGGGGAGTCGGCGTGGTGTGTAGGACTTATACCATCCAGAATGGGCGGGCAAAACCACTAAGACCCTGGGTCGCCAGTGGGAAGCCACTTGCAGGGATACGGCCGCTTCACATTAGTGTTTCTTACATAAGATTCTATTATCTACAGGTTCAGGAATATTCGTCTCGCCCTCTGGGCTGTTGGAGCGCACGGGCTCAGTGGGCATAAGCTTCATCATATGGATGTCATGCGGCCTACTGTCATTGCTTGGTAAGTTCTCTTATTATGTGATCCATAGAATATCATTACAATTTGAATGTTTCCTTTTTGAGGCAGTGCTGGCACATTATATCTGATCATAATCCAAAATAACGTACAGAAATGAAATGAATATCCAATGCCTAAGATGTTAAATATTCAATTTAAACTAACGTACAATCTATACGGCATTCTTCGCCTAAAGTTCGGACGATTGAAACCGTGAGGTTAGTTTCGCGGAGAGAAAATTAAACTCAAGTTTGCGTTATCTGGGAGACCGCTTCAGTGATAGTTGGCTACTCTTAGTACAAGGAAATCCTAATTTGAAAATAGATAGTTGTTGCGCATTTATTTCTCACCAGCATCAACACTTAATACTTTAATCACACAACAGATTGATATGATGGCAACTCGCCACCCACTACGAGAAGCCATAAAGCGGAGAGACTCGAGCGTCTCTGGTCCTTATTGATATGCACAAAAATGCAAACATTTACAGCAAAAGGTATTACAGCCATTTCTTGTGTTACAAATCTTTTCTGTCTATCTTTTACCTATCTTTGGTTTACTTATAAACAACGAAGATGTTGCATTGCCTTAGTGTGGTGAAGGTTTATTAGAGTATCGCTTACCGGTTACAAGCAATATGTAGCCTTATCCTCTGTCCTCTTATTAGAGGGGAAAAGATGGAACTGTTAATCAATAAAATAAGTTCCTACTGTCCCCTCGTCGTTAAAGCGGGGACAGAAGAAACTTATTATTTAAAGCAGTTGTTTTTTTTTCTATTACCGCACCACATCAAAGTTTTCTGGCCCGCCCAATGGTTGACTGGTTAAGAATGCCTTACGGCATTAAATCCGCCATTTGTACTCTCTTGTGCAATAAAGATTAAATAAATAAATATAAATTGTTCCGTTCTGTCCCCGCGAGTAGAGAGAGCAGGGTGACAGAAAGGAATGATCCTTTTTATGGAAAAAGGATCATTCGTTTCTGTCACCCTAGCCTAGCCGTGCCTAGCCTAGCCGTGTCACGGGTATGGACCCGTGCGAGCGGTAAGCGTGATTTTGACATGACGCGATGTTTTTAACCCATGTGGCCCATACTAGGATGCATGGGCAGGGCACTGTATGACGGTTATGTGGATGTGCAGGAGCGCTCGCGTACGCGGAGCTGGGCACGATGAACACGTCGTCGGGTGCGGAGTACGCGTATTTCATGGACGCGTTCGGAGGACCACCCGCATTTTTATTTTCATGGGTAAGATTTCACACTTAGCACCTTTTAGACTTTTTGATTATGCTGTATTCTCAGAACGCCGAGAGGAGTTTATTCGACCTAATTTGTAAACATTAATAAGCGTTATTCTACAAGTGCCCATAATATGGTTACGTGCGGTATTCATGGTCTCAAAATACCTGTAAATCTACTTAAATGTATTATGTACCTACCAATTATTAGCTTTGGTCAACGTAGTAGTTAATCATTAATGATTTAGAAGGATATTTATGTACACTAAATATCCTTAAAATCGATAATTACCTACTTATAGACACTAACATCTTTACCTCAAATATGCTTCTGAAATAGATCACCATCGTGATAAAAGACAGACAAAACTATTACTGACAACACTATGCGATGTGCGACAAACATTTGGCTCTAAGATGACATTCGATAATTCCAGGTGTCGACACTGGTGCTGAAGCCGTCTCAAATGGCTATAATCTGTCTGAGTTTCGCCAAATACGCGGTAGAGCCGTTCGTAACCGAGTGCGAGCCGCCCCACAGCCTGGTCAAGCTCGTCGCGGTCATTTCCATTGGTAAAACACTCAAACTCTTTAAACTCCAATCACCTTGACGTCCAATTTGCCGCAGTGTCAATGTCGATGACGATCAATCAATAACTTATTGTGTCTATTCCAGTGATGATCTTGGCAGTGAACTGCTACAGCGTAAACTTGGCCACGAACGTGCAGAACATCTTCACAGCGGCTAAATTGGTAGCGATAGCTATTATCGTCTGCGGCGGAGCTTACAAACTTATATTAGGTAATAACTCTAACAGACAGGATATAAGTATAACTAGCACCTATACTGTAGATAAATATTGTAAGCTAATTTCATCGTTCCCGATCGATCATCACTTTCCATCATGTCAACATACCATCTAATGCTCAACGATCGAATGTTTCGGTTCATGATTAAATTTTGTAATTACATTGGGATGTAAATATTTGCGCAAAGACTGACGGGTGGTGTGTCCGTATGGTGCAGGTAATACGCGACATTTACAGGAGCCAAACTTCGCCAGTAGTACGGCGACTCTGGGCAACATTGCCACCGCATTCTACACCGGCCTCTGGGCCTACGACGGTTGGAATAATCTCAACTATGTGACTGAGGAAATAAAGAATCCATCCAAGTAAGTGCAGCATGATATTCACGCATATTAGATTACATTAACTTACTAATATTTTTGTTTTGTGTTTACAATGGATTTAAATATTGTTATGTCTAACATACTAGCCATTACTAATGGCTTGTTGAAATTTAATTATATAAGTCATTGATGAACTGCCGAAAAATGTTAGGCGTGTTCTGAATGCTAATGAGATGCTATTCGCAACATATTCGCATAGTGCCGTTTAAGTTGACTTTGACATATTGACGTAAATATTTTGTAGGATCGCCGTAAAGATCCTACTTTACTTGTTCTTTCGTTTATTGTCGCAAAGCGTTGAGAATAGTAAACTTGAAATTAGTAATTCTTTATCGTATTTACAATTTTGTACATTGAGATATTTGTAAATAATTTCTGGAATAAAATTAAGTACTACAATGATGGTAACAAACGAGAGATTCACTATTACTAAGTACTAAGCATACCACCTTAACATATTCACATCTTAAAATGACGTTGGATTGGATTACAATTAACTGACGGAATAGGTACCTATAACCAAATTAGACCTGAAAGCCCCGTGATATCACAGACAATGGGTCTTTTTGTGAAACTTGTAAAATAATTGAGGTTCGATATTAATTTCGCTTATGTCATTTACATGCCTATATTGCTTCTCGTGTAACAAACCTATACTCTATCTATACCGAAATTGAATAACGTCATGTTAGTAATAATCGACCTCTCACCTCATCTAATGGACAGTTTAATTTAGAAAACCTTCATTACGCTGTTACAATCGCCATCAAAACAGTCACGCCAGTGGCAATTAAACTTCAGATGGCACCCATCCAGGTTGTAACGCGTGTCATGTGATTGTAGAAATCTTCCACTGAGTATAATAATTGGGATCCCGCTGGTGACGTTGTGCTACGCGCTGGTGAACGTGTCGTACCTGGCGGTGATGTCGGTCAGCGAGATGGCGGACAGCGAGGCGGTGGCGGTCACCTTCGGCAACAGGCTGCTGGGGCCCATGGCGTGGCTGATGCCGCTCGCTGTCACAATCTCCACGTTCGGATCGGCTAACGGAACGCTCTTTGTTGCGGGAAGGTAAGATCATATCTCTATTGCATAGAAATGGCTCTTAGATATTTTTTATGAGAAGAGCATTCGGGTTGACCTCGCTCCACCTGATGGTAAGCGGTCGTGAATTCCAAAAGTTAGGTCGACAGGCATAAAAGAACACATTCATCGCGCCTGTCCTGTCGCCCCGGCCTTGATGGCCCACCGAGATTGACTCTTACTTACCTAGGTAATTACTTACTATGATGGCACAGTGACCCAAAATGAGTCTTGGCCTCGGATATCACATGTCGCCACCTCCCACGATAGATCGAAAAATGTCTTAGATTTTTTTTATAAAAGAGCATTCAGGATGCCCTCATACCACCTGATGATAAGTCGTGAGATCCAAAAGTTAAGTCGACAAGCATATTACTGAAGGCCCACTGAGATGCCGTTTCACGCCCCGCCTAAAGAACCCAGGATTGTAAGAGGAAGCAAACACATAAGCTGGAAAACCATTACATGACTTAATGACACGGGACAGGAACGAGAAACTAAACCTTTTGGTGCGCGCCACTATCGTCTGGACGTACCAGGTCTACCAGGGAAGTCGATTGATTAGACCAACTCTTATTACTCTACTCTTTACCGACGAAACCCTATACAATATACTAATATCTTGAAATCTAAAAACATTTATCACAGATGGTACCCATTATCTTATCGAGACGATTGCATTATAAGCATACCTACCTCTATTTTCTAAGATTAAAAGCATGTCATCCGGATTCGCTTTGTAGTTTATCGCCACAATTGCGTGTAAGGGGTGTCCGGTTACGCAGGACAATGGTAGAAGTGACTCATGGTTTGAAGAGCGATATTGCATTGGTACTGCTTATAACCTCGTCTGTAAATTCTTACTTGAATAGATTGTCAGAAGATGAATACTTTCTTTAGAACGTAGGTGCACGTAACTGGTGGATTGGCCTTTAAAAAACTGTAGTCGTCGACCAGTACAGAAAAAGATACCAAGTTATTCAAAACTAATTGAAAAAATCAATAAGTATACTGAATTACTGAACATCAAACAACAAACCATAATTTAAATTAAATTAACAAACCCCTTTGAGAAATCAAGACTAACTCAGGTTACTAAAAGGTGTAGTCTAAAGTAAAGCAAATAACGTGAAGTCTACTAAAGCAAACGCCATTCTTCTTAGAAACTTATTAAATTACGACTTTAATAAAATTGTAATAAAAGAAGGTAAGTAATTAGGAGACTGCGTAGGAGGAAATTGGCTTCTTTTTATTCCCTCATAATTACACTTAGAGTAAGAAAAAACGGGTTAGCTTTAGAAAGAAAGCCGAACTTAAACCTACCTTATTAGCGCGTGGTTTATCACCTATCTAATACCTATTTTACTTGTTGTTCTTAAAATCAATATTTTGTAGGGCTTCTTTAGTCTGAAGTGTCTGAACTGTTATCGATATACTTTTCTAGATATTGTATTTATTGACATTTACTGCACTTGTACATATAAAGGTTGGACGACAACAAATCAATAAAAAAGGTAGGGCTGGCGGCTGTCGGTACCAATCAGTTGTCCGAGAAAAAAAAATCGTCTCTGAAATCATCCGTCAACACCTTTGCTGGCTGCCAAATGAATTTGTATCTAAGTGTCGTCATCGTGATATTTGAATTGCGTAGTTTGTTTACTTTTAGGAAAAATTACGTTAGTGTACGTAATTTTTGAAGTAATCTAACTTTTTCAAATAAATTTCATATAGGCGTATTTTCTATTTTATGTTGTCCCTACACGCTTATTTCCTATGCAGATGCCATTGGTCGCTTGGCATTAAACTACGTAGGGCTGCTTTATGAATAGATAATATTTAAGGCGTTCAGCAAGATTGTTAAATAACGTTTTTTGTTCTACTATACTACATATAATAAACACAAGGTCTTTGAAACTTATCTATGTAGTTTAATACCCATTACAGATAAAATATTGTATTAGATTATGTTACGTTACTTTACTACTACACATTACATAGATATTTATAGTCATGAGTCACATGTAGCTATATCCTATAGGTAGGTACTTAATATTATACTGTGGATGTTCTTCCAGGTTGTGTTTCGCAGCATCACGCGAGGGTCACTTACTGGATATCCTGTCTTACGTCCACGTGCGTCGCTTCACACCTGCCCCAGGACTAATTTTCCACGTAAGTTCCAGTATTACCTACCTATTCTTTATAATGTAGAGCAGATCAAATTAGTCTTGAACGCTTCTAAGACGACGTAGAGCTTCGGATGAAACGATCGAACGTAAGGTCCCTTTAACGGTATTCTACTCAAGAATGACAAAAACTTTCTGTTGGAAAACCATCGTTGAAAGATCCAATAATGTAACGGTCTGACGACGTATCTACAATGTAATAAATGAGTTGACGTAAATTCATTAATTATTGTTACAATACAATAAAAGGGTAGAGACACTGGAGACACGTGTCACCTTATAAACCCAATTAGATAAATGTATCATACAAAACGACACGAGTCATTCATTGATTTACTAAGTAGATAACTGAATTCAGAAACTACCGAACGTGTAAACTACTCCTACTACGTTCGACCACGCCATTAGAGTAAAACTTTGCATTAAAATACTCATATCAATGGTATACCTACCGCCGAGTCGGTGGTTTGTAGAATATTTTTAGGAATCTTGCTTTTTCTAGGTAGGAGTAGGTAGTGCCCGTTTCATAAAAATACTATTTATAACGTCCTCTAAGTGGTAACTGTAACAAAACACGAAGAGTATCTAAGAATAGCTGTTATTCGTGCGATATTTTTTATTTTCCCGCTTTCTTCAATATTGTTATGATAAATATATATTTACAGTTTAGTCTCACTATTTGGGGATAACTAATTTCTTACAAGATTGAATCCTTCTAATACATCCAATCTAGATTTAATGATATGCTTTTTATTAAAAAAAAAACACAAACGACCAAAACTAAAAAGCGATAAATAACGTAAGTAATTCTATCCTTAATACATAATTATTTAAATGTTACAATTATCACTTATTTTTGAAGTCGGTGCCTCTCGTAGACTGTTGTTGTATGACGCGCGCGGCCGGCAAATCCACACGACAATATACATTTATTTGTTTGGCTGGCACCGACTTCAAAAATAAGTGATAATTGTAACATTTAAATAATTATGTATTAAGGATAGAATTACTTACGTTATTTATCGCTTTTTAGTTTTGGTCGTTTGTGTTTTTTAGGGTTCCGTAGCCAAAATGGCAAAAACGGAACCCTTATAGTTTCGTCATGTCCGTCTGTCCGTCTGTCCGTCTGTCCGTCTGTCCGTCTGTCACAGCCGATTTACTCGGAAACTATAAGTACTACAGTGATGAAATTTGATAGGAATATGTGTTGTATGAACCGCTACAAAATTATGACACTAAATAGTAAAAAAAAGAATTGGGGGTGGGGCCCCCCATACATGTAACTGAGGGATGAAAATTTTTTTTTCGATGTACATACCCGTGTGGGGTATCAATGGAAAGGTCTTTTAAAATGATATAAAGTTTTCTAAAAAACATTTTTCTTAAAGTGAACGGTTTTTGAGATATCAGCTCTCAAAGTCGTAAAAAGTATGTCCCCCCCCCTCTATTTTTATAACTACGGGGTATAAAATTCTAAAAAAAATAGAGGTGATGCATGCTAATTAACTCTTTCAACGATTTTTGGTTTGATCAAAGTATCTCTTATAGTTTTTGAGATAGGTTGATTTAACTGTAATTTTGGTTAAGTTTATTATATTTGCTGCTACGGAACCCTTTGTGCGCGAGCCCGACTCGCACTTGGCCGGTTTTTTTGAAGTCGGTTTAATTTTTTTTTTAAATAATTTTATTTCTCTATTTTTAGTTGCGTTAATGTGTTGTGACCTTGAATAAAGGTTAATTAATGTCCTTAAGAGTTTTACTTATGAATGAAAAATTTTGCTTTAAGTCAAATGAAGACTTTGCGATCTAGAATCAAGCATATCACCTCCCAAATCACCTGCCCTATTAGCCCTGCATAAGTACATACTACTACCTAGTTTAATATAGACCAATGTCAGTACTGTCCCCTAACTCCTAACCGTTAAGGAGTTCTGTGGCTTCATCATCAGCACCCGATGTTGCCGCCCGGATGCATATACCTGAGTAAAATATGATTACGTAACAAAAACACCATATGAGCATACAATTTTCGGTTGATGCCCTCAATTTCTCCAGGATCCCATCATCAGATCCTGACTTGGTGATAATGGGACCACCTCGGAAGTGTCTTCTATCGAACTGTCGAAAAATTTTTGAAATCCATCCATAATTGACGGAGATATCGGTGAACAAACATAAAAAAAAAAAAAACCTCCTCCTTTTTTCGAAGTCAGTTAAAAAGAGTCGCACGTTCAGCACGTAAAGTCAATGTTTGAAGCTATATTCGCGCTCTCCCTACAGAGGGGGGAACACATTCTGACTGAAACCCAAATTATACTGTATCATAATCTACGTAGTTTCTAAGTCCTGAAGGTATAGCATTGAAGCCGTACATTAATATTTTACTATTCAACTATTGTACATATTTAAACAGAATGTGCTTGTTGCAGTCGCTGATAGCCGTGGCGATGGTGCTGTACGGCACGATAGACTCCCTGATCGACTTCTTCTCGTTCACTGCGTGGATCTTCTACGGCGGCGCTATGCTCGCTCTCATAGTGATGAGACACACTAAGCCCCATGCACCTAGACCTTACAAGGTAACGTTTACTTTGTTACAAAGATGGCAAAATAGGTACCTACATATGACAAGATAGTGAGGTATTTTTAAATCTATCTGCATAATACCGCGTAGGTTGAAATTCTTCAAACTCTAAGGATTATCCTACATAGTGTGCCCATAATACTCTGGGCTCGGCGTAGATCTGTTAAGTCTGAGGAGGCCGAGTATCAGCCACGAGTCACGACCAAAACGATATAATTTGTTGTATAAAACATAAAAAGAACAAGGTGGTCGATTCAAAAAGGAGAAGTAGAGTCGACCAAAAGTTAGACATAAGTAAATTCAAGAAACACATCTACGCACAACCTTACTCGTTCTTTTTTATTATGCTCTACAAAAAGATTGTCTGGAAGAAAACGATAAGACAGCCTAATTTGTACAACAAATAAGTAGGTATATAGAGCAAAGTAGTGAAAACTGATATGGATGGTGATGTAAGGGGGGTGCGACCTGTCATCTTTTCGCTACAAGCCACCCTCACCTGCCCGTGGTGCATCCTGCTGAATACCAAACGAGGCTCTGGCAACCGGCTGGTGGCGGTATAACCATAACGATTGAAGTCGTAGCTAAATACCACAGGCTGATGGCGGGCAGCAGCGTCACCGAAGCGAGAAGCTACGCCCTGCGATCGCCAACCCGCCTGCCCAGCGTAGCGATTATGGGTAAAGCCTACAGATGTTTGCCCAGGGTGGCGAACAACTGGAGAAGCATATCCAGCAGTGGACTGCGATAGGCCGATTATGAGAGAAAACTGAACCGAGTCTAGACTCTAGATTATCCTCCTTCTGAGTTGGTTTTATAGGAACTCGATTCCACTTTTCATCTATCAACAAACAAAACTGTCTACTACATAAGCTGTGTGTATGTGACTATGAAAACAATGTTATGTACAGGTGCCCATAATAATCCCGTACGTCGTTCTCTTGGTGTCGACGTACCTCGTGGTGGCGCCGATTGTGGACAAGCCCCAGTGGGAGTACCTGTACGCGGCCGCTTTCATCTTCGGAGGCCTGCTCGTCTACGTGCCCTTCGTAAAGTGGGGCTACTCGCTGCCGTTTATGGGTAAGACTGTACAGACACTTGTCAACCTACCTACCCCCCATTTGTCAAGTTTTCGCAAACAATTTTCAACTGTTAGGCCTCGTTTAAGGAGATTTCTATGGTAAAACGTCGCACGCTTGTTAAGGCTATGTTCAGTCAGATGAAAACATTTTGAGAGGTTGTTTCTAATCACTCACTTCTAGACATTCTAATAGCTCATTTACACTCGCGTACGAGTGGCGAGGCGAGCTGCGAGGCGAGCAACGAGGCGAGAGTGAGACTAGACGCTCATGAGAGTGTAAACACCAGGCTCGTTTACCTTATCATAGATCTCGGGAGGTGCAAGCCACGAGACGAAGCACGAGGCGAGGTACGAGGCGAGAGTGTAAATGTAGTAGGTGGGTGCGTCCTCTCCACATCTCATGAATGCGCTGGCCAGCGGCTGCAGCAATTTATAGCCCTTATATTTAGCTAACACCGATCACATGCAAGCGCGTTATAAGGACATAGTTTCTGCTTAAAAGTTTATTTAGACTAATAGGTAAGTATTTGTCGACATTTAAAATGAAGTACCTATTTGTAATTATAATATTATATTTCAGATAAAATAACCGTTTTTCTGCAAATGGTGCTGGAGGTGGTTCCGACTACAACAACCTTTGAATACTGAGTCTCTGCTGGACTTTAAAAAGCATTTGTGACAAAATTAGACATTATCATTGTAAGATAGGTAGCTAATAAAAATAGCTACTTGAGTATTCTGTTATTCGAATCATCATCAATGTTCGCGTTGCATCATCCTAGGCCCAAATTGGGAGACGAATATTTCTAAAAAAATACCTACTTAAGAAAATAAGTGATGTTTGAAAGAACTTTTGCCAAAATTTTTAAATTGGTTGTTGTATTTTTTGACTGAAAACATGTTCCTTGCCCATATTGATTAAAATTACCCATTATAAAATTTTAATCGTTACATTTGAGATGCAATAATTTGTTATTCCGAATTTATTATGTATAATATAAAAACAAATTTGATACTAAAATGTTTTACAAAATAAGAAAATGATATCGTATTGCAGTTTTCTATCAGGATGAAGGAGGCAGATTAAATATAATTCTAGATTATTTTGTAAGACCACACCTATCGACACATAAAACCATCATTTTCATTAGCTAAATGTTAGAGAATTGAATTAACACTTAAATCCTCCAATTAGAGTTAATGGAGTAATAAATAAATAATATGTAATGTTTTTGTTCAAAGGCCATAATATCTATTCGTGCTAGCTGTAGTAAAGTTTAGCGGAGGTATGTAGGTATCCATTTACTGTGTAAAAATATTTCTAATTCCTTAGAAGCTCATTTCTCTTTATATGTTGTAAATTTGCCTCCTTCTCCATTGCTAATCTCAAATAGTATAAAGATATTTAAGTTTTGCAAACGTTTACAAAGAGTTTGCAACCGTTTGTGTTTATTAATTTTGATATTTATCTACTTACGTTTTATTTCAACGCCGAATGGCAGTTTTCGTGAATCTTATAGGATAGTCTACTCATCTCTCATTTCATTAGTTTGCACGAATCATTCCTGTAGGGGTCAGGCGAAGCGAGGTTTACTATAAATACGTTAAATAATATTTTTGAAGTATTTGCAGGAATATGTTTGAGAAATAAGACTAATATCGCGTAAGATTTGATAACTACCCATTGTTTAACATAGACTGAATTGATCAAATGGTCAGCAGCTGGCTACTGTAATAGTAGTTGAAAAAAATCTAGATATTTACATCTTATCTGCCTAAAAGCTTGTGACGTATCCTTGAATCTCGTTACACCTCGAAGCCCTATTCGTGTCACTATGAGTGATTGTGCTAAACTCATAGTCCGTAGTTCATCGTTCATCATAGTCGACCTTAGACTTGAAAATTTAGTACTTAGAATGTTTTGATTAATTTTTTGCAGTTTTTATTCACCTATATGGGATAGCAGGTTTAGTGCGTTTTGCTTTTAATCCAGACCCGTAATACAGTATATATTATATAGTACCGATCGATGATATGTAGGAGTAATGTCAGAAATCTAAGCGTTTTATTTTGTGTAATTTATAAGATTTTCGTATCGAAAGTCATTAAATGAAGGATCTGGTATATATTATATTATTTACTACGCTATCCCATTTTAAAGACTAAAGTGTGTATATGTCACCGGAAAATAGCAAGAATCGTAAGTTGATCAATTTCCTAGGTAGTTGATTAACTTCCGGAAAATAATAAACGGCAGTTGAAATGTATTATTTTACGTATGTATTTTAGTAAATTGATCATTTTACGGGGTCTTGCCGTAAAATCATCCGACGAAGGTGAGTTGAACGTTGATTGGTTCAATGGCTCACGTGGCGTTATCCCGGCAACCAATCAGGGAACAGTGTATTAATTTACGGGTAATAATGCACCGTTAAATAGTACGTTGAGCAACGATTGGCCCATTTGAGGACGATTTTACTTGTGTCAAAATCGTAAATTATTAAGTGACTGTCAGGCTACCGTAAATTGATCAACTTACTGAAATCCATTGCGTTAAATAATGCATTTCAACTACCGTTTGTTATTTTCCGAAAGTTAATCAACTACCTAGGAAATTGATCAACTTACGATTCTTGCTATTTTCCGGTGACATATACTCTAACAAATTCTAGACTATGTTTGGCGGTGGAACTTTGCGACCGGTAAAATTTGGTCCTATCATTCCTTACCGGGGCAAACAAATCTGTCGGCATTATGTTCTAATGAAGTTATTTTTATATTTATTAATGTAATTATAATTTTGTCAGAGATGATTTTATAAAAATCAATTATTATGTATGGGTTAGTGAAAATTTTGTGCTTGTTATGTCAACATTTCTTGTAGGTAACAGTGACTATATTAATATTGTATCTACAAAGCAAAATCGGGCACACATAAAGTACATACCTTAACGATGTGATATTGTTATGGGTAAAACGAATGGTTTTATTTTGTGTACAGAAAAATATCATTAAATACCTATACTACATAAATATAACCTAGTTCTATCTATGTACTTATCTCTGAAAGAGAACAGAAAATTAAATATTTATTGTTATACACTACCATTGAATGAAATTTTAAATAAAGACGAAATACGTATACATAATGTGATTTTATTTAACGCTGCTACGGCGCGGTAATTTTAGATACATAATAGGCCTGTTGCCGTAAAAAATGTAATTAGTCCGTCTTTTAGATTGTTCAAAAATAAAAGGCACGTATTTTTTCATTTGTAAATACATAAGACCAAAGATATAGCCCGTTAAAATTACGCGTGACGTCAGAGAGTGGGAGTTTTTTCGCCACTGAGTGACGTTAAAGATCCCACTCCTACATTTTGATGCCTTATATCTTTGTTATTTTTTGTTTAAAGGAAAAAAGGAAAAATACGTGACCAAGATATATTTTTATAATCTAAAATACGGGCTAAATAAGATAATTATTTTGACCCTGGAAACATCCCTATAGTAAGGGGGAATTTATAGTATAATTCGGAATAATGTGTCGGCTCTATTCCATTATTATCCGTTACCTATTTGCGTAAGTAGGACGGGAGAAACAAAGAAAATGCAATATTATGTTCAACAATTTATTGTTGTGAAAATAAACAAAGATCACAGATCTTTGAACACTTCGATACCATCTAAAAAGTATTTTGGTTAAACATTATAACAATGTGTACCTACATAATTTTCAATAAGTAGTTCACATGTTCATGGTTTCTTTTTACAATGAAACATGTACACTCTCGAGAAATTGAGAATATTGTCTGTCATTGATTGATAATTATTTAATAATAAGTTCAGCTATATTTCAATAAAATATAATCTTCATATACCTACATATTTCATTAATTACTTACAAAATCAAATATCAATGTCGTGTGCAAATAAAACCAAATATATTTTTTGAAAAGTGCTGCAACAAAAAGAGAAGATATTGATGCTAAGTCAGCTGGAGTACGCTGTTTCCAAAATATTCTGTAAATGGTACGAACTGACTTAGATTCGCTTTGCTTTCCGAAAGCAATTAATTTGATATTCACACGGTGCATTACAGGGTGTAATAGAAACTGGGAAAATACTGAACGACATATTGTAGTCTTCCTGGGCATTAGGCACTAGTTACTCTCATTATATTCTGCACACAAAAGGAAAAACAGCCAACTTTCAAGCCCAAGGGTTCGTATTAGAATAAATAGATAGGTAAAAAATATAATACAACTTATTCCTGTTATTTTCTTTAAAATACTTTCTAATACTGTCAAGGGAGAAAGTATGGTCACTATCCTTACTAGTTGATGAATACTATTTTAATTAAATACACTAAATATTCAGAACTCAGTGGAGCCAACAGGTGACTCTTTGGTATCCTAGAGAGAACACCAGAAAACCAGGGCGTCCAAAGAGTAGATGGAGTGACGATATCCGCCTAACTCTGGGACCATTTTGGACTAGAGTCGCGGAGGATCGAGCTCAATGGAGGGAGCTGGAGGAGGCCTATGCCAAGAGGCACGCCGAACTGCGTGACATACTATAAATAAATATTATATTGTATTGTTTGTATTTGTAATGTGGTTCGGAATAAAAGGGCTTTATTATTATTAAATATTCAGAACAGGTTATTTTTCCCTTGGTATTTTAGGCTAAAATATGTCGTGAGAATTTCGAACGTTTCACTCGCACTCTGTAAACTATAGGATATTTTAATAATAACTACTAGTCTCAGAACCTCAGGTGGGGCTTATTTTTCATCATGTGCCTGAAACAAAAATATTATTATTAAAATATTTGCTATTTATTTACTTTCAGATATAGAATATGTAAATTTAACAGTAATTTATTGCAAACCTGATTTTGAATGATTTTCTAGATGGTGATGGAAGCATATTTTTAACACATTAATGTTATAAGCATTTATATGTAAGGATGAGATTTTTTGAACCATGAGTATTGAGTATTCGACCATTATGTAAGATCTAAAAAAAAAGCTAAATAACGGTCCCTGATACTGAATGAGTGGGCAATCCGAACACTGTGGTGTATATTAGGCACACACTATGTCCACATTATTATAAATATGTAAACGTCTAACAGTTAGACGTTTACATATTTTTATAATTAGACTCTAACTAGAAGTCATAACAAAAGTAAGGTGACAATGGTGAAAAAACCCAGTTTGCAACGCAGACAGCGATTAAGTTAGTCCGCGCCAAGCGCAGACCCATACTAAAACAATCGACGACTAAGCCCCCACTTGGGTGCTTTGAACTTTTGTACGGTTTCTGTCGTATCCAGGCGTAGCCTAAACAGTTGTGTACACAATAATAGAAACTGAGAATAGCACTTCTTATCACACAGTCCTATTGTTAATAAGTTGACGGGAGACGCCCTGAGAGACTATACTAGCTAACTTTTGCGCAACACAAAGCATGACTGCAAGTGATGCATAGTAGAAAAAGAGAAGTAAGGAAACTCGCAGCCCGAGCGAACGTTAAGCGTCTAAACATGGAAATTGGCACAAGTGGACAAATAGCTGTTGTGTCATCCATAGACATTCTGTATCTTTGAAATTGACAAGCTAGAAAACAAAATAATCGACACGGCGCAAGTGATGCGTGGGGACCGGACGGGCGGACGCTGTGCGTACCAGACTGTATTTTCGTTGTGCATTTCTAAAGCCATAGTACGAATACGCTCGGACCGAATACTCGTATCGTGTGAACATCTAACCGAAGATCGACTGTGCTCATGCTTATACAGTGTATGCCTACGTACACAACACATATAGAAACCGCGCTCCGTTTGTCTTTTAACGCTGATGCGTATTAACACTTTTAATACTGACAAGGCACGGATGTATGGCCCAGGTACCCAAATACGTATAGGATTTTGGGCACTGTAGGTCCCGCGCGTCGCATAGTAACGTTTGTGAATACGGCCGTAAGTCAGTGGCGACCACGCTGCTAGTACACGAGGGATACTGACTTGTCGAGCGTCTCCCAGAAGCCGAGCAGCACGGCGCGGTCGAGGTGCCGCTTGGTGCGCGACAGGTGCAGCACGGTGACGGCCCAGCGAGCCACGTTCGCGTCCAGCTTCATCTCGTCGAACTTCAGGTGGAACGCGCATACTAAACAAATGGAATACAGAATATTTTAATCATATAGATTTATGAATTTGTCTAGTACAAAAAGATTCTACTGAGAAGAACAGAAATAAACTCGCTAGGCTAACAGATAATTATCGTTTTTATAACCGCTCTATAATGTTAACGATAAAATTAGTTTACTTTGGTCTTGTACCACACTGTTCGTTGTTCCGCCCGATCATGTGAACTTAGCCTGACTCTTTTATAAAGCCAATTAAATTTTTTATATTAGAAAGCATACTTTCTTTACTTTACTATGTATTGCATTACCTTGAGTAGCATCTCAAAGGCACACTAAAGCACAGAGTTTGCTGACCATGATCCTAGAGATTGGAAAGACTCTCCATCATTACAGTGAAGCCATTATGAACTGACTTTATGACCATGCATTGCCCATAGAGCCTCATTATAGGTCCATGGTTATAAGTATAACAGATCAAATGAAAATGAATGAACTTACTGTTAGCAAAGATCTGCACAGGATTGCCATCCCAGGGCCAGCCTTTAAACTGCCACGCGGGGCCTTGGACGAACACAGCAACTACTCTATCCCACTCTGCAGCCGATAGCCTGCTAGGATTATCCACCACACGATATGGAACCTGCAGATGAAAATGATTAACTATGTATTCATTAATTAAAGCACAAATTGAGTTTTCATATGTATTATTAGCATCAGTTACTTAGAGATATCTATGATCTAAATCTGGAGGTGTTTCTATTCACCAAAGCAGATCACTTCGGAATAAATAAAATCTTTGGTAACTATCTCGTACCAATTCAAGATTTCATCTTTGTCATCTTGATAATTGGAAGTCTTCCATAGTACGTTTTGCGCGCAATTTTATGCCTTGTGCGACTGTTCTCGGTACTATCTAACTCGGTAAAATCAGCTATGCTGCACCCTAGAGATAACTGCTGCCTACCGTGCTAACCATTTGAAGTCAAGATTGTATGCAGAGAGTTTATGTTACAACTGTTCATAATATGAAATTATCAACACACAGTCAATCTTAAAAATAAACTATTTGAATTGAACTGAAAATTAAATTTTTTGTACGTATTTCTTACCGTCATAGAAGTCGCTGCAGTGGGTGGGTGGTCGCCGGTTCCTTTTCTTCTTTGTAATAGCACTTCGTTCTCTCTGACTGAACCTTCTGCCTTTTTCTGTTCTACTGGTACAAATCTGTTAATTATTAATTAAATTATTATTGTATTTCTCCTCTGGGAGAAAGTAGTTTAATAGTTCCCATATTAAGATAGCTATGTTGCTAAGCTATAATAGAGCTTCAAAACGTTTGCAAAACGCAAGTGTGGCAGCACACTAGCAGAACGTATTCAGCTTCTCTCTGCGGCATATTCGCTGTGTAGTCGTTCTACATTGAACCGTTTGTAATACGCTAGTGTGGCATGGCAAGGCAAAGTTATAATTATAACATTACTTACTTGAGATCCTGGAGCATGTCTTTGACATTATACATGGAGATGAGGGAGGTAGCGGCGGCCGGTATGATGATGATGGGTGTCCGCGACGGGCGCTTCCCGCCGCTGCCCGGCGGAGGCCGCGCCGCCGTTACGGGCAGCAGCTCCCTCCGTCCGGGAGTACCAGTTGGCATTGAACCATTTTCTGTACAAGAGGTAGTGGATTACATTTTATGTATTTTCGAAACATTAATGAGGCAGTAGCATAGTATAGTGGCTTTATTAAAGTTTACATAACATTATCCTACTCCGGACAACAGGGGAGCAAAATATCAGGGAATGTCTACAATACTCTCTGCCGCCACAATATCGCTTTGGATTGTGTTACAGTTTTCATTAGTTCAAAGTCTTTTAGAAATATCTAATTTAGCCAGGTTCGAACACAAATAGACAAATGCAATATGGGAAATAAGTGTGGAAACCATACCATAAAATTATTGTTTCATCATTTGAAAGTCATTTTGCCAACTTCAATTTGCTTAACATTTCCAGGCAGTATATCTTGACACCTCTATTTATAGGTTTTGCTATACAATCCTTGTCTTGGAGCGAATGATGTTTATATGTTATATACTTACGTGACATTTGCCGTGGGTGCGTCGGTGTCTGCGGAGCGCGCGCCGCGACGGGCACGCTGGGTCCCTCCGTCACCGACTTGAGCGTCATACCGTGGTAGGTACCCATGGTATCGATTTTGAAACCCTCCGTCTCTGCAATAGACCAATAAATATAAGTCATTTGTAACACCGTTTTAGTCACATGACACACAAGTAGCTAGAGCTTATTATTTTTTGTTATTGTGTTTTCTTGTGTAAATGTGTACCAACCAAATAAAGCTTTTCTTATTCTTATCTTGCAAAATGACACTTTTTTAAGAATTTTGCAAAGGTATTTTGCATATTTGCTGCACTGAATAGGCTGTTTTGTTTAATTTAATTTAAAATAAAAAGAGAAGGAAGGCAAGAAATATATATTTTCTTTTCATTTTGTACATACATACATTTTGTATTGTAATGTGGGTTTTGAAGTTAAATTAAGAGAAACAAAACATTTATAGGTATTTAAATTAAAAGTAACTTGAACAAACCTTCTTTTTGCCTAATGAATCTTTCCTGATCGTATCTGTTATACTGCGTCTGTTGAGCTGGTAATGCAGTAGGGGGCGGCATTACCACTGGCTGAGGCCTCGGTGCACCTGGCCGGCCTTCTTCCCTAGCTCTAATGCTACCAAGCAGTGCCAAAATGCTTCTGTCAAATGTCTAGAAAATAAATATTGTATTATTATAGTGCTGTTGTAGTGTAATGTTGTTTTATAGTGCTCAGAATAAAAACATGCTTCTTAATACACTGAAAGTATTATTCACAAGGAGGTGCACATGCGACTGAGCCGAGCTGAGATATTTTCTTCTAGAGGTAGGTTATTTTATTTGGGTTTAGGGGTTTGTGATCATTTGAGAAATCATACAAGGGTACATGGGCCAATAAGTTTGAGTAACTTGGAGTATTTCATTAGTTTTGGATTCATAGCAAAAATATGTGGTGTCTTACCTTTCCATTACTTTGTAAAACAGTAGTTCTAGTCCTCCACTGCCTTTCTCTGCTGATGATATCTTTAGTGAGGTCTACGTCATAATCTAAAATGGCTCTCAAATCTGACCCAACTACTCCCAGTGTGTCAGAATAGTCATTGCTTTTTATAGTCGTCCTCTTCTTCGCCAAACGTTTAGCTTTAATTGCTGCAATTTTCTCCACTGACATAGCCTCCGAAAGAGACCTGTTAAAATTTAGATTTCATTATAATTAAGATACTACCCTCTAGTACATTATTATATCAAGTTACTTGTAAAATATTATTTAACTAATTCAGAAAACTTTATTTGTACACCAATCACCTGGTCTCAAACTAAGATTTCCCTTGTACTCATAGTATACCAGGTGATGGCAGGGGCACCCAGACCGGACACAATTTGGAAAAATTCATTTCCTCAATTGACAAAATTGGGAATTAAGCCAGTTCAGTCTCTTACTATTGCACAACCAAGACTGCCAATCAGAATAAAACCAACAAGATTCTTACTTAATATTATCAACTGTGACGGATGCTTCTTTTGGTGCATCGAGACGAGCTGCAAGTTGCTCTCTGACTTTTTGCACATGAGTCTCCTCAATGCGAGGTTTCTTGGCAGCCGATTCACCACCATCATTGTCATGTGTGCGCTTCACCTGAAAATTATCACCAATAACATTATGCTGTACAACAGAGATGGCCAACCAGTCAATCATGATTGACTGAACAATTGTGGCTATCAACACAGTTGATTATGGCAATACAAAAAATATTGTTGAAAATATCTAAAGTGAAGTAAATTAATGTAACAGTTGAAATTTCAATCTCACAGTGCCTTGTCAGTACAGAGGTAGGTCTTTGGTCTTATCAAGTTGGCCACACTTGTTGTACAAGATACCAACACAATTTTCACTATTGTGTAGTGACCATTAATGTTTAGAGCTTGAATTATATTGTTTTGCCAGAGTCTGGTATAAAACTAGATAAAATTGGTTGTTTTATTATATAGTCTGTCTCAGTCCAATTAGAAAGTGGATCACGATACATCTATGTGCAAAGTTTGTAACACCTAGTGTACCACCACTATCAGAACATAATTTATTCATTGATTGAAAATCAGAAACATTATTATAGTTAGAATGGGTCAATTTCCACAACTCAATGCCTGAGCATCTATCTTGTATGAGGTGGACTAATATAATGTCCTGCCCATATTTTGCTTGCTGTCTCCTCACGAGATTGGATGGATAAATCGGGTTATTAAATAATTATCAGACAACATCTCATACATTGCTCCAATTACAATGCACTTGTGTAATCAGAAAAAGAAAGGTACCATATACAAGCACCCAGGCACAGGACAAACAATAATGTTCATCAAATAAATGTTCATCCCAGGTGGGGACTAAACCCACAACTAGAATAACTCAATTATGAATTCAATAAATGATCTGTCCATTACCTGTGTTGGAATCTCTAAAGGTGCACTTTTATCAATGGAAGCACAAGTTGCTGTTTCACCATTCAGATAGGCCAATAGCTCTTTACGGTCAGGACGGCACACAGCAGGGATATTCGCCGCCTAGTAAAAATAACATGTGGTTGTTAATTCACTATAAATGTGGTAAAGATTATTTTGGTTTCAAGACTTTTACTTACAGCAGCTTGTCTGACATATACGGGATGCGTGAGTTGAATGTTCTTAAGTATGAATAGAAGACATTCCAATGTGTAATACTCTTTAACATTGCCTTCTTTGCCCGAACTAAAACAAAATACCACATTCTTTAATAGAAATCATCACCAATATGTGATAGAAGCATAGGCTTAGAATAGTAATTAGATATCGGTCGTACTTACCCATACATAAGATAATTTGTTTTAACATTTCTTGGCCACGAAAATTCACCAAATATAATTTGATTATCTCGTTCAATAATTTCTTTTTTATTTACATTGTACTGGCGAAGTAAACTGAGTGGATCCGCCATGATTACGTTGTTGTTATTTTTCCTGAGGACTATTCAGCACTGTCCCGGCACAATACTATTTATTTCGTTTAATTAGAATATCTAAAACTTAATAAGTAATGCATGATACACTTAAAATCACTGCACTAAACCGATACAATTCTGCTTCAATCTTGTAACTTGCCCGCAAGACACGAAACTCCATCCATTTTGCCATAGATGTCACATTTATTGTATAGAACTGTCAAAATTGTTTTTGGCAAATGCATAGACTATACACACTTAAGCAGTTATTACACTAGGTACCCTAAATTCAGGGACCCTGAATCAGTGCGGTGTAATAGGATTCAGGAAGTAAGGGCAGGGCTTGGTAACGTTACCAATTTAACATTATAATAGCGGTAAGTAACGTTAATTTATAACGTACTTTTTTTTTACGGGTAAAACAATTACCGGTAAGTCGGTAGCGATACCAAATTTTAATGGTAAATTATAACGGTAATTTTTACCGGAACGCAAACTTAACGTTAAGTTTTAGGTATCGATACTGCAATATAACGTTAAAAGTATCGATACCTGCTTTAGTTACCGGTAATTTATAACCTTATAAATTATCGCTACTTTAGGTATCGCTACTTAAAAAAGTATCGATACCTCGGCCAGGCAAAGTAACGTTACCATATTTTTACCGGTATTCCAAGCCCTGAGTATGGGTCCCTAATTAGGGCGAGCGGGTCAACCCGGTCTGCCTTGCTCCCTTACCGCTCTGCCGAAAGTGTAGTGTAATAACACTTAGGGCGGTTAGGGACCTCAGTGTCGCGCCGGCCACGGCGTAGAGTGGTCGTGCGTGTTCAGGGTTACCAGATTGTAGTTTATTTTTATTGATTTTTATTTTACTTCCGATTCTTTTTTACCTTCCATATTGTATAAATATGATCAAATGGAGCAAAACCTCAACGGTTTCTATAGAAGGACGACCTTCTTTTTGCTCTCCAAGCAACTGAATGGGAAAAATATTAGTTATAATAATCATCATCATTATAGTAATCATCAATTATAAAATCATTCATAGCAAAAATAACATCTTCCGATCTTTCTCAAAGTATTGTCATATATCTATCTCCGGAATTTTTGAAAATAAATCTCCCGAAAGTCAAAATTAGTTGTTGCGAGCATTGCCGTGACTACTACAGCCACTTTTTGATGTTTTTATAGTGACGGCGGCATGATGTAAATACGTCCAACTCTCGACATTAACGTTTCAACTGATTAGGGGACCGATATTCAGTGTAGTCTAATAAGCGCCACACTAACTAGGGCAGGGCTTGGAATACCGGTAAAAATATGGTAACGTTACTTTGCCTGGCCGAGATATCGATACATTTTTAAGTAGCGATACCTAAAGTAGCGGTAATTTATAACGTTATAAATTACCGCTACCTTCATGATGGTATCGGTAAAAGTATCGGTAAACGTTTAAACGTTACTTACTTAATTTTGGATTAAATTCATACTCTGTCTCTATCGCTCCCACCCAACATGGTCTCATGCGTCTCGTGTCGCGAAGTTGCCGCTCTGCTATAGGTAACCGTGCGGAGCGGCAACGCAGCAAAGTAGCGTAATAAGTATTGTTACTTTTACCGGTAACTAAAGAAGGTATCGATACTTTTAACGTTATATTGCAGTATCGATACCTGAAACTTAACGTTAAGTTTGCGTTCCGGTAAAAATTACCGTTATAATTTACCGTTAAAATTAGTATCGCTACCGACTTACCAGTAATTATTACCGGTAAAAAAAGTAACATTGTAAATTAACGTTACTTACCGCTACTTATAATGTTAAATAGGTAACGTTACCAAGCCCTGAACTAGGGCCCCCGCCCACCCGATATTCAGTGCCCTGAATTTAGGGTGGTCTAATAAGGCTTTGACATGACTTGACTTAGTTCAAAGTATATCATATAGATGGCGCTGGATACATCAAAAATTCTCAATAAAATTACAAATTGTTTCTAAACATGGCTGCCGGTTGGGTCTTCATTTATTGATATTTTTGTGATTATTAATCTATTTTGTATTCAAGTTTTCTGAACAACCGTGTCACATGTGATAATATGCCATAGTGAATCAAGTTAACTTACACACGATGACTTCTACTCCCAAGACTGAGAAATGCGGACAAGGTAAGTAATGCGTAACATTCTGCATTATTTCTTCGCATAATTCTTACTTTCAAAGTCCAAAGAGATTTTGTCTGACAAACATACTTAATTGACATGTTTTATTAACTTCAATACTAGCAAACAATAGCAGTTATTCTGGAAATGTTATGGAATTTATCTTAGAAAAATATTCGAAGATACTGGCGGATATCTTTGGGTCTCTATATTTCAGGAAGACAAGCTTTCTAATTACTGCCTTATTTTATTGAGCCGGAAGCGTTGGTCAGTTACTTTAATTATAGTATACTTGTAAATACATCATTGTTTTCAAGTTTATAGGTACGTACCTACGTGTAAATGTTTATAATTTTACTGTACCTTTATTCTTTTATACCTGTAAAAGCATTTACAGATTATGTACCTCTATTAACAAACAGAAAAACAAATTAGTAGATACATAATTTGGTGCTTCATAATATAATAACATAAGAATATAATGGATTTGATTGAGGCCAATGAAAACTTGATAACCCAAATTATTATGTAGGTACTGTGGTAGGTACCTATGGGTTTGTTAATAAGTTTGTATGTAAGAATTGTTTACCAGCAAATATGTGTGAATGGATGGAAAGTTTAAATTGAGAATGTCCGTTCAGATAGAGAATATTTATTCAAAATCAATTCAGTTTAGTTTAGCAGTTAGCAATTCAGTTTAATGCCATGGGCACATGTTACTTAGGTACCTAGACTATAGACTTGCATTATTTTATCTTGTTTGCATAACAAACAATAATAATATGACATGAGTTAAAAATATATTTATTAGCAAATTTTACATAAATATATTAATTTATGTAAAAGGAATTGTTTTGCTGTGTTGTTTAGTCATAGTGATGTCATGGGAAATTTATTGGCTTAGGCTTCTAATTTTATTTACTGAATTAACTATAATATTATCCTTATGCCTTGAATTATTTTCACTGATTATTTTCTCTAAAATGAATTCAAGATGAATTTGTATTGCAAAATTAAATCTATTAGTATTATAAAGATTTCAAGTGATGACTAGTAAATGATATCCGGTAAAAGATGGTATGGCAGCTTCGAGGTTGACTTTGCGGGGGCCGTCTCTACCAGGGCCAGGGACCCCTGTAGTAGTGCAGTCTTATCACTAATAGAAATCTTGTCAATAGGATCCATCAGAAAATATGTAATAACACATGCCACTGTCATGTAGGTACTTGATTTTCTATATGTTTGAGATCAATTCTTATAGGATTATGAGAGCACCACTTTACAATTGAATGTTTGATGTTGATATTTGAATCACACCTATTTCATCCATATTTTTCAATATTTATAAACCTATAATCTTTATTGCAGCGGCATAATTATACCATTCAAGGCAAATTCTTTAATAAGCTCCCTTACCAGTAAAGAATTCTTACCAGTTCTCATCATTGAAACTTAGCTTACAGGCTTCAGTGTGACTAGATGTAGACCAATATCAAGCTCATATGGTCTTCGCTGGGGTCCTCTTGGGTTTGGGGTTTGGGGCTTGTGGCATTTTGCTGGTTTGCCACCCTATAGTTACACCATTGGTTTAGTGTGAGCCACTATGACAATACCTTCTTGGTATCATATCTTGACTTATCACATGGTTACTGGACCATACTATACAAACGCTAGAAATTATAATTTCTAGCGTTAGCCACACCCCCTAGCCAATTAAAACACTAGAAATTATAATTTCTAGCGTTTTAATTGGCTAGGGGGTGTGGCTTGGCCGGCAGTCGGTGATGAGTCACTATTTTCTTAACACGAATGAACTATAGTAATCACATGATGGTGTGTTTAGTTACTTTTTAAGCTTGACATACTGTAGATATGTGGAGGTGTAGCCTACTTAATCTGATATGGGGCACATCAAGCTACTCAAATCTATTAAAATATTTTCATGTGTTAAAGGGATGTCTGATCAAGTCCTAGTACCTATATAACAAAAATAATAAGACTTAGTCAGAGGCACTCGACATACTGTAGATATGTGGAGGTGTAGCCTACTTAACTCATCAATTCCCAGCGTCACCTGTAGGTGACAGAGATTGACGATTTTTTTTAACTATTAAATAAAAAAAAATAAGGAAAATATATGCAAGTACAATAAAGTATACATTCAGTAGTATTTAAATAAATATATTTGACAATAGTAATCCATATATAAGCTGCCAAATTATTCAATTGTTTCGAACGTTACTGACATTTTTTGGCGCGGGAGCGGTTGGCCAACTTTTTTTTTCTGTAAAATTTTCAAAAGGGTAGGTACTGTAATGATTACTTTTGCAAATTGTTGCTAAGGTATGTAACCTCTAATACAAATAACTTTATTGAGAAATCAATAGTTTTTGTTCTCAAAAAAACGGTCTAATTAGCAGGTGTCACCTGTAGGTGACACTGGGCATTGTTATAATACAACACCTGTACCTCCTGCGTTCGTGATAGCATCTTTTTTTCATGAAAAAAATATTGGGGGGACTAGACCTATTAGGAAAAACTGCCTGGAAAACTGTGACTTTATGAACCGCAAAGAGATAAAGAAGAAGCCTAGGAGTGAGCTGGTTTATAAGGTCTCAAAAGAAATAGTCTTCGAGTAAAGTCGCCGAGTGGCATGACAATTAGTGTTGATATGGCCTCTGATTGTCATGGATTGTCACCAATAACAAAAGTGGATCAGATTGATGAACTAAATAAAAATAAATGAAGTACAAAAAAATAGCTAAGTTGCTACCCATCCAACGAATTACCCATTGCTTATAAAAATGTGTAACAAATACATGGGTGGCGTAGATCATTTTGATGGGATGCCGATTCTATGACGAATGGTTTATGAGGTAAGAAATGGTGGTTTCCAGTGTTCGCTTTCGGACTAGATTTATCCTGTCAAAATGCTTGGCTGATTGAAAGAAAGCTTGATAGTACCTACTCGACTTACTGGGAGTTCCGCAAAGCTCTAGTAAATCGTATTTACAAAAATACCCGGGAAACCCCCAACTAAACACCTAATGTGGCTCTTGAATCCATAGTTTCCATTAAAACTAGACTATCAGATAGTGCAGCTCACTATACAGAAAACGATTGTGCGCAACATCTTTGCAAACTATGCCCCGAACGTAGAAAAAAAATGTGTTCTCAGGTGTAATAGGTATAGGTTTACATCGCAAATACTGGTACAAATTTCATGAAAAGTAAAAAATAAAGCATATATACATACATATATATGTTATCTAATACATTACTTTCACATAATAAAAGTGTAGAAAAGAAAATAAGTAATATTATTTTTATTACCATACTAAGTTAAAGGTATACATTATGCCCAGTGTCACCTGTAGGTGACACCCCCCTTACCAGAAAAATAGGGGGGGTAGAATATTTTTTTGATATTTTTTATGTTTTAAATATCTAAGACCGTCAATTAAAGCAAAAATAACATACATTTTCAGTGTCACAGAAGCATGGGAATTGACGAGTTAATCTGATATGGGGCACATCAAGGTACTCAAATCTATTAAAATATTTTCATGTGTTAAAGGGATGTGTGATCAAGTCCTAGTACCTATGTAATAGTAAATATGTATAACAAAAATAATAAGACCTAGTCATAGGCACTAAGTTGCAGGGTGTATTATTTTGAACAATGTAGTTCTCCAGGTTACATTTACAATAATAAAGTCTTTGTAATTATTAATACAAACCTCTGTGTAGTAGGTAGGTACTTATATTATAAATAATCTCGGCATACTTGTACAGTCAGCAGTGCGCGTCCGCATTTTGAATACGTTTATGGGAAGAGTCACTGAGCGCAGCATCCGGCGCGCGAGCCCACACTTGTTCCATCCCACATGAGCTGAACGCTTATCGATGTTCGGCTTTGTAATCGGCACAAAAGATGCTTCAGTACAGAGTTTAAAAGCTTGCATGTCTAGTTACCAATGGATTTACGCACACAGGAAGTACCTATCTACCACAACATTTTAGAAATTCCGATTTCACAAGTTCGTTAGGCAGAACGTGATACCGAAACCGACCATGTAAGGTTGATATGTAATTGCTTGCCTAAGAGAAATTTTGCATGTTAACCTTATGATAGACGACGCCTAGCTAGTAAAGTAACCGAAACAACTTGTTACGTGATGACATGTGCTGCCGTGCGGAACTCAAACCAGATACCTACCTACGAATTCACGTAAATTTTCTTTGCAATCAAATCGACATTATCTAAAGAAGGTAATACTTGTAGTAATACGACCTAGAAGAAGATTATTAATCACTCATGACGAAGTTGATTACTGCCATTTACTTATCCAACACGACTAGGTACCTAGGTATTATGTTTGAGTTTCTAGTAAATTGAGAAAGTTCTGTTCATCGTGTTTCCCCAGGCACTTAAATTGTCCGTGAAGTGAAAAGCGACGACTGGCAGTGGTAAAATGGCAGTAAAATAAATATAATACGGTATATTACAATCATATTTTCCATTCATTTAAGAGTTGAACGTTCCTTTGTCATTTCATTCAACCAAGTGGTCTTGGTCCAAGTTAAAATAGGACGAACTTGAATCTAGAAAGGTCACTCGTATTTCATAGTCCGTATTGGATAATTCCAATACATTTATATTTATTTACCTACCTACCTATTAGCTTTTGCCAGCAATTTCGTTTTGGATATGGGCTTAACATTCATACTCGGAGTTTATCGTGAACATAATTTCTTAAGCCATTTTGATTTTTCCAAATTTAAAACATCGAAATGGCTAAAGAAAACCATTTTATCGATTAATTTATTGATCTTCAGGATTACTTTGAAAAGGACCATTTGTCTTCTCTCTTGAAGCATTCCTTTGTCAAAATTTACTAAAATCTTTTTAACCGCAAAGCATAAAAGTTTGTTTATAATAGGTACTACTTATTTTATAATATGGTTTTTGTTTTACAGAATGACGTGTTCTAACTTTTATGAAAATGTACGTGTATAGTAATAGCATTGCCGAGTCCGTAACGGTACAGAACTCTCAATACCCAGGGCTATTTGAATTAGACATTCCTGTGTCGGCGCTGCGGCAGGGATGCGAAGCCGTAATGTGTGCCGCTCGATGATTCTGTTAACATTCCGCCACGATGCTTAAGAAATATTTAAAACAACAGTAAACACGGAAATCAAACTGATTTCATTATATTCTATTTAAGTTAATTGGTACCTATTGTGCATAAAAATATTTTGTATGACCATCTACTTTCGAAATCGGGTTTTATGTCTTCGCTTTGAGCCATTTATTGCTCTACTTTCTGCTTTTGGCCATTGCATTATATCCTGTTAGATCTCCAAGTATCTGCATCTTTTTTTAATCATTATCATAAGATCACCAGAAAATATTCTACACTTGGATACCTATCTCAGCCCGGAATTGTTTAAATATCTGCATCTTTTTTTAATCATCATCATAAGATCACCAGAAAATATTCTACACTTGGATACCTATCTCAGCCCGGAATTGTTTAAATGCACAATGGCTAAATTAATTATGTCATGCATATCCGTAATATGTATATGTAATATTTCGTTAAAACTCTGTCCATGTGATTTCTACTAGAGAATAACGATTTATTTTCCTGCTTTATTAATAATATATTTAATGTTATGGTTGCTTACGTATTTTTCCTGAAATTCTAACAATTTTAACATGATTCGTTAGTAATATTTTCTATATTAGCGTCAGCGGATACGTACCTATACAGATAATGACAGACGTAACAAGGTATATGTTGATTTGTTTATTATTAGCGACTTAATAAACTAGTGTCTGGGTGTTGATGTTACGGACTCACGGACGGGGCCTGGACGTGATCGCGGCCACCCGTTCGTTGGCTTTGCGGTTAACTCGCTTAGCTTAATAAATGTGTCAACCAGCCTAACGGACTGCTGTTTGTTGACGATAATATGAATCCAGTAAGTTATGTGTTGGAAGTTAGGTCAAGGTTAACGTTAACTACATTGTCTTGGAAATGACCCAAAAGTATTTGTGGGACTAGGTATATGCGCTTAAGACTAACCAAATCTAAAACAGGGTGAATTTATGCGATTTTAAATTCTTTTCATTTTAATTTAGTAGGACCTACTATACTTTCGTCGTGTACCTATTCAATCGATAGCGGTTATGATTAACAATGAATCAATATTCTATAACCACAAATAAGACCTCCATTAATTAAATAAGAAAAATCATTATATAATATTGATGTATGTTTTAGTTCTTTCATTCAAAGTGTGTGTAAAAATAGTCGGCTGGTACTCGGCTCGGGTATCTATCAGTACCGAATGTAATGTACTGCTCCCTAGTTTCTTGGGCATTGCATCTACAGTGCCGATCTGAAGCGATGTAACGGGACAGCGCCCGACTCGCGACGTGCCTCGCAATCTATTTCCTTCATAATGGTTCCAAATGGACAAGCCAAGAGTGATTGCATCAAACTATATTTAACAACATGAAGCCAAAAACTATAAACTTAAGATACCTTTATATCACAACTATTTACTACCAATCTATCAACTAAAACTTTACCTCAAATGTAGCTTTGATGATTACGAAATGGAGATATTTTGGAGCAGTCCAAACCATTATTTTAATGGCCTTTACTTATCCACCATCTATGATTGCGTATCCGTTTATGTCCAGATAAATACCTTATGCAATTGTTTTGAGATTAACCTTTCATGCAATGAATAAATTACGACATGCCTGCAAAATACGTATTAGTCGACTCTTTGAATGAATGTTTTTACGTCTTATGTTCTACTATTATACATTTTATTTTAACATTGAATTTATCAGAACTATAATCAATGGAAACATTTAAATCTGATATCGCATCGCTTTGAAAACGAATGAAACTCGATGAACAATCGCAATGGATACGAAGGATATTTTTTCAATGATATGCATTTTGATTCCATTCTTACAAAAACTAAAATTTTATTATTTATTTACTATTTGGTAAATCCACACAAATACTACTACAGTCCATTGTGTAATCGCGGTCTTCTAACCACCATCATGTATAACGTTCTATGTTTTACCTTCATTGTCATAATGTTCATCTTTAGAACGAAGAGACCCGTTATGAGGAACCCATTTGTGCTTACCACATGTTGCCTCGATTACCCCGAGCTATTTACATAACGTCTTCCATGCAAATGTCCGTTTGAATGCGCCAATTCAATTCTCCTCAGCAAATCTAGATAGTAGGTTACCCGTCATATCTTTTTGAAGTAGTACGCTGGTTGATTACCTTGAATGGACAAGTAGGATCATCAGACGATGGTTAATTGTTTCGTCTTACTGACGAAAGTGAAAGGAAGGGATCCTTTGATGTGTATGTCATAATTACGTGTACTTGAATCTGTTTTTGTGGATACAAGACGAACACATGGTTATGTTCCGGTAGCGCGGCATCTGGGTAGAGGTCGTATGTAAACGATTAGAATTTAAAGCAACCTTGCAGTAGTGAAGGTTATTATTTTGAACATTTTTTATTCTCGGTTGCGGAGCTAGCTAATATTTGCGTGATTTAAAACTTCGTCTTGGTGTTTTCGCTTCTACAACCTTTCCCGTCATACATTTTTACCGTTTGAAATTAGTGTGAACTGCAACCTCACCGTCATTAAATTCCATTATTAATAAATAATATCGTATTAAACATTACAAAGTTACTTGTCTATTGAAATACCTTCATCGCACCACGCCGCTTTAAAGAACCAAACGTGAGAACATGTATGGATTACTTTAATACACGCCGATTATGGTCAATTATGAGAATTGACAAATTGCAGTTGAAAGGATGTTGACCTTCGTCAAATACGATATCGTGTTTAACAGCTTCTCGGGGTTCTTCATATGAAGAGTTTCACACGCGTTTGGCCTTCCTGTTATTGATACCATTGATTGTGTTTTGTTACGTTCATGAAATGAGATGGGCTTGGGAATAGCTGAGCAATTAACGTCGATGTAACTATTGTCGCACGTTCTCCACAACATTTATTTATAACGTGGTTGAATTAACCTGTGGTCTGTCTGTATTCTTAAAGTTTGCTGTTAGTCATACACAAACAAACGAGTTAACGAATTAGGTACTTTGTCAGTCTTGCAAATCTAAGTTAAATTTGTTGTCACAAATTGGAATGTAACTGATGGATAATACGGGACCTCGGACGTGATGTTCTTTTTCATGTTCTTGGACGCTCTCCACGTTGCTCCGAGTGCAACATAATTCGTTTTATCATTACTGCTTCTTGTTGCGTGGAGTCGTGACGAACTCGAGCCTTCTGTCACCGCAATGTTGAGCAAACAGTGTACAATGTGGCGAACATTATTTTCGTAATTTTCCTAGCTTGGAACGAATGTTGAACAAAGTTGTTTTGTTTCGAGATTTCAGAAATTATGCTTTAACATATTGGCACATCAGTCATCGTCTGTGAGTGGCGTATACGTTATTGAATAGTGCTTATTGAAAAATACCTGCGTTTAGCATCGTTGCCGTGGTGTAATGATCGAGCAAGCGAGCTAGAAGCATGATTCCCGTTAGTCTAGGTATCGCAAGCGGGGCTAGTTTATTGGAAAGTGAGTTGCACGCTCCGCGGCCGGCAGTGTGAGCTGTTCTATGCTTTCAGCAAACAATGAAAATCATTTATTATTGATAGCTGGTCATAATAATACATTTTAATTGACTATATCTTCTAAATTCGCGGTCCTATTAGTGCAATAAATATAAAACAACAGACTAAGATAATACGGTTCTATATTTTAGTATTGGCAAAATTGTACTCAGTTAACATTTAGGTATACAATATTCAACCACAAAATTTTATTCGTGTCCATTTATAATTTTTGTCTTGTAGGTCTGCGACTAGTGGCTACTTCTGAATGTCGGTCAGTCTCGTGACTTGTGCTTTTTTATTTATCTTGGTAGTATTCACTCCAAGTTACCGTTCCACAATCTGTGTCACAAATTAAATGGGTAATATCAAATGTGTCCAGTGTACAGTTTGTAGCGAGACCCACCAGGCGACATGCACTTGTGACCAACATAGTGTGTCAATTTGGACGTCAATAAACCGTGACGGCTGTCAAGTTGCGTGCTCTACTGCAGTTAGACAGTTCACAGCTGCCATTGCATGTAGCCCTGGCGCAAACTACTAATGGTCATGTGGCACAGATCTTTAACACACTTCTTACTGTGCAATTGCCTTCGTAGACCATACATGTATGTAAATGCGCGTGCTAGGTTAGTAATGCCACCTAGTTTTGTGTCTTTCTATTACCGTCAAAAGTCATGAAAATGTTTGACCTATATACATAGTATGTACCTATATAATGAAATATTTTTTGTTAAGCCAGTTTAAATAAGAGGAGATTGACTGGTGTTTATTCAGGTTACTCGATAATTAAATGACAATGGGACTATCTACATTTTCCCCGTTGTTATTGTTTGAAGTCACGTAATGTTGCACACCTGGCCGTATGCTGTATTGTACGATTTGTACGGTACTAGTATTAGTGATTTCATCACACTTTACAAATGCCCTCTGAGGCTTCGAAACAAACTTACATTGCAGTGTAGGAAGAGATTACGGCTGTTAGGTAACGATCACATATTAGCGTAGAATCGGCTATTTGTCAGGACAGGTGTGCGCGTAGCCAGAGATGCTCGGCGGAGCCAACACTTTCACTCTCGCCGGTGCGACAGCAGCAGCGGTCGCAACCTGCCGCAGTGCTGCTGCGCCGCCGCCCTCGGCCGCACCGCTCTACTCGCGCACACGCACGGTCAATCGCTACCGATCACCGATCGGCACCCCGTGTCGATCTCATGCTCCACTGCGCATGGGCTCGCCAACTCGTTGCTCTGCTGAATATCGAGATCGTGCTGTGAAAAACTCACGGTTATTTTTAGTTCTGCCTTGTCGTTCGGTCAGTGTTGTTTCCCAAGCCGTTTGGAGCAAACCGCTGTTTGCTGAATTTTCGATTTCCGCAAGCCGCTAGTACACATGTTACAGTTTACCTATCGGTTGTGCTTCAATAGAATTAGTGAAGAATCTGGATGTGTTAAGTGAAAATAGATATGGCCAAAATCTAGTGTCGGATATTCAGAGAAAGTCGCAAATTCCGCTATTCAATAACCATGTTTGTGTAGTGTAAATATTCATCGACGTTTCGTAATATGTCTCCGCACAAAAAGCAGTCGCGACTTTTCGTAGTTAATTAAAGATACATCAATTAGGTAAGCGGTCTGAATATAAATTGTGCGGTTTGGTGCGACGTTTCACATGTGTGGGGCCCAATTTGGAGAGTCAAGGTTGACGGGTCAGACTGAACAGCAATCTGTGCGAACTGAAACGCGTGATGAGCAAATGACGAGTTTTACGACGCTTACTGTAAATAAATAATGACCTAATTGTACATACGTACACTAGCTATTTCCGAGACTGACTTGCACAAGATAAACACTTGTTTTTATCACCATCTTGATTTTTTATTAGTGCATTGTGTGCAATGGCAAGGCACATATGATGTAATTTAACTACAAATATATTCGTTTGTAGAAAAATGCTGAACAAAATTATTTAGAATTAATCAAAATGCCTCATTATGATGAAAGCTTTATTCATGATGATAATCAAAACCAACGAAGGAATAAACGGAGTTATCGTGTCTATAAAAATGGATTGAACCCTTTGGGTTTTCTCGAAAGTCATGACGTCTTTCATAATCTCGAGGAGAGAGGAACATCTGTGATTAAAAGAAACATAAAGAACATTAAACATCGCAATAGCCGCAAACCCGAGACGGGTACAATACAGCCTCTCTACCCAAGGTATAAAACGCCGGACATAATAGTCGACCATTGTCCACGCATAAGTGTGTTCGATCCTAGTAAATACTACGATTTGAGAAACAACAACTTGTTTCCTTTGTCGCCTTGTAAAAGTTTTGATAATTTGACAATAAAGCCAGCAAGAAGAAATGATTTGTACAGAGAGAAAATAAAGGGTGGTGTTAGCCTTCAAAACTTATTGGATGATGGTAAATTGAAGCATTATGTTTCCCCTGCTGAAGACATTTCGGTAGCAACACGTAGTGGTGGTTTGAAGAATTCGTATTCCATCGTTGATGCTCGGTGTCGGCCGGCGCCTCATCGGCGAGTGACGAGGAGTGCTCTGGTACCAGGCGTCGGTGTATATCGTCCAATTATTGCCGACACAGCCGCTGGAAAAAATAAAAACAATGGTACGATCACATTTATATTACCTTCATCAACCGTGTTCGTTTATAATTAGAATTAGAATAGACCAAGCCGTTGCCAAGATTGCAACGGGCCGTTGTGGAAGCTTTTGAGGGAGGCCTGGACAGGTCCTGCAGAGGTGGACCTCGTACGACTGAATATGACGATGACGATATAAATCTCATCGTAATTCTTGTTTCATCATTTATCTCTTTTCCACTGACCTGATTATAAAGTATAATAGTCCAATTGTCATTTTGCAGTTGTGTTACAAATAAAAACTGCATATTATATTGACACTGAATAATACAAATGGTCATGATTTTATGTTTTGTCCTGGTTCAAATGAAATGTAATTTGAACTCGGCTTACAAAGATGAAATCTTAATTTGAGAAGATGAAAAGTCAAGAAAAAACTAAAAAATAAAAAGTAAACATTTATTCCCGATAAGTGTATGTAGTTTCAGCAAAGTGAAGTCTATTTCCGGTAAAGTGATCATCAGGATTAGTGTAAAATGAATTCTACTTTGGGCGATGTCCAGTCACGTAACATAAAATGAGATGTTTGGTTAAGGAGGTAAGGTACCAATCAAATAAGTATGATTGACAAGCTATACGCGTAACATGATAGGTGGTTTCATTGCCGTGTTGCAAAATTGAAAGTCCGACGTAACAAGATACCAAATGCTCTATTTCCACAAGGCGAAACGGAAGAGAATGTAGGGTGGAGAGCTTTCAGTTTTTCTTCCTCGTTCGTGTCGTTGCGCTTTGTAAAGAGCTAGTGCATCTAATGAAATGCTTGATCTTGTATAACAAGCCGTAAGAGACGCGGGAAACCACACCATTGTGTCCATATATCCATTGTTGCGATAATGTTAAGGCCGTATAGACAAAAACTGTGTTGAATAATGTCTTCGGAACTCTACAAACGTTCAATAAATAGTAAGAGGTGACTAGTGCAATTATAAACGCAAATTTTCGCAATGAACACTCTTACCAATTTATTTGCTGTTAGAACACATGAATAATGTAGACACACGCCTGATTAATCTGTCTGGGCTGTGTCAGTAAATACAAATGTCATTGTTTATTTAAGTATTATGCGATTTTTAAAGATATCAACTTTTTTTCTCACTTTCGTCTAAAATGTGAGATCGCGTAATTATTTTTCACAAACATAGTCTGAATATTGGTGATATTAACTTTCACATAGTGAACATCTTATGCAATATATGAATAACTTTCGAGTGACTATGTTTACAGATTAGTGTGCTAACAGATGAAATCAAATGTTGCTAACCGACCTAGATATCAGATTAGACTTAACGATTGACTTTTGTATCCGACTTAACATGAATCATTATGTAACTCGGAATGTACTTAGTAGGTATACTGATAGTTTCAATGTCTGTACTACATTAGACCACAAAGCTGTTATCGTATTTCCTTTCTGTTATCGAGTGCGTGTCTCGTGCGTACGAAGGGTCGACCGAAGAGGATAGGGCAAGCGTTACCGAAGCTGCATGCTAAGTGGCTTTTTCATATCGGGAGTGTGTTTATGATGTGTATGACGCACTCGGTCTTGAGCCAGTGTGACCGGAGTGCGTCGGTCGCGTTACATTCAGTCGGCGCAAACCGCGGCTTTGGGCGCGTCCTGTTGTCGCCACGACATTTATTTATAAACGCGCATCATCCAGTGATAAACTTGTGTTTACAAACTATTTACAGATCTGTCTTTGATGTACCTAGTTGATAGTTTATAATATCGAGTGGTTTGTGTTGATAAGGAAATATATGACTTAATTAGTGCTTCAATTTTTGTGACTAAATCTCGGGCTTACGTCACTACCCTCAGGTACAAATCACTTATATCCAATTGGTTGATTGTCCAATATAATAAATTGTTGCAACTGGTTTTATAGGTAGGTATACCTACTTATCTGAAATATCTGTAAGTATACAAGAATACATACTTTTAGTCTTACATGATCTGAGACACAAGTATCTGGATATCAAAATAAAGCTATTGGTATTATTTTATAAGTAAATGTATAACTTACGGGTTCTACTAGAAATCGGATCAATATTTTTATACCATAATGTGAATTACTTTAAAATAGTTCTAATTTCCAATATGTATCACAGAACATAACCTTGGGAAGTGAATATTGGTCAAATACCTAAGTTATATTAATTCATTATTAATTTTATCCTTTTCAAAGTATGTCCCTCTATAGTAGTTTGATAAGTACCTGTGAGTAATAACCAATTCTGTACTACTAAGTCTAAGTGACCTATAAGCTGGTAGCAGATTTTTCCTTTTAAGGCACACACACATACCTGTAGCACCTCCTGCACGGTTATTCAATGTCGACTACTTATTTTAGTGTAAACAACTGTATCATTCTGTATTTATAGGTAACATTGGTTACACCAGCCAGAATCATGCAGTACTTATATCTTTGACTACCTAATGTAGGTATATTGCAAGTATAATATTTATTATTAGATCATGTGTTCAACAACTTGGCCAGTTCACATATTTGTAATATGGCAATTCGGTCATTCATAATACCAGTACTCACAGAAAGGTACATATGAATAAAACGGTATTAAGAGCGCTAAAAGGGTGACTGTACCTTGCACTATAGTACATTATTTGAAAAACGTTACTTGAGTCGTCAAGGACGTCAAAATTGGAACACCTCACATGAAATACGCGATTGTATATTATAACGCTCGCTTCAAGAAGGGACGTGCAATCAAATTGAAGTTGTCTTAAAGCTAAAATATCACTAGAGGAAATTAGGGGTTTTAATGAAAAGTTACATAAAATCGTCTGGTATTGAGTACATCCGGAGCCGTAAAACAATAATAAGAAAAACTTACTTTTCTTTTAATCGGCCCTTGCAGTTACATTATATAGGTAATATCAATAAATAAACATTCTTTCAATATAATCCGCATTTCACACCACTATAGCTTTTGATTAAAAGAGGTAATCGCCGTCAGTGACCCTCAAATAAAATCAAAAAAACTGATACAAATGAGGAAGTGAATCGACTTCCTTCATGGACATAAAAATCGAATCTGATTCGCTCTTTGAGAGTAATGAAAACAAATCGATATACTCGATCTACGAGTATATTATAGTGAATGAATGTTCATATTATGAATGTAATAGGTAGCTTGTTTGATAGTCTTGATTCTACTTGATTCTTTCTATACGGTTTGATCTCGCGAACATCTCCAAGGCAACATAAATTTTTCTTGGTAGACGAATGAGCATTACAAAACTATTCATGCTGGCTGGCCTTGCCTGTATGATATCATATTGAGACATTGAGCACGTCACGTATGTGTTAAGCTTTTTCATATCAGTGTGTTAAAGCTTAAAGTTCTTTTTTAAGATTCCTTAGCCAAATGGCAAAAACGGGACCCTTATATGTAGATTCGTCATGTCTGTCTGTCTGTCTAACCGTCCGTATGTCACAGCCAGTTTATTCCGAAACTATTAAGAGTTACATTATTGAAATTTGGTGTGTAGATGTATTCTGTTAACCGCATTATGATTTTAAAATAAAATCAGAAAAAACCCCAAAATTTTGGGGTTCCCCATACATAGAACTGAAACTCAAAAAATTTTTTTTCATCAAACCTATACGTTGGGTATCTATGGATAGGTCTTTTAAAATGATGTTGAGGTTTCTAAAATTATTATTTTCTAAACTGAATAGTTTGCGCGAGAGACTCTTCCAAAGTGGTAAAATGTGTCCCTGGCACAAGGGCGAATTCGAAACTAACGCGCCGCTCTCGTACAAAATGTTGGCGTTGAAGGAGTCTGCCCACTACACCGTATCATACCATGGCCGTGCTATGAACGTGTCAGACAAAAAAGTATTCTTTGTATTGAAAACTATGAGACGATGCCCATTAGACCGTTCCGTCACCGACCAGCACCGTCGCGTGCCATGCACGGACAGTTCAGAATTGTCGGCGAGAATATTTTGCCGGTGCCGGTACGCTCCGCGCACGGTGATAATACGGGTTATAACCGCGTATAGGGACCGTTATAAACGCGTCTCAAATGCCTTCTCTGAGTTTAGCAAATTTAATTGTACACAAATATTTAGATGCACACATAAGAACTTATATCATTTCAATTTACCTGGGTTATACCATGTTAGTTCCATACATACGGGTTGCATACGGACACCATACCGGCATCATACGGGCATCATACGGGTTGCATACGGACACCATACCGGCATCATACGGGCATTAAACGCCGTCGACTCGTTTCAGTGGGCAAAGCAAGCCGTATCGTATTACCTTCCGTGCTTGACACGTTCATAGCACGGCCATGGTATGGTACGGTGTAGTGGGCAGAGACCTTTGATTTTGATATTATTGTATCACGCTAAACGCAATGGCAATATCACCCACGTGCCAAAATATCCTTTCGCAGTCCACTGTTGGACCTATGACCTGGCCAATTGTTCGCCACTTTGATCGACCGACACCGACAATGACAAGGCCCAAGACCCAAGTCTTGTCGGTCCGTAATTTGTTGTGCAGTTGTCAGTTTATTGTAAGCGTGTTATGGTTGCAGAAAGCGAGGCTTGCGGCGAGCCGGGCTCGGGGCACCGCGGGTCGTTGCGCGGCGCCAACAAGCTGGCGCGGCGCGCGCGCTCGTTCAAGGACGACCTGCTCGAGCGCATCTCAAACATGCGCTCTCCAGCGCAGCAGCACCATCCGCCGCATCTCTCCAATGCCATCAGGTGGGTTGCTTGTTGGATGCCTGTCTGTCTTTTAGGTGTTTGCCGAACTGTCGATAGTTCTGGACATTGGTGGTCACGGATAATAAAATCGATATTATTTATTATCGATAATATCGATTATTTATTTTCGACTATCCATAGATACTATTGATATTCATGAGGTATCGATATTATCGATCGCCATACGATTGCCAACCCGTCTCCCCAGCGCTCTGGGGGAGCTGCAGCGTGGCGATTATGGGTAGAGCGTCCAGATGTTTGACCACAGTGCCGAACAACTGGAAAAGCATAAGGCGATAGGCTACTGGCACTATTGAGAGATCGGCAACAATACCGTTTCTATCATCACCATCCTATCGCATGTTATACAAATCTTTATTTAACTTTTTCGGCTAGTAGCATCAGTAATCAAAATGTTTCTAAAACGATTAGATATGCTCCGTTCAACTTGACTTTTCCGTGCATAAAAATAGGTGGATATGTGCTGATTGCTTAGCTGCTAATGACTCACTCGCAGACCGGACCATTCAAAATTATTGTTGTATATTATTTTTGTAGTAAGTATAAAAACTTCCGACACACTATAAAGTAATCACCCGATTGTCTATAAAGTTTTAGACGAATCTTAAATGAATTATACTCGTAGCTAAGAGCCATCTCGTCATATATAAGTTACCAATCAAAAATACCCCTCAATATTCCATTCGTTTGGGAGTTACGAGCATATAGAATAGACATAATGTTAGCTCCCCTCTTTGCGTTGGGGGTTCAAACTTTATTATGTGCACGTTGACGTATTAATAATAAAAAACCATACACATCAAAATATAATACGGTGGTGGTAAAATATTATTTTTCATTTACAGAGATATAAACTTTTATTTATAAATCAGGAAATTCTCTCAGTTTCTCTCAATGAAATATCGTAATAAGGATCCCGGGCCCCGCTACCGCCATCGCGCCATAGAGTTTTAAACAGAAGGAGTATCTAAAGGATGGCAACTAAAGTGGTCATATCTGTCTGGGGACCTTATCACATGTATCATGTCCTTACTGCTTAGGTCAGTGACGCGGACGCATTGAGACGCGTGCGTCGGCATTGCAGGCGTGCATATCCGATGAGTGTGCTGTGCTCTGTGGCGTATCAGCTTATTAAATTAAACAAAGGATAATATTTTATTAAAGTTAAGGTACCTGGGTTGTTCTTCTTTTTTATCGACATTGATCTGTCCTTCAAAATATTAATCGGTTCCCCGGTTAGTGATTGACGTAGTTTGATTGTTTTTCATAAAACTCTTGACAGAGTGGTAAATCGACATGCGAAGACAGCATTTCAAAACTTCCACTCTGTCACAATATTTTGCGGAAAGCCACTGCAGAGAAAAATATGTTGCCTAAATAAAAAGAAACATTAAATAGTCCTCTACCATGCCTCTACCGACACATATTTATATGATGTTTTAAAATATTTATTGCGATTATAATTTTAAAGAAATTTTCAATATTTCGAAAAAAAATATTTATATTTATTGCCGATAAAATATAGTATCCACTAACTTGATTTCATAATAATTATCAAAATAATTATGAAGTTGATTCCAATTAAATTACTTGTTTTTTATGTTTTATACCAGAATTATCAGATTTTAATTACACAATCACTGGAAGTCGTTAACTTAAACCACTACGGGCACAGATTAATAAATGCTACGGGTGCGGGTGCGGGGTTGCCATGGGTGTCCATGGGCGGTGTCGACTGCTTACCATCAGGCATCACATTTGTTCGTCTGCCGCCTCTTGCATAAAAAAAACTACGTCTGTGTGTATGAATCTCTCGAAGGACAGTGGTCTTTAATGAACTCGAATGAAATGGTTTATTTCCGTACGGCACTATATCTTCACCGGAACTTAGAAAATATGTGATTTTTCACGTCATTCTGCCCTACGTCTTCGCAAATATTCAAATCTTCAGTATTTCATTACTTATAAATGAATGTCTTATTTATTTAAATTAATTTGAAGCTTTTATTTTGACATAGAAAAGTCCGTCTTCCTTCTTTGTTTTGGCTTATCACGCCCTGTTGGGAAATGTTCATAATAGTTTATGATTGATTTGATTCATCTATTTGTACGTACGTGCTTACTATTACTTAAGGGAAAATACGCTGACGTAACGTATTCCCTTATCCTTATGGGTCACACTAATGCTATTGAGCAATATGATGTGCAGTATTTAATTCAGATTATTATCATATTTACTTTGCTGTTAAGATTTTCCAAGTATCATCCATATCTTAACGTTATCTACTAGTGCCATGTTTGCATGGCTATCAAATATTCATACTGTATTGTTTCTTATCTCATTGATAATTTTACATAAATAACCCCGTCGTTATCTTAACTGTCAACGGCGTAAGAAAGTGTCGCACAGTTTACCAGTGTTATCTCGGCCGGTGATGAAGAACAATGTTTTATATCGGATTTTCATTAAAGTATCTATTGACTGTGGATCATACGTAACTAACCTTTGTACTGATTGCGAGGGGCCTGCGCAGTGCTTTGCCGTTCGTGGCGCGTTAATGTAGACATTGCACTAAATGTGGATGTTATTATGAGTCACGAGCGCGACCCGCCGCTGTCGCACTCATTAGTGACTGTCCGCTGAAATCTCATTAGTTAGTGCGTGCAATGTTAAGTGATTACATTTTAATGTCCGCGCCCGGCCTGTCAGCGTGACAGAATCGCTTTTTATTTATTGTACGGCTGGTGGACACGGGTTTTTATTGGCGTTGAGGTTGTTCGAAAGTAGTTCGCTACGTGAAACGTCCGCGCGACTAGTGTGGTCGAGTGTTCTTTACGACTCAGGCGTGGTGGTGCAGGTGTAAATAAATGTCGAACGCTGTGCGATCGCCAGTCGGCGATTGGCTCAACAAACGCACAAATAAACTTCACCGGAGATTTGCCAACAATGGAAGACGGTACGATTGTTAGATAAGTAAACGTTAAAGCATTCTTTGTGTTAGGGCGTAACGCTCATTGCTTTTGATTACATTCAGAATAAAAAAACGATTAATTGTTATTGCAATCAATTCACGTATTCGCGTCATAGTTGTGAATGTTTAGCAAGTTAAATATTTCGTAATGAATGATGCGTTGCGCACTGTATGATAAAAGTGTGACATTTCAATGTTATTATCGCGATTTGGTGATATTGTATGAATTGTTATCTTTTACTCTAGTTCTTTTTTGACAGTAAAATGTAACCGCATTTAGGTAAAAGTAGGTTTGTGTAACCACGAGCGTTTCACCTTAGCACTCGTTTCTCAATATCTAGTCGTAGACCGCAGTTTGTCAAACAAAGGTTCCATTCTAATGGTGTGTTTGTTATTAGCTTGTCGTATTTTTGTCGATCATTCATGAAGTAAGGTGAACCGGGACCTCCTACTTGAATATCAAATGTAGCTCCGCGTCGTTTCTCGGCGCGCAGTGGGCTCCGCATGCAAAGCAGCTCATTTCGCAACACATTCCACGCAAGTGGCATTATTAAGTGGTCCTTTATTAGCATCCTTTAATACACATTAAGTTCATTGAAACGATGAAGGTGTCAATGTAATGTGCGTAGGCTTGTTCTGGTTTATAAACTACCTATTTTGATTGTTGCTGATATAAAACAGCACGTTTAAATAACTTAAATATCGTCTCATTTGCTTTGATACCTATTTTAATTTGTTCACGTATCTAGGCTGCTTTTGATAAAGAAATAAATGATAAGAGGAATTTCTTTTCGCAAGGACAAGGTGTTTATAAATTTTTGAGTTTCTTTCACTAATGATGGAAAAGAATCTTTCGTGTTTGTTATCGTTGAAGTAATGTCTGAGTAAATATTCACGTCAAAGGACGGTTAGCACAGGTAGATCGACCAAACCCCATAGCTACCAATGCAAATATGTTCCTCATTAAAACTTCGTAAGGGTTTTTTGTATACGAGGGGTCGTGCGTGAGTGCACCTACTATAAACATAACATGATGACGTAGATATAACTGTCTACTCTAGACTGCTTAGAAAAAAATATGCATGTATGTATTATGTAACTCCTTCATCTGCCGCTATCGTTTTAACAAATTGTAACGCGATAACGATATAAAAATAGCATGTACTTATTCTGTGAAACTATGCAAAAGATCCAATCTCCCCTACTTGTATATTATCAGTTTCTAGTCTGCTAAATAGATGCATAACATTAAAATAAACAAATGTCAAATGTAACATAAATTAGACATTCAGTCTCGCCTGATGTCAAATTTATGTTACAGCTGGACATTTTGTAGCATCTTTTAAATGGCTAAACATGATGGATTAATACGTTATATTATGTAACTCCATAGCATGTTAGGTACTTAGATTTGGTTATAGCCAAGTCAAATATCAACTTATTTTAATCATTGTAGTATTGGGACCTTACTATTATTCCTCCAGATCTATCTACCAAGAGCTTAATATTATAAAGAGTATAATCCAGGAATAATTAGGTCAATATACGACGAACGATCGGGATGGTTTGCGTTCTCTGGAGGTGGTCTACGTTCAGCAGCGGATGGCAATAGGCTGATCCAACGTCTGATGGAAAGCGAAAGAGAAGCCCAAGGCGCTGCGATTGATATTGATCTTATCTCAAAGCAAGGCCTTGCTATCTGGAAAACAGAACAACGAATGTACCTATCTTACACTTTAACTACAGTATTAACTAACATCCATACACGAATCAACACAAGTTTCCCTCACGAATATTTATCCCGTTTGGGATCGTCCGCCGTAGTAGTAGTAGGAATTAGTAGGTAGGATTACTATGAAAATGAGAGATAATTCAGCATTCTCATTCAACAGTTTCATCAGTTAGCTAGACGATTACATTTTTTAGGCACCAAACAAACCAAAAGTATTAATTTTTAATAATACTACTAAAACAAATATGAACTATCAAACGCAATAAGGTTGTTATTGTAAAATATCGATTAGCATAATTATGTACAATTATCAGTTCATTACACTATGCGTCCGTTATTTCAGATCACACTCCCCGCTTAGTCCGAAACTTCGGAATATGGGGGCCAAATCCGTCACGGCCGAGGAGGGAGAAGTCACGCCTGCCAAAGAACTGGAACGGCTAGTCAAAGAGGTTCGTTCGATGCCTACGATTTCTTTTGTTATGTGTACGTTTTGCCCGTTCATCCGATAAATTGCATCGATTGTCGCCGCCAATACGCCTCGTTTTTGCATTTACAGGTTACGTTCGGTTTGAAACATTTCTCCGATGTTATTACAAAAAGGAAGCTGGAAATGCTGCCGGACAATGGCACCATAGTCTTCGAGTCGATTGCCAATATACACAAAGGTAAATAATTTTCTTATGCGTTGTCCTGTTTTTGTTTCCAATACCTACCAAATTTTCCTTCTTCAAATGTGCTTGTATTATTTAAATGACTCAACAGGCGTGAATTTAAAAAGCGAATCTTGTACCGAATTTTGTTTTATCTTCGTTCAAATATGAATTTTTCTGGTTTCCAGAAATAAAACCCTACTGTGTGCGGTCTCCTCAACTTCTAAGCGCTGTGAAGCGGCTGTGCACAGCGCTGGCCATGCTGATTCGCTTGTGCGACGAGATCACGGCGGTGAGTCTGCGCGCGGACGCCGGGAACGAGGAGCTGGATACATCAGCGGCTGCGTTGTCGCCGGAGCACGTCAGCTCCGTGGTGAAGGGCGTCACGGCGGCCGTGGAGGAGGTGGCGGCGTTGGCTCAGCAGCACATGACGCGGCCCGCGCTCTCGCCGCGCCCGGCTCTGGTCTCCCCGAGAGCGTCCACGCAAAGAAACTCATTGCCTGGTGAGTGTTGATCTCTTACATCTCACAATGTGCCATCTTACACTTACTGGACTGGACTGATAGGCCTAGGAGTTTGGTCAGTGGTGCTCTTTGATGCCGTACGATGTTTTTTTTTTTACATTCCTCACCTAATTTGTGTATGATCTTGCCTATTTTGATATTACGAGTAGTATTTCTCTCCATAAAAAGCACTCTCATGCCATTGAGATTCCACCATACCTTTTAAATCAGAAGAGTTACTAATGCATCACATCATAAGTGCATAATGTAAGCTACCTATTGTAAGGAAAATTTAAATTTTTGGTAAACTACCTACATGTTTTTATTTGCATGGTTACTAGAATGTTATGTTACAACAATGTAGCATTTTTAATTTATTAGTCATTTTAAACTGTCTAATGAGTCATTAAATATCATTATGTTACTGTTCAAATACTAGACTCGTATATACACAATACCTAGACTAATATAACTGACAATTCATTACGTTAAAATAAAACATTATGTTTTGCGAATGGTTTAGATTTAGATCCATATTCCTAGTTTTACTTACTTTTTATTACATGGACGATTCATTTTCTAAAGAAAATGGTATGCTCACACATTATCTGGGTGCAGTATGTTAGCATCTTCCATTCATCCCTATCTGTCGTTGAATTTATTTATTCTTAGTCTATTTATTACATAAAAATAGTTTCCCTGTATATACTTATAACGAAGACAACCTGGTTGATATGCGTCATATAACTCACACCAATCACCTCATATCAAAATAAGGGTTTCCCTTCTATGTACTTAGGAGTATCAGATGATGATTGAAGGCGTGAATACGTTTGTTTATTGGATGAAATATTTTCCCACAGATATACCCCTGACTCCTAAAGAGCTGTCGCTGTTGACGGGCGAGGGAGGCAGCGAGTCGACAGGCGTGCGCGCCTCTCACTCCTCAGAGTCGGTGCTCGACGCACCTGATTCGCCGCCGCCGAAACCGGCTAGGCCTAACCGGTGAGAAATATTGCATTAATTGCGGACATATTACCTAATAGATATAGCGCGTGCGTTTGTGTTAAAAACCGTTTAGGTTCATAATTTCTAAATCACATAAGATCCAGAAGGTACAAAACGTCATTATCCAAGAATGTGAAAAGCGTTAACCCTCGGTTTTTATCGTTAATTGATACATGAGTTGATTTCCGCGTTAAATATTATCCTATATGTTCTTTGAATCCTAATCGATTTCAAGTCTGTTTTTTAATGCTTAAGTATGTATTACATATTATCTCTTTTACTTAAGTAATATTTTTGCTTATTTGCTTACAAAGCTAAAATATCATGATTTTATCGGAAGATTTTCAAAGCAAAATACATTTTCAAACATTACTGTATTTAGTGAAATTAGTCCCGGTATTTTATTTAATCTTGCTGTACTAGTAGAAATTAATACATAAGAGCATTTTAAGTATCACTTGAACTTGGTATACATATTTCATGAGAAAACATCATACAAAATACTACTGTAGTTTATTACAGACGATGACTCAAAAGTGCACGTATTTTTTATAAGTGTTGCTCTAACACCATCTAACGATGCTGATACATATCGCGCTGCCAACTGAATTATAATTAAACTGGAATTTTTGATGGTTATCTTATAATAACTGACGAGAGCTGATTACTGACTGAATTTGTATGTTTTGAATGTAGATTTTGATAGAAAAAAGGCTTGTTATTAAGGATTACTAATTACCGTAGTTTGAAACTTTTTAATTAACGCCTACGTCATATACTATTAGAATTCTTGTCTAATGTGCGTACTATGTAAATAACGATTTATTGATCTTGTTTTATATTATTTTATTACGCAATGTGGTAGCCATCCGGTACTGAAATATTATCCAATTTAGTAATTTGAAGTAAGTACGTTTCGCACTACGACAATGTTACATTACAATGGAATGTGAACGTAGTTTAAAATAGAACACCTCTTATATCCATTACTTTTATAAATGAGACGACTCCTGATGACATCGTGCGTATTATAAAGTCCGCTTCATCATTTGATAAATTTGTTTATTACCTGCAAACAAGTCTTCAAGGTTGGAAGACGATTTCGCGTGGGTATAAGATTTCTAACAGGTTAGATGCATTAGTGAGAGTGGAATTATGTTTGTTGCAGGAAAATCGAGTTGGCCCCACCTCTGCCGCCGAAGCGCAAGTCAGCCAACGACAACTCCCTCCTAGCGCTGTCCATCGACAGGTTGGTAAAAGGGCCTTGTAGTAAATACTTGTATGGAAAACCCGCGCTCACCAGCTTGCGATCTTAAAAGGTCATTGCACCGGCTTTCACTGCGTTATACATGCAGTTGCTAATTTCCCTGAAGTAATCAATTAACTTTAATACTTATAGTTTTTTGCAACATCGTAAGGAATTTTATCGATCGTTCTGTAATAATTAATTCAATCAATAAGTAAGTAACTTTAAAATTACTCCTTTTTGATCCATCTACTTTATTGCTATGCTATTATACAAATAAACACTGCTATAAAACATTACATTATATTAATTGGCACTAAAAAAAGTTAACTGGTTTTAGCTACAGGTTTAATGTTATTTATTGTTAGTTTTATTAGGTTTTGGTACAATATTGTTTAGTTGCCTCTTATAATATAACAAACTACACATTTAATACCAAATCATATATGCAAGTTGCGAATGTATTTGAATGCCTTTCCGTTGATTGCAGGCTGTCGCTACAGTCTCACAGCAGTGGTTCACTGGACTCCATGCTGAACGTGTCCAACGACGAGGAACGCAACGCACACGAGACCAACAACCACGACAATGTGTTTATAACTCAGCCTAACGATTTGCTAGGTATGTTACCGTTTTCCTCATGGATAGTAAATCGGCACTGTGTATAAGGATAAGCACCGAGTTCCACCCGATTATGAGAACGAAGTAACAGATATTGAACCTGTGTTTGTGCACAAATTAATGGCGATGGCAAACAAAATTTGCCCAGTAAACCTTGGACATTGTTTTCCGTACTCAGTTTTATTGGCGCCTCACAACGTTTTTTTTTGTGGACAAAGCATTCCGCATCTTCACGCTGTTAGGCCGAAGAGCTCACAACACCGAAAACTTCACGTATATCGTTCTGACCCGCGGCCATCGCCCCTCTCTTCAAACAGCTGTATCCTGTGCCTTGAGCTGTGTTGCTTAACTTTCCTAGGGGTGAGATCTTTCCGATCTCCCAACAGCCCGGTGCTGATGACAAGGCCTTCATCGTAGTCATTTGCAGAGATATCTATGTATTTCTTTACAGGTTTACAGAAATAATTTCTAGCGTTTTAATTGGCTAGTGGCCTGTCAGTGACCTGTCAGTCACTATTTTCTTAACGCGAATGAACTATAAGTCAGTTTATCAGTACCTATCTATGCCTCTGGCTTAGTTTGGAATAGATGGCGCTGTGTGGCCCAGTGTTTTGATTCGGTAGATTATCAGGACATATTGTTGTTCCAGGCGTTTGCAGCTGCAACAACGCGAATGAGATGCGCACTTCGGTGGAGTCGCACGAGTCGCACCTCGGCGCGGCGCACGCGCACGCCCACTCCAATCACAATCGGTATGTCCAACAGTATGTACGGTGTGTTTTACTTATTCTTTTGCCGCTTGCTTTTGTTTATCTGTGTTAAATTTGAGCTTAGGAAGATGACTTGAGAAAGATGGATGGCCAATAATAGATAGCCCAGGATCAGAATGGCAGTCACTCTCTGAAGGCCAAAGTTCTGCAATGGGCCGATTGATTTGTTGATGAGCTTAGGAGTTACTTTATTGGTCATAAACAATTGCTAAGCGGTATTATGACCTGGTAACAGTAGTGTACGTTCATCAAGAGGTGTACTACACCTATGACTGAACTTTCAAAACTTATCAATTAGTGTGAACGACATTTACTTAAATTAATACTATTAATAGTAGAATTGACTGGATTAATTCTTATAATTGATCAAATCCAAAACTTCACTTTATATTAACTTTGTTGCATTCACTTTTATGACATTTTAGTTGTAACATATTTACAAATTTGGGGTAATTATGGGTTTGTTTTCTTGTGATAGATAACATTAAGAAGTCTGGAAGAGATCGCTTACTAGCGATAAGACCGCCTAAATTGTACCACTAGTTGTCTGTAATACCTTGTCTATAAAGGTTTGTATTTGGTGCAATAAAGAATATCTATCTATCTACATATTAAGAATTTAAAATTGTTTTGGATCTGGGTGTGCTTCGGAGTAGCCCCTAATAGGCGACAACTAATCTTGAATAATGGGAATATTATAGTTTGACCAAGAGATCGATGTGCGTTTTCTGGCGAATGTATTTATTTAATTGGCAAATTTGACTAGTTGGTAGTTGCTATATTGTTGGCCTTGATCGCTTGTTTTCTACTGTTATTTAAGTTATCTTTCCTGTGAATCGTTTGTCATTGCTTATTTTTCTTCGAAGCTTCTCCAATGAATCCGGGTTTGTTTCTGTGGGGCACACGGAGATCTCTACAGAACACAGTTTCACATCTTCGTTCTCCTCGCATCACTACTCGAGCCACTCGGATAGGTATACACACAATTATCTATTGTTTTGTTTGTTAATTTGTCTACTAATGTGTTTGTGATTCCATTTACTATTTCATCTTGTTTATGTTCATCTGTGTGTACTTTGATTGGTTTCTTTCTCTATGTTTCGAAAGCAAAAGTGTTTGATATTTATTGATAATTTAAATATATTCCTCTATTTAAATTAATGTAACATTCTCAATAATTCAATGCCGCCGTAAAGACTAAAATGTTTGCATTATATTGGACACTTTTGTCAAAGCTTCCTGTTATTGTTTTTGCAGTCATTTTGACAGTACAGACTGTGTGAGCGAATTGAGGTGCACTCGGCAAAGCTTTGAAAGCCGCATGAATATAATGAATATGAACAGTGTATCCACGCACCATTCTTCAAAGTGAGTGTTCCTATCTCTATCACTACGCATCATACCGACAATAACACGCTCAACGCACATTTCGACATTACAACACACGTCGTAACACTCGACACTAAAAAATATTATTAAGAGTTTGCTTTTGCATAAAATCTTTCATATTATTGTAATTACAACAATACGTAACAAAACAGACGTAGCAGTCTTGTTACAGGATATTATGCCGGTGGGTAATTAACTTATCATGTAAACTGACTACACAATATTATATATGGCATTTATTACACAATACTACTATTTATAAAATTTTTGCATTGAAATTTGCACATTAACATAAAATTTTAGGTTAATGCGCCAATTATAATTAAATTGAGTTTACGATAGCTGTGGAATTACTGCTAAACATTTACTCTCCGCAGTCACTTTCACCCAGCCAATTAATAACTGGTCGTTTAATAAACCTTTGTCATAATGAAAAAGTATTCTTTATCTCAATAATTCGTTAATCTAACTGCGACAAGTACCTGCCTTAACAATATACCCGTATTATTATGGTCCTCGCCGCATTCTTTTATTGATAAGAATGATATGCGATAACAACCGGTTTACCATTTTTATTAATCGTTTGCATTTGGTCAAGTCTGCACGATTTTGACGGTAGCGTACGTTTACAATTTTTCCCAACTGTGTTCAAAAAGCTGTTGTCAAAGTTAGACAGTAAGTGTTTAGTTGACGCGCTTTAACTTGCGCGGTAGTGAGTTACTAGGCTGATTTTATAGTCACGCGTACGCCCGCGCGCTGATAAGTGCGGCCCGTAAGTGCACAGATGATCCGCTCGAAATTGTTGGTTAAACTTTGTAGTGATCTAAGACACGCAACGCTCGTAGCCCGCGACGCTGACTAACAGCGCGGGCGTAAGCGTGACTCTAAAACAATAGCGCGTTTGTTACATGCTCGTATGTACCTCAGGATTCCAAAACGCGCGATTCAAAACGCGTCATCCGAACAGGGTCTAAAGTTTCACGTGTTTACTATTTTGACGGTGGCGGGCGCGTACACGGCCAAGGCCGCCGGTGCGCTGCTTGTAAACACTATCGGTTTGCGTAACGTGTGCGTGGCGCAGGTTGGCGAGCATCACGTCAGACGAGAGCGAGACGCCGCCGGAGCTGCCGGCCAAGACACGCCGCAACATTCGCGCCGACGTGCAACAACACTTCCCCACTGTCGAAATCAGGTAATTACCTAATGCGACCTCGACAAGTCGAGATTTACTATCTCGCCGGCGACTACGAAACTGAAAATGCTTAACGGTGTTGCATGTAACGGTGCGCTTATTGGCATCACCTTCAAACGCTTTCAAGTACATTGCCGAAATCGAACAATCTATGATTCGATTTGTTCAATTGTTTTGTTTTTGACACCAAATATTGTTGTGCTTCGTGATTGCGTTTACAATCTTACTTTCCAACACTTTCAATTCTTTTATTATCGTAACTATAATGCAATTGTCGAGGGACTATTCAAGTATTAGTTGGTAGGTAGAGTTACGCTAATGTTTAACAAGTACACCTTTTACGTCTGTTAAATTTAACTTGACTTCCGGCATCCAATGCGCCCAACAGAAAATATATGAATTTTCATACATTCGGAAGTTTAATTATTTTAAGACTTCTTTCAAATTAGTCTCACTTCCTTATGTCTACAAAAATAAACAAAGTCTACCTTTGTGGTCACGTAATAGTTGAATGACCTGTCGACTGGACTAAAAAGGTCTTGTTCTAAAAGTCTAAAGCAAACCAATTATTATTAAAAATTGTGTTTATGTACGTACAATGCCCTTTGCTTAACGAAATACGACCTTAACAAAAAAGTATTTATCATTGAAAACATAAAGGCCGTGTACATTGCTCTTCAATCCACTGGCTATGTATGTCAGCGATTTTGTTGAAACTGGTTCAGTGTGATTAAAAGCAAAGCAACAAAACTAAACCATTATCGCAATCTTCGATCAACGCTACTTTTGTTAGTTATCTTATCAGGTTCAGTTAATTTAATCCTAGCAATAAAAGTAATGTTTTTTCAACATATTTAGTGTAGTGTTTTGATAGTAAGTGTAAAGGAGGCCTATACCAAAAATAAAATTGCCAACATTCGAGTTATCGACACACGACTGAATGTTTCTGTAAATGTAAAAAAGATGTTTTTTTTAAGGCAACATAATGTGTCGATGACAAAAGGTTGCAATTTTTCTTTCGTAGAGATGATAGTTGCACTACTTTGGGTTTTAAATTCAGTATTATATTTCAGGCAAACTCCAGTGTGTTCTTTACATGGCGAAGCCCGGCCGCATACGCTGGCCGATCACCACCCGCCTCGGCCCCCGCCACTGCCTCTGAAGAAAAAACACAGTCAGTATTTCTTTTACTTCGCTTTAATATTGAGAAAAGATTCAATACTTTATGATCCTTGAAACACTCGATAATCGGAACGAAGTTAAATTGAAAATTCCTATAGGCCGCATGTGATTGGCATTTAAAATGGGTGATGCACATAAAACGATATAAAATAAATACTTGTTCACACACTACTTGATCTGTCAATATCTTTTCGTTTCACACACTGTATCAATGGTTGCACTTTTCTGTATGTAAACTTGTTACTTTCATTGTTTATCATCGCATATATTTGTAGTACTGTATGTATGGATGGCAAACAATGCATCAATGTTACTTTTGTGTTACTCCTTCAACTTCTGGGATATTTCGTTTCCTACTGGGGAAGTGGTGTATATTGAAATTTATTGAATGAATGGCATTTGATGTGGGGTTATAACGGCATGTTTGTCTGTTGTGCCGGTGCGGCGCGGCAGTGTTCCAAAGCGTCGCGTACAGCGGTGAGTGGATGCATGAAGCGCTATGTAGCTCCAAACAAACACAGATGCGCGGACATACTGTAGTCACGGTTTTGAGTTGATATTACAGGATCACTCCACGTACAGACCACAGGGAGGCCATCGATTTGCTTTTAGCGGTTCACTATCACAGCTTCGTTGTCACTAGCCATTTAGAAATTACAATGTAGTTTGGTACTGTTATTTTAACTATTACTACACAAATTTAATAAGTCCTTGCTATAATATGATATCCGTTTTCTTCCAAGGTAGCATTGTTATGCTACTCGTAGATGCGATGTACATAATTTTCAAGTTAATATTGATTTTCTGTAAATTGCAAACAAATGCTATAAATGGCATGTTTTTTATAATTACCTTAACATTTACCTATAGACGAAAAATGGTTGTAAGTGTAAATATCTTTTGATGGATAAGCGCACAGTACCAATTGCTTGCTTATATCAGTCACTCGCATACAAATCACGGTTACCATTGCAAACATTCCGCATTATGTCTGTTTTAAATGGGCTTAAGCGCCGCTTTAATACGTGTCAGTCAATAACAACGGAATTTTATTCGCGCGTAGTTAATTACCACCTAAGATGATTACGTGCTTAGCGCTTCATTACGGAAACATTGTGCCCTTGCTCTGCAACATGGTATTCCAGTAGCCATTGGTCTGGAAATCATTTACATTTGTATTTGTTCTCATTTCAGTATACGATTTTGACTAACCGGCTCATTTTGTTCAGCCTTTGTATTTTGTTCCATTGCGAAACTAAAATATTCCAATTTGCGTAAAGTATGCACAATATCTTATTATACATTTGCCAGTATATGAAGTATGACGATTTAAATATAAACATAGTGTTTCTATGTTCATATTGTCCGTTATATTTCATAGAATCGCCCGTCTTTGGCAGTTGCCGTAGACCACAAATTGCTCGATAATATTCTAGTTTTACCGTGGACACAGGGCTTAAGTGTGTCTTGGCTATATCCCTTTGTTTTTGTACAGTAATGGCGTACATGGAGATGTTCGGCAACTGCAGTCACCCGCCTAACAGCGCCGCGGCGCCTTCGGACATGTTCCGCCATTCTATACACACATACAACTTGGCCAGGTAATACAATAATTAAATAGATGTACCAGCTTCATACATAATTTTATTTCATTGGACATTGATCTTGATTCAAGTAATTTTGATGTAAAGGATCATGAAATTGACCACCATTGAGAGCCAATAGTTATTAACACGTTGAACGCCATGGCGGTCACCATTTGTCCGACATTCGCTGAGACGGCCTAGCCGGAAAATACAATTTTAATGAATTTTCACTTGTCGGTGTTTAACGTAGTAAACATGACAATGTTTAAAAACTGTTGGCCGCAACATATAGATTAACATTGAATATTCTATTCACGCTGTAGCCATCAATATAATTTGTTATGTACAATAAAGTGTCAGTCTCTCCAAAGATGTTTGTCAATAGTATCCCTTATTACAGTGGGCAACACGCTGCCGCCGGCATGATTAACGTCCAAAGACACCAACATGTGCAACGCACCATTGCTCAGTCGTTTACCGTGCAGCATTTCGGCACACCACCGCTCAGGTATGTATTACTTAAAAGTGCGTTTGCTAGTCGACGTACCTGACGATGACGAGCAACTGTCAGTCAACGAATATATCCTTGAAATTCGCTGGACTGTTTGTACATGCATTAATTGTAAATAATAATATACCGCCAGTACCAATAGTATAACACAAATATTTTTTAAGCACTTTGTTGACATGTTACTAATGTTAATAAATTTTTCAGCGGTTCAGACGAGAGCATGGTTGGATGGAGTGGAAGCAGTCCGCTTCCAATAGAGCCTCCGGCTTTGCCGCCTAAAATTAATAAGAATAAACAGGTACCCGCTCTTTAATGCGTTATGTTCACACGAAAACATACTCTGAGTGTATATTAAAACTATGTGTCTTTTTCAGCTACAAATGAATTCTAGCAACGAATTATTGCCGCCGCCGTCCCCGCGACCGTCTTCACACAACAGCTCTGCTGATGAATCCCTTATAAATAATATGGTAAGCTTACTAATGGTAATAACAATTGCAATATTATTTTGAAGCTGTTTCGTTAAAATAATTCTATTATTTTCTGTGCCAGAACTCCGACGAATCGTATGTAAGCTCGACTACGCCAGGCAAATTTCCAGTGGAAGATGAGATGGAAACTTTGGCGCCGCCGCCCGCGCCGTCTCCTGTCCCGTCGCAGGTTTGTAAATAAAACACCTCACGTACATCATAAAAATATCGCACTTACATAATTTTACTACTACGGTCTATTGATTATGGCGCAAAAGAGTAACAAACAAAGATATTAACCGGGAATCTTTAAAAAAAGGATCAAATCAATGGGTCTAATATTAACTAATTATCATTTACAGAGAAGCGAGAGCAGTACGACGGAACCAGCGGCGTCTGAAAATGAGACTAATAACACATCAGCGACGCCTGCTGATGCGGAAGACATAGTTCTACAAACAGATATTAGCACTTTTCTCCTCCTCAAGGCCCCCAGCAAAGATGGGCCCGAAGTGCGTGGGGGACACCCCGACGCTCTTATTGTCCTCGCGACTAAAGCTACCAAAGGTAATTTCTTTTCTAATAGGTCTAACATAATAACTGGGTATGGGAAGTCTAATGAAACATTCGCATGATGAAACCAAACTCTTTTGATTGGCTGATCTAATCATTAAACCATGGTGAGGCTTGCTACGTAATAATTGATAAGACTGGCCCACAGTATGAAACTGGTAAACATGAACTTTCAATTATCATCTCTTGGAACTTTTCAGTACATAGTAATCGCCGACCCTTGGTTACTAACTACAATTTTCCTATGTTACTAGAAATGTTTCGTGTCATACATGCAATTAGAACCAACCCATCCAAATGTGTCGTCTATCATAATTTTCCTATTGACAGTATGTTGAGGCATCGCATCTAACCCCTAAACTTTCATGCTTTCACTTTACAGAAACGGACGAGTGTAAGTGGTCAATCATTGTTTGAAATTGGGCTGGAACAGATATGCTGGTTTTTTAACTACTGAGATATTCAGTTTAGCTTTGTCACTTTTGCTTGATTTGGTTAATCACTGTTGTACAGGCGCACTTGAGCCTATATTTAATCAATTAAAAAGCTTCAATATTATAATTAATAACGCACAGCGCTTTTTAAATAATATATAAAACTATAAATACACTGATATGTTTATATTTAGTTGACAATTAGATGGAATGCGTTTCTTAGCTAATTTCTGCACCAATGCAATTAGCCTTCTTAATCTAATTCTAAACCGTAACACAAATATTTGAAGCGAAGTTCTAACTTTGTAATGCGAGATCATGTATGCCCATTGATTGATTGTGTTTACTTGGCCTTCAAAATGTGTTACAGCATAATTTGGTAAACAACTTCATTTCGAGCGGTCTTGCGCGGAGGGAATCCTAAAATGCTTATTCTTTGTTATTTCTACGTATGAATTTATTTATGAGATGATATCGGGGCGGAGCGATGAGTGAATAAAAATACTCCCATAGATATGTGTGCTAATATTATTGGTGGATTGTTACTTCGCTCATCTACACTGCCACCTTCCTCTATTACCACGAACAGGCAGTCTGACGCTTGTCCAATACAAACGTTGTTTGTTGATGTATTTGACATTATTTTTATCATAATATGAGTCTGTGTTACTTTATATAAATAAATGAATTGAAATTGAAATAATATTATTTTACGCTTCGACATACCTATCTGATGGCAAGGAACTAAACCGGTTCCTAGCCAGCACCCACATACGTTGTTATTATTATGCATTTCTACTGAAATGACATTTTGTAGATTACACTATAATCCAATACTACATTTGTACGATACCGTTCCATCGCAAGTCTGCTCAAAAGGAAGTCGTTTAACCAACCGCGTTTTCCTTACGCTAATCCCGTCGTCCCGTGCGCAGACTTCGCTTACCAGGAGGCGTTCCTGGCGACGTACCGCACGTGGGTGTCGCCGAGCGGGCTGGTCGCGCGGCTGGTGCGGCGCGCGCACCACTTCCGCCCGCGCCCGCACGAGCTGCGCTCCACGCTCAGCCTGCTCACCAGGGTCGTCGCGGACCTCACGTGAGTAACACGTCACTGCATAATAGGTATATGTAAAGCCTCTAGGTATTGACCCAAACTGGTAAACATCTGTGGTAAACAACTGGAGAGGCCTATCTTCTCCAGCAGTGGATTTAGAAAGGTAGGGCATAGCGAATTTTCGCTCGAATTGAGCCGCCCGTCCGGGGAAGGACCTCCACCCTATAGAATACCGCAGTCAAATGACCTCTGGGTCGTGTTCCTGCCGGTGAGTAGGGTTTCCGGAGCTCGTAGGGGGGTCAGGGTTGGACCGACATGGCGGTGGCAACTGACAGGTAACTGACCAGTTACTTGCCCGTTGTCACAGCGACTTGGGCTTCTCTTTCGCTTTCCATCAGGCGTAGGGAAGCCATTATGTCGAGCCACTATAAAAAAATTGATGATAAAAATGATTATGAACCTATTTTGGTATAATGCAAACTTTTATTTCCTCTTGTCCTACCTATAAGTACATATTATAAACTGATCTCCCACGCTCCCAGTGTACCCCTAAATGTGGTGCAATGTGATATGGCATAAAGCTACATTACCTGTTACGAGTATTTGGCGATGATTGAACATAAACTGACCACAGCACAGAACGGAAAATCGTTGGGGTAAACGAGTTCTGGAGTGGAGACCGTAGTGTAGGACACCCTCTGGACAGGTGGAGTGGCGATTTGCGCAGGATGGCTGGCAAGTGCTGGATCGATCAAAGTGGCGAACATCGGGAGAGGCCTATTCTCCAGCAGTGGACTGATATAGGCTGATGATGATGATACACTGACCACACATAATAAATAAATAAATATTAGACAACATCACATACATTGCTCTAATCCCAAAGTAAGTAGCTTAAGCACTTGTGTTATGGGTATCAGAACAACGAAGGTACCACAAATAAATACTTAAATACAAATTATAAACACCCAGACACGGAACAAATACAACAAACACATAGACCTGTGTTTGGCTGATAATTTTTTTGTTTCACCAGGTTGGCCGACTTGGATCGTCCGCTGATGCAAGAGATAATGGAGTTCATCTATTGGCTAGTGGAAGTAGAAGAACTGCCAATAGCGAAAGCACTTAGGCAAATACTAGTCGATAAACAAAAACAACTTCACTTCCAACAGGTATGTAAAGCATATTAAGACAAAAAAAGGTCTGTACATTGAATAATACGAAAGAAAAAATGAAAATGGCTCTTTAGAGCATATGAGCATTTTTGCTGCGTCATCAACATTCGTAATACTGGAACATCTGATGTGGAACTTCAAGGGAACAATTTTTTACTATAGCATAATATATTACGAATGATGTGTAAGCAAAAGTTCTGTAGTCTGCTATCACACACAGATACTTCTGTGTACCAAATTTCATTAATACCGGCTTTAGTAAGTTTGGTGTGAAAGCGCGACAAACAGATGGCCGCACATATAAACAGACACAGAGTAATATTAGTAAGGAAATTATGACTTTTTTATATTAGCACGACATAATGGCTTCCCTACGCCTGATGGAAAGCGAAAAAGAAGCCCAAGTCGCTGTGATAACAGGCAAGTAACTGGTCAGTTGCCATCGCCATGCCGGCCTAAACCTAAGCCCCTGCTGTTAACGCGGCATACATCTCACGAGCTTCGGAGACCCTACTCACCGGCAGAAACACGTTCCGGAGGTTATTTGGCTGCGATATTCTATGGGGTGGAGGACTTTCACCGGACGGGCAGCTCAATTCGAGCGAAGATTCGCTATGCTCTACCTCTCATGATAAACACACAAGCACATTGTTCCAACAGACGAACAACAGATACGAGTACGACACGCCGTGCTACGGTACCGTGTCGCTGCGGCGGGACACGCTGCTCGACTTCAAGGCGACCGAGCTGGCGGAGCAGATGACGCTGCTGGACGCGGCGCTGTTCGTGCGCATCACCACCGCCGAGGTGCTGTCGTGGCCGCGCGACCAGTCCGAGGAGAGCTCGCCCAACCTCACGCGCTTCACGGAGCACTTCAACAAGATGAGCTACTGGGCGCGCTCGAGGATACTGGAGCAGGTACATTTGTTTTTATTTATATAACTAAGGTGGCAAACTAGCCTACGGTCCGCCTGATGTTAAGCGGTGACCACAGCCTACGCCTGCATCATCATCATCAGCCAATCACCGTCCACTGCTAGACATGGGCATTTCCACTTGTTCATCACTGGGCAAACACCTGGAGGCTTTACCCATAATCGCTACACTGGGCAGGCGCGTTGTCGCTCCGGTGACGCTTACATCGACCTGAGGTATTTACCTATGCTTTCAATGCTTATACCGCCACCAGTAGGTTACCAGAGCCTCGTTAATTATTCAGAAAGATGCACTACGGGCAGATGAGGGTGACTTTTCTGGACATGATAGGTCACTTCTGGATCACATCCCCCTGACGCATCGGTATCACACGCGCGTTGCCCACCCTATCCCCCGGCTGCCGATGCGGCACCTCACCGCACGAGCTCAGGAAATTGAACTTTTCTATCTTTATGTTAACCAATATTTCTTTTTATTCATTTAGGACGAAGCGCGCGAACGCGAAAAATACGCCAGCAAATTCCTCAAAGTGATGAAGTCACTGCGCAAGATAAACAACTTCAACTCTTACCTCGCGCTGGTCTCTGCGCTGGACTCGCCGCCCGTGCAGCGGCTGGGCTGGCCGCGCGCCATCGTGGACGCGCTGCACGACCACTGCGCCATCATAGACTCGTCCTCGTCCTTCCGCGCCTACCGGCAGGCGCTAGCCGAGACGCAGCCGCCTTGCATACCTTACATGTGAGTCTTTTACTACTAGTACGCATCAACAACTCCAACTGTACCTAGCGCTGGACTCGCCGCCCGTGCAGCGGTGGGCTGGCCGCGCGCCATCGTGGACGCGCTGCACGACCACTGCGCCATCATAGACTCGTCCTCGTCCTTCCGCGCCTACCGGCAGGCGCTAGCCGAGACGCAGCCGCCTTGCATACCTTACATGTGAGTCTTTTACTACTAGTACGCATCAACAACTCCAACTGTACCTAGCGCTGGACTCGCCGCCCGTGCAGCGGCTGGGCTGGCCGCGCGCCATCGTGGACGCGCTGCACGACCACTGCGCCATCATAGACTCGTCCTCGTCCTTCCGCGCCTACCGGCAGGCGCTAGCCGAGACGCAGCCGCCTTGCATACCTTACATGTGAGTCTTTTACTACTAGTACGCATCAACAACTCCAACTGTACCTAGCGCTGGACTCGCCGCCCGTGCAGCGGCTGGGCTGGCCGCGCGCCATCGTGGACGCGCTGCACGACCACTGCGCCATCATAGACTCGTCCTCGTCCTTCCGCGCCTACCGGCAGGCGCTAGCCGAGACGCAGCCGCCTTGCATACCTTACATGTGAGTCTTTTACTACTAGTACGCATCAACAACTCCAACTGTACCTAGCGCTGGACTCGCCGCCCGTGCAGCGGCTGGGCTGGCCGCGCGCCATCGTGGACGCGCTGCACGACCACTGCGCCATCATAGACTCGTCCTCGTCCTTCCGCGCCTACCGGCAGGCGCTAGCCGAGACGCAGCCGCCTTGCATACCTTACATGTGAGTCTTTTACTACTAGTACGCATCAACAACTCCAACTGTACCTAGCGCTGGACTCGCCGCCCGTGCAGCGGCTGGGCTGGCCGCGCGCCATCGTGGACGCGCTGCACGACCACTGCGCCATCATAGACTCGTCCTCGTCCTTCCGCGCCTACCGGCAGGCGCTAGCCGAGACGCAGCCGCCTTGCATACCTTACATGTGAGTCTTTTACTACTAGTACGCATCAACAACTCCAACTGTACCTAGCGCTGGACTCGCCGCCCGTGCAGCGGCTGGGCTGGCCGCGCGCCATCGTGGACGCGCTGCACGACCATTGCTGCGCTGGCCGAGACGCAGCCTTGCGTACCTTACATGTGAGTCGGTCACCACTAGTACGCATCAACAACTTCGCGTTTAGCATGAGGTATCATCATCTTCATCAGCTCTTATCAGTCCACTGCTGGACATAGGCCTCATAGGTTTCACCCAGCACTTGCCTGCCGTCCTGCACAAATCGGCATTCCACCTGGCCTGAGGTCGTCCTACACTACGTTTGCCTAGACGCGGTCTATCGGTTCTGCCGCTGATGTGGCCAGCCCACTGCCACTTCAGCTTATTAATATGGTGAGCTAGATGTCGAGGACTTTAAGTCTCTGCCGGATCACCTCATTTTGGTGGATCTAATCCAGCATAGACACAGAGCATAGCCATAGCCATTTCATATGTTTTCTAATAACACTAAATTGTTTCTTTTTCGCAGTGGTCTAGTCCTTCAAGATCTGACGTTCGTTCACATCGGCAATCCCGATCTACTGCCGGACGGTAGCATCAACTTCACCAAGCGGTGGCAGCAGTATCACATAATGGAGAACATGAAGAGGTTCCATAAAGAGTGCGTATTATATCATACATTTTGTTTAGTCAGTTGCAGTGAACGCTACCTGTGACACATTGGTTCAAATCACAGTACAGACATTTGTTTGCATGAACTTGTCTATTTAAATAAATAAATAAATAACCCAAGACATGCCACGCTGGGCCACACAGCGCCACCTAGCCCCAAACTAAGCCGAAGCTTGTACTATGGGTACTAGACAACTGATAAACTTACTTAGATACTTTTTTTTTTGTAAATAAATCGATTTTTTATCGATTTGTATCGATATTTGTATCGATTTGGGCGTTCGCTACGTATATGTATTTATTTACAAAAAAGTACCTCGAATCTATCAATCAACAGCCCTGGCCCCAGGCCGTCCATAGGCTGGATTTATTAAAATAACCCTCACGGATTTGTTTGGTTGTGTTTTCGACAGCAGACAGTACAAGTTCAAGAAGAACGAACGCATCCAGGCCATGTTCAACGAGTTCGACGACGTGCTGAGCGAGGAGGCGATGTGGCAGGTGTCGGAGACGATCAAGCCGCCGGGACGTGCGCGTGCGCCGCCCGCCGCGCCGCCGCCCGCGCGCACGCCCGCCTAGCGCGCGCTGCTGTGCGGCAGCAGCCCCGCCACTGACTAGTGAGTACATCACACCGCCCGCGCGCACGCCCGCCTAGCGCGCGCTGCTGTGCGGCAGCAGCCCCGCCACTGACTAGTGAGTACATCACACCGCCCGCGCGCACGCCCGCCTAGCGCGCGCTGCTGTGCGGCAGCAGCCCCGCCACTGACTAGTGAGTACATCACACCGCCCGCGCGCACGCCCGCCTAGCGCGCGCTGCTGTGCGGCAGCAGCCCCGCCACTGACTAGTGAGTACATCACACCGCCCGCGCGCACGCCCGCCTAGCGCGCGCTGCTGTGCGGCAGCAGCCCCGCCACTGACTAGTGAGTACATCACACCGCCCGCGCGCACGCCCGCCTAGCGCGCGCTGCTGTGCGGCAGCAGCCCCGCCACTGACTAGTGAGTACATCACACCGCCCGCGCGCACGCCCGCCTAGCGCGCGCTGCTGTGCGGCAGCAGCCCCGCCACTGACTAGTGAGTACATCACACCGCCCGCGCGCACGCCCGCCTAGCGCGCGCTGCTGTGCGGCAGCAGCCCCGCCACTGACTAGTGAGTACATCACACCGCCCGCGCGCACGCCCGCCTAGCGCGCGCTGCTGTGCGGCAGCAGCCCCGCCACTGACTAGTGAGTACATCACACCGCCCGCGCGCACGCCCGCCTAGCGCGCGCTGCTGTGCGGCAGCAGCCCCGCCACTGACTAGTGAGTACATCACACCGCCCGCGCGCACGCCCGCCTAGCGCGCGCTGCTGTACGGCAGCAGCCCCGCCACTGACTAGTGAGTACATCACACCGCCCGCGCGCACGCCCGCCTAGCGCGCGCTGCTGTGCGGCAGCAGCCCCGCCACTGACTAGTGAGTACATCACACCGCCCGCGCGCACGCCCGCCTAGCGCGCGCTGCTGTGCGGCAGCAGCCCCGCCACTGACTAGTGAGTACATCACACCGCCCGCGCGCACGCCCGCCTAGCGCGCGCTGCTGTGCGGCAGCAGCCCCGCCACTGACTAGTGAGTACATCACACCCACGAAGCAAATACAAAGAGGAGATGTCATAACCAATACTTTCATAGGAAAATTGCGTGGCAAAAAGAAGAGGGGTACGGGGGGACGCCCCTTTCTTATTTCCGTATGGCGGCTAGAAGCCGAACTACTAGTCTCATCTTCTTATGTAGTTTAGCTATCGGGCACTAGATTTCGCTAGCTATACAGGAAGACTTTTTAATCACTATCCAAATTTTTATATTATAATCTATGGCGAAAATCACTAAATACGTATTTTTTCTTTTAATACCGGTCAGTACTAAAATATTGAGAAAATAGCATTCCAAGTTGTCTAAAAAAAGACGAAATAAATAGACACCGCGCGCCGCGGGCGCCGCCCACCGCCGGGCACGTCCGTCCCCGCTCCTTTCATTCATTCATAAAAAGCCGCCATTTGCAGAACAGCAAAACACATAGGTACTCGTACCTACATAAGTTGCAAATTTTCCCTTCATATTTTTACGGGCTTAGGACCGTCAGATTGCAAAAATGCCTACCTACCTAATTTTCACCTTATAACTTTGACGCAATCGCCTATCGACAATTGACGAACCGCCGAACACGTTCTCAGCGAAAACTGTCCAATTTAAACGCATTTATCAATGGGTATTTTATTGGGTGACCCAATAGGTGAATACAATATTTTTCAAAGTTGACTTTATGCTCTTGAAATTAAACTAAGACGGCAATAAGTAGGTAGCACATTGTTGCAATAAGACGTATTTAAAAAAATTGAATCAACTATGTACAAATTAATTAAAATTAAAATCAACTTACACTAAAACTGATCAATAATTATTGGTAATTTAATAGGTAACTGTTCAAAATGCATACCATTTCTCTCCAAACAGTCTCGCACGTTTTTCCACATTGCCTTTTAATTTGTTAAGGACTAAAGTCTCACTTTTCACTTTATCAAATGCTCTAATAATCTGTTGTTTACGGGCGTCCAGGCTCTGGATCCCATTCACATACACACGTCTTTTGATTTCCCCCCACAAAAAAGTCACACTTTTGGAAATGATACGGGTGCCAGCCAGCGGTGTTAAGCAGTTTCCATATGGCGTATTGGCTAACCTCAAAAAGCCTCGCCGCGTCTCGAGTACTTGCACGAGGGTTTCTTTGGAAAAAGTCGAAGATCTCTTTTTCGATTTCCACTGGCCCTTCTGCATGTGAAGGTGTAGTAAATTGGCCGTAATCTAACAGCTTTTGGTTGGCAGCTAAAATCGTTGCATGGTTCGGAACTTGACACACCCTGGTTGCGAAGGCGAGGAAGGCTATCCCGCTTCATACAGTCTTTGAGCTCCGTTCAAACTCTCTCCACTTAACAAATGACACCGCACCATTTCATAAAACTCACGATTGGAAATGTTTGGAATACATCGCGACGGAGGGGTTCCTACTGCGACACGTGCGAAACACGGAAATAACGCGCACTATCGCTGCGCGGGGATGCGCGGGCGACTGCTCTTGACCTTTGCCATTTTGTTTTGGGTCGCTCGCTCGCTACCCTCCCGCCCGCTCCGCCCCGCACCCCATCTCTACCCCGCGCGGGCGCGGGATATCTTTCATTGATGTTTATCGCTTTGCGTAGTAAATTTTTACGCTAGAAATGGTAACCATGCGATATTTATAATTGGTTCGGTACAATGAATTTGTTGTGAAAATATGACCTATATTTTTTATTGCAGAAATGGGCTCTATAAACGATACCTAATGCCCAGAAAAAATTTGGATAGTGATTAAAAATTCACCTTGTATTATAAGGACGTACTCAGAATACCTACCTATTCAATAAAAAGTACTCCTAGCGACATCTGCGCCTTTAGTCCATAGGAACTTTTTGGATCATGGTGACACCAGAAGTAAGTAGAAGACCAAGCCTTGAGGCGATCTATAGTTTTAACATTTTTGTGACTATAAATGGTTGCTTTTATTACATTACATCAAGCGCACGACACTTTTCAATTATGTATAACTAAAGGAGAAAGGGTGCATTGATTGGAACAGTAAAAAATAAATAGTGTTTTGCTTGTATTATTTATATATTTATTAAATTATGTACATAATTATATAAAACACTAAGTATAAATACAAATTAGCTGACTCTGCGCCACGAACATCGTGGAAAGAAAGAAAGATTTTTTTTTATTGGCTCCACAGGTTACAATACAACACAACATACAACAAAAAAAAAACAAACAGACGATAGTGATTAACTAACAATATAAACTGTTGTGGACTGTATTCAATTTAAAGACCGATAGAGTTTCAACAGATTTATTCACATATACTTACACAATTTACAAAGTCACTTAATCAAACAGAGTTACTAACAAAGTCACTACTTAAACAGAGTTACTACTTGCAATCAAAAACAAACTTTGGGAAGAACAAATTTTGGTGTAGGTATTTGGTAGGAGTCCAGTTTTATCTATTTATTTGTCTAACCCATTCCTTTCTAAGGATTTTATTAGACGGAAATCTAAATATATCAAACGTAGGCATCCGCTAAGAAAGGATTTTGATCAACTGTACCCTCAAGGGGATAAAATAGGGGATGAAACTTCATTCCACGCGGGCGAAGTCGCGGGCTCAGCTAGTCTAGAATAAACATAATACACAGTTTAATTATTTTAATATTGAAATTTATATAATTTTTCTTCAATGAATAATAATCCGAATATAATCATCATCATCGGCCTATTGCAGCCCACAGCTGTACATAGGCCTATGTCCGAATATAAATTACATCCCAATTACGGACCTGGTATTTTGACATTTGTATGCCGCTTAAAAATTGCTGCCAGATAGCACATACTTTTGTATAATGACAATGAATCTACATAAAACAACATTATTTTCATCAAGATAAAAGTCCTTATGCATAAAATTAAAACAAATTTCAATAAATCCAAGGTTTTTGAGCTTGATGTGTCTTTATATTGCTTGCTCCCATTACGCACAGAGGTGCCATCTATCGTTGAGTAAAATCATTATTCGTGCATGAATTATGTCAAAAGCGTATTTTATGAATTTTATTTTAACAAAATGCGAATTAAATATACTTACACATGAATTGTGATTCCTTTCATTGCAATTGAATGTTTACCAGAGTAATTATTACACATTAACACACAACACTTTCATGATTTTCTTCGTAAAATGCTACAATACGTCGAAAATAGAAATAAGTCCACAGAAAGAGTACTGAGAACGACCGAGTGCAAATTAATAAGCCACGCCCACTAACGGCATGTAAACGGCGTTGATTGGTAAAATTTATAGACCGACCTCTAGTTTTTTTATCACTAGACCGAGATGCTTATGACATCTCCTCTTTGTATTTGCTTCGTGATCACACCGCCCGCGCGCACGCCCGCCTAGCGCGCGCTGCTGTGCGGCAGCAGCCCCGCCACTGACTAGTGAGTACATCACACCGCCCGCGCGCACGCCCGCCTAGCGCGCGCTGCTGTGCGGCAGCAGCCCCGCCACTGACTAGTGAGTACATCACACCGCCCGCGCGCACGCCCGCCTAGCGCGCGCTGCTGTGCGGCAGCAGCCCCGCCACTGACTAGTGAGTACATCACACCGCCCGCGCGCACGCCCGCCTAGCGCGCGCTGCTGTGCGGCAGCAGCCCCGCCACTGACTAGTGAGTACATCACACCGCCCGCGCGCACGCCCGCCTAGCGCGCGCTGCTGTGCGGCAGCAGCCCCGCCACTGACTAGTGAGTACATCACACCGCCCGCGCGCACGCCCGCCTAGCGCGCGCTGCTGTGCGGCAGCAGCCCCGCCACTGACTAGTGAGTACATCACACCGCCCGCGCGCACGCCCGCCTAGCGCGCGCTGCTGTGCGGCAGCAGCCCCGCCACTGACTAGTGAGTACATCACACCGCCCGCGCGCACGCCCGCCTAGCGCGCGCTGCTGTGCGGCAGCAGCCCCGCCACTGACTAGTGAGTACATCACACCGCCCGCGCGCACGCCCGCCTAGCGCGCGCTGCTGTGCGGCAGCAGCCCCGCCACTGACTAGTGAGTACATCACACCGCCCGCGCGCACGCCCGCCTAGCGCGCGCTGCTGTGCGGCAGCAGCCCCGCCACTGACTAGTGAGTACATCACACCGCCCGCGCGCACGCCCGCCTAGCGCGCGCTGCTGTGCGGCAGCAGCCCCGCCACTGACTAGTGAGTACATCACACCGCCCGACGCGCCGTTCAATAATATTGGTTATACCGCCAACAGTCGGTTGCCAGAGCCTTGTCGGTTATTCAGCAGGATACAGCAACAGTTCGGCTTGAAGCGAAAATATAATAGGTGGCTTCTTTACATTCTCATCATACATAAAAAAAATATAGTAGCATGTCGAAAGGACTGTGCCCTGATGTTAAGCGGACGACGAAGTCCAAAAGATCCGCATCACGCCTAGTTGGTGCAACACGGATCGATCACACAATAAGCGGTATCCATTCCAGAACTCGTTTGCCCCAACAGTTATCGGTTCTGCGGTTGATATGGCCACTCCAGCCCACTGACATATCAGTTTACTAATCCGGCTTAATTCATCACCAGCTGAGCTCTAAAGAAGTCCCTTAAGGAAGGAATAATCATCGAACCATTTGCATTCCTTTCTCATCACCACACGCATAAAAAGCAATTCTGCTGTTTTATGAAGCCCAGAATATAGATTAGATTAGATATTCTTTATTGCACACGAAACAATTGACTTAAAACTATGTATAGTAGACATTATGCTGTACGATATAGGCGGCCTTATCGCTATAAGCGATCTCTTCCAGACAACCTTAGGGTAGAGGATAGTTACAGAGAAGAGGTTAGGTGAGCTATCAACTGAATTAGATTTTCTAAATTCTTAGGTTATAGGTACCTCATGAAATTATATTAAATTGTGTTATTGTTTCTTCCACAGATAGAATCCCAAAGAATAATGAAGTAAATTTTATGGACAAATAAAAGCGATCCGCTCAAGATAAATGACTAGGAGGAATTGTGTAAGTTAAATGAATTGTGATTATCTGTCCTAAAAAGGCCTAATTAATATTAGTGTATTTATTCGTAATCGTGCGATTTCATCTGTGATCGGCATTTGGTCTGAGAGCGAATGGACGCGCGGGCGGCGCGTGAAGCATTTACTCGCTTACAGTTTCAGCGCTTTTCATGTGGAACAAATATAAACGAAATACGAAAGCCAAATATATCTATCAGTATTTGAATCGAGTTACTGTCGTCTTTTACATATCAGCATGTGACTTGAATAGTGTACTAAATAAACGAGCAACGCCTTGGTATTAGGTAATGTCATTGATAAAAATCTTCTTGTTGTCGTATTTGCCATTGGTGTCAATATGTATACACATGTACCAGCTTTGAAAGTTAACACTTCAATACATCGAATTAGAGAAGTTTGAGATTGTAGTTATGGTAGTCATACTACTGTTCCATTATAGTAACTTAGTCCGTCGTTAGGCATTTCTAATGTTCTCGTTTTAATGTCGGTTACATAATTTAACTCTAAGGCGAGTTTCAAATTGGCTTGTGCGTGAGTATGTACATATATGGAATGGGACAATTTCTTAAAATTTTCTGATATATGATAACGATTCTAATAATGTGACTCGCGTTTTGTATACGGGGCTTCCATAGATTAAATGAAATAAGCATCAACCCCAGATGACACACAAATAGAGAAATAATACAGACTAAATACATATTTTTATACACAGCACATTGTGCGCCAGCCTACAATACAATTGATACATATCATTAAAAGAGTGTGCCAAATAATCGAGTGAAAGAAATGTCCCATTACCGTATAATGAATCATTTCATCGATGTTTAAATGATATGAATAATGATAGTGCTTTATGCGATATAGTACAATTATTATTATAAAGGGGCATCGTGTCGAGTTTATGATAACGCTCTCATGGTACAAAGTTGCACGCAAGTGACATTTTGCATTTAATGAAGCATGGTATGGGGTACGCAACATGAGGCCCATTTTAATCGACACTTCGAATCAACAATCGATGATGTAATAACAACGCCCGTCTTTCTATTTTTGTGATGTAATGAAGTAATTATTACGCGAGATCTCTTTGTTGGCGTTTATGGATTTTGGCGTCAAAGCAATTTTTATCGTATCATTACGGTCATTGAGATATTTTTTGTATTCTCTTGAAAATAACATACAAAATCAATGCATACTATTATTTTTGATATTCAGGAGTTATATTTTTCCTATGGGTTGCTACCTGCAAGGAAGCAAAATATTTATGAGTGACATACTTTTGAGATCTATACTTATTTATACTAATCGTCACTGTTTGTGTCATTTTAATCTATAAGCTTTAGAGACAGTATAGGCTATGAAGCCGTAGATATAATGTAAACTTTGGAAAATGTTCAAGTTCACTCAGTTTGATATAGTAACAAATTCATGTTAACAGTAATCACATTTTTAATAATATATTGATAGAAAAAAATAAACAAATAGCGTAATCAGCATTTATTTGCCTTAAGACGATGAGTCTTCAATGAAATAGCAATAAATTTTTAATGGTTGGTAGAATCGCTGCACAAATTGTGATATTCATGTAGCGTGCCGCTTAAGTCCTGTACACACGAACGTTGCCCGTAATATGTATTACATATAACCAGTAGTAATACAAACAGAATAGTTGTTTTGATAAATAATACAATTCTAAATACATGTTATGTCCAATTTGCGTGTGTCCAGGGTCGTTCAGTCTTATTGACGTCCTCTATGCGTACGCGTAGGCAATTATATTAGGCGAATATTAGCAGTAAGAGTAATTAAACCCCAATATACTTATAACTGATCGTCAAGGCCGGTATTGCACGTTTGGCAATAGAATACTTGACTATGTTTTATTTTGCATGTTACTTCACGGTTACCTGAAACAATCCACAAAATTTGCATCTTTTAAGATACATTTTTATTACATACTCTGTTACAAAATCAATTATATAAACGTAGTGATTAACATAGCTATCAAATAAACTTGTTACACAAGGCACCAAAAAAGACTAAATTATATGCATTAAGCCGTTTGTATGCAGCGTTTTTGCACTTCGTACATATTGATGATTGTCAAATGCTGATAACTCAGAGACTATTAATGTTAGCAAATAAAATTTTCCACTAATGTTTATTTAATCATTAAAGAAACATTGGTGAGAAATTTAATTCCCATTAAAGTATAATGGAATCTATCTATAGTAAGTCAAAATAAAATATAGTCAAATAGCCTATTGTGTAATAGTATCTACTAATCAGTAATTACATGTTGCCAGTTTAGCTTTATTGTAAGACTGGCGGAAAATACGAATAAATAATAAATACTTCGGGTCGTGTATGGGGATTAAGGCACAAACGAATTTGTGACAAATTAATAGTTAAGCTAAGAAGGGTTGTGGGATGTGAAGTCGGAATATAAATTTCAGTTGGGCACAGGAGAGGGGCACCATTAGTTGTGTTTATTTATTCGTAATATTCCATGATCGGTTTGAGTGATAGGCACAAGTTGGTTGTGCTCAAATTGTGGAAATGGATCCGCGCATTATTAGACCGTCGACGACAGTGCAGTCAATGTTGCCTTAAATTATTGCCAATTTGTACTATCCGCTCCGTTGATGCGTTTGGTGTGCAATGTTCCACTCGAACCATGAAATATCACTTATCGTAGTTGTCACGCATTTGGGTTAGACAAACTAGTAACAAATACATGTGAAATAAGTAATCTCTCTAGTATAGTATACATTAAAGATGATTTGTTCTGTGATATTAAATCCGGTCAGAGAGTGGAACGCGCCGAGGGGCCCGGCTAAGTGAACATTGCGCGACAGACAAGTAGTGTAATACTGGTCTATGAATAATATTGTAATTCGCAACGATCTGGTAGTTTGTGTGTCGTTCAAAAGGGACGTGAAGTCCCATGCAATAAATAAACTAGACCAATATTTAGAATGTTTTACAGTGCTTTACTGAAATTATGTGCTGATATTGTATTTGTATTGTATATATATTTTGATTGCTAGCTAAGTTGGTAGGGTATGTTACCATTTTGTTGTCTGCTATTAATTATTTATTTAGTGTACCTTATATGAACGTTATGTAACGGTTTGATATAATTATTAATTGAAATATAATTAAAGACTGCCTAAATTAATTATTCAATATAATTGACGTGTAAATTAAATAAATTGTTTGAATTGTCCCCTAATGTCACACGATAGATTGTACCTACATTGTGTATGCGGTAGTCGGACGCAGGCCTGGGTTCGGCACACCATGGGTCGGCCTGCTGTGCCGATAGCGACTGTAGTATTTATGCTAATAGCCTCCGGGCGAGAACATCTCGTCTAGTGAACAAACATCGTACATATTTTTGTTGTATTAGCAAGCTCAGTATTATGTTAAAAACATGAAATGCCATAATGTATGAAATGAAATTATTGATATATTGTTTACTCTGCGAACTATTTTATGTTTATATTATACCTAATGTTGAATATTACTTTTAAGTAAAGTTTTTATAAATTACATATTATTGTAAATTACTTTTGAGTTAGTCGTAAAGTTCACCATATAATCTGAATTGCATGCATGTACAGTCTACATTATGTGTGTCAAGTTTTTTTTGTAATTATTTTGTAAAATAAATATAGCACGTTATTTACATTAAAATGGGTTTAATTTTACTATACTTTAACAAAACATGTTGGTCTATTAAATTTTCCTATAATGCCATTCCTTATTGGCATACTTATTGCAATGAAAAACAATATCTAGAATATCTTTAAGACAATTAACTATTAAGTTATTGGTATACTTTATGGATTAAATTTGTCTAGACAGACGAATTTATTATGGTCAGGGGCAGCGCAGACGACAGACTATCCGTGACGCACTTTTTGCAATTATATGCAGTAACGCACACGACGCGCAAAAATCTGGCGCGGATATTTCACAGACTCAACGCACACGACGCACATTCATTCTGTTGGCAGACCTAGACGCTCTTTTTAAATGTCTCAGACGCAGACTATCGCACAAAAAGTGTGCCGTCTGCGCTGTACCTCATGGAAACAACTTTTTACATACATACTTAAGTACATATTAGAGACCCCGCAGACCACAGACTTTCTATCGGCCGATAGTTTGGTCGGGCTCATAATCAGTATGAAGATGTATCCAAGTCCGCATAGGTACTACAACGATTTGATATCGGCTGATCTTCTTTCGATTATGAGCCCGACCAAACTATCGGCCGACAGAAAGTCTGGTTTGCAGGGTCTCTAATAAGCATTTTTGTAGTTGCAGTGAGCGTATCGTTATTAACCCTTTTGTATCAACAGTACAAAATAATGGCCGGTTTTTATTTAAACTTTATTATTATTTACACTGTAATTCAAATATAATCAGACCAGCGTGACATCCACGCTTCTTTTGTTCTGTTATTGTTATCATAACAAATCCTCCAAAATAATATGTCAGTCAAGGTGTTATTGACTTATCAAAATGAGATATGCGTATTTTCGAGGGCGATTGTAAGTAGATGTCATTAATTTGAAAAAATCGTTTGCGAAACAATTGATTATAATATCGGTGGTGCTAATAAGGTGTAGATAACCCCCAGGAGGTTATCTCTGTATTTAGGTGTTCATAGATAAATATACACTTAATTTCGAAACCCATGCGCGTTTTAGAATGGTTATCTGTCTAAATAGGCGATAGATAGTCTATCCCATACCTAGGTGTTGGTCCTTAAATACGCGAGCGGTAAAGATGGGTGTACAGTGTGGCGATATAGGGTGGAAGACTTACTCGTTGAGAAGCAGTTCTACGCCAACCATGTACTCTGCAGTACTACTGTTGTCAGCATTATTTGTTGCTGTTAACGGCGCTCCAATATCGGAGGATGGGGATCTCAGTAAAATAGAATATTTTGGAAATAATGGTAAGAGTTTTGATATTAATGGCTATAATTTTTTGTTGCTTATAAAACAGCATAAGTTCAAAGGCTGGTTCTTACGATTTCAATAGACCGTGACACTGGGACATCACAAGTCTATTAAGTAAAAAAAAGATATATCTATTCTTGGCATAGCTGAGTATACTTCGTGGCATATTAACGACCAGTTTGGAAGTGAAATCTCTGAAACACTGGTCGAGGGATCCTCGCACAGTACAAAGATTTTTATGCATGAGGGATTTCAGTTTGTATTGGGGTAGGTGCTATGTAGGTATAATAATATTATATATTTTAGCAGTTTCTCAGTTGTCTAGTGCCCAAAGTTACAAGCTTCGACTTAGTTTGGGACTAGATTGCGCTGTGGCATTTTTATTTATTTCACTATATGAATAATTATCAACATTATTACTATGTAACTCTATTATGTACCTAATTGGTAGTTGGCGAAGAAGGTGAGCATTTCGAGGGCGACATGCTACTGACTCCTGCGCAGCACCGCGCCTTGTACGATGCGTCGCTGCAGCGCAACGGGCTGACCAATACCACCAAGCGCTGGCCAGATGCCACAGTCGTTTACTATATTGAAGAAGACGACTTTGGTTAGTTTTAATTTAACAAATAATTTATCATACCCATTTTTTAGGGTAGATAATATTGGTAGACGGTAACCGTTGGCACTGCCTACTGTGAGAAATTCTCTTGCAAAAGACGAAATAATAATAATAATAGATAATATCAATTTATTTATGTACGTGTCTAAAATGTTATCTATCGACAAAAACCCAGACAAAGGGTGGTAACATCCTTTCCCCCTCTGAATGGGAGCCATTATTATAAAGTGTAGGTACCATAATACTAGGTAGAGTACCCACCCCTAAGTTGGTCAAAGACAGACAGAGACTTGGAAAATAATATTATCTACTTGCTTTTTTTATACAGATGAAGATCAAGTCAAAATGATTGAAGAAGGAATGGAAGATATTGCCAATAAGTCGTGTATAAAATTTGTTCCTAGGAAGTCTGAAGATGAACAGGCTGTCAAAATTCGGGTAAGATGAAAGCATAATAAAGGCCCTATCACACTAGCGAGTAGTAGCGAGTTGCGAGCGAGTTAAAAGCGGGGCGAGTGCGTAGCGATCTCGCCGCGAGGACGCCGCGTGCGCAACTAATAGAGTTGTCGAATCCATTCTGTTGCTGTTATTGAATCTCGCTGTGCACCCGCGGCGACCGCGCTGAGTATCCGCGGCGTCTTCGCCGCGCGCGCGCATGTTGCGAACTTTCGGCGTGCCGCTCTCGCCCCGCTCTCAACTCGCTCGCAACTCGCTCGCAACTCGCTCGCAACTCGCTCGCAACTCGCTCGCAACTCGCTAGTGTGATAGGGCCCTTAGTGCGCGCAGACAAAGGCACTGGAAAATCAACCATAAAATCTTTTATTATGTGCTTATGAAAATCAGTCGTCTTCAGGATGATGTTGATGATGATCGGATTATGAGAATGAAGGATCTGAAATTGCACCTGTATGTTGTGTACCTTAGACACTTGGGAGCACTATAATAGCTTTCAGGCTGCGTGAAAATTGGCAGCTGTGTTTTATGTATTAATTTTATAAAGCCTAGCATAGAAATAAATGACCAAGCAAGTCTGTTGTAAAATGGAAGACCATTAGACCAAGAGGTCTAATGAAACGGAACTTCGAAAATGAGGTACTGTGTAATGTAAACTTTTTGCATAAAAATTCAGGTAGATTTATGAACAGAAGATCCGAAAGTCGTTCAAAAGTCGTTCGACCGATATGGAACATCTGTATCACAAAGAATACAAGATATAGGTATACTTAGACGTCGATCAGATAGATAGATCCTAAGCCACACACGACTTTTTGACTTTCACTTTACATTAAAACGTGGATGAGGTAGGTAGTTAGGTACCTAGTAGGTAAGTAGGTATTTATTTTATCTCAGTGTTATTATTTTATTGCTAAACATGTCTAAATAAAATGACTCCGAATCTGAGTGCATTAAATACAAAAGCTGCTTTAGTTCACTAATCATTAAATATTATAAAGTCATCGTCATCGTTTATGTGGTTCCCCGAGCATTGTAAACACGTCATTGGACCTGCGCCTTAATTCTAAGACCTTCGCTTTATTTTTATGGGTTACAAAATAGAACTCTTAAGGTTACAGGTTTCATACCTTATAACCAATTATTATGAATCTACGTTTGCACTTAATATGTAGTTATGCTCTTAATTCATAATTATTTACTTCGTTAGTCTTAATATTGTCGTCGTCTTTCTACGAGACCATTGACCAAAACTCCTACCAACTTCTAGGGTTCGACAAATGCATGTAGCTCAACTGTCGGATTCAGCACTCCGGACGACGATGGCAATATCCATCAGGTACTAAACCTGGCTAAAGGCTGCTTCAGGCACGGCACCATAGTGCATGAGATGCTGCACACTCTCGGCTTCTACCACATGCACAGCTCTTACGATAGGGATGAGTTCGTCAAAATCGTATGGGAAAATATTGTAGATGGTAAGTCGTATTTTATTAGCATGATCTTTTTATCTTTTGAGTTTTTTTGAGTACCTATCTAGTGAATCACTGGTTTAATTTCTATCATTGCAAACTTGAAAACAACGTTGTAGAAATAATGAATACTTACATGGTGGTGTAGAGTAAATGTTGGTAAACTTTTTGATTTACTTTTAGCTGCAAGGCATAACTTTGAGAAATATACGAAAGACTCTGTGTCAGACTTCGGAGTGACTTACGACTACAATAGTGTAATGCACTATCCATCGACAGCGTTCAGCAAAAATGGAGAGAAGACTATCATCACATTAAAGGTAATTGGGAATCTTTTGCCACGAAGTTCAATCTTGCACTATAATTAGGGTTGCCATAAGTGTGAGGACTCAGACCGGGACAAGCCAAGAAAAACTAGTAAAGGTAGAAAAAAAAAGCTCTAATACAACAATAGCTAACTTTAAAGGTTTAGTCCTTGCCTAAACACTAAACAAGTTTTAACTCATTCAATTCCGTATGGCAACCCTAACTATAATGCATTTTAACAGTTCACATGAAATACGCCTGGATATAATGGAGCTTCAATATTTATTGATGTTTCTTTGAACTTCTGTCTGCTACTGTAACTGTATTGTAATTATAGATCATTTTTGCGTACCTACCGTTTTTTATGGATCCTCTAAAAACGGTAAATAAAATCAGCTGAAAATTAATACTTTGATAATTTAAAAATCCACATTACATTGTTCTTGTTTCCAGGAGGACGTAACTATAGGACAAAGAATTGGGTTATCCAAGGGAGACATTCTCAAGCTTAACAGAATGTACTGCGAGCAAAAATAGGAACGCTCATTTTGCAATACAGCATTAAATTGGATAATAATTGTTTATGCAGGGTGTTTGGTGCATCGTGTGCCAAATTAAAATCACTCATTGGAGGGGTCTAACCCTTCACGCCCTAAAGCCTTGGCCCTACCAATTTTTTTTTCTGAACTAAAACTAATTTAGGTGAAAATTTACGAATGTCTACACTTACATTTTAATTTATAGGAAACTATTATAATTCTAGCCTAAATTTTCTCTTAAATCTTCCGGAATTGTAATAGTGTAACGCTTCTATCGAAACTAAAATCACTCACCTGACATCTAGATTTTTTAAATTGCCTACCAAAGTTTATTTGGGATATCACTGCCTCTGTAACCTAACGTAGGTACCTATGTGCTAGTTCAGTGAAATTCATGATTCGTTCAGTTGTTCCATTATCGTTATGTTTTGTTTTTCTTTGTTACGGTCGATAATAACGTTCTAAGGGTAAAACAAATGTTTTAAATTGCTTTTATAAGTAAACCCTACATTAAAAATTGTAAATTATTGCCTGCATAGTGAGTGTAATTAAGGCAAACATTTGTTTATATGACACCTGTTGAATATAGGAAAAATGCGACTTCGTACAGAAAAATTGCTAAATTGATATTGATGAAAATTGTTACTTTTCATAGCGTTTAACACACCATTAGAAAGAGGACACTCCAGAGATATTATCATTAAATTCGAAGAGCACGATTACTTTTAGTTTCTTTTTATTGATATCAAAAGTTGAGGTTCAAGTTTATAAAGACGAGCAGTTGGTTTGTCCGAGGGAGACTTTATCAAGCTGAACAAAATGTACTGCGGGTAGGTAATAATAGAAGATACACTATTATCTATATTGCACCTGAATACCTTTTTATAATATTAAATTACTTATGTTTTAAATCATTACATATCATAAAACAGTAAAAAGAGCGTCTGCACGTTGAATATTTTTATATAAAAATATTGGGGTGTAATCAAGGCAGGAAAGTATAGCCCCAGTTTACCGGCCAACTGAGTTTTGACGTGTCTCTCTAAACACTTGACATTGGCGAATTATCCGCGTTAACTTATACGCGTGATAGAGTCCATATACAAAAAAAGGAAGAGAAATAGAGTAATCCTTCTCCAAATCTCCAAAATTACTCGACGGATTTAAATAAATCTATTTTTGATTTATATTTATAAGAATTTTGGAAACTCTGACACATGATGGAGAAACGCAATTGACCAGCTAATCTACACACAGGGCATTTAAAATGGCGCCTTAAAAACATCATTATCTTAAAGTCCACGTGAATGTAGTCGCTTACAAGTTTACAACATGGAATGAGGTGTGTCTGAAAAATGTTATATAATAATAAACTAACTTTTTTACAAAATATGTCTTTTTTTTCCACCAACCTTCACCCATACGCATCATAGTTCAAGTAACCGCCTAGATTGTCCCACAAAATTTCTGTATTACCTATATTTTTCTGTTTTTTTATTTTGAATTTTGTGCAGATTTTGTGAATAAAATATCTACTTACCTATAACTTCACGATAAAATGTTAATAAGTAAAACATTTTATTTATAACTTTCTCCTCCATTGGGTTGAAAGAAGAGGCCTATACTCAGCAGTGGGTAGATGTGGGCTGAACTGATGATGATGATCTCCTCCATACGGAGATATATAAAAATATACATGTTGCTTAATATTTAAGTAGTTTAATTTTGAGTCGAGAAAAAATGTACATCAGGTAGGTAAATTACTTTCTTCTAATTTTAGTTTTTATTGAGCTTTCATAAGGCACTTAGTAAGGTAGGTAGTTTCTACTGCTAGTCGAATTACTTTACACGGCTTATTAAACTGGATCTAACAAAGCGGCAACTAGCGTAACAGTAGCGTGAAATGGATTAATCTTATTTTACGTCAGTGATTGTGAGAAAAATTAAAGGTCCCTGACTTTCATGTGTAGGATCTATCCTGATAGACGAAGGAAAAAATAATGATGAAAAAGGAAATATAATAAAAAAAAAGAATGTTATCGTCTCAACCGTTTAGTAAGCCATCATATAAAGTAGATACCTGTCGAACACAATTCAATAATCATTGGCCTTGGCTCCTAATCATAACTGTGAACAAGAGAAATCCAAAATAGGTATAGCGAACAAGGGTTCGATCAGGCAATCCCTCTCTATTTCCCTGATGCAACCTATTCAGCTATACAAGGCCATGAAATCTGTACACAACCTGATTTTCACGCGTTTCAATGATTATGATGTAGATAAATGGTTCGACACCTGTTCTATTGGCATTGAATAGCATTGCAGAATGTGATACTAAGATTGTATAATGGGCTCAACACAATTTTTATTCAAGCGTTTAGCATTTCAAAATCATGTTTACAGTGAGATTGAATTAGATCCATTTAATTAGATACACATTAGATATGGTTCTAATTTAATGAATATAACAAATTTCATGGAAAATCGTGGATAATACGTGGTACTAAAGTTATTTATTTAATTCTATGGAACGGGATACTGAGAGTCTGCATTTGAAATAGGTAGGTATGTAGGTTCACCGACTTGTACCTAAATTTAGTACCTAAGTTTATGCTGACTTGTACATATTCTTTTAAAGACATAATCAAAATTAAAGTCCTCATTTCTCACCATTATAGAACGTAGATAGTTGTACCTACCTACTAGACATAAACTTAGTATCTAATATTGAATTATTTTCTAGCCAATGGCTACTAGCCAATCGAAAGCTGATAAGATTCATAAATGGAAGTAGGAACCACATTTGATAAAACAAAATGCAGGAACCGGTGTAAATCCAAATATGAATAAGTACCTACCTAGGCATCTACTATATATTTACCTACTTACATATTCAGAACGTATGTTTCATTAATTTTAGAAACTAGGTAAGATAAGAGAGGTAGGGCATAGCGAATCTTTGAATTGAGCCACCCATCCGGGGAAGGACCTCCACCCTATACAATAACGCAGCTAGCTAAATGACGTCCGGGTCCGGCGTAGGGAATCCATTATCTAAATATATAAAAGGAGAAACTGACTGACTGACATATCAACGCCCTGTCTAAACGGCTAAACGTAGGCACTTGAAATTTGGCAGGAACGTAGCTTAGGTACCGTAGAGGTGCACTAAGAAAGGAATTCCCGAAATTTCCACGGGAACGGGAAATATTGCGGGTAAACTATAACGCGGGTAACACCGCGGGGCGCAGCTAGTGTCATATAACTATAAAAAAAACCTGGAACTTTTACCATTTATACATGTACCTAGTGTATGAGGGTCATGATAATATGGAGTGATCGCTCCGATGCTGATTTCACCCATAGCACTGCGGGTTACTTTTGTACACAATTCCAATAATTGAATTACTGTAATAAGTATTGGATTTATTGTCGCATTGAAATAGATGTTGTATGAAACGCTAAAATAAGTCGGGCGGTGAATTTAGCAATGGTCTTGCACGTAGTGGTGGCTGGTGTCACCGGCGTGGCGCCGGCTGTCGCAAGCGCTGCGCCCGCGCAGTTGCGGCCTACCACCTTGTGAAATGGTCGTATCTGAACCTATATTAAATCCTACCCCATTCAGATGGGTTTTGTTCGACGGGAAAAATCACGCGGAACCGGTGTTTATATAAAATTTACACCAACATCACCGTTAATATGACACATTTGCATTCGCGTGAAACTTGTTTACGTTTTTAGAGGACTCGTTTTGTTTGTTATTTATGTTGTAAAGATATTATATGAAAATGAGGGAATGTGTACATTTATTAGTGATCTTGTTCACTGGTTTGGTGGTGCAGTGCTCGGCGATGTCTATAAGTGAATTAGAAGATTTTGCCAATTTTCTCAAGAAAACTTCTCAGTTGGATGATTCTTTAAAAAGTAAGTTTAGTATCTGTCAACTTTCTTTTAATTTAAGGATTTTCAACATGATTTATTTTTGTATATCAAATTATTCAAAGCTTTCTCAAGAAATATTGAATAGGTTACCGATTTCAACTAGGTACCTATGTAGCTATTATAAGTACATTTAAGTAGCTTTGGATGGAACTCACCGGGCCTAGGCTGATGTTTATTTCGAAAGCTTAATTGGATATTATTTGTAGTTGAAAAACTAGTTCAAATTTACTTACATATTATTATGACTTTTGTGCCAAAGGTTTCGAATACCTAGTGGCGAAAGTACGATAGGCTTGTGTCTGTTGTAAAACCAGATTCATACTTAACTACCTACCTATACATTGTGATCCGTGTTGTGATCACATCAGAATTAATACCTCTTAGAATAAAATTATTCATTTTAGTTACTATAATTTCTCAAACTTACAATTAAACTTACATTTTAAACATTTTTGTACAGTTTTTTTTCAATGGTATTGAAAGCTGGCACTAAAATTTGTGTGTATGAACGAACATGTCCGTTTGTATGGTCTGGGTGTTCGCTATATATAACAATGAATTAAAATACCTATTTACAAAAAAAAAGTATCTAAATAAAGTTTACCAGTTGTCCAGTATCCGTAGTATAAGCTTCGGCTTAGTTTGGGACGAGATGACGTTGTGTGGTCCACCATGGTATGTTTGGGTTATATATTATAGACAAAATACTATATGTACTTATATTGTTTCATTCAGAGGGAACGGATGTAAACGATTTTGATGAAGATGAAATAGCATCGGACCACGCGTGGGAGGAGAGCGGTAAATTTGAGGGGGATCTTATCTTGAACGAGCGCCAACGGAGAATGATAGTGGAGGATATTGCTGAAGGACTGTCCAGGAATGGCCTGCGAGATAGCACTAAGAAATGGCCTGACAACGAAGTTATATATTACATACAGAAGGAACATTTCTGTAAGTAGATAAATAGTACCTACTGTTTATTGCCATAAAGAATGGAAGAATCGTAGACAGCTAAGCAATTAACTAGTTTTCCTATACGACGCTTTCCACCTTTCTTAAGCGTTGCAAATAAAAATGTCTAAAATGACATGAGTCATCTTATATAATAACAACACATTTGCTGGCTCGATGGCTTATTTTGTAGTGACCTCTGCCTTATGTGCCAAGAGACATGGGTTCGACTCCCGCACAGTAGGTACAAACATTTGTTTCTATGAACAATGTTTGTTTATATTGGTCTGGAATTCTGGATGTTTACTATGTAAAATATGTATATATTTACAAAAAAAGTAAAAAACATGTACCTAATTAAGTTTATCAGTTGTCTAGTACCCATAGTACAAGCTTCGACTTAGTTAGGGCGATGTGTGGTTCAGCGTGGCATGTCTTGGGTTATTTATTTATTTCTTTGCTACCTAGAACATAAAGTTATTTCGATTTCCTTGTTGACGTACCTATTGTATAAAGTCTAAACCGAGTTTGATTCGTTTCGATTCCTGATAGAGTTAAGAAATAAGATTATATTCATCGCTCTATTTTTATATCGCTCTATTTAAGAGAGGTAGGGCATAGCGAATCTTCGCTCGAATTGAGCCGCCCGTCCGGGGAAGGACCTCCACCCTATAGAATACCGCAGTCAAATGACCTCTGGGTCGTGTTTCTGCCGGTGAGTAGGGTTTCCGGAGCTCGTGGGGGGTTAGGGTTGGGCCGGCATGGCGGTGGCAACTGACAGGTTACTGACCAGTTACTTGCCCGTTGTCACAGCGACTTCAGCCTCCGGATGCAAGGATTGACCTTTGGATGGACAGAGCACCCCCGCCGCCCCATTACATATTACCGGCTGAAGGTCTGCCTCCTGGTCAGGAGGAGCCTTGGCCTGTGTGGAGAACCCTTAACCGACTTCGATCCGGGGTTGGTCGATGTAGATCCAATTTGGTTAAGTGGGGGCTAAACGGGAGTTTGCATGCTGGATGCGACTGTGGTGCACCACTGCAGACCATGGCACATTTGCGCACCTGCCAGCTGTGTCCCACTACGTGCACAATGGTCGACCTTTGTAAGGCGACCAATAACGGCCTCCAAGTCGCCAGGTTTTGGGCCGGTTCCGTTTGAGGTGAAGTACCATTGACTCGAGAAGAAGAAGAAGAAGACAGCGACTTGGGCTCCTCTTTCGCTTTCCATCAGGTGTAGGGAAGCCATTATGTCGAGCAACTATAAAAAAAAAAAAAATATCCTGTTGACTAATCTACACTGTCTATCATTTCCAGCTGGTGATCAAATACAAGCCATCCAAAATGGTATAGACGATTTAGCACAAGCGTCCTGTGTTAAGTTTAGACCGTATAGAAAGGGAGACAGAGATGCAGTAGTCATACAGGTACAAAATGATTAGTTACAATTTTATTTCATTGCATGTTTAAAATCTAAGTATAATACCTAGGCTAATATGGCTAAAAATTGTAATTAATCCGTCTTTTAGCTTATTCAAAAATAAACATATTATTTGTAAATGAGACTAAAAATTACAAAGTTATAGCACGTTGAAATTACGCGTGACGTCACTCGGTGAGGAATTTTTACGGGATCGAGTGACGTCAAAGACTCCTAACTTTTGATGCCTTGTATCTTTGCTATTGTTTATTTGAATGAAAAAAGGAAAAATACGTGTCTTTTATTTAATTACAATTTTAGCCATAATAGCCTATTGTAGAGAACCCATTGCTTTTAGTTAGGTAAACGTTTTCATTAAACTAAGAGTAGAGTAATTTAATTGAAACCTGTTGGCACCTGCTGGTGGGTTATTTGACCTTTCCGAATGTGGGTTCGAATCCCACCCAAGGCTTTTACCTAAATTTGTATATTTAATAGTTCTCATATCTACGTATTGGTTCAACACATTATAATTTTCTGGCTCGTCTAATTGCAATAAATATGAGATACATTTTGTGTTCGTTCATCTATCTACATTTTTTATTACTAAGGATGGCAGATGACAAAGCGGCTAGCATTAGACCACGTCTTAAGAAGGACAAGTCGTAGCGATCAGGAAAGATTGCGGCTACATTGTTTTATTTTAGACTAGCTGTGCCAGCGGCGTCGCACGTCGTGGATATCGGGTTTCCAAAATAACGGATCTCCATAAAATGGTACCTAAATTTAAAGTTAGACCTCTAGCAACACATTGGTAAAAACCGCATTTGATTACATGCAGTAGTTTTTGCGTGATGCGCGATTAAAAATACAGATAAAGATTCCTGTCGTTTTCCCAACACTTCCCGTTACTGCTTTGCTCCTATTGATTGTAGCGTGATGAAAAGTATACTTTGACCTGCCCTGGAGTATGAAGAATAATCGTGCCAAGTTTCGTTAATATTCGTCCAGTATTTTTTTTTCTATAACGAACATACAGACAGACAGCCAAAAACTTTACTGATTGCATTTTTGGCATCAGTATCGATCACTAACTACCCCCTAATAGTTATTTTGAAAATATATTTCATGTACAGAATTGACCTCTCTACAGATTTATTAATAGAAGAAGAAGATTGATTTATTTTTTGACGTATCATACACCACTGTGTGTTTATCTGAAATGTCACAGGGTAGCAGAAGAGGTTGTTTCTCCCAAGTGGGCTACCAAGGCGGCTACCAGGTGCTGAACCTTTCAGGCCGGCACCCCGTAGGCCGGGGCTGCTTCCGCCACGGCACTGTGGTCCACGAACTTCTCCACTCCCTCGGCTTCTACCACATGCAGAGCAGCCCCGACAGAGACGACTACGTTAATATAGCCTGGGAAAACATTTTACAACGTAAGTTAATTGTATTTTTGTTCAACACTAATCTAGAGACACAATTAAAGTTTTATTGTCTGATGACAACTTTGTTACGGAGATGATTCTCCGCGTTGGTTTTGAGTCCCGGACTTAGGTATATGTATGTGAAACACGCCTTGTATCAATCAAAATAGATACACCTGTAACAATAACATTATTCAAGTTCTATAATGTATGTACTTAAGGTAAAGTAGGTAGGTAGTAGGTAATAATTACTTAAAACACGGTCTAATAATTATTATTAGGTACTAAAAGTTTTTTTAAGAACTAAAGGTTCGTGGAGAGTATTTGGCTTATATCTCTATTTGGTAATACTCTCGTATTACCTACTTATTTTATTTATTTTTCAAGTCATTGTAGGGCATATTATTTATTGTCCATTCGGAATTTCATGCATGCATATACCTAAGTATTTTATAAACTAAATAATATTTTTGTTCAGCACATATAATCTTTACTGAGCATAGTAAATAGGTTATTCACTAATTCAATAAAATTGTGCAGTAAGCAAAAGCAAATTCATGCTTTAGGTAGGTACTATGTCAATAAAACTATTTTAAGTAATAAGTCTATGTGTAGATATAAATAATAAAACTATATTAATATAGTTTAAACGTACATTGAAAGCGATAGTTATGTCATAAACAGGCGTGTCTGTTATTTACGCGAGTACTCGAGTGCTGAGAAAATATTCATGACTTGCCCTGGTTGTGGTACCTAGTAAAAAAATGTTACAGTAAAGTAGTCAGTAGTAGGGACCTATGTATGAGTACTTTACATTACTCTCACTTTAATGCAGCTAGTTAACGTTAGGTGTGAGAAAGTATCTGATAAGTGTGAAATCGTCATGCCCTCAATCAATTATGCAGTTTGTGGTTCTATTATCAACCTATACTGTCCTATTTCTGGGCAAAGGTCTCTCTCAAACTTTTCCACAGATCGCTGATGTAATTTCATTTCTGAATAAATTAGGACCAGTATACCTGCTACCTCGGTCTTCAAGTTCGTCTTTCTCAGTGCAGACACTGAGAGGTTGGATTATAGTCCAGGTTCCCTCATAATGTTTTGCTGACCACCGAAGTAGATACCTACTGAAATGCCTGATAATAAAAATAGTCTACACTTAAAAGAGAAAGTGGGGTGAAAGCTCTTTTAAAAGGGGTTACCACTTCACTGTATCATATCAAATACAAGACATTTGGTAAGTAATTTATTGTGTAGTAGAAGCCAATAAATGTTGTGTACCTCTATACCTACCTAGTTTATACCTGTCTATGTCAGTGTTGATTTTTTTATTCGAAATGAGTTTCCGCTCTACTGCATTTAGCCTGGTGGTAAGCGACATAGCATAGCGCTCACCCAGCAAAAACCGGACCACTCTCGTTTTGAACATCGAAGATTATATCTGAGAATTATTTTGTTTACTAAGACGTCCTGCCTGCAAATACTTTAGGCGCTCTCTCTGTGATGGATGACTACAGATTTACTGATATTTATTTTATTGTGATGTAGGGAAGGTCAAACAATGACCCTAGTGAAACTAGTGATGCCATTGAATAATATTGGGTTGGTTTACCCACTTACAATAGGTATTTTGCTGCGTGGGAAACAGATTACTCCATCACTATGTGTAAAAAGTGTACATCTGCCACATCTAGTCGGGGCGCGACTCGTTAGTTTAGCGTAGGTTCAAATCCCAGGCCATATAATTACCTATTACTCATTATTATAGTTATCAGAATCATTAATATTATGAATTATTATTTAGTTGTTTTTTCCGTTGTGGATTTTTTTACAATAATTTGCCCTGTTAATAAATATAAGAATGCATTAATGATAAAAGTAAATATAGGTAGGTAAAGGTAAGCAGGCGGGGAAAGTACCCAAGTTGTCGAAACTGTAAGTAACGGTTTTAATAACCCGTTTCTTAGTTTCAGAAGACATTCAGAAGGGTCATAAGTACCTACCTATGTGACTATGTGAGATATACAAAGCTCTCTAACTTCAGTTCTTTATTTATTGGTATGGTACCATACCTATTTAACTAGTCATTAGGTAGTTTAGTCTGTCTAAATTTTTTTATAGTCCACAAACTATCTTACACAACCTTAATTATAAAAAGTTAATTAAAATTAACATTCATTGTTTGACGCGGCCAAGGGTAGAAAACATCGATAATGCAGTTTTAAGGTTTTGACAAATTATCCGCTTAATTAATTCGGTGACCATTACGCAAAAGTTTAGATAAAGTCATTGTTTCGTACATAAAAAAGGAAAATAATCCTCAAAATAAGGAATTAGTCGATTATAATCAGTATGTTGTGTGCTTCATTCTGGTTATATTTATATGGTACCTACCTACAAATGTACAAATATTTTTTAATGTAAGCTGAGTTAAATGCTTTTACGCATCCTCGCCACCCGGGGCAGTGAAGGGGTATGTGGCACTTACGCCGTCCACAGGAATGAAAGAGCGGCATTCTGCCTCAAAATGAGCATGAGGCAGGGAATACCCACCAAAACTTTAGGCCCTCCTTCGAGCGCCTCAGGGTGATGCCACAAGGCCTAGGGTACCTAGACATCCGAGGCTGAAAGAAATCCTTGCGTGATCAGGCTTGTTAATTAGGTAAAGACACTAAGCGCACTGAATAAAAGTATTGTAGGTGGAGATCTCATGGATTAATGTTTATTTTATTCTGTTGATACTTGCTTTATTCAACATCAGCGTTGGACCTAACTATTACGCAAAAGCTTTCACTGCTAACACGCAGGATCCTGACTTGCATTGTCTATTAACACCATGAGTAATAAACATAAAATGGAATGTACTCGCGTAGATATTCGTGTAGAATACAAATGAAATTGACGCAAAACTCATGTTTTTATCATAAATAGACCCCCCGTATCTTGACAGAAAAACCATAAAATTCATCATTTGAGTTTCATTTCTATGTATGGGGAACCCCAAAAATTTTGGTTCTTTTTCTGATTTTATTTTAAAATCATAATGCGATTAACAGAATACATCTACACACCAAATTTCAATAATATAGGTAACTCTTATAGTTTTGGAATAAACTGGCTGTGACATACGGACGGACGGACAGACAGACATGACGAATCTATAAGGGTCCCGTTTTTGCCATTTGGATACGGAACCCTAAAAAGGAGGAGGTTCCCAATTCGACTGGTCTTTTTGTATGTTTGTTACGACATATCTTCGAGAATTGTGGATCGATTTGGAAAATTTTTGTTTGAAAGGTTGCAGTTCTAGTTGCTCCCATTGTCACTATTTTGAAGTCGGTTTTTTGCTAATTGTAACTAGACTTTACCCCGTTTATGTGGCAGACAGCATTGTGTCACACAAGCGGTCTTCTTCTTCTCGTATCAATGAGAGCAGATACTACATAGGTAGGTACTGTCTGTTCAGTGACGTACCACAGTCGCAGCCGGTATCAATACAATGATTTTGCACATATTATCAAAAGTGCAGACCGGTGGACGTCAGCTTCGTTAGTACGAGTATATTGCATTGGTGAATGTTTCCAGCTGCTCGCCACAACTTCCGTAAATACAACGCGTTCTCTGTATCGGACTTCGGCGTGGGCTACGACTATGACAGCGTGTTGCACTACAGCCGAGGCGCGTTCTCCTCCAACGGGCGTGACACCATCATACCTAAACAGGTGACGTTACAATTTGCACCTACAGTACGCATCGTCACACTAAACGTAAATCTTACAATTAATTTGACTCAAAAGGGCACGTTCCCAGAGCCGTAAAACCTAATTTAACATCGTCACACTAAACGTAAATCTTACAAATTTGACTCAAAAGGGCACGTTCCCAGAGCCGTAAAACCTAATTTTTTTTTACCAATGTGTCTGTCAAAATAATTCGAAATTTGAAATTCCACTGACATAGACTGGGAATGGCTAAAATGCACATCCTCAGTGCAAAGCCATAAAAACCAAAAAAAATGGTGATGTTTAGCCCTCTATACAAAAAAATGCCTGTATTAATGCCTCGGTAACATTTCTAATGAAAGGAATGTTTCGCAAAGGTTTCTAAATCCGATGATTTCTTTTGTACTAATGACGACTAGTTAGGTAATTATTATACATAACTGATACCTAATATTATGAGAATATCGATTAATCTTCTATGTTCTTTTTATTTATGTAGTAGGTTCAAACAATAATTATATCTATAAATGAATATTCTGGTTGTTATTTTCAGGGTGGTGCACAAATTGGTCAAAGGGTAGGGCTTTCGGACAAGGATGCTCAAAAGCTAAACAAAATGTACTGCGATGCGGACAGCAACGATAATGCTAGTGATGACGTGTCTATAAAGTCGCCAACCAAAAAGAAGAATCCAAAGAACAAGCCTTTCGAAGGCCACGGTATCGGATATCATCAAGGTAAAACAGTGGTTATAAAGTTAATACCTTCAGCAGAGACGTATCATATCGCAAATAAGCCAGCATACCCTATGTTTCATTATTTTAGTAAAACGCCGCAAGTCCTGTCGCCGAAAGAAATCCAAGGCTTCGGTCCAGGAAAACGAATAGCTGAATCCTATAAACCATTCACTTATACAGAGGGACGCAGCGATGGGGAACACAAGGAACAAAATACCGATGAACTAAAAAAAATTAACACAAAGAACAATGGTAGTGTTAATAAAAGTGTGACTGAAAATAAAGAACATGAAACAAATGTCAACAATAGTGCAGAGAAAAATTCTCAGAGCAATAAGGAAAAGACGACATCAGAAGACGAAAATGATGACTTGAGTGATGCTTTCAAACGACTGGAGAAAATATTAAAAACTCACGTTTACCCAACTCATTTTCTAAATTTAAAGCCTTATAAAGTCAATACCGACTACAGTGAATTTGCAGACCCTAAAAATATACCGAAAATAGTGTACGACTTTGTTCCAACTGTATCTAAAGAGGAAGAAGATACCAGAAGATCGTCCGATTATATAGGAAGTCTTTTTAAGGACGGACCAAAAACATTGAACCGAGAGATACAGACTTATAACCCTAATAAAGTGGAAAAAATTGTGTATGATCCAAATTCATCGAAAGAAGTAGACATAGACGAAGTAAAGAACCGCAATCAAGGTAACGTTAAAAATCAGTTTCGAGATAGTGGTGATTCATTAAATCCACGTTTACAACAAGTTGCCTTAGATAAATTAAAAAAACCCAAAGAAATGTATGAAATAATAGAACCACTTAATGTCCCGAAAGAAGCAGAGGCTGCATATAGAACTACATATCCATTCAAAGTTCACCAGATCACATCCAATGGATCAATAGAATTGAAAACTCCTGATTACGCTCTGTACGAACACTTAAAGGATAAGAATGACTACAGTGCTCTTTATGTGCCGAATACAGACGAAAATGATGAATCAGCAAAGAAGCAATACACGACATTCGGAGAAATCGTTCCAATATACGACAAATGGTACCATAAAGATTATCTCAAACGTAATCCTGTCGATTATGGCCGACCCTCGTTTACTTTCGTTTCTCCGGACAGTAAAAGTGATATTCGCGAATACGATGACTCCGAAAGTTCAGAGCATGACCCCAGTTACGGATCTGAATATACTGGTTCCTTTTCTCCTCAGACGAAACAAGCATATACTTTGTATGGCGAACCTGTTCCATTGACTGATAACTGGTATAAAATTAATAGTCAGAAATTAATTGAATATCCGTATAGTCACTATCGGACGAAAGAGAATTCGGAATCACAGGAAGATAAAAGATAAGAGGTCAAAGCACATTAAAATTAACCACAAATGTTAAATTTTATGTAATGCTGAGAATGTGTAAGTAGGTAGTTTTTCCCGTTATTTTATGAATAATTTAATAAAACACGTCCAAGAAGAGTTTTGGTATAGATAATTAAGTATTTTTTTAATTTAAGTAATGTTACCTACCTACCTATAAGTAAAGACTGGTCGAATATGTACATACACATACTTAATAATAAAGTTTTGATACAAATAGTTTACATTGTTTCTTTTCATTGCTCTGAGATGCTATCTGTCCCAGGTTCGTGATCTGTCCTACCATAATACTTAAGTTTTAGGTAGGTACACTAAAAAGGGGAAATATTTGATTATTTTTTGTTTGTTTGCATTAAATGGGCTTCGAAACTACTGAACCAATATGGAATAATTCTTTCACTGTTGGAAAGCTACACTATTTCCAGTGATATCGTTATTCAATTTTTAAAAAAGTGAGCGATCCATTTAGTTTCCCAAATCCATTCAAGGTGTAAAAAAAATTACTAAATACATATCTTTTTTTCATTTCATTTCATCGCGTGCGCTGCGAAAACTATTGATATATGTAATAACAAAATAATGTACTACGACGTTGTAGAACATAATACCTACCTAATAATATTTATAAAAATACCTTGACAAAATATGTATCTGTTATAGTTACGTCGCAATGATCTTAAATACCCGAAGCGAAGCCAGGGTGGGTCCCTTTATAGTTGATTATAAAACAAAAGCGCCAAGCAAATCGCGGTCTCAATTTAAGACCTTTCCTTGTACCTGCTATTTATTACCAAACGATGGGAGTACTAAACTTTTAAACAATGTGAAAAAAGCCTTTATTTATTTCGGCTTGCCCCTTTCGCGCTTTTACATTACCTACATAATTTGTCAACTACCGCTGTACGGAGGGTCGACAGTACATTATAAGGAACTTGGCTATTTTATGAAAGAGGAAGTTGGTATAACTTCAAGCTTTAACCATTGGCTTTAACCTTTAACGAAACGTGTACATAATATTTTTTGTTTAAATTTAGGTCATTACTTATATCATATCTGTATATAAAACTAATTATATATTAAAAAAATCCAATTGAGGACCTCCTTTTTCTATATCGGTTAAAAATAGATATAAAATACAAATCAATCAATTTATAGCACACATTAACTTTGTCCAATATGATTCGGACGATGAAAATTCACTGCTGTCGCTTTGACATAAGCATGACAGTGACATTCCCAATACATTTGCTGGCTGGACTGCTATTTTGTGTTTTTGAAGCTTAGCAATTTTATCGCTATGATTGCATTTTATCAGGAAATCTTAATGTAGAAGCCGATTAGCCTGAATCACCCGCAATGTTGTTTTTGAGCCGGTGACAGAGAGAGTTTAAATTGTGAAATACAACTTAAGTGTTTTGATGGGTTGTGCCGTCTCGTGCATGCACCGAACAACTATGTTGTTATTTGGTAAGAATTCCAATAGTCCTGCTGAGTCACGAGCCAGGTTCGATCGGAAATTGTACCTAGCTAAAGAATCACCCGAACCAGATTTTGATTTGTCAGATTGCGAACTTCGCCATGTTCCATCAGGGATATACTCAATATGTAAAGTATATAGGAAGGAATATCTATATTTGCATGGAAATAAATTACACTCTTTAGATGACGGCGGCCTCTTATCAGATTTGTATTTAATTAAAGCCCTCAATGTAAGTTACAATAGATTATCACACCTACCAAATGATATTAAATACTTGATTAACTTGACTGAATTAAATGTTAGTCATAACAGTCTGGAGGACATACCAGATGGAATACAGCACTTGCAGAATTTGAAAATATTAGATATATCAAACAATAAACTGAAAAGGCTGACACCTCAATTAGGAAAACTAAAACGGTTAAGAAAGTTAATTATTACCAACAACGATGAGCTGAGAGAGCTCTGTCCTGAATTGTGTTTGGCATCTAATTTAATTTCAATTGAATTAGATGCAGATTCTTTTGTTTTTCCACCAGTACATGTAATAAGCCTTGGCACAGAAGAAATTATGCGCTTTTTATGTAAGAAATTAAATATAGAGTACACAGCTCCCTTACCATTGGACTCAGACTTATCATCTGTCCAAACACCAAATTTGATTGTTGATCCTTTTGCCAAATACAACACAATAACGTGGGAGGAGCAAGAAGCTGCTATAATCGAACAAGAGAACAAGTTTCATGAGGCCGCTAAACAGCAAAGAGAAAGATTTTTATCCAAAGTGTTGCAGGAACAACAAGAGCTAGATAGTGAAATAGCCAAAGTTCATGGAGCCAAAGAAATAGAGAGACAGAAATTAATCAGATCCATACAAGAAGATGAAAAAGAAATTGAGTTTTTGGTAACCAACTTTATACAGTCTGAATTTCTCAAACCAGAAATACTACAGCAACAGCTTGCATATGAACAGGCCGAGCATGAGCGCCTGTTGGAGATAGCTCGGCAAAACTATGATAATATTAAAAAGTCTGATGTATTGAAAGCCATGGAATTACTGATAGAAGGGGACTATTCCATTCAACACACTAAAAAACATTATGAAGATAGTCAAAGCCACATGAAACAAAGTATGCTTCTGCAAGAGTTAGAAGGGGTTGAGAAGATGGAGGAATTATTAAAGGCTAAAGATCAGTCCCGTACTGCTTTAGTGGACCAATTATTGGAAGACCAGGATGTACAGAAAGCCGTAGTTGCTTCTCTTATAGAAAAAACAGATGCAAAAAGTTGGAGTTTGAATGAGGAAATTTCCTTAATTTCATCACATTTAGCTAGACTTAGTACCATAGAACAGGAAAAGAAAAGATTGCAAATGGAGTACAATTATAATGATCTGTTACAGCAAAGAGTTCAGATGGTAAACTTGTTGGATGATCTGTTAATTCAGCAAGCTAAAAGAAGAAAACAGCTTATAGACACAATGAAGGAAATGGAAAATGAAACAGATAAATGTACCGATTTCTGGTTGAAGAATTATCAGAAGCTTATGGATTCTGCCCCAAGATCCTTATGGGATGTAGGGAAACATTTAGATCCTGTTTTTGCTAATTATTTGTTGCAAGAAGGTGTTATTCACTGTTTGCCTTTCCTTGTAAGATTTTTCTTTTCCGGCAAATCTTTGATGGATATCACAAATGAAAATCTGAAAGAAAGTGGAATATCATTGTTAGCTGACAGAGAAGGTATTTTGAGAGCAATAAATCAATATGTTGGAACCAAGAATAAGGAATGTGACTATGATATCCCGGACGCACCCAGCCCTAGTGCACCACCAGAAGTTGAACCTACAGAAAAAGAACAAAACTGTACTGGTGTTGTCACTGCCAGTGAGGTAGAAGGGACTATGTATGAGTCTGAATGTGTCATATGCATGGATGCAAAGTGTGAAGCAGTTTTTGTACCTTGTGGACACATGTGCTGTTGTTTACAATGCTCTAAAAAGGAAATGGAAAATTGTCCCCTATGTAGAAGTGACATTGAAAGAATTATTCAAGTCAGAGTGGCGTGACCTTTATAAAGACTGATTATGCAGGTCAATATTGTGACTTTACATTCTGTGCTGATATAAATACATTTCATACTTTAATATTTATAATAACAGTTTTTCAAATACCTCTTTCTTCTTTCAGGAGCTCAAAACGTGTATAGGAGTGTACCAGTTTGAGTACATAAGCATAATGGCATTTAATTTTTGTGACCACACTAATTAATGATTTTGTTACCTAGTTGAAATTTTGCACAGAAGGAATGTTACAGTGTTATGTTTATTTAGTTCATATAATGAGTTATTATGATTTAACAATCATAACATAATATTATCTATTTATATCATACCAAAAAGTACCTATACTAATAATAATAACCCTAATTAGTGTTCTTGGAAAGTTGTTAGTTTTGTGTTTGTGATTTCACTGTTAATTAATAAGTAAGATTTTTTATACTTTTATCATACTAATGCACAACAGTTTTTTCAATATTAATTAACCTGTGGGACCTACACTCAGTTACTGTATGGAATTTAAAGTTTGCCCGAGTTCAGATCATTGAATAATTGTGCCTTCTCAGCATTCAACATTTATTTTGGAAATTGTATATATTTGGAGAACTAAGTAATAAATTTTGTGATATGGCTGTGCAATTGGGTGTAGTAATTAAACTACTGCACATTTTAAATATTCTAATATGTGATTAAATATGCCATATTTAAATTATTACTGAATAACTTTATCTAGTGATACCTATTGCCTATTACTACTTTAGATCTTATAAAATATATTTAATATTATTTTATTTTTATTTAACTTTTTAGCTTATAATTAGAAGTATACCTATCTACTTATACACAAAAGCTTTTTTATCATCCTGGAAATGTTTACAGGTACATACAAACAAGTAAAAAGGTTTTTTTTAATATTTCATGATATTTTTAATTATTTATCATGTCTTTATTGCCTTGTTATTGTGAATTGTATATACCCTAAAGTTATCAGGGGATGATAAAAAAGTGACTATATACCTACCCAATAATTTTAAAATTTATGAAGCTCATTATTATAGCTAAATTAATGTTAGCCAATATAACGACTATGCCATAAGTTCTAAAATGAAGTGAGCCGTGATGAATCTATGCTTTCTAAAAAGTTCTTTTTTTTTAATTAAGTTATTTAAACTTTTGTCACAAGTTGTAGTTATGTCGCAGCCTAGGTACTGGTTGAATGACGTTGTTCAGTCAAAGAGCTAGCTGTTTGATTTAACGGCTATTTTAGCCAGTGGGCTGCGTTAGTTCTATCTATTTATGGGAAAATATATTCCTTTTGTATCTTTATTGAGTATTGTAGACACTCAGAACATTCCATATTACTATGTCACTACTTACTTACTTACTTGGGAGAGGCCTATGTCCAGCAGTGGACTGATGTGGGCTGATGATGATGATGATGATGATGTCACTACTTTATGCGTGATTAAGGTTTATATCGCTTATCCTTTTGTATTTTATCCTTAGCTGTTAAATCGTTTTGTGTAATTTGTGAGTTGAAATGAAAACTGGCATTTTGTCGAAGTTTTTGAAATTCTGTACCCATGTCGGAAAGAGCCTACCTGATTTTAAAACTTTTTGATGTAAAGCATTCTAAGCAAAAAAGCTACAGTATTTTCAATTGTTAACACTATTATGTTTGTAATACACGATTTCAACACATTTTGTTATTTAAATTATTAATTTAATGATGTTGTCCTGTTGTACATATTGTAAGATTAACAAGGGCGTTTCAAAAATAAATGCCCGGTAGATGGCGTTTTGTTTGCAATGTAAATGTCATTGCCATTTAAATAGTCCATTGCATTCACAGATTTATAATTGTAAAATTGCGTTATGTATTTTTTTAACACATTCATAAAGTTCTAACATCCGAGCTTGTAACAGATAACGTATCTTCGGTATTTTTAAGTCGATGCGTAATACATAATGTCCAATATTCTTCAAATCACACATCTGATTACCGCTCGAATTTAATAGAACAATAAGTCGTACTATAGCTATAGCTCTTCAGTGGTATTAATTAACCTTAACACTTAAAGTAGGTATTTAATAGATAAAAATATACATAAAAGCAGCGTCATCTTGCGGCCCGTTAGCATTGGGTTCTTCAGGGAAACTTCAGTAGATTGTCGCCTTGTTGTTTTCCCGCACTAGAGGAATGTGTTTCCACTACTAGCTGACAGATGGCACTTTCATTTAATTGTTGATGGACACATACAGTTTTGAGTCTAAAATATTGGCTTTTTGCATTACCTATTGGACGACATCAACATCGTTCGACCGATACCAATAAAGTTTGCTTTCTAATTTAACTCACCGAGGGAATCGAACCAAGGAGCCATCGCATCGTCCGGGCTTTAGGATGTCGCATAGCATAAGTGACTTTGTTGGTGTTTGTTAGATGTGGTAGACCGTGATGTGGACCCTAAGGTGCTATTTGCCGTTCAACTTTGAATTTTAGTGACAAATATGAAACATTATTGCAATTCATCACTTAAAAGTCGATTCATATTTAATTTACCGCATCGCGCTCAAATAACTCGCTTTGACACACACACAAGTAAATGTAGAAGTTATAATTAGGTATAGGTATTATTTGTAAATGAAAAACAGTCACTCTTATCATTTAGAATGCGCATATTCCTCAAAGGAAAGTCGTTGTTATCTAGCCGAATTAGGTCGTACGGCCGTTGATATGTAAAATATGAAGGCTGAATTATTTCCGAATAGTTTTCTGATAATAAAAAGATTTTTAAACATGATGTCACTGACGACTTGTCGCGCGATCGTAAGTCGCATGGTTCGAAGTCGTCGTTTGTTCATTGCTTTAACTTTTGAATTGACTTCTGATTATAATCTATTTACTTTCTTGAAGTGCTTGTTGTAGGTACTTGTTGCGTGTTCCGGTCGTAAGTAAATAGGTAGGTAAATCAATTTGCGCTACGTATCGAGCTGATAGAGTCTCTATTAGATTTACGTTATCTGTTCGCTGAGTGCTCCGGTATAATAGGCTTTTGTTACTCGCGACGAGGCCCATAATATTGGAGTTTATATACAAATAGCAATTACTGCGAATCCTTTCATGTCAACCCCCATTTCGTTCAAACATGAAGGCAATTTTCTAATAAAGGTAAGAGATGTGGCGGGATGTTTACGCAGAAATGTTTATTACTTACGTTGCGATAGAAAGAGTTTGCGAAGTAATCATTTTTGATTGCGTTGCCTTTTGAAAAGTGTACGTGGAAATGAGAAAAACATTTTGGTATTTCGTACCTACTTGTAAATTTATTTTGTGGTAGGCTGACAGATTACAGAGATTTAACCCTGATAATGACAGGTTACATAGATAAATCGTTGGCTAGGACATGAGTAGGCCTACCTATTTATGAAATGCTTTCATCATCGTCAGAACTATATTTCAAAGCTCCTATTATAGGTAGGTACGTACTTTAGACGTTGAGCGTGGCTAGTAACACACGTGTATGTATTTTCATTTCGAAGGCTTCAGCCACTAGGTAGGTAGGTACCTTACGTAGCTTAGCAAAATCAAGTAAATGCATTACTATTACATACGTACATATTATACCTACATATAAATCACCTAGACCAATACAAAAAGACATGTCATGTTACTCAAATGTTCATACCTACTGTGCGGGGTTTGAAACCGACAATCGTCGCGTCATCTAACTGGAGGGAGATAAGTAACTCTATTGCACTATTACTCCTACACTGTTGTAATTGCTAATACTTAGTGTAAATACTTATTTATTTATGTTTCAGGTATTCACGTAATATTGCAAAAACAAGTCGAGGCACCACAATAAATTTGCCAAGGTCAGCTCAAACTCCTGGGGAAATGGATTGCAAATGCGAAGAGGTGACGGAAAAACTGCTTGCGTCAATATTTCCCATTTGCTAAGAGTACGGACTGGGGGAACTAAAGGCATTTCTCTTAGGGTAAGGCCGACCACAGTGAAGTTTGTGGCAGTAGAGGAATTCCACAAAGAGATAGGTAATACTTAGTACTTCCATATTATGGGTAAGTTCTAGCTAATACGATAAAACTCCTATAAGCCCCGCCCTACTCAAAAAGACAGGTGTTATAAGTTTGAGGTGTTTGTCTGCGTGTGTGTCTGTTTGCAGCATCGTACTTAACTCCGTTCGGGAGGATGAAGCGATTTTGATTTTTTTTTAAAGTCATCAAGTATGTTTGATTTCGGTTCTCGTAAGTCTGTTCAGCCGCTGTTTATGGCAATGTGATTGGGTCAGGGTACTTCTTTTTAATAAAATTATGCTCTTTGTGAAATTTTTGGAATTGCAGTGTCTTTAAGTGCAAAGTCGGCAGTGACACTATTTCTACTTCCCTCGTGTTTTTTATTTATCTGTCTGTTTAAATTTATATGCATTTATTATTAGATAGGTACATTTTACCTTTCGACATCGGGTTGGATATTCATTCTTACATAGTTATTCTGTTCTTATTTTATTTACTGTGAGCGATTCAACAAAGGTAAAGTAAATAATGGCAACATTTTTATTCAGATCATGCCTTAGCGAGGGCGTCAACAGACCGGTGGCGCCGAAGGCTGACTAAATGTTTCAGATGATTTCTGATGCACTTCAGGTACTTAAGATCCTTAAATACCTTTAACACTATGCTGATGATGATGATGATGATGTCTATGTCACCGGAAAATAGCAAGAATCGTAAGTTGATCAATTTCCTAGGTAGTTGCTTAACTTCCGGAAAATAATAAACGGCAGTTGAAATGTATTATTTAACGTATGTATTTTAGTAAATTGATCATTTTACGGGGTCTTCCCGTAAAATCATCCGACGAAGGTGAGGTGAACGTTGATTGGTTCAATGGCTGACGTGGCGTTATCCCGGCAACCAATCAGGGAACAGTGTATTAAGTTACGGGTAACAGTGCACCGTTAAATAGTACATTGAGCAACGATTGGCCCATTTGAGGACGATTTTACTTGTGTCAAAATCGTAAATTATTAAATGACTGTCAGGCTACCGTAAATTGCTCAACTAACTGAAATCCATTGCGTTAAATAATACATTTCAACTACCGTTTGTTATATTCCGAAAGTTAATCAAGTACCTAGGAAATTGATCAACTTACGATTCTTGCTATTTTCCGGTGACATCTATACCTAATGTTTAAAATTGTTTGCTCTACTAATTCATTCGCCTGCCCTTCTCATTATCTGGATTGTTTGCTACTACTACGAGCATAAACATAACGCTAGCCACGCTAGCTGCAATCGAAATCTTCTTCTATATACTTATAATAAATCTGCAGAGGTAAATTTTGTACATGAAATATATTTTCAAATTATTATAAGGGCCTGATGCCAAAAATGCAATCAGTAAAATTTTTGTCTGTCTGTCTGTATGTTCGTTATAGAAACAAAAACTACTCAACGGATTTTAACGAAACTTGGTACAATTATTTATACTCCTGGGCAGGTTATAGTATACTTTTCATCACGCTACAATCAATAGGAGCAGAGCAGTGAAGGGAAATGTTGGGAAAACGGGAGACATTTTATCTGTACCTATAATTGAACGCGCATCACGCGAAAACTAGGTACTTCTTGGAATTTAATGCGTTTTCATTAATGTATTGCTAGAGGTCTGACTAATTTAGGCACCATTTTATGGAAGCCCGTTACTTTTGAAACCTGATATCCAAGCGTGCGACGCCGGCATAGCTAGTATTTCATAAAGATATTATAAAATACATAACATATACAGTTATTGACAATCTTGAATACATTTTAGCCCATTTATAAGCCTACTGTTCTAGTTTTTCTATACCTACCTTTCTTCAGAGCTACTGCAATATTTAATTTCCCTGCTAAGTTTTATTATCTCTTCTAAGTACTTAAGCTTTGAAAAGGCTCAGAGGATTGATCTAGTTTTGAATACAAATTTTTTTTGAATGCAGATACAACCTTTCTGAACCCCAGATTGCCGATTTGCATGCAAACGAAGTTTTCAAGCAATGGCGTCTAATAGAAAATATTCTCGTCCGTTTTGTTTCACTTAGCAAAAATGGGTCAGCTCCTCAGGAAATCTAGTTTCCTGAGCGCAGATCCCATCTACTGCCTTTAATCGAGCGGTGCAGCTAAAGTGCCTAATTAAAACTGCTATTTATTTCGTAACATTCACTCTAACTTCCAAGATAGTTAGGAACGATTTAATTATAGAGTATAACGTGCAATTACCGGATTAAAGTTTTAGAGAGAGTTTGTGATAGTTGATGTTTTGGATTGCTTTCTTTAATTTATTTTTTATTTTGTACCTACCTACCTTAATGTAGCTGCTAAGAAATGAGTGTGGATAGTAGTGTACTAGCTTCATTATGCCATTGTTCAAACGTCAGGCTTCCTCAGAAGAAGACAAGGATTTAAAATACGTATACGTAATTAACTCTTGCGAAAACTTGCACTATGCAATTTCTTTAAATACATTTTGAAATATATTATTTTACTCCAGTTAACAGCTTAATTGATTGCATATATTATACTAGCTGTGCCCGCGACTCGTCCGCGTGGAATAGAGTTTCATCCCCTACTTTATACCCTTAGGGGTAGAATTCATAAAAATCCTTTCTTAGCGGATGCCTTCGTCATAAAATCTACCTACCTGCATGCCAAATTTCAGCCCGATCCGTCCCGTGGTTTGGGCCACGATTTGGGCTGTGCGTTGATAGATAACTATGTCAGTCAGTCAGTCACCTTTGAATTAGATATATGGTTATATTTATGCTCACTGGCACTGGCACACGGATTATTTATAAATCAACCACTTGCATGTATTCAAACTCTCGTATCAAAGTTATCCAAAAGTATCTAACCGTATAAACCGAAAAGAATTCGGGCAAAACGTCTCGGAGCCAGCGACGCAACCGAGCAACGCTTCCTGTTCCAGTTTCATTACCGATATTGATACATAAGCTCCTTCGATTCAATTTCCTCGCCAGATATTTGGTTGCTTACACATCCGAGGGGTGATTGACGGCTATGTAACGACCTGGTGCGGGCACGTACCGGGGTCTATCAAGGATACGCACAGTGGCGTATTCAGGTCTTTAATTTGGGAGAACAAAGCGTGGAAATTTATGCCAATAAAAATAAATAAAATAATCAAGTTTCATCCTGCCAATCTCTATTGTCTAATAATCTATTGTCTAATAATCTTATTACATAAGTACCTACCTAATACTTTTGCACGACCAAAAAGAGATCTTTTACTAAGAAATGCAGCGTGAAACTTCAGCGAAGTGGACTAAAGACATAATAAGAGTCGCAGGATGGAACTGGAGCTTGCAAATATCAAGTCTCTGAGGGAGGATTAATATGTCCTGCAGTGGACCTCAAATGGCTGAATATGATGATGACTTTTGCACGTCAGGATGACCGCTCTAATGTGATGTGCCGCAACAAGCCTAACAATATCTTTAATGCATAAGTATAATTATGATTACAGTGTTATCCCGGTTGCATAATTATTGTACTTAAAATACAGAGTAAACTATGATCATCAGGTTTGTCTCGGTTGCATATTTTACTTTTGAGTCCAGAGTTGAAACACGAATAATAAGCGTATTAATTATGTTTTTTTTACAGTTGATGTACGCCAATGTTTGTACTGTGCGGGGATCGAACTCACAACCATTAGTTCAGAAGGCAAAGGTCACTACCAAATGAGCCATCGGGCCAGTCAAATGTGATAGAAAATTAAGTATGAAAGAAAATATTTACTGTTATTAACAAAGCGGTAATTTCACACGTAGCAAATTTAATTGGAGCATCCCTAATATCAGGAACGTATCATGTCTAGTAGTGATCCGGCCGGTTTTTACGGACTGCCGTATATGTTTATGACCGGGGTAATGGCCGCCGAGTAAGCCGGGTCTGTGGCTTTAATGGCCTGTAAATGAAAAACGAGCCAGTTGTGGTGACGCCTGGTCACCGAGGACACGGCTGTGGCCTTGGAACCTGATAATATAGGGTTACCATAATTTTTTTGTTAAAAAATGAAATTATAAAAACTACGAAGAAGCTGGAGAACTCATACGAGTAATATTTAAGGAGGCTATATAATAATGTGTCATAAAGCTTTTGGTGATGTAAGGCAGCGGCCTATCATCTTTTCGCTGCAAGCCATCCTTAACTACACGTAGCGTAGCTGAATACTACAGGCCGACGACGGGGAGTAGCGTCACCGGAGCGATGATCTAACAGCCTGCGATCGCCAATCCGCCTACCCGGCCCACTGTGTCGATTAAAGCCTATGTTTGCCCAGAGTGGCAAAAAGCCGGAGAGGCGGAGCCGGATGTCCAGCAGTGGACCGCGATAGGCTAATGATGATGATATGACGAGTAAGCGTTTGTACAGGATCCGCTGTCTGATAAGGTTCTTAACTTGCTTCTTCCAATTAACTTTAACTTTGTTTAGCTTGACGAGAATTAACAAAATGTTCCTTTAATACTCGTATACAGAACGTTTGAAATACGCTACTTTCCGTTGGTGAGCCAAAAAATCCCGTTATCGAGGAATACATAATTCTCACACGCATACATTGATCATACATACATCAACTTCTGGAATAATTACCTAAACTATATAAAGATCAGAGACTGTAAAATATCCTAGTCTTCCCTAAACTTGTATAAAAAGGAGGTCAAACCTAATAGTCCTATTATATCCCCCAAATGAGCGTCAAATGGAGTCGTTATCACAATTATGAGATGGCTAAACAAGGGGCAGACCGTCAAATTTCAGGATTATCTGCGTCCCGGAAGCCTGGCAATCTCAGTTAGGGAACGCTACTCGGCTTCTTACTAGCTCATTTCTGGTCCATTTGTATCGGTTAAGCAGACCGTTGAGGCTTCCAAAACCATTAAAAATTACCTTTTTCTTTTGCTCTAATAAGCTCTTGACCTCATTTTCTTCAGAGAAGTCTTAAAATTTTATAGTGGATTGGTTCTCGAAAGATAACCTTTCGGTAGGTTTCTTATGGAACGCTTTAATATTTCGGGGAAATCTAAAAATAAAATATCTGTGCAAGTAAAATATGGTGTTATTTTTAATTACATAATAAATTATATTTCCCAAATTTCGGTTGTAGCGACCAGTCTCCAAAGAGTCTAGCCAAATATTTAGGAGTTATTAAACTGCACAAGCATGCATGCAGACATAGTTATATTCTCTGTGCCTTCCCTCTCATAATCCAATGAAGACGACAGTTTCAAGCAAAGCGCACTACAGTGTAATGTGCTTTCCAATGCCCGAAAATGTGTTTAAATATTTCGGACATGTAACAATAATCCAAAGGGCAATATTGCCTCTGTACGGTTGCGGAGATCAGATAACAATCGATCTATTTCATCCGCTTTTAAACGAACCATAACGCACGAGCCACGAATTATGCTCGTAGCGGACCACGAATTGTTTTCAGCTTAACAAGGTTATTCACAATTTGATCACCTGAATGCAAAAGCGCTTCGACATAATCAACATTTGCAATAGTGTGCACATGACCGTGATACTAATCAATAATACGAAGTTTCAATAGGGAATGGTTTTAATACTGATGCACAACTGTGCACTTTCATACGTAGGCTTTAGATAATAGTTTGCGGCCAGAGAGAGTTCAGGCTAAGGGCTAACTTAACGGGCTCTCCAATGCACGAGGAGGTATCACCGCCAAGTTCTTGACTCCAGGTCTGTTGCTGAGTAATTTCTGAACGCAAAACCACAGCAACAATTTTTGACCCGACCCGGCTCTCGGCACTTGCTCCCACTAACTACACCTACAATCTCAATTAAAGTTATCAACTTAGCTGATTCCGGGGCTTCTACTGAGTAACTGCTTTACAGAAAAACGCAGGAAGTTAACACTTTTTGCTCTGACCCGGTATTTCAAAATTATACACAATGGTGCAAGATTGAATCATTTTAGCGAACACAAGGCCCTTCTATAATAGACACATATCTGTGATTTAGCCAGTAAATAAACATTGTTGTTACATAAAGCGGTAGTTAGCAACACTAGTGACAATATCTGTTGGGACGCGTAATGCAATGGGCCCTTTTATGATCCATTTGTATCGGTTTAGCTCCCCGATGTATCTCCCACAGCCATTATTGAAAGTTACGTGTTTGTTTTTCCCCCTTTACTGTATTACGTGGTGAAGTATGTGTGCATAGATAGAAGCGGATGCTGCTCAGAAGAATATAAGCGATGGTAGTGGGTATAGGTACATATCCAACTTTTACCCATCTTTTTAGGGTTCCGTAGCCAAAATGGCAAAAACGGGACCCTTATAGATTCGTCATGTCTGTCTGTCTGTCTGTCTGTCTGTCTGTCTGTCTGTCTGTCTGTCTGTCTGTCTGTCCGTCCGTATGTCACAGCCAGTTTATTCCGAAACTATAAGAGCTACATTATTGAAATTTGGTACGTAGATGTATTCTGTGAACCGCATTAAGATTTTAAAATAAAATCAGAAAAAAATCCAAAAATTTTGGGGTTCCCAATACATAGAACTGAAACTGAAAAAATTTTTTTTCATCGAACCTATACGTGTGGGGTATCTATGGATAGGTATTTGAAAATGATATTGAGGTTACTAACATCATTTTTTTCTAAACTGAATAGTTTGCGCGAGAGACTCTTCCAAAGTGGTAAAATGAGTGTCCCCCCCCCCCCCGTAACTTCTAAAATATGGGCATGATAAAACTGAAAAAAATATATCATGTGTATCACTATAAAAACTACTAACGAAATTTGGTTTGAATGAAATCTAGCCAGTAGTTTTTTTTTAAACGTCATAAATCAAATTACCTAATTTTTTCATTTAATTAACTTCAATATAATAAAACGTAAAGAAAAACATTTATTTAGCTGTAGCTGTGTGGTACGGAACCCTACGTGCGAGAGTCCGACTCGCACTTGGCCGGTTTTTTTTATAGTAAGCACAGCATAGTGAATGGCCTCCCGTCACTTTGTGGAAACTAAAAGAGAATAGATAGGAATGAGGCAAATACAGTGTGTTTGGTGAATCGTGTGCCAGTGTGTAGCAGTGATTGAAGGGATCTTTGACTATCTTTCCACTCCCCCTTAAAAAAGTTTTGACCCAACCAACATTTTTTCTAACAAAAAACATTCCGCCTACTCTGTGCAATAATTTTCGTACGATAGCTTCAAAGCTACGCCCTCAATGCCCCAATATCTATGTTTATTATTGTTCTGAACAATCTATACTAATATTATAAAGCTGAAGAGTTTGTTTGTTTGAACGCGCTAATCTCAGGAACTACTGGTCCGAATTGAAAAACTCTTTTTGTGTTGAATAGACCATTTATCGAGGAAGGCTTTAGGCTATATAACATCACGCTGCAACTATTAGGAGCGAAGAAATAATGGAAAATGTAAAAAAACGGGGTAAATATAACTATTCCACGCGGACGAAGTCGCGAGCACAGCTATAGTTCATTTGCATTGAGAAAATAGTGACTGACAGGTCACTGACAGGCCACTAGCCAATTAAAACGCTAAGAAAATATAATTTCTAGCGTTAGAAATTATAATTTCTAGCGTTTTAATTGGCTAGTGGCCTGTCAGTGACCTGTCAGTCACTATTTTCTTAACGCGAATGAACTATAGTTTATACATAAAACTACGAGTATTTTACCTACTACGAATTACGTATATCCGAGATCTTTCTTTCTACGATCAAATGTGTAGGTTCTTTAGATCTATATGCGTAGGTGTACCTACTGAAAACGAAAATAGACAAATTGTTTCACAAGTAATTGTGATTTGTTTCACTGTTCCATTTCGGCGTGGGTTACCTACTTGAGAAATACGCGACATTTGTTGCTACAGGGACGGAAAGACATTTCGAAGAACAAAGTCAACTCATGTGATAGGTACCTCATTTACATACCATTAGGTACCAACTGTTTTTGAAATTATTATTATTTGTGTTGAAAGATTATAAGGTGCGCCCTATTTATACAGCCGGCTAATGAAAACGAAAAAGAAAGCCAAGTTTTTTCAAACAATAAAAATAAAAGAAAAATAGGTACATAGTACCTACCTATTTTACAATATATTATGTCTATGTCACCGGAAAATAACAAAAATCGTAAGTTGATCAACTTCCTAGGTAGTTGATTAACTTTCGGTATATAACAAACGGTAGTTGAAATATATTATTTAACGCAATGTATTTTAGGGACGTAGACGTAAGAATATCTACTACATTTGTGCGTTAGATAACGTTCTATCCTATCGTATTTTCAAAAATAGGCTAGATTTCAAAGTAACCATGTTCAGCCTGATTATATTGAAATCAATTCATATTCATGAATAATTCTTAAAATATTAACTTTCCGCGATAAGTACTTAAGAAAGTAAGTTTCAAAGGTCACAGATCAGTCAATATAATTTATGGTAGGCAAACAAATCTAATGAACGAGCCAGTTCTAGGTCAAACCAATACAAAATGAAAGACAATTTATCGGCGGAGATACGGAGGGGTTCACCTCGATTACTTACCCGTCGTTGTGACAAATAGTTCCATTTGCCATTTTCAGATGACAACGGCTGCTTTTTATTTTCTCGGCCCGTAAGAAAATATGAATGCTATACTGGAGTATATGATAACAGACTCTGTGCATCTCCTAGGGTAGAGTTGTACTTGTTTTAGAATATTGTATAATTACTGTATTGGGATGTAAGGGAGCGGTCTATCATTTTTTCCCTCCAAGCTTACCTCACCCGTGGTGCATCCTGCCGAATAACAAACGAAGTGCTGGCAACCGACTGGTGGCGTAGTAGCAAAAATGAAGGCGTAGCTAAATACCACAGACCGATGACGGGCAGCAGCGTCGTCTGTCCTCCAGATGTTTGCCATAAGTGGTGAACAGCTGGAGAGGCCCACTGCAATAGGCTGATAATGATTGTATATTACAATAAATAAATTTAAAAAAAACACTTATGGATACCTAAGTACAAATGTACTGTGTACATAATTAAAGGCAATAGTTTAAAATCGTTCTTTGGCATTTTAAATATCACTGGGCCATGATATAAATAATTTTATCAAATTAAAGGCCCTTTTTAAGATCATACCTAATTTGTGTGAGTTTAATATCACGTTAATTCATTATACGCAATGATGAACTCCAAGCTGCTTTAGATTCATGACAAAAATATAGACTCTTGTAAAGGTGGACTTTCCGTCTCAGTAAACACCTTTGTCCACTTACTTGAATTATGAAAGGAAATCTTATAGTATCTACCTCGAAGCTCCTGTTTTAATAACGCTCCCCAGTAATGACGTCACTTTGCCATTTATTTTCAGGTCACACGTCGGCGTGACAAAGACCTATAGTGCTTGATCTTTATTACAAAGGACGACATGTATCATGGTCTTTTCTCTTAGAAACCCTGTTCTCTGTTACCGTTCAAATCAATGACTTTATATTTGTTGAATTTATTTTTACTGAACAATAATCACGTAAATATATTTGAAGAAAATTAAGGGAGAAAGATACTAACCGCCTGCACCGAACTGCCTAACCGTATTAAGTGTATATTTACACAAACCATTTGGAGCCACTTTTTACCGCTTCATAACTCTTCGATTACAAAGGATTTGTCAATCTAAAATTGATAAATCCTTCACTGATGAAAGGGCTTTCAAGCCTATAAATATGACGTCACAACCCATTCATAAAGCTTCCTTAACTAATTACATCGCGTAGCATTAATATCAAGAAATATCTTTCCGTCAGCTAATTACCTGTCATGTACAAGAATACGTTATGTTAGAATATCTCTCGGAGTATGTACTTGCAAGATTTTCCATTCTGTTTTCATTCATATCTTTAATGGTCGACGTATACCTGTTCATAATATCAACGCGAGTATTTAAATATAGGTACGAATCTAATTCAGTTGATTCAATCAATATCCTATTATTTATTAACGAACACTTAAAGGGACTTCTATCAACGATGAGAACGGCAAACACTCAATTCTCATTAAATTTAACGATATAAAATCAAATTATATCTACCTTAAGCTGTCTCGAATTTGAGACTACAAAGGACGGTAAACTCAATAGTTTATAATGCCAATACATTTGTGATTAGATAACTGTATTGCTATTTAGAAAATGAGCCCAAGAGAATTTCTTAACATACACTTGCCAAGTTAATTGTTTTCAGCTCTATCGTAATAATGTTTCAGGGTTTCTTGCAATGACTATCTACACAATGGTGTCTGCCTGCCATTATATTTGAGAGTAGGTTCTTTTATAATTATTTTAGATGTATATTATAGTACAATAATCGTATCGTCAAGATATTTTCAAATGTCTGTCTTATCAATTATGATAAAACTTCATTAACTGATTCCGTAAATAAATGTTTATGACTGGACCTAATTCAAGTGTTGCTTTTATTTATTATTTCAATAACTTCAATTAACCCTCAATTGAATTGCTTTCAAAACGTAAATCCCTAATTACGGCAAATTCGCTTACACGTTACGCCCCACTGAGCTGTTGATAACACGTTTTCATTTTCAATTGGGGTTGTGTCGCGATTTTCTTAGAAGTAGGCACTCATTAGGGGCTCTTGGATCGTTTTAGGGCACGTGTTTAGCCCTTTCATGTCGCCGGTGAATCGTGAGCCCGGGGCGACCCGTTTGAACTGAGAGCGTCTAAACGTGCAACGATGAGTCAACGAGCCTGTTTGCGAGAGTGGAATCGTAATTCATTGGCTGTGCTATGTATAGAGGATATTATCTAAACAAGATATCTTGCTTTATTTGGTCTGCGTAATTACTTTTATTAATTCTAAGAAAGCATTTGATCACAATCAACAAACTGATACTAGGTTACTTAGATGTCTCTTACGTACTCCGTTTGTATTGCTCTGTGTGTTAGCTATGTTTATTATATTTCTAAAAAAAGGTAAAAAAGTAAGTAATATATTTTACAGCATTTAAAATGTATGGTAATTTAATAATTAAGCTACAGTAATAGTAGCCGTTGTTTAATGATCGCTTCACAAGAAAGGAGGAGGTTCTCAATTCGACTGTTTTTTTCTTCTATGTATGTTACCATTATTATATATCCGAGAATTGAGATAGATAGATAGATATAAACTCTATATTGCACAAAAACACAGACATTACAGGAAAACATATTACATATGTATAAACAAAATCAAAGTACAATTTAGGCGATCTTATCGCTTATAGCGATCTCTTTCAGACAACTTTCAGGTAGAGGAAACCAGAACCGATTAAAAAAAAATTTTTTTCGTTTAAAAGGATATAAGGTAAAGGAAGTCAGTATTTTTGTTAGTTAAAAAATGCTGTAATATTTAATAATTCCTAGTAATATAAAACGACTTTCAAACTCTGACCAATGTAGCCCCGATATCAAAACAAACGACGATAATGGGAGCACCTCGGGAAAATTCCGATCAATTGACAAGTCGGCCCACAAATTGTCCAAAGTATCCACCAATATTTCAACAAGAGGAACAATCAGTGGAATTGAAAACGATTTTGACGAAAAGCTCTTTACAAAATCCATAATCACTAGGTTTAATATTTCATAGACTTTAGAATTTTGCTAGTTTAATATTTCCTGATACAACTTCTTCAAAGCCTACGCTTCAAACCTGAACAAATTTCCTATTACAGAATGTCTTTTATCAAAAATATTAAACTTGTAACAACATCGCTTAGGCCTCTATTTTACATAGTTATAATTAATTTTACTATTTAGTAGGTATTATCAGCGTAATAAAAGCTACAATTTCGTTTTGCCAAGAACATTTAATCAATAAAATTTTGTAAAATATAGCTCCACCAAAGTCTGCCGGATATTTTCAACTTTCCATTGCAAATCTACAAATCGAATTAATATCTTTGCTACCCCAATATCGCTCTACAGGATAGGATTTTAATTGATTCGTGGTGAAGTTAACCAAGGATTTTGATTCTGGAATGAATCTCTAAAATGCCACTGATCTTGATATTAAAATGGATTTTTAAGGGTAAAGGATTTAGGGCGCTTAAAGTTCATTTGTATTAGGCGTACTTTTGAGGATAGATAGATATTCTTTATCGCACAAAATAAAAACATTTACAGACAAGGTATTACAGACAACTAATAGTACAATTAAGGTGGTCTTATCGCTCGTAAACGATCTCTTGCTGACCGCCTTCAGGTAGAGGAAGAGTACCTACTATTCTGAAGAGACCTCCGAGGGATACCTATTGTGCGAAAAATATAATGATGAAAATAAGAAATGAATAATTGCTAACAAATTTCTTTTGTAGTCATGTAAGTAACTTTTTAACCGACTTCGAAAAAAGGAGGAGGTTCTCAATTCGTCTGTATGTATAATATTTTTTTTTTTTTTTATGTATGTTCACCGATATTTCCGTCAATTATGGACGGATTTCAAAAATTTTTCGACAGTTCGATAGAGGACACTTCCGAGGTGGTCCCATTATCACCAAGTCAGGATCTGATGATGGGATCCTGGAGAAATTGAGGGCAACAGCCGAAAATTGTATGCTCATATGGTGTTTTTGTTACGTAATCATATTTTACTCATGTATATGCTTCCGGGCGTCAACATCTGGTGCTGATGATGAAGCCACAGAACTCCTTAACGGTTAGGAGTTAGGGGACAGTACTGACATTGGTCGATATTAAACTAGGTAGTAGTATGTACTTATGCAGGTCTAATAGGGCAGGTGATTTGGTAAGTGATATGCTTGATTCTAGATCGCAAAGTATTCACTTGACTTAAAGCAAAATTTTTCATTCCTAAGTAAAACTCTTAAGGACATTAATTAACTTTTATTCAAGGTCACAGCACATCAACGCAACTAAAAATAGAGAAATAAAATTATTTAAAAAAAAAAAAATTAAACCGACTTCAAAAAGAAAACACAATGACCAAAACTAAAAAGCGATAAATAACGTAAGTAATTCTATCCATAATACATAATTATTTAAATATTACAATTATCACTTATTTTTGAAGTCGGTGCCAGCCAAACAAATAAATGTATATTGTCGGGTGGATTTGCCAGCCGCGCGCGTCATACAACAACAGTCTACGTTAGGTACCGAGAGTTGGCACCGACTTCAAAAATAAGTGATAATTGTAATATTTAAATAATTATGTATTATGGATAGAATTACTTACGTTATTTATCGCTTTTTAGTTTTGGTCATTGTGTTTTCTTTTTGAAGTCGGTTTAATTTTTTTTTTTTAAATAATTTTTTTGCTTTATGACTGACTAGCATTTGATCCGACATGAAGAATATTTGTGTTTAATTTTATTACAATGTTAGGTAGTTACATTTTCGAGTCCCATAACACAATATATATTTTTAAACTTCTTTGTCATTAAAGTTTGTGATGTCCTCTTGTAATGACATCATATCCAAAAAAAGGAATTTATAATTATCAGGGACTGAACAATAAATGAAAGCGCCACACCTGTGTAAAAGAAAAGTTCTGAATGACGCTCATTATGCGATACAAAAACTGAACAGCATAAATTTTAGGGGCCAAGTAAACAGAATAATTCCTCTTGGCTGTACCCTGACCTATTTGTCGGGAACCAATTATGGACAAGATTCAATTTCATCCACCTTTATTCAACAGGATAATCCCTTAAGATATAAACGGAAATATGAAAAGCCCTAAGCTATTATCCGTACTTTTATACAAAATGATTGGTTTGTTATTTATTCACGCGAAAAACTCCGCAGCCCTTATGAACAGTTCTCTCGAACTCGATTATTGCTTCCCTAGAATGACGTCGATAATATCGTTGAGAAAAATAGAAACGATACTACATCTCTTCTATGTTTATTATGATAATAAAGCATAATTATGCCGTCCTTCAATAATACATTGATCAAATTACATCATACCTAATATCATTAATGCAAAATTGAGTTGTTTGTCTGTTACGCTTTCAAAATTTTGCCTGCCTAACTACTCCGATGCTCGATCATCGGACCGACCATATAATTTTTTATCACAAATTAAATTATTTCACCGTTTAATACTACTTTCAGCCTCAATTTCTGTTAATTAACATTTTTCACTCCCGAAAAGTACAGATCAATATCAAATGGTGTTAAACACGTCACGGTTATATGCTCGCTTGAATTCCTTATTTAGGAAGAACTATCTTATATAAGTAGTTGTTTTCTTTCTATAATACCTATGTATTTATTTACAAAAAAAATGTATCTAAGTAAGTTTATCAGTTGTCTAGTACCCATGGCACAAGCTTCGGCTTAGTTTGGGGATAGATAGCGCTATGTGGCTCAGCGTGGCTTGCTCTTCTTGGGTTATCATTACTCACTACATAGTGTAAAACAAAGTCGGTTTTGTTGTCTGTCTGTCCATAGGTATGCTTAAAATCTAATAGATAGAGTGATTCAAGAATAATCCGTACGATAAGTTGGGAGATATGGCGCTGAGTCCATTTCTCTCAATAAGGCGTTTTAAGAGCGCGTGCGCGTGGAGTTTTATGGAAATATTTAACAACCCTTTCACAATCAAACAAAAGCCCACAAATCTAAATTCCGCTAGATTTACTCAGCGTACAAATGGCCACTGGGACACCGTGCAACATGACAGCAACATTTTAGACCCCACTATGTGTCGCGGGGCAGGTAATATTTTCGGGCATAACGTCCGCTGCCCAAATTTACTCCTGTTTACTATACTCCGCAGCCCAGAGACAAATTGCTGCGGGTGAATTCTATTACAACTATAATGTGCGGAGTCGGGTGTCCTGTCCTGTGAGAGTTGGCGGATGTTTTAACATAGTAGACGGAAGAGGCAGTATATTGGATTCGGATTGTTACAAATTACTTATTATGTAGTGCACTAGGAATATCGCAGAGTAGACAGAGAGGGCGACAAAATTACGACTTCATATCTTTCTTTTATCATTCTACTCATATCTGATTTTTCAAAAGTTAAATGATTATTAATGATTATTTATGTAACTTATTTAATTAATAATTTACAGGATTTAAATAAGTACGACTACTAAAATTGCTATAGTCAAATTAGAACTTAAGATACCATCTCATTGTATAAAATTTTTAAAAGAAAAATGTAAAGGAATGAAATCTTTTTAACCGACTTCGAAAAAAGGAGGAGGTTCTCAATTCGTCTGTATGTATAATATTTTTTTTTTTTATGTTTGTTCACCGATTATTCCGTCAATTATGGATAGATTTCAAAAATTTTTTTTTGTTCGACAGGGGACACTTCCGAGGTGGTCCCATTATTACAGTCAGGATCTGATGATGGGATCCTGGAGAAATTGAGGGCAACAACCGAAAATTGTATGCTCATATGGTGTTTTTGTTACGTTATCATATTCTACTCAGGTATATGCTTCCGGGCGTCAACATCTGGTGCTGATGATGAAGCCACAGAACTCCTTAACGGTTAGGAGTTAGGGAACAGTACTGACATTGGTCGATAGAAACTAGGTAGTAGTATGTACTTATGCAGGGCTAATAGGGCAGGTGATTTGCTTGATTCTAGATCGCAAAGTCTTCACTTGACTTAAAGCAAAATTTTTCATTCCTAAGTAAAACTCTTAAGGACATTAATAAGCCCTTATTCAAGGTCACAGCACATTAACGCAACTAAAAATAGAGAAATAAAATTATTTAAAAAAAAAATTAAACCGACTTCAAAAAAAACACAAACGACCAAAACTAAAAAGCGATAAATAACGTAAGTAATTCTATCCTTAATACATAATTATTTAAATATTACAATTATCACTTATTTTTGAAGTCGGTGCCAGCCAAACAAATAAATGTATATTGTCGGGTGGATTTGCCAGCCGCGCGCGTCATACAACAACAGTCTACGTTAGGTACCGAGAGTTGGCACCGACTTCAAAAATAAGTGATAATTGTAATATTTAAATAATTATGTATTATGGATAGAATTACTTACGTTATTTATCGCTTTTTAGTTTTGGTCATTGTGTTTTCTTTTTGAAGTCGGTTTAATTTTTTTTTTTTAAATAATTTTTTTGCTTTATGACTGACTAGCATTTGATCCGACATGAAGAATATTTGTGTTTAATTTTATTACAATGTTAGGTAGTTACATTTTCGAGTCCCATAACACAATATATATTTTTAAACTTCTTTGTCATTAAAGTTTGTGATGTCCTCTTGTAATGACATCATATCCAAAAAAAGGAATTTATAATTATCAGGGACTGAACAATAAATGAAAGCGCCACACCTGTGTAAAAGAAAAGTTCTGAATGACGCTCATTATGCGATACAAAAACTGAACAGCATAAATTTTAGGGGCCAAGTAAACAGAATAATTCCTCTTGGCTGTACCCTGACCTATTTGTCGGGAACCAATTATGGACAAGATTCAATTTCATCCACCTTTATTCAACAGGATAATCCCTTAAGATATAAACGGAAATATGAAAAGCCCTAAGCTATTATCCGTACTTTTATACAAAATGATTGGTTTGTTATTTATTCACGCGAAAAACTCCGCAGCCCTTATGAACAGTTCTCTCGAACTCGATTATTGCTTCCCTAGAATGACGTCGATAATATCGTTGAGAAAAATAGAAACGATACTACATCTCTTCTATGTTTATTATGATAATAAAGCATAATTATGCCGTCCTTCAATAATACATTGATCAAATTACATCATACCTAATATCATTAATGCAAAATTGAGTTGTTTGTCTGTTACGCTTTCAAAATTTTGCCTGCCTAACTACTCCGATGCTCGATCATCGGACCGACCATATAATTTTTTATCACAAATTAAATTATTTCACCGTTTAATACTACTTTCAGCCTCAATTTCTGTTAATTAACATTTTTCACTCCCGAAAAGTACAGATCAATATCAAATGGTGTTAAACACGTCACGGTTATATGCTCGCTTGAATTCCTTATTTAGGAAGAACTATCTTATATAAGTAGTTGTTTTCTTTCTATAATACCTATGTATTTATTTACAAAAAAAATGTATCTAAGTAAGTTTATCAGTTGTCTAGTACCCATGGCACAAGCTTCGGCTTAGTTTGGGGATAGATAGCGCTATGTGGCTCAGCGTGGCTTGCTCTTCTTGGGTTATCATTACTCACTACATAGTGTAAAACAAAGTCGGTTTTGTTGTCTGTCTGTCCATAGGTATGCTTAAAATCTAATAGATAGAGTGATTCAAGAATAATCCGTACGATAAGTTGGGAGATATGGCGCTGAGTCCATTTCTCTCAATAAGGCGTTTTAAGAGCGCGTGCGCGTGGAGTTTTATGGAAATATTTAACAACCCTTTCACAATCAAACAAAAGCCCACAAATCTAAATTCCGCTAGATTTACTCAGCGTACAAATGGCCACTGGGACACCGTGCAACATGACAGCAACATTTTAGACCCCACTATGTGTCGCGGGGCAGGTAATATTTTCGGGCATAACGTCCGCTGCCCAAATTTACTCCTGTTTACTATACTCCGCAGCCCAGAGACAAATTGCTGCGGGTGAATTCTATTACAACTATAATGTGCGGAGTCGGGTGTCCTGTCCTGTGAGAGTTGGCGGATGTTTTAACATAGTAGACGGAAGAGGCAGTATATTGGATTCGGATTGTTACAAATTACTTATTATGTAGTGCACTAGGAATATCGCAGAGTAGACAGAGAGGGCGACAAAATTACGACTTCATATCTTTCTTTTATCATTCTACTCATATCTGATTTTTCAAAAGTTAAATGATTATTAATGATTATTTATGTAACTTATTTAATTAATAATTTACAGGATTTAAATAAGTACGACTACTAAAATTGCTATAGTCAAATTAGAACTTAAGATACCATCTCATTGTATAAAATTTTTAAAAGAAAAATGTAAAGGAATGAAATCTTTTTAACCGACTTCGAAAAAAGGAGGAGGTTCTCAATTCGTCTGTATGTATAATATTTTTTTTTTTTATGTTTGTTCACCGATTATTCCGTCAATTATGGATAGATTTCAAAAATTTTTTTTTGTTCGACAGGGGACACTTCCGAGGTGGTCCCATTATCACCAAGTCAGGATCTGATGATGGGATCCTGGAGAAATTGAGGGCAACAACCGAAAATTGTATGCTCATATGGTGTTTTTGTTACGTTATCATATTCTACTCAGGTATATGCTTCCGGGCGTCAACATCTGGTGCTGATGATGAAGCCACAGAACTCCTTAACGGTTAGGAGTTAGGGAACAGTACTGACATTGGTCGATAGAAACTAGGTAGTAGTATGTACTTATGCAGGGCTAATAGGGCAGGTGATTTGCTTGATTCTAGATCGCAAAGTCTTCACTTGACTTAAAGCAAAATTTTTCATTCCTAAGTAAAACTCTTAAGGACATTAATAAGCCCTTATTCAAGGTCACAGCACATTAACGCAACTAAAAATAGAGAAATAAAATTATTTAAAAAAAAAATTAAACCGACTTCAAAAAAAACACAAACGACCAAAACTAAAAAGCGATAAATAACGTAAGTAATTCTATCCTTAATACATAATTATTTAAATATTACAATTATCACTTATTTTTGAAGTCGGTGCCAGCCAAACAAATAAATGTATATTGTCGGGTGGATTTGCCAGCCGCGCGCGTCATACAACAACAGTCTACGTTAGGTACCGAGAGTTGGCACCGACTTCAAAAATAAGTGATAATTGTAATATTTAAATAATTATGTATTATGGATAGAATTACTTACGTTATTTATCGCTTTTTAGTTTTGGTCATTGTGTTTTCTTTTTGAAGTCGGTTTAATTTTTTTTTTTTAAATAATTTTTTTGCTTTATGACTGACTAGCATTTGATCCGACATGAAGAATATTTGTGTTTAATTTTATTACAATGTTAGGTAGTTACATTTTCGAGTCCCATAACACAATATATATTTTTAAACTTCTTTGTCATTAAAGTTTGTGATGTCCTCTTGTAATGACATCATATCCAAAAAAAGGAATTTATAATTATCAGGGACTGAACAATAAATGAAAGCGCCACACCTGTGTAAAAGAAAAGTTCTGAATGACGCTCATTATGCGATACAAAAACTGAACAGCATAAATTTTAGGGGCCAAGTAAACAGAATAATTCCTCTTGGCTGTACCCTGACCTATTTGTCGGGAACCAATTATGGACAAGATTCAATTTCATCCACCTTTATTCAACAGGATAATCCCTTAAGATATAAACGGAAATATGAAAAGCCCTAAGCTATTATCCGTACTTTTATACAAAATGATTGGTTTGTTATTTATTCACGCGAAAAACTCCGCAGCCCTTATGAACAGTTCTCTCGAACTCGATTATTGCTTCCCTAGAATGACGTCGATAATATCGTTGAGAAAAATAGAAACGATACTACATCTCTTCTATGTTTATTATGATAATAAAGCATAATTATGCCGTCCTTCAATAATACATTGATCAAATTACATCATACCTAATATCATTAATGCAAAATTGAGTTGTTTGTCTGTTACGCTTTCAAAATTTTGCCTGCCTAACTACTCCGATGCTCGATCATCGGACCGACCATATAATTTTTTATCACAAATTAAATTATTTCACCGTTTAATACTACTTTCAGCCTCAATTTCTGTTAATTAACATTTTTCACTCCCGAAAAGTACAGATCAATATCAAATGGTGTTAAACACGTCACGGTTATATGCTCGCTTGAATTCCTTATTTAGGAAGAACTATCTTATATAAGTAGTTGTTTTCTTTCTATAATACCTATGTATTTATTTACAAAAAAAATGTATCTAAGTAAGTTTATCAGTTGTCTAGTACCCATGGCACAAGCTTCGGCTTAGTTTGGGGATAGATAGCGCTATGTGGCTCAGCGTGGCTTGCTCTTCTTGGGTTATCATTACTCACTACATAGTGTAAAACAAAGTCGGTTTTGTTGTCTGTCTGTCCATAGGTATGCTTAAAATCTAATAGATAGAGTGATTCAAGAATAATCCGTACGATAAGTTGGGAGATATGGCGCTGAGTCCATTTCTCTCAATAAGGCGTTTTAAGAGCGCGTGCGCGTGGAGTTTTATGGAAATATTTAACAACCCTTTCACAATCAAACAAAAGCCCACAAATCTAAATTCCGCTAGATTTACTCAGCGTACAAATGGCCACTGGGACACCGTGCAACATGACAGCAACATTTTAGACCCCACTATGTGTCGCGGGGCAGGTAATATTTTCGGGCATAACGTCCGCTGCCCAAATTTACTCCTGTTTACTATACTCCGCAGCCCAGAGACAAATTGCTGCGGGTGAATTCTATTACAACTATAATGTGCGGAGTCGGGTGTCCTGTCCTGTGAGAGTTGGCGGATGTTTTAACATAGTAGACGGAAGAGGCAGTATATTGGATTCGGATTGTTACAAATTACTTATTATGTAGTGCACTAGGAATATCGCAGAGTAGACAGAGAGGGCGACAAAATTACGACTTCATATCTTTCTTTTATCATTCTACTCATATCTGATTTTTCAAAAGTTAAATGATTATTAATGATTATTTATGTAACTTATTTAATTAATAATTTACAGGATTTAAATAAGTACGACTACTAAAATTGCTATAGTCAAATTAGAACTTAAGATACCATCTCATTGTATAAAATTTTTAAAAGAAAAATGTAAAGGAATGAAATCTTTTTAACCGACTTCGAAAAAAGGAGGAGGTTCTCAATTCGTCTGTATGTATAATATTTTTTTTTTTATGTTTGTTCACCGATTATTCCGTCAATTATGGATAGATTTCAAAAATTTTTTTTTGTTCGACAGGGGACACTTCCGAGGTGGTCCCATTATCACCAAGTCAGGATCTGATGATGGGATCCTGGAGAAATTGAGGGCAACAACCGAAAATTGTATGCTCATATGGTGTTTTTGTTACGTTATCATATTCTACTCAGGTATATGCTTCCGGGCGTCAACATCTGGTGCTGATGATGAAGCCACAGAACTCCTTAACGGTTAGGAGTTAGGGAACAGTACTGACATTGGTCGATAGAAACTAGGTAGTAGTATGTACTTATGCAGGGCTAATAGGGCAGGTGATTTGCTTGATTCTAGATCGCAAAGTCTTCACTTGACTTAAAGCAAAATTTTTCATTCCTAAGTAAAACTCTTAAGGACATTAATAAGCCCTTATTCAAGGTCACAGCACATTAACGCAACTAAAAATAGAGAAATAAAATTATTTAAAAAAAAAATTAAACCGACTTCAAAAAAAACACAAACGACCAAAACTAAAAAGCGATAAATAACGTAAGTAATTCTATCCTTAATACATAATTATTTAAATATTACAATTATCACTTATTTTTGAAGTCGGTGCCAGCCAAACAAATAAATGTACCTATCTATGTTGTCGTGGGGATTTGCCGGCCGCGCGCGTCATTCTACGTTAGGTACCTAGAGGCTGGCACCGACTTCAAAAATAAGTGATAATTGTAATATTTAAATAATTATGTATTAAGGATAGAATTACTTACGTTATTTATCGCTTTTTAGTTTTGGTCGTTTGTGTTTTTTTTGAAGTCGGTTTTAGTGGAATCGTTCGTTTAAAACTACTTTACCGATAACAAACAAACGTTATTATTTATCTGAAACGAAGTATAGCAACCTGGCTTAGCAAGACTCTCTTTGAAATACTTTTGAGAAAGTAGCTTTCTTTACTAACTTTTCTTCCTACAAAATATCCCAATTTCATCATCATCGTCATCATCAAAGCCTATTACAGTCCACTGCTGGACATAGGTCTCTCCAGTTGTTCGCCACTTAGAGCAACTCTTGCGGCCAATGACGGCGTCGAAGGAGATCTGGCGAGCGATGCTCGCATTCTGCGAGACAGTGATCTCGCAGAAGGAGGCGGCGGAAAGAGAGCGTGAGGCCGCGGTAGACGCGCCCGCTCTACGTCGCCCCCGGCCCGGGCGTCGCCGGAGGGCATACAACGCATCGTATGCCCTCTGAGCCTCATTCATTCTATTGCTCCCCGGATCCGGGGGTAGGGGTATTTGCCCTCCCCGGACCAGGAGTGCCGGCCGCTTATCATCTGCAGCTGGCCAGGGCAGGCAGGGATGTGGCCGTATGCTTTGGCGCTACCCGTGTCCCTGCTACTTGCTGCCCACTGGCGACACAGGGGGGCTTAGTGGGTATGCCCTCCCATTTTGGGAGGTGTGAGTCCCACACACCATGCCGCCTCCCCCCGGAGTCGGCATGAAAGTGCCTAATGCATTCTAGAAAAAAAACAAAACATCTGGAGGATATACCACACTGGGTAGGCGGGTTGGCGATCGCAGTATTGTTGCTTGCAATTAGGAGAATTGGCTAACTACGAGTAGTTTGTGACTGTAAGCAGGCAGTTTGAAGAGAAACGGATGACATACAAATAGGCAATTGATTTTATAATCATCCATGTATTACATAGTGGCACAAATCCTACTAATCCTTAGTACTTACTCTAAAGCAAGTATAGAAATTAAAACATTTTATGAAGTGAATATTCTGCTTGTTATTATTGTACTTTGTCCAGGGTGGACCGCGGTCACCGCAATAAAATAAACGCGGGACCGTAATGTGTGAACATCTACCAAAATGAAAGTTGAATTGCTGCGAGGTACGGGAAGACGCCACCGCGACCGTCCCAAATGTATGTAGAGTAAGTGCGCCAATTATGGACCACCATAAGGATTTTGTAACATAAAACTCAGAATTTCAAAGATTCGTCAGCTTTTTATATTTTAAATGGTTCTATAATTATTTGGGTATCAGGAACGATTATTAGAATTCGAAAAAACCTGAACATCTTAGAAATAATCAATATTTTCTAAAATATGACACTATTGTGCATTTACAAAAAGTGTACAAAATATGGACCATAGTAAATTGGGTTCAAAATTATTTTAAAATATAAACGTTATAAAGAAAACGTTTCCTAGAATTAAATCAGTCAATCATTAAAGACTAAACTAATCGTTGGTACACAATACCCACACATTTGCTTATCTCGCAAAGCTTTGATTGCATTTCCCATTGCATCTTTATCCCATGTTTGTTTAGTCTTATCAAAGGAAAGATTTGATATTGTTTGATGATTTTCTTTGATTGTAGAATTTGTAGATGCCATCCTAAAACAATCAGGTTAAAATTTAAGTGACTGTTTTTAATATCTACCTCTAGTCCATATTCAAAACAGGCCGGAGGTCCATATTATAGTACACATACATTTCTAGGTTAATATTGTTGTTAAGAAAATTATACAAACTATTGGATATTGCAACTTAATATGCATAATTGTACAATAACTTACCTTTCCCTTAGCTGAATCTACTTTCACAAACAGTAATATTTGCTGTAAATATGGGCTTACGAAGTTAGGTAAAAAATTACATCGCGAGTTGATAAAAACGAAAAATGCCTGCCGTAAAATATGTGCGCGCTTTCTTCCGACTTGTAAGCGACTAGCGAGCCGCGGGAGGAAAGGAGTTAAGTGTACGGCGACCGATGGCTTTATACGACGGACAGTTTTTGAGAAATGAAGGTAGTCCATATTACGTACCCAGTCCATAATTGGCGCACTTACTCTACTGTTTACACAGACCACCTACTGGTTTAGCGCTAATCCAGAGTTTTATTTTATTCACCTTAAACCATTGTTACGAAATGTACGTCATGGAAATTCATCGTAATTCGGGTAGATGACAGTTGAAAGAATCTGAAGACAAGGAATAAATGGTATAGTTGAGAACGGGAAGGAAAAACATTTGTTATTTGTAACATAACAAATAGGTACAAGGACGTTTGCTCACTACAAAAAATGTAGGTTACTTGTAAATCATGTTTCTATTGTCGCCCATGAAGGCGCCACTAGAGTTAGTAGACAAAATGGTACCTATTACCAAATTTTCAGGTGGGTAATAATAAAGGACCTACAGTTGGTAATAAATATGATCTACACTTAAAACAACGATTAACTAGTGGTTATAAACGACATATGATCTCTTTTTACAGTTGCTCAGTATAGTGGTTTCCCCTCGAAGTCTCCCCTCTAAACCAAAGAAAAGCCCAAGTCGCTGCGGAAACGGCAACCGAATCAATCCTTTGTCAGTTGCCAGCTTATATACGTAATATTGTTCGTACAAGTTAGTTCTCGAAACTTGTAATTGGTTGTAAACAACTATAAAACATTGAATGTAGGCGTATTCGAGGAAAATTCAAGAGTAGGAGTTTATTATTGCGGACTTTACAAGCAATCAGATACCATGCGTAGGCGTCCTTATACATTTCAAATTTAATTTACGTCAATACAATTTTCTAACGGCCTCCAAATGAAGATGGGACGCAAAATAACGCCCGCGATCAAATCGGTATTCAATTTTAGGGAAAAAAGACACGAGCAATAGAAAATTGTATTCGAATTGAGGCATCAAATCAGCCATGTCGTGGGCGGATTTCAGGTTATTATTGAATTTTTGGGTTATAAATGTGATAGAATCGCTGCCTATTCAGATTCCAAGTGAAATATAAATATTGAGATATGTACTCGGCATTCATCGCGATGTAGACTTGTATGTAAAGGATTTATTTATGAGCTCTTTCGGCGTTTGATTTGATTTTATGCAAAAAAGTCATTTCATATTTTCCTTTTTATATTTTTCCTCGCAGTGACATCGTTAAATATTAATAACCTAAACCTACGCTTAGTAATAACGAAAGGTCCATACGCCGACGATTCTGTTAAGACGAGATTTAAAAAGATTGAGATGATTCAATCCCTTTTTATATCTTGTCTCTTTTGTAGGTCAAGCCAATGTACTTACTAATCAAACAAGGATATTATAACATCTTATTTCATCACGTCATTTTACGTAGGTAGGTATTAATTTCTAACTTTTCATTCAATAAGGTGTTGTGTCAAAAACTGCTAATAATTATTATAATCTAACATTTATGAAATGTAGTCCAATACAGGTCCAATACATACGGTTTTACAAATAAGAATGTATAACTAGCAGATCGGCCATTGTGTGTGCTGATAGTATTTACGTTTGATTATAAAAATGTTGATTTCCAAATACATCTGGGACATAATAGGCTGATCAGGCAGTTTCAAATATACAAATTGAAAACTAATACACTTTAACACCTCTGATGCAAACAGATAAAAGGTTCCAAAATTTCAACAAACAACATTAAATTAAATTTATTATAAAGCCGTAGGCGACCGATTATATCCGGTGAAATTAATTCAATAATCGGTTCGTTTGTTTATCAATCCGACATATTGGCCATTACGCCGGCCGCTGCGACTGACTGATACCAATTACCACAAGAGGATTTTCACCCCTGACTCGCAAACTGAAAAGTCCTTACTTTTAGGATTGGGTCCGATGAAGAGGATAACTTTTAATTTTCCAGATTTTGTTTAGGTCTCCATTTCACATAACATGGCTATGGTGACACTTGGGATTTAAAGTTTATAATCATGTGGTAAAATGAAAATCGAAGGTAAAAAAAAAATCGATTTTATGGTTTATGAATTTCATTTCCTATGGAGAGAGAATTGATTTGGGAATATGTAATAAAAATTCTATGATTTAATAAAAAAATATTTATTTATCACCCGCTATCATGTAATAATAATCACCAGATTAATCTGGGTTTGAAGAATCTCTAGTTTGAAGAATCAATGAAGATATACATACATAATAATTATTTGAATTACGATTAAACTATCGATTGTAGCAAATTTTTGAAAAGTTAGCTTAAACATTTTCTGAGCTGGAGCTGTTAAGTTTTTATTATCTATCTTTATATATATAATTCTGCTGTACGTATGTATGTCATTGAACTCCTCCTAAACGGCTTGACCGATTTACATGAATTTTTCTGTATGCGTTTGGGTGGCGCCCTGGATGGTTTAGATTCACAAATATGCCCGGCAGTAGTCCGCTAGTACTTATAATGAATCTGAAGAGAGGTCAATTCTGTACATTACTTAAATATACTTACAAACAACTATCACGGGGTGATCGATACTGATGCCAAAACTGCAATCAGTAAAATTTTTGTCTGTCTGTGTCTGTCTGTCTGTATTTTCGTTACAGAAATAAAAATTACTCAACGAATTTTAACGACACTTAGTATAATTATTCTTCATACTCCTGGGCAGGCTATACTTAGTAAACTTTTCATCACGATACAATCAATAGGAGCAGAGCAGTAAAGGAAAATGTTGGGAAAACGGGAGAAATTTTGATCTGTATGTTTGAACGCGCACCACACAAAAACTACTTCATGGTATATTATATTATTAGGTGTACCTACATGGTTAAGCGCAAAATCAATGCGGTTTTCACCAATGTATTGCCAGAGGTCTAAGATAAAACTTAGGCACTAGATATAGGTATAGATATGTATTTTATATTCGTAACCTCGACCTTCAGTTTCTCGCAAAACGTCTATAAGATTAAAATTACTAAGTAACGAAAACAATCGTTAATTAATAACACAAGTGGATTTCAATCCACTGCCCTATCATTTAATAATTAAATCAATTGTTTCCATTTATCCGGTACAGGGTTAAAAACCGTTAAAGCCGCGAGGATTTCCACTCTGTCGTCGGTTTTAATGATTCTATTAGGGGTAAGAATTCGATTTAGTTGGGAACGTTCATCGGCCAAGTCAATATTGATTGAAAATTGTTTCGCGATCGCCGTCCGATAATTTAATTATTTTAGGATTCAATTTAAACTGGCCGCTGTGCCCCGGAAACCGATTATGTTGAACTAAACGCCTTTCGTTTATGCCTTTGGGATATTTGTGTTAATTTTTCACATAATGTTATAATTTTTAATAAGTAATAGGTAATTTAACTATATTGTATATACAGTAAGAGATTGTTTAAAGCGATAGGGCCACCTAATTGTACAACTAATGTGTATACTTAGTATTATGTCAATTGAACATCATGCAATAAAGTATATCTATCTCTCCATTTAAGCCTTTGAAGCCACGATGGGACAATGACTTAAAAAATGGATAGCCGATAGTGGATGCAGATTGCAGGACGATGATTGGCGTTCTCTGGAGGCCTACGTTCTGCAGTAAAGTGCAATGAACTGATTGCTTGATTGAAGCCTTCGAAGTAACGATAGCTTTTTATTATTGGGTCGTAGACAAGCAAGTGGTCCATCTGAATTTAAACAGTAGGTACACCTAATAATATAATATAACTTAGTATAAGCATGGAAACTCTTCTATGAATAACATTTTTGTGACGGAAAAATCAGTTTGACATGTGCCTAGAAAAGCTCTGAAAAGAAAAATATAGTAACATTGTAAGTAATGTAAATTATGCATTTCATTTCGAAAGTTATAAAGAAACACTGATTAAAAACACATAAAAGAAGAGCTCAAACATTGGTCCTTCGAGTCGGATGCGTAGTATTTGTTACTCATTTTTCAACACCGGCGGCCTATAGACGTTACGACAACGATTTGTCCTATCAATAATCTATTAATAAGCCCATTTATGCAACGTTATTCCTGTCCAATCGCAAATCTTAAGCTACGCAAAGTCCGGCGCACAACGCCTATCACAAACATTGCACGCGTACCGCGCTGTAATTAATATCGCTTGGGTCCACAAAGGCCCACTACAATTTAGAGGCAACTTCAAAGACTTCACTGAAACGTCACTAACAGAACAGGTGCGGGCCGTGACCCATTCAAGGCTTAGGAGTTGGTAGACAAGTCATTACGTCCTGTGCAATGGGAAATATTTCAAAGTCTTTGGTTTTACACAATGAGCGTCAAGTTCATATTTTGAGCACAATAAGTGAGCGGTTATAGTGCACCCTAGTCGTTTACATCCATATCCATAATTAATATTATAAATGGGTAAGTGCAAAACGGCAGCGACGAATGACGTGATTTTTTAAGTTGAGATAGTTGAAGGGATGGAGATTAACATAGGCTACTTTTTGCCCCTTTCTGACCCCCCACTTCCCTAAAATGGGGGATGGAAGTTTGTATGGAGCATTCACCCCGAATCTAACGCGAGCAAAGCCGCGACCAAAAGCTATTTCTTTATTATACTATAATAACATACGTAGTGTTTTTTCGGATAGGTATTATAAATGTGAAAGTTTGCTTAGATGCATGTATGAATGTTTGTTACTCCTTCACGTATTAAGTAGTAATAAAAACCTCCTTCAAGTTTAAAAACCTTTACTCCTCAAGTTCTTAACAAATTGAAAACAATGGCTACCTAAGTAATAGGTTCCTAACCCAATATTTAAGTAGTACCTCTACCAAATAATTGAGCCATTCAAAATGTACGAGTATTCCATTCAATTATAGAAGTTTCTCAAAAGTCCAATAAGTACTACGAACGCACAAAGCCAACATTTGTTTGAAGATTTAATTGTCATGGCTGTGTAAAAAAGAAATGTACCTAATTATAACTAAATGGTGATCGGACGAAATTATGTTAGTATTATATCTACTTTATAACTCCATCTCCTATAAGAAATACTTTCCATTTACAAATTAATAATAATGTCTTATTACTGGCTGTAATTAACTGCACCTATAACGAAGAAAATAAAGATTCTTCAAGAAAATAAGGGCGCAAGTTATAAATTTCTAGTAGCTAAAGGCCACCCGTATACCACACCTGATGCTCCCAGTCTATAGAAGCGAAAACTTAGTTAAGCCCGGAATTGGTATGCATTTCCCAGCGCATTTGTTTGTTTGTTTATTTGATTTAGAAGTCCTTCCGTTTGTACACTATACACATACCTGCCATAGACAGCACAGTGTTCCATTTAATTGGTTCATTGTCTATTCTTAAGGCTTCTACTGTACGAAATTCGGAACCAACTTTTTAATTAACTTCAATCTACTCATAAACTTTTCGAAATACTTCAAGTGTAGCAGCTAATTGCGAGGCGGTTAAGTTTTTCGGTGATTGATTTCGCTTTTAAGACTTAATTTTAACATGACGCATTTCAATTTTCAAAAGAGTAAGTCACTCTTTCGATTAGCAATTTATTAATAACCTAAGATTACACTGCCAGAAAGTGTAGATATCTGTTTTGATAGATGAAACTGAATTGATATCAAAGTAAGTTACCTAACTTAAGTACAAATTGGCAATATACTCGTAGTTTATTGCACCCGGGTTACCCATTATGCCGCAAATTGTTACGGCGCGACGGCTAATTACTTTTTCAAAAGATGATAATATACACGGCTTCTTTTCAAAGGAAAAAATCTCTCTTCATTATTTTTCTTTTTTAAGTAGATAGGTTCAGGTACTGGTAGTTCCTGTAATAATATAACAGGCAACTTGACATGTATTTCGAGTAAGGTGAAGAGTTTGTGAAATTGGTTTAGTACATATTGGACCAATTCGCAAAATGACTTGCATTCGTTTATGGACTAATTCGCGAAATGCCTCATTCTGAAAATGCCCTATTCGTAAAATCCCATTTGGACTCATTCGTTAAAAGACTTATTCTTAAAAGGACCTATTCGTGAAATGGCCTATTTTTAGGGTTCCGTAGGGCACAGGCACACACATAGGCTATAAAGTATAAGGATATCACTTCACATATTACTAATATTCACGCGGGCGAATCTGCTAACGGAGCCATCCTTTATCTATACTTATAATAAATCTGTAGAGAGGTCAATTCTGTACATAAAATATTTTTTCAAAATAACTATTAGGGGGTGATAAGTGATCGATACTGATACCAAAAATGCAATCAGTAAAATTTTTGTCTGTCTGTCTGTCTGTCTGTCTGTCTGTCTGTCTGTCTGTCTGTATGTTCCTTATAGAAAAAAAAACTACTGAACAGATTTTGACGAAACTTGGTACAATTATTCTTCATACTCCTGGGCAGGTTATAGGATACTTTTCATCACGCTACAATCAATAGGAGCGGAGCAGTGACGGGAAGTGTTGGGAAAACGCGAGAAATTTAAACCTGTATGTTTGAACGCGCATTACGCAAAAACTACTGCATAGAATTGAATGCGGTTTTCACCAATGTATTGCTAGAGGTCTAACTTAAAACTTAGGCACAAGGTATAGATGGGTATTATATGGAAGTCCGTTATTTTTGAAACCCGATATCCACGCGAGCGACGCCGCTGGCACAGCTAGTGATAAATATAATAATCGTTATAACAGTAGCTTGTTAACAAAATGAATTCTTGTCTCGCGAAAATCTCAGCGTATGTTGGCCGTGGTAGCATATAAATTTGAAGAAGGTCCGACAAGTAATCCTTTAGGAATAACATTTTTGTATATATGTTATGGACCAAGTGATTAATGCGGGCATTATTTATAATGCTAGGGCATTATGAATAATGTCAAATTCTATTGGGCAAAGTGATAATTACTATCTAAACTTCATTATTTATCACATTGGCCGGTCATTATTGTATTGCTACTTGGCAATTAGGCAATTTGATAATAAAGCAAAGGGGACGGACGCACGCGTTCTTATTCGGAGATCGATGTATCCGGTAATGTTTTTTTGTTTGTTTTTTTTTCATTTGATAAGTAGTTTGCTTGATTCTACTTCGCAACGTTTTCACTTGACTTAAAGCAAATTTTTTCTTTCCTAAGTAAAACTCTTAAGGACTTTAGTTCCCATCATTATGCAATAATGCTGAATTTGCCGAGTATTACTAATGAGTGCGTCATCTTGGAGCAGTCAGAAGTAATGTCTGGCCTGTGTATCACGTACACATATTATATTATCTCAGGAGTGGATGAGCTTATGCCCCCACGCAAGCCTTACAGAGGACCAGGAGACTGCGAAATAGTTATAAAATATGTTTTTATTACTTTGCCCAAAGGGTGATAAACAATATTTATAATGCCCGATCAATTTGATTATTTGAATAATGATTATCAAATTGCCCTCTCATATTGGCCATTTATCAGAATGCCCGGGCATTATATATAATGCTACATTTATCACTTGGTCCATAACATATACATACTCGTACTCATATCAAGGCACCACATAGTTCTGACACGTTGTATAATAAACACATTAGGCGCTAACGGTGTGAGATAATTTGAAAAGTTACTGATATATTCAGTGCCTGCTGTCAAAAATAATAAGGTAAAGGTAATATTTCAACCCCTGCCTGGCTGTTTTGACTCAACTTGTTTGTAATATCGTATGTGAAATAAGGGTGTGGATATGAAATGAAACATTCAAATACAAACGTCAAACTGTTAGTTCATACATCTAACGTGAACGGAACTATAAGCAGCGTAGGAGACGCTTTGACATTAATAAAAAGTAAACAATGATTATTGGAGTATTTAAAGATACTTACTATGAGGTTATCTTTATTTATTTTATTTTATTTATATTCGAGTGCCAAATTTATATAGTTTCTAAGTGTTCGTTTCAAGGAAAATACGCAATCAAATTAAGCGATATCTGTGTTTTGATTGTATTCCGGATTTAGAATAGGACCACCCTATCTCATCTTAAAAGACTATTGTCATGAGGAAGGCCAATTCCCAGCAGTCAATTCTTTTTAGGGCATTCGAATTCATAACGCTTAAAAAAGACCTTCCCTTTGATTCTATGAAAATAAGACGTGAACGTCGCTCTATTCTTGATGTATTTATGAGGTACATTCAAGATAACTCACAATCACACTCTCTTTATTCCCCGAAGGTGTGTCCTGAGCACTTGTATAGCGTGATATGTCGGATCTCAAAGCCCGGCAACGCGCGCCAAGTTAGCCGAACGCCGTAATCTCTCGTGACAATATTATCCTAGCGGCTGCCACACAAGCTATTCGCTCGACAACTCGTTACACGATTTGCAATTATACACTAGCGTATATTTAAATACAAACACTGTAATATACAGTATCCTGGTTGTTTAACTTTCGTCAATGTACAACTTTTTTGGGCGGAATCTTAAAAATAGATATTTACAGATTAAGCATACACACCTCAGGCGTTATGCTGTGCTACAATAAAAAAAGAAGCCGAATCCTGATTTTCTTTCCTTTCTCCGGAGGGAGTCGGCGTGGTGTATGGAACTCACACCTTCTAAAATGGGAGTTAATACCTAATAAACCCCCCTGTGTCGCCAGTGGGCAGCAACTTGCAGGGAGTCGGGTAGCGCCGAAGCATACGGCTTCATTCTTTATTAACGTTTGCTATCCCGCTGGGCACAGAGCCTGCCTCACACCATCTTTTCTTGGGACCTCCTCTTCAGCGATATTCGTCTTCTGGCAGCTATTAGGTGACGACGCCCCTTAAACCTGCATAGAGCCAGCATGATGGGTTTTAAAGTCCTTACCCCCTCCAAATAAAACAATGCCATTACAATCAAAGCTTTGCTGACACAAGCACTATATCATTTTAAATGCTTATGACTACCTAAAAGAAATTAGCCGACTGCAGACGGAGCTAAACATAAAACGTATTCCCGACGCAAAATGGGGAACATTTGTATTTGTCGAGCTTATTGGCTACTTAGTTCGCTTGTTGGATTTATTTATCTGCCTCTGCTCGGTTGGGCTTTGTGGATTTTGCAAATAAACAGGTTTACTGGCAAGCCGATGCATTTCTTTGAAAGCGCTATCGACAACAGTAAATTTCCTACCAAAAAAACAATTCATGCTAGCCATTCAAAATTTACCTACTTACACCAGAGATCCTGCTACATATAACATTCGAAAACGATCGTTCGATGCACGGATCGCATGTTTTTTGTACCATAAATCCCTCCTATTTATGTATCCCTTGCGTGTTCTTATATACGAATTAAATTCATGAAGTTCAGCGTTAATCGGATCCGCCGTTCACAAAGGATCGTGGTTCGCTTTTATACCACAAAACCACGCTCGCATATGTTCATCAAACAATCGGTTTTCAGTTCATTCGATTGTGTAGAGTACCTACCCTGATTCCAGCAGCAGTAGAAATGGAATCAGCAGTCTTATCACTTTATACATACGAGTATGTGCAAAATATAGCAACAGTCAACATAGTTCAGTAAAAGCGAATCTGTGCCTGACATGCTAGCCGTAATTCACTGACGAGTGAATATTATGGAGTTAGTAGCTAGGTCCGGGGTGCAACAAATTTTGCAACGGAGGGTTAACTTAACGCGGATTTAAGTTTTCCAAAAGGTTACTTAAAATGTTTACCGAGTTGAATAGCCACGGTGTCACCTCACAATATTTTTCATAAATATCTGAAAAAATATATTTTCCAAATAACTGATCTAGTAGGTATATCTAATATCTACATTATGCTTATCTATACCTACTAGGCATATTGGAACAGTGTAGACATTCTTTAGGCCTATAAAACCATAGGAAATAGATAGTACAGGATTCACATGTTTACGTTTCAGATCAAACTGAATGTTCGTTTTATTTGAAACTGAAAATATAAAGCTGCACGAAAATTGAATTAACCTGTGTGGCTATTTTTAAATTGTAGGCTTTGCAGAATTCAGTGCATTTTAGGCAGATATGGCTTCGAATAGTCAAAAAAATATGAAGGCAAAAGTTTGCCGTAGTAGGTAATAGTGTAAAAAACGATGAACTTTTATCGAATATTGTAGAGTGCATTCATGACTAGTTTGGATGCGTGAACTTGACATATACACCATATGAAAATTCGTTGACATGAACGTTGAAAAATTGAATATCAGCCAATTTGTGTGACACTATTCCACTAACAGTTAAGAGCACTTGGGGTGACGGGAGTGGAGGCGGTCATTCGATTAGTCTCGTGTGAGCTACGGTGTGAACACTGAACGCGCCTTCGGTATTTACGCCATTTTGTCCCAAGATACGCAATTTTGTGGTCTTACCAAGGATATATCTTGGGGTAAATCCTTTACTGAGTGACTTTTTGGATCAATGAAGTGAACTTTTTTGGATCCATATCGATGCATCACCCATTTAAAGTCGTCATAGGTAAAATAATCACTGCGTTAGCATGAATAGTTCTTGAGATATACGAATTTCAAAATCCCATACACGGACCCAAAAAAACCCGCAAAGGGTGAGTTGCGTTTATGACCTTGTTTTCCTATCAATAAATGCTATACGTAGCGCAGCTTAAGGGGCAGTATACTATATTTGAATGAATATCATTACTTTTTAAAATACGTGTAAAATTGCATCATAATTATGTTTATTTTTCAGTCTACTGCAATATTGCTTCGCATCAAACGCAATCCCATTTCGAATAAAAACATACCTACCAGATCTAGAAAAATAGGAAAATATGATTAAATTACCTATATATAAACTATGTTTTACATTATACCAATCTACGTAAGATAATCTGGATAAACAGCTAACACTATAGCTACATTATCTTCGATTCGTACTTAAGCGGCGTTCTTAATCCCCTAAAGCACACCCAATCCTTTAGTTAGTGGATTTATCCAAGTAAACTTCGTTAAGTAGGCACGCCGGCAGCACAAACTTGCGCTCACGTGATGCAGGATCAGAATCCCGCATTTCCGTGCCTTAAGCTGCTGTATAGTGGTCGGGAATCAGGAAAACCTTCAAGTTATTGCAATATCAACCCGGTAGGAATATCAATCATTCGTGTTGCTATAGTCCTTTTGATGAAATTTGTTTATATATTCAGTAGCTGTGCGCGTGGAGTAATCTCTTTGGGTAGCATTTTTAATTGTTTTTTGGCTTATTATTAAGTATTATTTTACAAATAAGATACATTACACAGTTTATTTATTTGAGTTTCAAGCATCTAGGTCTAAAACTCTAGGACTATCTTTGCACTAAATTATACCGGTTCAGTAATTTTATCGTGAAGGAGGACAAACAGAAACAGTCACTTTCGCATTTATAGTATTAGTAGGGAAGGATTAAACTACATTAAAATCACTATTTAGCATAAGCAATAAAAAATCATAAGTCATCATGAAAAATCATTTTGAGTGGATGGTTACTTAATTTTGATGGTAAAATGCTCTAAGTTTTAACACAATAACAGCTTTCACATAAATTGGCCACCAAACAATACTTTTTCTATTATGTCTGGTTTTACGGCAGCTAAGGGCTTGAAATCAGTTAAAAATATATCATACATACAATTGGGGGTTACAATGGGAGACAACATAGTTTTAAGACTATAATTAGTATACTCGTACATATTATTATAATAATGCTTTCCTGACCGAACTTTACCCGTAGCAGCCAATTCCCCAGACACAGTCAAGTGTTATAATGATACGGGCTTCAACGAAATACACAAAGGACAAGAAAGTTATATTGTCAATGGAATATGCATTATTACATTATGGCTCTAATTTTTATATGAACACGTCTAAATAACTGCATCCTGCCAAACGTGTAAGCGATCTACATCACGCTTAATTGTTGCAACGAAGATCGATCACAATATGACCAGTTATGCCTGCATAAGTGCCGTTTTAAGCTTGAAGCTGCCTCTCCACCAAGCGAAGCGAGGCAGAGGAGCCGTGAGCTGCGTAAGATAGATCATCAACAATAGAATCGTGAAGCGCGAACGGAGCGGAGATTTTATACAGTTCTATTTGTTGATTTTACGTCGCTCGATGCTTCGAAACCTCGCTCCGCTTCTGCGGACAGGCAGCCTAAAATGCTGCTCATGATTGTAAGACTTAACGATTGAGCTACGGTAACAAGTTGGTAAGAACTGTGCCCTTGATAAACTTGTAGGGGAGCTTTCTGAACAAATACCTCATTCTAACAAGTTTAACTGCTGACATCTAATTGTTAAGACTAACTATATACGCCGCTAACACGATCCGTCGAATGTAAATACACGTTGACTAAAGGCAAACATCGGCCCGAACCGAAACTAGCTTTAAATTTGTTTAACCGGGGTACAAAGGACAAAGAGGCCTAACAATAGCAAGACATGATTAGGCCCGCCTCCGTTTGTAATCATATAATGGATAACCCAATTTGTAGCATCCTCCATTGACTGGTGGCTAATTGACTAGACATCGGTAAGTCGTAATGCCCGTGAAGACGTTCTCCCGCTCCAGTGAACACGTAACTTATATGATCGTGCTTGCTCAAATGTATTTTCAATTCCATTGGTTCGGGACCTTAACAAAAGGCGCGTACTTCGTAAAGCTTTTGTTGGCGAATTTCAAATTACGCGGTTTGTTATGTGGGAAGGTACTAGTGTTCTTTGTTTAATTTGGGATATGTAGAAGGGAAGTTAAGATATTTGTTCAAAGGTATGTCGCTTTTGTCGCTCGATATCATAATTTTGTTGTAAAGCTCAGGGTGGTCCTGAATGAAGACTTCAAAGTTACCTGGCCTGAGAAATGAATTGAAATCTCTGACATATATCCGTTTTCGCCGCACCCATAGCCGCTGGCCGTAACCAGAGTCTGTACGGCGGTGTTCATTAAGTTGAAACGAATCTGCCGGACCCGCTACAGCACTAATACCTGTATGTCTATGAATTATCCAAATTCCAGACGCAATACTAAATTTTTTGCCCACGGCCAACTTTGGTCTGACGCCGTTGGGTGGTTAAATTTATTTGTTGAAATAAAACTTTAAAATATTATAAAATTTATAAAACGTACCGTACGTAATATAAACATCTTCCGATTATTACTACACATACATAAACATTCACTATAAAGAGAATGTGCTAAAACTTTATGACTGTCCCGACTTACATGAACAATTTGGACTAGTCCGTATAAATTTTCATGACACTACAAACCAAATATGTACCAGGGTTTTTAATAAGAACACGCCGCGGTATTTTCTGGTCGCTATGACATGTCATAACGTGGTTTACAGATAGTTATTTCTTTTCTCATGGTTGGAATCGGCTTAGCTGTGCCTCTGGCATTGCTGTGTCTATAAGCAGCAGTTACCTACCGTTTATCATTAGACTGGTCGCTAGCTCGTCTGCCACCATTAGCAATTACAAAAATCAGGGTCATTAAAGAAAAGTATTAACGCCTTTCAGTCAAAGACCAATGGATCACAACAAATATGCCAGACGAGACGAGGGCTAACTTTTGCTACGGTACTCGAAGATTATTTCTTTATGCATCCCGAACTTGTACCCAGTTGAATGAAGTTTAAAGGCTAGGAGCTGTGAAACTTTGAAGCTGGTCCCATTTTGCTCCGATAGTGCAACTGTCACTTCACTTGGTTCATTTATTCAACATTGTGCTTCAATGGACACATAAATTAATACATAGTGCTTAGGTAAGCTAGTATTTTAATCTTTAATAAACCATTAAGAACTTTAAAATAATGCTTTTCCTGTGTGTGGATACCGATTCTCGGCAAACGTAGTGTAGGCCGCCCTCAGACCAAGATTTGCGCAAAATGGCTGACATATACTGGATGCAAGAAATATATGATCGAGCAAAGTGGAGAATATTTGGAGAAGCTTATACCCAGAAGTAGCCTGTGAGAGGCCAATGATAATGCAATTGTTTGAACAAATGTTTCCATATTCCAAGAATTCCGTAGGAAACGAATAGGAATTGAATCTTGAACCGATAAACTGTGTCAAGTTATTGTTGCTATTGTCACGACGCGCCATATCCCGGGGTGGTGAGCGCGGAGGCTAATCGGGCACGCGCTGCCTTCCTGCTAACGAAAGGTTCGGATGCGTTTTGATACTCGACGTCGATTCGTCAATTATTTTGTCATTCTCATGTTTTCGCCCTCGTTTCTCGCACACATGTCCGACAATCGACAAAGCGACGATTTTCCGAGCTCTCGTTGTAATTGGAGCGAGGCATCAATATTCGTTAGCTGGCGTTTTGCATATTTCATAGCCCGAATGGCGAGCTGCAATCGTATGAATTCGAAAACAGTTGTTGCCTGTTCGTGTCTTGCAAATTATACTCGCGTCGTTGCCTCGTGTTTTCATTTTGTTTTTCATGGATTAAGCGACCCGGCTGTGTAATTAGCAACATCATTCCTCGAGATAAAATTATGTAAATATTAACCTACGTCCTTTGTGAACGGTCCAACGGGGTGGACCCCAAAGGATTGCATCATGGCCCGCCTTGATCTATGACTACCAATGTTTTTTTAAGGTTCCGTATCCAGTGCGTCCCAACGGAACCCTCCCATGTTTTACTAAACCTTCGCCGCCCATTGATTTGAATAGTATGTCTTTCTGTAAACTTGCGTGCACGTTTATCTGTTAATTTTTCACATCTAGGCATCTTCTGAATTTAACTAATTAACAATGTAAGCTAGTACGAAACTATTAGATCCATTCCTCGCCTAGTCTAGATATGGGATTATATCGTCCACTTTTTACTTTTAGGAAACTCTTTGGCATACGAATTAGTAGATCCGGCTAAGGCACATTAAGTTTGGCTCGTTTCCCGATCAACCGATCTAAAGCCATGGTATCACTTTAAATGTCGGTAGGTGATCGATGGCCAAAAGTGTTAAGAACATTCTTGGAGTTCTGAAACGATACACCGGTCAGATTTAAACTTAAGGTGAGTAAAATAAGACACAGACCGTCCAAATTGTAGAACAAATGTACATCCAAGCATTTCTTGTACGAGTAAGTATAGATAACTATCTAATTGGATGTGCTGAATTGTGGTACAATTTATATTTATTGAAAATGATTTAATATCCTGAACCTGATCAGACAGATTGTCAGAGAAGGCCAATATAACATAACAGTCTTTAGTGTATACGTTTTAAGCAATGTTATCGATCTAAATTGTGATTTCTTATCACAAGTCAGATCAATTGCATTAAATCATTTATATTTATGGACTCTTACTCTTCTAGTACAAGAATCATAGCCTAAGTTACGTGTTTATTCCTACTGTAAGTAGTTGACTATAAAATATAGAATATCCCATACACATTTCAATAAACAATATTTTACCTTGCTCTACATATTTTAATGATATTGAAGTAATTCTGTAACTTCTGCAATAATTCATAACATAACGACAATTTGTGAATTCAAATAAACCTACAAGCTATCAAAAAGTTGATATTAGCGGGAACTTGGTATAGTCTATCAATTACGGTGCTCATAAAATGTTTAATGCTCAGACTAATAATATTAAGATGGAGCACTCTTGTAAAACAACAGCTTTGAAAAATATGCCACTTTGATATTGAAGTGTGTGTACGACCAATGTTAAGGATTGAGTAAGCGCGAAAGCTAACTTAACCTAGAAGTTAAGTCACTACTTAGTTATTAATTTAAGAAATCTTCATCTGTTTAAAATTAAGAGCTTCACTCTTGTCGGTGGAGCAATTTTCATTTCTCCCTGGACTCCGCCAGTACCTACTCCGCCGAAATCTTAGTAAAATAATAATAATTCCTAATCTGAAGTCATCGATATAGTTCATCGAAAAGCAAGTTGAAGAGGCTGACCATATTAGCCGCAGAACCAGCAACTGTTGGGACAAACGAGTTCTAGAGTGGAAGCCGCTTCTCGGCAAACGTAGCGTAGGACGCCCTCAGGCCAGATAGAGTGACGATTTGCACAGGATGGCTAGCAGTGGTATATTTTTTGTTTTTGTATTTGCTCAGCGTAGTGGCTTTCATTTGCCTGATAAAAAGGTAAATTGATGGAATGGTGGATGCGAAAAGCCTAAAATCGATCACAATGACAAAGAATTAGAGGATCCTATGTCCAACAGTGGACTGGAAATGTGACTGCGAGATTTAGGAACATGGCGACCTTATAGGGTTTCTTATCACGAATAACATCATCTTCATCATCATCAGCGTATCGCAGTCCACTGCTGGACATAGGCCCCTCCAGTTGTTCGCCACTTTCTTCAAACATCTCGAGGCTTTACTCATAATCCCCTTGCTTGGTGCCTACTCAGTTGTTGGCTATCGTAGGGCCAAGTTTCTCGCTACGGTGACGAATGACATGTGACCACGACAAAAGTAGCCGCAAACTAAGTGAACTCGGTACGAAAAGGAGTTAACTGTGGTCGCCTTGCCCACAAGCTAGCAGTCAATTAATCGACAGAGGTCGGTTGGTATGCTGTACTTAGCGGTAAAAGCCCTAATATATCCGAGTTAGTAGACGGCTCGAAGACTGTAGTCTAAAAACATTTAGCAACCATCAAAGGCTGCTATAGTCTTCAGCCTATAAATTTCAATTGAAAATTAGATAGCAATCTTTACTTTAGAAAACATACCTATATTTGTCAAAGTACGTAGCGTAAACATTTTCGCAGTGGGGACCAGAACCTACATAAGTCCTTACCGACACCTACAAATACATAATAACAATCTGACACGAAATTAACACAATTAGGTATTCATTACGGGAATGTTTGTCCTGGATGGGAATAGAAACCTCGACTCCCTGCTCAGACAGGACAGGTCACTCAAGCTCTTTGAAAGTACTACGCTTTTCCTACATAAATAACGCAAAATTGCCCAGGAACCCATAGCCAGTAAAATGCAATACTTCACGTCGGCATCGCTAACGGACCATTATTCTCACTGCATTTTCAGTTCCACAAAACCTCTAATGATTCTAAAAGCGGCCAATGATTTATGGCATGCAATTTGGCTCTGGGATTTTTAAGACCCGACCACTTAAGATAAAGTTCTATATTAAAAAACTTGGGCGTTACCTAACTGTTATTTTTCTGCAAAGTAATAACGCTAGCCGCAGTATCGTGATATTTTAAGTTTGTCATATTGAAAAACAATTCCGAAGTTATTTTCGACTAGCAATTTCGAAGTGAGCGGGGGCGAAATTTGAAAGTTGCTTTTATATCGTGAACAATGTTGTAGCGTTTGCATCTTTTGCTTTGAGAAACTTGTCTTTACTAAAATCTTTTACTATGCTTTACTGTACCAAGTACGACAGCTGCGAATTATAGTGAAATATTTAGTTAAGTGAGACTGAAAAGTCAGTAATTAAAGTTTAAATTTTAGATTTCAACCTGGACTCTGCGCAAACAAAAGGCTTGTTTTATGATGAAAATCCTGACTTATTCAGTAAATAGAATAATCGACTATATCCTAGACAAAACATTGTTATGACTACACTTAGTGTTGCGTACTTAAAGCCAGATCATTCACATTTGATCTACCACAGGACCAAATAATCGATATTTAAGTGATTGACGACACATACATATTAAGATACCCTATCTAAAAAGGTTGAAGTTGAAAGTCAGCATGACTCTCGTCCTTATTAATCAAAAACTTCTTGTTAGACGTAGTGGCAATGTAACCCGCTACTTAGGAAAAGCTTTTGGTTTGTTCTTGTTCCAGTAGCGTTCAAACGGTCGTCCCAATAAATAATGAGCGTGAAAAAAACAAGGAAAGAGTAGGTACAATTTATATTTGAGCATACTTTTATGCATTTTCTTGCGGAGTAGTGATAAGGAGGGCTGATCCGAGAAATGAAACGGAAAATAGGCGCGTGAGATGATGACAAACACGTGCATTAAAGTCTTCTGCCTACTTTACTTCCTAGTATTTAAGAGCAGTCACCAAAATTCAGTCATGTCAAGAGAGCCATCTAACTACGACACCATCTAAATATATATGTCACCGGAAAATAGCAAGAATCGTAAGTTGATCAATTTCCTAGGTAGTTGATTAACTTTCGGAATATAACAAACGGTAGTTGAAATGTATTATTTAACGCAATGGATTTCAGTAAGTTGATCAATTTACGGTAGCCTGACAGTCATTTAATAATTTACGATTTTGACACACGTAAAATCGTCCTCAAATGGGCCAATCGTTGCTCAATGTACTATTTAACGGTGCACTATTACCCGTAACTTAATACACTGTTCCCTGATTGGTTGCCGGGATAACGCCACGTGAGCCATTGAACCAATCAACGTTCACCTCACCGTCGTCGGATGATTTTACGGCAAGACCCCGTAAAATGATCAATTTACTAAAATACATACGTTAAATAATACATTTCAACTGCCGTTTATTATTTTCCGGAAGTTAATCAACTACCTAGGAAATTGATCAACTTACGATTTTTGCTATTTTCCGGTGACATATATAATTCAAAGGTGACCGACTGACATAGTAATGGACGGATCGGGCTGAAATTTGGCATGCAGGTAGATGTTATGACGTAGGCATCCACTAAAAAGGATTTTGATCAATTCTACCCCCAAGGGGATAAAATAGGAGATGAAAATCTATTCCTGGCGGACGATGTCGCGGTCACATCTAGTCACGGTATAAAAATTCTCACCGTACTAAATACACCATTTCCGGAATTGTTCTCATTTTTGTGTAAATTACCAGCCGTTGAGTTTGCAGCGGCTGCTGCAATCAACGGCAGTGTGCATCGTAGCATTCATAAAGGCAGCACACATTGTTTCGACCGACAAGCCCAAAATGAAGGTAAAATAAAGTGTTTTGCTACCTACAGCATATGAAAACGTTACAGAAAGCGAGCTATTACCTATTATTGATCGTTTTAATAAAATATTGAGTGTCGATGACCTAGAGTGAAAAATACTATGATAAGGAAGTTTAGTATGGAAAATCTGAGAGCCGGATCTTTCTCACAATCTTCTAAGTAACTTTTTACATATGGCTTAGGTCTATGTGTTTTGGAAGTCACTACAAATCGTAATCATCTTTTGGTACTTATACCAGTTATCAACATTTAACATAGGAGACACCGTAATTAGAGTAAAGGTACCACCCAATTTTTCCTAAATGACTAACTATAAATACGAGCAATCTAATCTCTCTTCTCTTTTATCCATCTTTCTATTTAGTATCCAACACAATCATGGCTTTGTTTAAATACCTCTGAAATAGAACGTTACGAATTACATACCTATTGCTTTATTCTGATATTTTACTTTAGTTTAGATAATATTTGTGGTAATCTTGCTTGGCCAAATGATACAATGTGTAGAAGCCCTTACTGAAGACTTCTCTTATTAACACATATGAGTAGCATTCTAGTTGTGCTCTTATTTGAACGAGTCATAATGCTCGTTACTGGCAGCTGCTACACGGACTAAGTAAAGAGAAATAAACACGTAAGTAATGCTCATCTCTGATAACTTTAACCATTAGGTAGTAGGTAATCCTTGAGGTAGGTAGGTACAGACCGTATTTGCCCTCCCCGGACCAGGAGTGCCGGCCGCTTATCATCTGCGGCTGGCCAGGGCAGGCAGGGATGTGGCCGTATGCTTCGGCGCTACCCGTGTCCCTGCAACTTGCTGCCCACTGGCGACACAGGGGGGCTTAGTGGGTATGCCCTCCCTTTTTGGGAGGTGTGAGTCCCACACACCATGCCGCCTCCCCCCGGAGACGGCATGAAGGTGCCTAATGCATTCCCCTCTTACAAAAAAAAAAAAAAGGTAGGTACAGACCACGGTACAGACATTGCTGACACAATGGTTTTGAAATTATTCCACAGTCAGAAATGCTCACTACGACCATTCAAGCCTTAATAAAAATTATACTCTTAATATTAAATTCCTGGCTATCAAATATTTTTAAACCCCCACACAAAAAAAAATGTGTTTGATAAATCGGTTCAGCTGTTTATAAGATATACAAGATACACGTTTAAGTTTTTAATTTTGTTAGATTACCGAGTGAGCATCGTATCGTATAAAGCATTCTCCGAATGAGTTAGACAAGTCTGAATATTGTATTTGTTTCCTTGACCGTAAAATGTACGTAAACGAAATAAAGGTTTGAACAGCTTTTCTACCTGCATGTAAACGGCCTTAGCCACCACAAACATTTAAAACGTAATAAAAACTTTAAAAATAAAGGATGCAACATCATAAAACACTTTGATCGAGTTCCATTTCGTACAGTCACTAGTCAATTCCGCCAGGGTGCGCCACTCGAACAAACGTGGACCAAAGTGCTTTTACGCTCGCTCGGCTATTAATTTTGCTTCACTTGAACTAGGGATGGCGATTTGGGGAGCCAAAGGATCGATTTTTAAATCGATTTGAATCGACGTCGACAGAAAGTAAGCGAGTGGCTAGACTTTAATACATTTTTCAATCTGACTTTTTGAATTTTCTAAAGGTATCAAGAGGGTGGCGAAAGTTCATTCCTATAGTATTACAGACGTTCATAGGCACTTGCAATCAGACAGTCCATTAGTTATTTTGCCACCATCGATATATAAAAAAGTTGTTTGACTTTATACGAGTATTAATCTTGAAATAAAAGCTGGCCGCGTACGAGTTGGACTCGCTTCCGAAGAGGGCCGTAGCATCGACTAGATTTCAAACGCTCGCCAGTTGCTAATTTTAATATCGAGCAAAAAGTACTTTTGTTATATGAGAAACCTCCTTTACTAAAGGTAGATTAGAATTTTGGAAGTTATAGTGACTGCTTTCAACAATCCAATTTTGCCAAAAATAACGCTTAAGTTTTTCAAGTTTTACATTTCATAGCTACCATATTTGCTAACAAGTTTTATTTGTTTTATAGAAATAGAATAGTTTATAAAATAAATATCAGGATATTTGTCGCGCAAAGCATTAATTAAGAAGTAATTATCTTACTTAGTAGGTACATTCAAATAACGTGTAGTAGGTACATAGTGTCTTGAGTATTACGTATATTGGCGACGAGTGCTCTTCAGTCTTGAACCAACAATACCCAATGGAAGTGCCTAATCCATTCAATTAGTGGAGATTAATCGATTAGCTACGTTAAACTGACTGGAAGGATGGTTAAACTCTGCTGCGATGTATAAGCGCAAATTGTTCAATCGAAACGGTTTCATGGCCTCTATAGTATATCTATTCAATACTAGCGGCAAGATGTTTCTAAAATAGATACAGTATAATGTTTATCACAAAAGATTTGACTTACCTCTGTAGGCAGGGAAGTTTCCCGCTCGTTGGTAGAGGTACTTAGTCACTTTTTAACTCTTCATCAGGCGAAAGGATGCTGTGTTACATCATTACCTTGTTTTAACAAGAGTAACAACAAATCATCATCATCAGCTCATCGTACACCAAGATAGCAAAAAAATCTATCTAATAAATAGGCTTATAGTCCTTCTATTACGAGCTAAGATGCTAAATATAATGGAAGTTATCCGAGATTTGCTTCATGAGTACTTACAAATAAGAGCAACGGAGGTCGGTACTGACATTTTAAAGTATCTACTTTAATAATTATAATATGATTTTATGACGAGACAGTGACCATAAAATTGGCTCTAAAAATTAACAATATTATCGTAATCATCATCATCAGCCTATGACAGTCCACTGCTGGACATAATCTTCTCCAGTTGTTCGTCGCTTTGGGCAAACACCTGGAGGTTATATTATACCCATAATCGGTATATAACCTCCATATATACCACCAGTCGGTTGCCCGAGCATCGTTTGTTGTTACCACGGTGCGTCCTGTTGAATCACCTAATACTTAGCCTAACCACCTAAGCTAATACTTAATGTACCTAATAAAACAATATCTCAGTTAGAATCATCATGATATTTTTTCTGTTTCACTCATACCTATGTCGAAATTTACTTGCAAATTCACCTGTTACTATTTGCTGTTGTATAAAAATGTTTTCACTTTTAAATTAAAGCCTTTGGAATATAAAAAATTGCTTGAAACATTTTTGTTACAGTAGACAATTTTCACAAAATATGCCATAACTTCATCCATTTTGAAACATCTCCTTTAACCCCTTGTTGAAGAGAAAGCCTTTACAAGTTCTCCCGTCTTATGAATTGAGATAAATGGTAAACAGTGACAATACAATAAGTCACGCTACCCACATAAGCCCGACACGGTAATGAAGATTTGTAAACTTAGTATGTTATTATTATTTACGCATACGGCTAAAGTAAATCTTATTTTATTACGGACTACGTGGTAATATGATATGTTAACGATGATACAGACCTTATTTTAGATTTTTTTTGCATAAAGAGATAGATTTGCCGAAAACTTGTAACCAATGTCTCGTATTAAATAAATAACCCCAAAACATGCCACGCTGGGCCACACATCGCCACCTAACCCCAAACTAAGCCGCAGCTTGCACTATGGGTACCTACCTACTAGACAACTGATAAACTTACTTAGACACTTTTTAGGGTTCCGTACCTCAAAAGGAAAAAACGGAACCCTTATAGGATCACTTTGTTGTCCGTCTGTCTGTCTGTCCGTCCGTCCGTCCGTTCGTCTGTCAAGACCCTTTTTCTCAGGAACGCGTGGAGGTATGAAGCTGAAATTTATATCAATTACTCAGGTCTACTGTCCCTTGAAGCTGTGAAAAAATCAAGCTTCTAAGCCAATGCAATCAAAAGATACAGCCGTTTATGCCGCAAATTTTCGACACTTGCAAGGGAATCAAAACCTACAGGGTGCTTCCCGTGAACTCAGAATCTTGAAATTTGGTACGAAGCAACGTCATAAAGCATAGATAAAGGAAAAATTACGAAAACCATAAATTTTTAGTTACATCACATAATATATTTCTTTTTAATAATTTTAAACTTTTGAAATTCATACCAAATACGCAGGTCTATAATACCTTTAAGCTGTAACAAAATCAAACTTCTATGTCAACGCAATCAAAAGAAACAGCAATTTAAGCTGCATATTTTGAAACTCGCAAGGGAATCAAAACCTAAAGGGTACTTCCAGTCGACCTAGAATCTTGAAATTTGGCATGAAGCAACGTTTTATAGCACACATAAAGGAAAAATTCCGAAAACCTTAAATTTTTAATTACATTACAAAATATATATTTTTTAATAAATATAAACTTAATACTTTTTTCCTCATGAACGCGTAGAGCTATCAAGTTGAAATTCATATCAAATACTTAGATCTAATTGCCTTTAACCCGTGAAAAAAAATGACTCGATTGTCGTAATGAACGAACTTTGTAAACCTTGTAGGTTTGTACGGAACCCTCGGTGCGCGAGTCCGACTCGCACTTGGCCGGTTTTTTGGTAATTATATATCACCCAAGCTTAATATAATCTATTAAACCCCTAAGCTAGCAAGAACTAAAATTATAAATTATTGCATTCTACTATAGGTATAACATTTGTCTTATTCGTCTGTTAAATCTTTTGATTCCGTCCGTTAAAACTAATTGCAGATATCTGGATTCAAACCGTGCGCCTCGCTTCAACTTTCGTATGTAGTGCAAAACGGTCTAACTATGAAAATGACTTAGCAAGGTTCTTTCTTCTCCTTGTAATAGAATTCCGATGTCCTAGATATTTTGCCTTTGTCTGTTAATAATACAGTTACAAACATTTTAAATGCGATATTCAATCAATCAGTCAACTCACGTGACCTGGCTAAACTATGTAACGTTTAATTCAGTAGCTCTACTAACCACTATTTAGTCGTAATTAAATTAATGTTCGTAAATCAAGGGCCACTCGTGGAATTAACGACAATCAGACCAGTTACCAGCACTCATCACTATTTAAGCACTGATAGGTACTAATAGGTATTATAGGTGCTAATATTGTTAAAAAAGTGTTTTATAATAGGTACTGCGATAAAAAAAAACAGGCTCAAATGCTTAAATATTGAAGATTCTTACCTTAGATCGTTTTGCAGGACCTACTTCACTATTTTTTTTTATATAAGAGCTCGACAATTTCTCCCCTACGCCTGATTAAAAGCGAAAGACAAGCCCAAGTCGCTGTGACAACGGGCAAGTAACTGGTCAGTTACCTGTAAGTTGCCACCGCCATGCCGGCCCAACCCTATCCCCCCACGAGCTCCCGAAACCCTAATCACCGCCAGAAACACGACCCGGAGGTATTGTATAGGGTGGAGGTCCTTCCCCGGACGGGCAGGTCAATTCGAGCGAAGATTCGCTATGCCCTACCTCTCTTAAAAATTTTAAGTAAGTCTACTACTATCTAGGTCCAGTACTTAATTTACCGATCATTCATCGACTCTTTTGACCATTTAAATATACAAATTCTATTACGTAATGTCCCATAACAATATATTTTTACCTACATAAAAATAACTCTGAAAAGCTTTATACCAACTTGAGTAAAATTTTATCGTACACAGGCACTTTGTATCAACAATACTAGAGGTTGACTTGTGATTTTTCCGCATAATATCTCAAAGGCAGTTCTCAGATCTCATAAGGATTTCGATTCCTTTGGCACGCCACATTGAATCACAGGTAACTACACGGTTCAGTTGCCATGTAACTTCAGTTTAACAGCGCAGCGCTTGCTAACCCAGGTCGGGGCTAACCGACTGTTAACGATTTCGTTGTTCTTTGTAGCTACGAAACCTATATGCTAGTAAATCTGCATTCTTTGTAGGAAAGCCGATCTTCAATGGGTAAGAGTAAACGCTTTGTCGTGTTAAACACTTTGTAGGCCCAACTGTTATGCTGTTCGTAAGGATTTTGGAATTGCACCCACCTACACTACACCCACATATATTAGAGAATTGTACATTGATGTCCGACAATTAAGTATTATACGTTCCCACACTCTTTATGGGCGCCTTACAAAGATTATTTTGGAACCATAACAAAATTAATGTGTGACTACCACTTTCGCGGCGTGGCCGAAATCGGAACTAACGGAAACGGAATGAACATTATACAAAACATATCCTCATACAAAATGTCACTCTGATGTCGATATGTCTTTTTATAAATAATATTTTAACGACATGGGATCTATCCATACAGCTAAACGTCGTTATTTCACGCCCTCATGTCAATGTCAACTACCTACGTGAAAATAGACAGTCTGTAAAAGAAGTGTTGGTGTTACAGGATAAATTTCATTGTACTCGTAGTACCTACAAGCATAAGCTTGAAACCTATAAAGGTTTCGATCTAAGTAGTTTATAAGTTATTAAATGTTACAATGTATACAATGTTGTATAAGTTATGATTGTTACCTGTTGTGTATTCCATAATAAATAAATAAAAAAGTAAAATAAAGCTTGTATTTAGCGAGGCAGAAGCCAGCGGGGCGCGTAATAACTCAAGACAGGCGCTCTAGCCGTTTAGGAAGTCGTTTAGTTAGCCACTCGGCGAACGAGCTAATGTTGAGCGTAGAGATATTGCTTGCTTCCTTGCTGTTTTATTAGACTGCTTAGTTGGAAACATAAATATTTACAAAATATTTTAAAATCTACACCAAAATATAAGTTCACCTTTTGTTTTTTTACTATCGGTACCAACCTGTATTATTGTACAATAATGGTGATGACATTACTGACTTAGAAGACAAATAATATAGGCTCGAATTTAATGAGACTGAACGAACGAATGAACAAAAGTTCTTATAAGTTAAGAACTTTTAGAAGTTATCGATCCAAACAAAAGTCGTCTCTAAAGAGAATAGAAACGTATCGTTAAACGATGCGCAAATGCGTTCATAACTCCCGATCGAACGAGCCCTGAGGCGGGAGTCAGAAGTCCAAAGAAACTTGCCCAATTATATCACCTACCTAATTTCGCAAAGTTCAACAGTCAGCGACTTCCGAATGGGCCTGTAACGCATTTGCAAGTATTTCATCAACAACTCATATAATATTATTATATTCCCACCAAGGGGCTCGAGCCTGTTTTGAAGTCAGGAATGCATCAACGCTAGGTACGCTATGTACCTACACGATACCCAGGTTATGTGGGACTTAATCCTCGCTCACGGAGAATATTCAATATACCTGACGGTGGTCCGCTACAAGCACTTATCTGTCAGATAAGCGCTCAGGCCGGGATGCCCGTCGGGATTCGACCCAACCTCCTCTGCTCACTAGTTCATGCCTACCCTAAACTGAGGGGCGTAAAAGCCTTTTTCAATCACGCTAGCCAAGTGCAAGTTGGTCGACTGTGCACAACCTTTGCCAAATTTCTTCACAGATGAACAGGTTTCTTCAAAATAATTCCACCACCTACTCTTTCCCTTATCTTGTAAGTTACTGTTTATCTTCGAATACGTTCGGGCTTAAGGCACACTGTGCATGCCCTTATACCAAAATACCCTTGAAGAGCTATAACATGATGAATGATTTTCCTGCTAACGCGTAAGTAGCCGATCTCCAACAAAAGCCGTTTCTTAAAGAGAACCAAATGTTTGAAACACAGTAATATATCAAGGATAGAACGGCCATCACGTTATTTTCAAACAATCACAACCTGAGATTTGCGCAACACCTACTGAACAGTACCTACATACAATCAGCCCATGGCCGACCACTGCTGGACATAGGCCTCCCCCAGAGGGTGTAACAATGTGTGAAGTGCGCAGTAGGTACCTACTGAATCGTTTGAGTTTGACAAAACGGCACACGTATCTCTCAACATCTCTCAACTTCAATTAGACTGCGCATACTTCTTGAAACTGAATATTGGATGTGAACTGATCAGATGTATTCAAATTTTATGTGCGCACTGACCGAACTGATCGTCTACAGATCATTCACAATAGCGTTATAACGGATCATGTTTTAACGAACACAAATTTGTTCTATCCTTAATAAATTTCTGTGGTTTAAAATGTTCGTGCAAATATTCTCCCGAAGTTTTGATTGAGCGCGCCTATGGCGGGCAATGGGGAACCTGCCAAAGAAACTTGCCGATAATACCTCCATGTGAACTTCTCACACGTACCGTGAAATTTCAAAAAGTTCAACGTTTGTTCTGCATGACTTTATAATAATGAAAAGCTTTAAAAGGTTAGTTTTATTAATTAGTATTTAAAATGATGATATTTTGATTTTGATCACGCACGGTCCGATTTCAGAGAAATTTTCTCATACATATGAACGCTGTGTTTGTGGTATAATCTCCCTGTCTGCAAGAGAATACTGTATGGGGCGTTATACAGGCGTTCATGGGCTACAGCAACCGGTTACCATCAGACGGGCTGGCCATTTTGCCACCCTAATGGTATAAAATGATATAAAACAGCAATTTACCGCATACAAAACTTTCTAAAATATTTTGATCTAGGGGTCCAAAACTTTCGCTGTGCACTTAATGTTTCTGATGATGTAACCAAATAAAATGATATTAATAAACTACCTACCCAAACTGGCTGAGGCTTGTAAATTTAAGTCATATTATGTATATCTTCGCAGTGCCCCATGGCACCATAAAGAAAGGCAAAACACACTTATTTTAATCTAAGAATAGAACTTCCAGAAACATTATTTTGAATAGATTGCTAGAGACTGTCTTGGAACAACAAATACATGACGTATAACGATATTCGCACCAGCACAAACGAGAATTGTCGATCTCGAACAAAAGTCGTCTCTCAAAGAGAATAGAAACGAACATTTAAAATGTTCACGCGAATATTCTCGCGATCTCGCGATTGGGCGCGCCCGAGGCAACTGGGATCCTGTCAAAAGAAACTTAACAACAATACGTACCTTATAGGAACTTTACGTAAACTTTCATCAAAGGAGATGTTTCAAAATGTATTGAGACTAGACTAGGTACAGTGGTACCAAAAATAAGCAAAATCGTGGGAATTTACCACGATTGACTTGATTCCGCAGTATCCGCAGTAAGTATTGAATTCCATGTTTTTGGCTTCTTCTTCTCCAAGCCACGTTTACCTGTCCTTTGTGCATCCTGCTGAATAACAAACAAGGCTGACAACAGACTAGTGGCGGTATAACCACCACAGTTGAAGGCGATGATGGGCAAAAGCGTCACCGGAGCGAGGAGCCACGCCCTGCGGTCGCCTACCCGCTTATGGCTAAAGCCTCTAGGTTTCTACTCAAAGTGGCAAACAACTTGAAAGTCCTATGTCCAGCAGTGGACTGATGATGATGATGATCTTTTTCTATATTTCTCCCAGAATCAGTTGATTTTTCTCCATTTTTTGTGTATAACGTGGCCCATTTTGGAACATCTTTCATAAAGTCTACCTGCGTTCTTTTTCGGGCCGCACCTCTGAGTGCGAGAGTTTTATCGCCACTCAATGTTTTACGCTTTCTCTTTTATGGCGAAACATATTTTGTCCGCGACGTGTTCATGGATTATTGTTGTCGTACATTTCATTACATAAATTTTACGAGTGTTATTGTAGTAACCTTAAAAGTGTTCAGCGTCATCTAAGAGCTGTACCTACCTAATGTCAAAATTACAATGTATACCTTTTTTTTAAGCCGGGGAAATGCTTTTAGGCATCCCCGTCACCCGGGGGGAATGACGGGGTATGTGGTACTCACCCTGTCTCAAGGTGGAAGGGAGGCAGGAAATACCCACTAAAAACCCCGGCCCCTCCAAACTTTAATGTCTGTAGTGTAACGTAATTTGTTTTTATTTTGTGCAATAAAGAAAATAATAAGTATGTCGATTTTAATTTGTTTTTTATTTTGTGCTATGCAATCCGTGTCTTTACTCATAATTAAAGTAATTAATGCATCTATCCCTACCCCTAACATAATCCTATTGTCATCTGTGAAGCAGGCCATTTTAAAACCAAAGCACTTTTTAAATTATTTCTTTTAAAAATAGAGCAACAGCCCATATATATGTAGGTACCTCATGACGCTAGCCGAGTGAGGGTAGATGGACTTCACACAATATACCTACAGGAGTGCAGTGTACAGGTTTCGGCGATGCCTTCCTTCATAAGAGGGACAAATGAACGTAAATAAGAATTATAACTTTAAAAACACATTAGTAGTGTAGTAGGTAAGTGGTAGGGTTCGAACCGCTGCCTCTCGCAAACATGAAAACCACTATGCCACCGATTTTCTTTTCTATTTCTAGAAAAACTTACTAGGTACTTTTATCTTAATGACTTTAAATAGGTATCCTTTGACAAACAAACATCTCAGTACCCGTACATTCCACGATCATCAGATATTCAAATGTTCCAAGGGCCATAATCCTTAATCCGACCTCTTGTTAGCTAATGAGGGGCTATTAGTTACAAACAAGTACCTACTCTCTCTTCGAAAACAGACCTTACCGATGGATCGTTACTAGTGTAACCAGGCACCGTGATTGGAATGGGACAGACTGGACTAAAATATTTTGCATCATGTAATTTAGGGATGTAAGGCAACGACCATCATCTTTTCGCTTCCACCACCACCTGTAAATACCACAGACCGATGACGGGCAGCAATGTGACCGAAGTGAGAAGCTACGCCTTGCGATTGCCAACCCACTTGCCCAGTAGGGCGAGTATAGGCAAAGCCTATAGATGTTTGCCTAAAGTGGCAAATAACTGGAGAGGCCAGCGACTGGACTCCGATAGGCTGATGATGATAATATAATGTAACCGCAATGTGTACTTGTTGAATAGATGAAAATATTTTTATGAACTATGTACGAAGGCGGATAGTAGGTACATCCATTGGATCAAAGCTATATCTGAAGTTTACAAAAGTCCTGATTTAAGCGTTATATCTGGAAACACTAATCGTAACTCCACTATGTTCAATTAGGGCAAGGGCCACGTCGTATAATTAAAGAACAAATGAATCCGCTGTAGAAAATACTGATCTTGGTAATTGCTCGCTATTGCCTTATAAGGGAGGCGTATTACCCCTGTCGTACCTTCAATTGCCCTCCCGGTCGGCCGCGGGAGGATGAGGATAAGTGAATTCTTATAGCCTTTTCTAACTTAAGACTCTGAAGTTGGGGATTGTGCTTTGTCGTACTTGACTCGCACAAGATTTAAAGGGCTTTATTTCACTTTAACAATAAATAAAAGGAGCACTTATATAGAATTAAAACTTTAAGTCTTACCTTTTCAATCAGTTCAATGTCTTGCGCATGTTGATGTTTTACACCAACCTGCACTCAGTTATAACTTATTTAAATACTTTCATAACACATAATCACTGATGACGACTAACTCTTCAGTAATGTAGCTAACTTGCTAAGTCCTCAATTAGTCACTAAAACAGACCCACTAGATGGTTTGGCACTTGGGTGACATTGATGTGAGGGCGTTACTGCCAAACAAAAATGTTAAAATATCAACGTCAAAAGTGACACGCTCACGTGCTAAAACATCGTGGTCAGTCTGTAGTGTCATTTAATTTCAGAAGTTTTTACCGACCACCAAAAAAGGAGAGGTTCTCAATTCGACTGATTTATTTATGTATACCTATTACCATCTCCGAGAATGATGAACTGATTTGGATAATTCTTTTTTTGTTTGAAAGGGTGTACGTCCTAGTTGGTCCCTACCTAGTGGTAATAATATTGAATTTGGTTTCTTTTTCAACTACATATCAGGGGAATTTATCTAAAAAAGATAATTAACTAATTATACTACATAATTAACTAAATGTTAGGCAATGGGCACAGTTCTTAGCGCAGTCATCATCGTCTTCCTACGGTAAGGATTTTAGTGTCATAATATGATAGCTAAAGAAGAGCTGTGATGTCCATCAACCAAATCTTCTCTTTTCGTGACATGTGAAGGGGGCAAACGAGTTTGAACGTCACCAGATGCTAAGCTATCATTACAACCCACAGACATCTGAACTGAAAGCTTGTAAAAAACAAACCACGATTAAAATCTGATCTAACTGTGTTACATTTTATGACCAAAAATTATGACTGCATTAACAATAACATGATTTTAATTGCCTCTTGTCTACTATTTTAAACTTCCAGGGCTCCAGGCAATACTCGTAGATCTGTACCAACGACGATCCGTCGTAACGATCAACCTGATGACCACTGCTTCACACAATCAATTCGACACGTTCATGAGTTAGACACCTACTTAACTACCTATACCGTCGGTTCATCGTTTCTTCAATCTGAACTGACTGACCGTATACGTATAGATCGGTGATCGTGATCCATGATCGTGCTGTGTACCTTCAGCCATTGAGTACAAAGAAATCAATGACTTTAGCAAAGTAAATTAAGACCCAATTTGACATTCAGATTTCATAAGCTGAATTTTAACTAGAAGATAAGTTAGAAATCGATGTAAATTTGCATCAAATTACTCTTTCTACATCGTTAATTAAGAGTTTTAGACAAGTTTTATTTTCATATTCTTAAAAAAATTTAAGTAAAACTGTAGTTCTTATAAATGTGCTTGTATTATTTTAATTAATTGTATATTTACGTGACTTGTACGAGAAGGGCTCCAAATTGAAAATCAAGGCTTCATTGACGCTACCTGTTATTATCAAACAAATGCTCTAAACGAGGTGCAAAGAAATATTATTAGGTATACCTACTTACAGCCAGAGGTTTCCATGTGAAAGAATATTCCACCATAAGAAATCATCATCCTCTTAGCGTTGTCCCGGTTTGTGCCTCTAGGCCCAGGGTCCGCTTTGACCATGATCCTAGATTTAGCGAGTCTGGTTATTACATTGAAGCGACTGCCATCTGACCTTCGTAACCCTCAGAAAGGGGAACCAGACAAATTTGGATCATGGTTACACATTCAGAATTAAACTGGATGTGCAGGTTTCCTCACGATGTTTTCCTTCACCGCTAAGCTAGTGGTATAATTCCGCACATAGATTTTTGCAAATCCAGAGGTGCGTGCCCCGCGCGGATTCGAACCGATGACCTCACGTGTGTGAAGCGACGATCTTACCACTAGGCTACCACGGCTCTCTTCGAATTCCACCATAAGAAGTAATAATTTTAAATAATAAATACATGCCACGCTGGGCCACACAACGCCATCTAACCCCGAACGAAGCCGAAACTTTACCTACTATGGGTACTAAACAACTGATAAACTTACTTAGATATTTTTTTTTGTAAATACGTACATAGACATTTGAAGCTTCACTTAACACTTCTTCATTAATACTCTAGAAACTTGATTATACGCAACTGGGTACCGGCCATGCATTGTTATTCCGAGCGTAGCACCGAAATTGTAGGTAAGCAGTAAAATTTTAAAGGAACATTTGCAAACTTCCTCCTAGATTACGTGAGGCGCTCCCTGGACTCGCTAAGTCCTCAGTCGTTAAAACTCCTTAACTGCCTCTCCATATTCAAGAGGACGGTCTGCCCTCGGCCGCTTAAATCTCCATCAACGAAATATGATCGGCACTTCACTTGCTGCATATTTTAGTGAAAGGTGTAAGTATAAAGAGTAGCTTTATATACTAGGTATTGATTATTAGATTGAAAGCTGTAAATTTTTTATTTTTTCATTATCTGTATGTTTTTTTTTTCTAAAATGACTACCCCCAGGGCGGCATTGTCTTGGCCTTGCATCAACACCGGGCTGTTGGGGGTTCGGAAGGCTTTTACTCCTAGATTATATTATCTATTTGTAACTTTTTTTCACGAATAGGCCTTCTCCGGTGATGAAGACAAGGCCGCCTTGAATATCATACATAGAATTCAGTTAGGAAAAGAAACACGCCGCTCCCTGCTAAGCTACCGCTTCTTTTGCCTTCTCACCGCTGACTTCAAGACCGAGGCCCAAGTGTTTGTACGTTGCAAAACTTCCCTTAACTCCTTATACCCACACCTCCTTGCCTTTATTGAGGCACGCACGGTTTGATGTGGTGCAAAAACCGCAAACATCGTATAAAGTTATCTACCTACAGGCGGCGTAACGTCAACCTAGGCCTATCTTTGAAATTTCCCCAAACTATTATCAACTTAATTTCTAATGCATAGAGTTCATTATCCATCTAGATAGTTCAACAAATTTAGTTAACTATGTGTCACCGGTGTACAGTCACAGTCAACTAGCAAGTATCCGGCTTATTCTACAATGAACTTAATTGCAGAGACATAGAATCTCACGTGTTATCGCTCTTGACTGTAGCTACGTACGACGAAGACGTTGGGTCGTTTTAATTAGGAGCACCTACTCCATACTCGAATTGCACGCACAGATTCTCGTATAAGATAGCTAGAGCAATTCTGTAGTGCAATTACGTACCTCAAACATACGTCGCGATCGTTTTCAAAGGTGACATGTGTAACTGAGAACAAAATTAAATTAAATGAAGGTATTTGTGCTCTAAAGTTTAGTTAAGCATTTCTTTTATATAAGCAGTTAGCACGACATACGGCCGTATTCACAAACGTTACTATGCGTCCCGCCAACGCACAGGTACCCAAAAGCCCATAGAATTTTGGACACTGTGCGTCCATGCGTCGCATAGTAACGTTTGTGAATACGGCCGATGGCTTGATGGAAAGCGCATGGGAAGCCTAAGTCGCTGTAACAACGGGCAAGTAACTGGTCAGTTACCTACCTGTCCCCACGAGCTCCGGAAACCCTAGTCACCAGTAGAAACACGACCCGGAGGTCATTTGGTTGCGGTATTCTATAGGGTGAAGGTCCTTCCCCGGACAGGGCGGCTTAATTCGAGCGAAGAATTGCTATGCCCTACCTCTCTTCTATTTTTAATACACAGAGATAATTTGATAAAGTTATAGTTTGGTTAAATATTACTTATGGGAAGATTAGTCTTCAAGGAATAAATCCACTATAGCGATATACCTCTCTTTTTTTACTTAATAGCAACCAGCCCTTACCGAGATCTATTTTTGTCAATGCCGGGTGTATATTAAAGTTACCTACAAACAACTTGAGTCTTTAGAGTTGTATCGGCATCGTGGATTCCTTGGAGAACACCCGAATTGTATTCCTACCTTTGTCAATTATCATTCGACATTGGCAGAAATGGACCTAGTAAAGAGGCTCTTTATATAAATAAAAAATCAATCATCAATTCTTACGAAAAAATCAAGCAACCTGTTCGCAATCAACAAAATCAATTTAACTGTCTGCTACGAATTGTACAAAACGATGCCACATTTTATTTCATTTTACCACCTAAACGGTAACATAGATTAGAAAAGTTTTAAATTGATCGTCGAATTTAGCTGAGCTCAGTCGGATTTCGACATACTTTTCGAGACATGTGACAGAAATTACCTACTAGAAAATGTTGTTTTATTTGAACTAGAATTTAAAGAAGAGCAAATACTTTTATTCGTATCTATAAACTCAAATGATTGTATAATTATTAAGTAGTGATAATAAATAACAGACATCACATACGTAGGTACATACACTGCTTCCACCCCAAAGTTAAGCATTTTTTATGGGTATCAGAACAACAAATGTATCACAAATATATAGATACTTACTTAAGTACAAATATAAACACCCAAATACGGAACAAACTCAAATATTCATCACACGAATGTTTGTCCCAGTGGGGATCGAACTCACGACCAATTAAGCCACCGGGCCAGTCAGTCATAAACGCTTGTTACGTACCTATCAAAAATGCTTGTTATAGAACTTATGAATCTTCAGGCACAAATAAAAATTATTCTACCGCCAGGTCTAGGAATCAATAGCAGTCTAGAGTCAGAAAGTTGGCGGTGAACAATCCCCTGGCATCGGAAAGCACGTTAAGCCTACGGCTAATCCTCCGATCTCTCTCCGGTCGTGTCGGACTGTCGTCCTATCGGATTATGACTGTGAAGTAACTTAGACTGCACCCGCGCACCCGCTTCTGAACAATCGAACACTATGGCTGTAATTCGGCCAAGACAGATTACATGAAACGCAATTTATTAGCGGAATAATAATATTATTAAATTAATGAGAAAGTAACTCTGTTTTTCATGATTTCACTCCTCAGGGAGTCTTCTGCTCCCCCAACAGTCCGGTGATGATGACAAGGCCGCCCTGACCATCATCGTCAAAATTTGTTAGATACCTACAGATAGAGAGCAGTTCATGGGAAGGGAAAGAACATAGGCTGCTTTATCGCGAAAGAAAGGCTTAAAGAGGATTATATAGGTACGGGATGAAAGTATGTAGGTATAAAAATTCGTCACTATGGAAGAAAAATTATGATATGGATAAAACATTGTATTTATGTACTTGAAAATAAAGTAACATAAGTTCCAGCATTTTTAAATGTCCAAGTTCCGACGCACGGCACGCGACAAAAACTTTCTGTGACAATACGACATTTACGTTGACAAATCCACTGACTCAAGCTAGTTAATACGTCCACACCATAAGTACACTATCCATAAACAGTCGTATACCATTCTAAAACAAGTAAAAAAAGGCCATCAAGCCAATTAAAACAGGATTTAGCTTAGTCATAAGCTACTTACCGAATATGTCCCCGAATATTCTGGAATACGTTTACTTTTCGGGACTGGTCTCACAATACGCGAGCCGGCAACGTCTAATTAATCTTTCTTTGGCCATACCCCCGGGTTAAAGCCAACTTATTAATGGTCCCAAGTTGTTGCGAAGACTCGCTTGCTCGCCAACTTGCGCCGATGTCGCTCAGCATTATCTGGGTAATAGCTTATGGATAAATAATTGGGTGTATGTGATTTCAGTGAATCGATTTTGGAAATACAGGACGATCTAGTTATAAATTTTGCACTTAGGTCAGCTTCCCGAGAGGTAGCAAAATATAAAGTGACAAGATTATTCAACATCATTATCATCACCCTATCACTGTTCACACCTGTACATACCTAGGCCTCTTCATGTAATCGTCACTTTGGGCCTACACCTGGAGGTTACCCATAATCGCCACGCTGGGCAGGCGGGTTGGCGATCGCAGGGCGTAGCTTCTCGCTCCGGTGACGCTGCTGCCCGTCATCGGCCTGTGATGTTGCTGCCCATTTCCTGATACTCCTTTAGTCATCTTCTACGCCTTCCCACGTGATGAGACGAGGTGGTCCTACTCTAAATCCGGAAACCACACGTTGTCTGTGTAATGAAAATATGCACGGGAAGCAGATGATCGAACAAAACAGTGCCTTTCCTTAAATTTTACTTCATCAATTATAAGCCTTGATCCATCCACGGCGGAGCGTAGTAGGCCTCCTATAATCCGCGCGATATTTCTCTACATCACTCTTAGTTAGGAAAAAATCAATTACACTTAGGTACCTACTCTGATTTAAGAAAAATGTGTCAACTGTACCTATTGGAGAAACAACGAATTTAATAATTACAGATTATAACTCAAAAACTTAATATTCTCCTCAGCCTAATGCTCGTAAACGGTTATAACTGCATAACTTCTTATAGCAAATTGCTAATTTGGATTAACGCAAACCGTTTTAAGCGCTTTCAAACGACGATAACTCATTTAACTTTCATAATATCAGACGCCAAAGAGCAAAAACGTTTAGGTCTAAGATGGTCTCAAAGAGATTTCACGTGATGGAGGGTAATTGATAACAATTAGAATGCGATGCCGCAGGCGGATCACAATAGCCCTATCTGTCCGCTAAGGCTCTCTGATATCTTCCCTCTCACTCTTTGAGATCGTTCCATTGACAAATTGTTTTTAGCGAACTTCATTAATTCTACTGTTAGCCTGTTATAACTGCGGCAATAAGAAATTGGTTGATTAATATTTAGTTAAGGGAACATCACTTTTAGCTCCATTTCCGGAGTGTTGTGAATTAAGGGGCTGATCCATTTTAACAAAATAACCCAAGACATGCCACCCTGGTGATAACGTTTGTTTCTTCTACAAAGAATATGTTACTATAAGAAAATCAGTGACACTTTACTCTAACTCTCGTGAAGTTATGTGTCTTTATGACCATCGTAGGAGCGCATTCTGCTAACAAAATGGTCTAAGATCCCGCCATACAACGACCTTCACCGAGGCGATAATTGGATGAAACTGATTTTATATGTAATTAAATATGTCAATAAACATAATGCATGTGGGTTGCCGATCAAATTTTGGTCCAGGGTATGTTTTGCTGGATGGTGGAAGAACGGGATGGAGAAATGTGGCGCGAATTACAGGAGGCCAACGTTCAGCAGTGGAAGGACCAGGGCTGTTGATTAATTAATACATTGAATTAATCAGACCGGTGCAAAATGCAAGTATCGATTTACCTGTTTATACCTGGCTACCCAAGAGTTGTGACCGGAAAAGAATAGGCAGCATAACGTTTGCATATTCTATGGGCTTCATACTTTCGATTGGTATAGAATTTATACAATAATCAAACCGGTGAAATGTTTTGATCATGCTTACCCCATCCATCAAATCATACCCTGGACCAAAATTTGATCGGCAACCCACATGCATTATGTTTATTGACATATTTAATTACATATAAAATCAGTTTCATCCAATTATCGTCTCGGTGAAGGTCGTTGTATGGCGGGATCCCCTACTAAAAACAAAAAGTGAATAGCACTCTCACCTTGAAAATCTGAGGATTACAACTATCTGGAAACGAGGGCTCCAGCAAAGAGTTCCGTAGCCTTGCCGTTCGCACTATGACTGTAGAGGCAAAGCCTGAAACCTGCACCTTGAAACGTAAATAAATACTTAATAAATAATGTATAAATAAAGTGTTTATCAAGTTCTATTTTTTGTAACAAATATATCTACGAGTTCCTGGAACCACGACTCCATTAAATCTGTTTTCTCTGTACGCTATTGCACAATCTGTTTGGCATTTGTTTTCCATTCGCTGAGCTTACCCAGATCACCGAGCTAAGTTACTGGTCCGTGTCGGGCAGAAGGGCGTTCGATGTGGTTGTTTTCCATTGTTGCAACAAACGGAGTAATGGATGGCAAATGGGCCAATGATTGGGTCAACAGTGGTCACTTTCACTGCCGTTACGCACAAACTTTTGGGTGTGCGCACCTTTTTGAAAACTGTTTAGGGCCTCTCCACGCGACCGTAGTACATTAGTCGAGCTGTTTCCTAACTGTCGGTGGCAACATGGCTACCCTCATTTTGTAAGTTTGAAACTATTACGATTTTCGGACTCGTTCTATTCAGATATATCTGTGACAATCGTATTCGTAATTCGTAAGTCCTATAGGTATGTGGATGAGATTTTATTTTCCTTTTGATTAAATTATAATAATAATTTTTAATTAGGTAGGTACTTTAATTTTAATTTCCCTTATATCACAACCCATTGGTAGGCTTCATGCGCGCGCTTGTTTCATCAATGTAAACGCAACAAGCAGCGTGGACGGCGCCGAAGACGTGCGTTCCTGAAACGCGCGTCGTCGGCGCGTTTAAAATACGCCGTGTACTATGGCCTTTAATTTTTAGTTCTCTCAGTATTTTAGGTATAAGCAGAAATGGTTGATAAATTCCTTCTGTTACATTATCGCCATTAAGCAAATAACTTGGAATGCAAGATAAAAGTTTAGAATACAATATTTGGTCATCATCATCATCAGCCCGTGTCAGTCCACTGCTGGACATAGGCCTTTCCTAATGTTCGCCACTTAGGTCGATTTTGGGCTTCTCGCATCCAGCACTTGCCAGCCGTCCTGCGCAAATCGTCACTCCTCCTGGCCTGAGGGCGTCCTACATATATTTGGTAAAACATAATAAATCCCTGACTATCAATATTCTAGGCCCTTTTGCCACTTATATAATACCAATTTTTAGCATCTAGATACGAGTAAGTACTCGTAAATGAAAGCGAATCTACTCAAACCACGGAATATTAAACACAAGAGGAAAGGGCATAATCTAGTCAGTTCATAGAAAACTGCTGTCGCCAAACTCACACAATAACATTATACGCACACATAAAATTAACCAATCATAACTATAATAATTTCTTGAAATCACAAAGATATAACCGCTACTAACAATAACATAAAAACTACCATAATGCATTTGAGATAAAGAAGAATTTAGAAATTACACTTTGAGGGTTTTACGGCATATCATCGAAGTGCTTTTGGCCTGCTTTGACTAGTTAGTTCACCTATTGAACGCTAGATGACACTCTTAAAAGTTGTACGCTGTTTAACACCTTACGACAATCAGCGTAAGGTTTTAATTTATACGCATGCACTTGCTTTTTTTCTAGAATGTTTATCATGACATTTATTATCGTCGCTACTCAAATAGGGATGGGATTAATACGAATATTATTGGTGATGAAAAATCGATTACTTCTAAAATAATTAATTAATATTAGAATAGATATACATTAACATTTAAATACACTGACAGAAGTTTCACATTTAATGTATATGTTACGGGTAATGCTAGAAGTTGGAGTAAACCTAGGTTTACCCGGGTTTACTTAGGATTACCCAAGCTACTTGGGTAAAGTCCGAATACAAGGTAAAATAAATTCGTGGTTTACCCATGCTCACCTAGGTCTACCCAACTACTGGCTGGGTAAACTTAGGTGTTGCCTAATTTTCTTTCTTATTTAATGAAATAGGGTTCACTACTAACGGTTCATCTGATGGTAAATGATAACCGCCGCTCATATACATCTGCAACGTCAGGAATTTCGAATCATGTCACAGAAGTTTATCTTGCTCAAATAAATAATTTCAATTTTAATAACAAAGACCGCTATTAGTTTTTGCTATTAAAGCTATTATTAAGTTTATGCTCACTAAATGTTGTTGTACATGTTTAAAATGCCCTTGAAGTTTCATTTCACTAACCCACTTGGCTCCCGGAGCCACGCACAAGTGCGTGCTCCCTACAGGGAATTAGCCGTCGGGTAGCAGCCATCCTCTACTACCCGCCGTTGCCCGGGGTACGCCGGGCCGTCTGCAAGCAGACGACCACGCGTGGAGGCTTCCCTTGTCATACCCCAGCTTGGGTAATACTAGGTCAACCCGGGTAAACCTAGATTTACTCCACCTTCTAGCATTACCCGTAACATATATAAATATTATTTGTGTTAACAGATCTAAAAAACCCTATAATAATAGAAATTATTATTGGGTTTTTTAGATCATAAGGCCTACTTACACAACAAGAAGTATTGACTAGATCTACAAATGTATTATCTACGAGCCGTTTTCTGCTTAAAAAGCTAGCAGCTCCAATATAATCAATTATATGACGTTCAACGAGCTTTGAATGGAATAGAAAAATCCTGTCATTTTATGACATTGAAAAAAGTATTTAATGTAATTTTTCCTTAAATTCCGTAACAGTCTGAAATGGGTATTCTATGATCATCTAGGGAGCTACACCGAACCATATTTTTAAAAAGAAAACAGCTCTTTGTAGGGAGCTTCATAAAATAAAACTCTTCTTAACTAATATTATAAAGCTGAAGAGTTTGTTTGTTTGTTTGTTTGAACGCGCTAATCTCAGGAACTACTGGTCCGAATTGAAAAATTATTTTTGTGTTGAATAGACCACTTATCTAGGAAGGCTATAGGCTATATAACATCACGCTGCGACTATTGGGAGCGAAGAAATAATGGAAAATGTTAAAAAAAAACGGGGAAAAAATAACTATTCCACGCGGACGAAGTCGCGAGCACTGCTAGTTTAAAATAAATAAAATAGTTTATTTTTGCAAATAGATTCACTAGTAATACTTTTGCACGTCAAACTTTTCCTACCAGCACTTCGACGTGTAGCCTGCCGAGAAGAATCCACCGAAGAGCCGAATCCACTTCTCTTTTGCATTTGGATCTTTAGGAAAACTAAAACGAAAATAATCAATAGTTTACAATAAGGCATAAAAAAGTGTAATAGACAAAATACATAATTAAATCGATGATATTTCAACGTGTCACAACCCTAAAGTAGGTTCGACTTGGGACGTAGTTTCTGATTCTACTATTCGATACTAGATGGCGCATGCGGACCAGGCGTCAGACAATTATAAACTTTATTTCAGTGTACATACGTGTGATTCTTAATTTACACGAATGCTTTAAATGGATAGAGGTTATGCCGAAAGATTATTTAATTAATAAAAAGTAAATACCGACTTACCGATGATAAGAAACACATGATCGAAGCAAGTTCTTAGTACTACTATTGTTTTTGCACTCAAAGACGGAACATCGAGTCAATATTGAGAGTTATTTAATAAAACACTCGAATGAAAATACCGACAGCGCACGTCACGATACTTAAGCAACCACAAAGCGACTGAGTCAAGTTAAGACTCGCTGTCCTTAACTTTGGCACGCGGGCCACGCCCACACGTCCTTTCCTCTTGTGTTTAATATTCCGTGACTCAAACTGTGTTGCATAAACTATTCCTTCGTAAGGTAGGTACTGCAAGCAACGTACGTACGCCATTAATAATTCAAAGGCAGACCTAACATCCAAACAGTACGTCGAGGATAGTGCTAGGCGTCTAAGAGGTCCTGAACAAGCAAACATCGAACCATAGAGTAGAGTAGGACCAAGAATCACGTAACATAGCGGATACCTAATGTTGTGCAATTTATGCAATTAGTTTCTATATTAATATATTAAATCGTATTTACTCGTAATATCCTACATCTATTCTAGTAATCAAATAGTTGTGGGCGAAGTGGATGGAAAAAGACCACGTGGGCGATCAACGATCCGCTGGTCTGATACTATCAAAGATGTTATGAGGATCAGTTTGACTGCAGTTCTCGGACGGGGTGGTGTGGAAACAGCTCGTCAATATCTTTGCCAGGGCCTATCAGGACAGGCACGACCTTCAGTAATGAAGAAGACTACGTAGAAGTAACTATATGCTGCACAAGCCCTATATAGCCATAACCTTCTCAAAATATTTATGCTTGAAAATCGTGTTTTCAGGTCGTATTTTCTTTTCTTGTACTTAATTAGGTACATAAGAAGATAAAACCCGGCGTACTCTCATCAGAGTCGATAAATACAAATAGTTACACGAACGCTCTTCCGAAAAGGCACAAACGAAAAACGAATCAGAATCCGACAAATAAAAAAACGGATTCATATTCGTCGGTAATTGAAGGCAACATCAAAGAAGAGCAATTTCCCGTTGGCTCCCGACGGGCGCAATGAAAACTGCCCAATGTGAACTGCACGTAAAAACATGCATGGAAGGTAGTATGGGACTGTCGACAGCACAAATGAAACTATTTTTTATTAACATGCTTTTAAAAGCTTCAGCATTACTACTGCTCTCTCCTGCCTGACCGATTTTCGGCGGCGAACCTCCAAGGAGGCTACGAGGCTAGCCAAGTACCTACCTAAGAAAATGAAAATATTCAAAGTTAAGTTTGGGGGACGTAGGCCAGGTAAGGTCATTCTAAGATATTATGGGGGACAATCTATGATTCTATTGCTGATTTTGACTAAAAACATTCTAAGCTAAGAGCCCTCATAAGCAGCATTGACATACTTAAAAAAAAAATCAAATTGTCCTCTGAATTATGCTTAGGTGCTAATAACTAAGATGCTTCTCATAACTCTTAGTTTGGCGCCAGTTGGTGAAAATTAACATAAACCGTTAGGTAAGCATGATAGTAGTATACCTACACGTTGAAAATCAGGGCATCTAGTTTCTCAGCAGTCAAATCTTTAATGATTAATTACAAAATAGGTAGGTAAATTGTCCTATTTCAACCTAGGTAGGTATAGGTAAGAGTGGGTCCGATAGATATAATCCATGTTTCCTTTAATAAAATTTGATATTTTTGTTTATGACTGTACAAACATGTTTTTACTCAAATGCTTTTTATAGATATCTATGTAAGTGAATAAAAAAAGAGGAATATGAAAACACTCATGTTCATCATGCCTGCTTCGGGCGCTTTCATAAATGTGAAGCAAATCGTACTCATTTATCAGCGCTGAAGGAATCTCTTATTAAATTCCCTCATAAAAATATCATATTTTGGAAGTACAGACGTATTTGCGTTTAAAAAGTTATTTCAAAAAGTGATTCGTGTTCTGTTTAGTCATTCCAGTTTCAGAGAAGTTAAACAGGTATATACTACTTTCATTATACCCATGAGCCATGCCTACACTTTTAGTTATACTCGTAGCCTTGGTTTTGATTTCTCAGGTAACAGTATTATTAAATGCAAGTAGCAACTGTGTCAAAAGCGTTTACCACTTCGTGAAGTGGTAAACGTTATTATACCTACCCGTGGGTAGGTACAGTACTTACTGTACCTACCCACGGGTAGGTATTTATACTTATAAATACCTATGTAGTACCTACTGTATGTAAGTATAGTAGTATCTATGAGTACTGAGTATGGTGTTTATGATGCTAAATTAACATTATTTCCTAAAGTAAATCAATAAACTAGATCTTTTCATTTACCTTAATAATACGTACAGAACCTGTCCTCAGTAGTTAAAGATGTTTGGTAATTAATAACAGTAATGACTTCTTAGATAGAAAGTAGACATCTGGCACATAGGATACCAGTGGTAAGAGTGATATTACCACGAAGCAAATAAAACAATACCAACAGACGAAGTCATGGGCTTCTATAAAGCAAGGTAGTAACGGTTTCTGATAAGATACATAATAGTAAGGTACCTACATCAATATCCACTTGCTTTGAAATAAGTAACGCGTTAGGCCCTTTATAAATGGTAGCGGACCAAAGGGCAAGGCAGGGGGCCCAGCAATCAACCCGACTACGATGAGCATACTCCGGCCGCGCAAAGAATGCGGTTGTGACAGATATCAATTCGTATATTAGATAATTGATCAACATTCTGTTTATATTGATCTGGGTGCTTGCTATGTATAATATGTATTTATTTCCAAAAAAATAAGTATCTTAATAAGTTTATCACTTATCCTAGTACAAGCTTCGGGCTAGATGGAGCAGTTTGGCCCAAAGTTTCTTTAAATTTTGGCTCAAGTGACATCTACGTGTGTGGAAAGTGCCTCTATTGGGCATCATCTGGCCTTTGAAAGTTTGGGAAGACCCCCGATATCCATTTAAGGATTATAATATAAAAAACAAAATTCTGAATGTACAGTGATCACAGCAGCCAATATCTATTTAGATAAGTCAGCGTAGAGATGTTGTAGTGCACAATTGTGTGCTCAAACACAGGATATCTCTGTTTCTTCACTTTTACAATCCAATGTGGCGACCGCAGCAGTCCGACACGACTGGAGAGCATTCCAAAAAACGGCCAACGGCTTTACGTGTCTTTTCATGCACATGCATACTCTTCTACATACATACACATAAAATCATTACCCTCCTTTCTTCGATAGTCGGGTAAAATGCCCTTTGTTATGCTATTTTTAATTCCGTCACAATAGTTTTACAAAGCAATTTCGCAATGTTTTCATACCATTCAACTTCACCTTTCATTGAAAGCGATTGTTAACGCCGAAAAAACTTTCAAACGAATTTCTTTAAAGGTCAAGTTCAACGCGATCGTGACCTAATATAATATAACTTCTGAACCCAAGGGAATGGTGATAAATCACAAGGTAAGACCAAGGACTTATCAAAGCAATTCCAAGGTCTTATTTCGAAAATCTATGTCCATAATTTATCATTTGCCCAGCGGAGAAAGACAATATCGTGAAGCAACTTATTTTACTAACTACGGTTAAATGATAAATAATTTGTAGATATACACAGCCATTTTTTTTAGAGCACAGACAAAGCTGATTTCTTTTAGTACGAGTGTAATGTGTTATCACAGCGTAAAATGTGCTTACGGTATGATTTTAGGTTTAAAAAAGTGGAGCCAAAAATAAAAAATCTGGGCACAATTTTTAACAACTTCTATTCAACTGGTTTCCTGTGTTGCATATACTATCACTCGTATAAGTTTGTATCTGTAGATATATGTAGGAATGGTGTGTGTTTCAAAGCGTAGTTTGGTATGAACAAAAAGACCGCAATTTTATTACGAACAAGCCTCAACTGTATTTATCTATATATATAAAAGGAGAAACTGACTGACTGACTGACATATCAACGCACAGCCCAAACGGCTAAACGTAGGCACTTGAAATTTGGAAGGGACGTAGCTTAGGTACCGTAGGGGTGCACTAAGAAAGGAATTCCCGAAATTCCCACGGGAACGGGAATTAGCGGGAAAATCCTTTTGTATGAAAAATCTAAACCGCTTAAGTTAGACGCTTGAAATTTGGCATGCAGGTACCTTAGTAAATATAAAGTTTAGTTATGGCTGTATTTTGAGAAATTCCCACGGGAACGGGAGTTAGCGGGAAAAAACTTTTGTATGTATAAATTTAAACACGCGGACGAAGTCGCGGGCAAAAGCTAGTTAGGATATAACATTGTTTTTGGTACATTCTGACTAATTAGTGATCTGGGCACCACTCGTGTGGATATAATTTGTCTTCGCAGCTATGACCTCGCCTATTTATCACAATAGCCCGGATTTATTCACTTTTTCCTGTTTCTTGCTTTGCAAAAATGCTGGCCCATATTTTTATGTAAGCAAGCTTTGTGTATTATGTTCAACGTGCCTAAGCTTATTTGTTATCTTCGCTAATGTTCAGTAATGTAAAGTTTGCATTATTGTTTTTTTATAACATTTGAGTTAGGTGCTTGGTAGTGTGTTTTGTTACATAACAAATGTCTTATTTTTGACACCTGGTACCTATGTCTAATAATGAAATTTAACTCGTCAACATTTTGTATTCGGACGAGTAACAATTACCTTTAATTTTGTCTGAAGTGTTAGTAAAGTGCAACTCTTGAACAAATTTCCTTCGCTCTACAAACGTTACAGTTAAATCGAACACAATTTACATAAAAAGCTACAACAAATGATTAAACTTAAATTTAACTAATCATTACAAGAAATAAAAAAGTGACTAGGAAAACATTTACTAGAATAAGTACGAAACGTACATGTTCCCCACTCTTGCATTGCCAAAGCGGAAGTAACGTGGTAAACACATAAATATTTGTGGGTACACACGAGCGGTTACTGGAACATCGTACGAGTGCTCACTCAAACAAAGAACTTTTGATGTGCGTTATTTTATTTTCATGTGGTAATCGACAATTCTTTCTGTCAATACACACGAACCGTCCCAAAAGGGATGTCGTCTTTGAAACAAACATCAAAGTAACCCTTTGCTTGGATGGGCATCATGCGATTTATTTTTGTGGATCCGAGTAGGCCCGATTTTATTGAGAACCTTTATTGGCATATTAAAATTATACCGACTGCGTTCTATATGTTGGACAAGCGTCTTTAGAATTTTTGATCGAGTCCCTGATCAAATGGAATATGAAATATGTTTTCAGAGTGAGTTGAAAGGAGTGTGAGGGCAATTTGAAGGTTAACATACTTACAACGTTCGATTGATTATACTATAACTTTTCCTTGATCATGTAAATTCAAACTGGAGTTAACTGTGTTCTATGAAGAACCTTCTAAAATTTTAGGGTCATTCAAGTAAAGTGTTCTTTCAAGTAGGCGTAGAGTGTAAAATCATAAGCTACCTACCCTATTGGTTAAACACACGGTAGCTATACCTAAAGGAATATCCTAGTTATATTGTAATCTACGCAAATTTTACACTCACGAGGTCTTAAAATCACTATTGGAAATCCTTAGACGTTAAAATAAAACCGTTCTATTCAATTTTGATTCCACGGAGACCGACCGTTATAGTGTACATCAATATGCGTGTCAAAACATAAGTGCCTACTTTCCTTCCCTTACCTAATCCGATGGGACCTTAGCTCGACACGACCGGGGACTGATAAGGCCCAGGACGCTTACGGAAACTTACGTGCTTTTCGATGCACTGGGGAGTATCACCTGCATATTCCTAAGTTTCATCTTATAACTACTTAACTGTATGTCTAATATTATCAGTTATTATATTTATATAAATCGTATTTTTTTAGATATTCATGTCCGTTATGGGATGCAAACCCGGTTTTTCAAGGTCCAATATTTTATCTACTAATAGGGTACTTACTAAGTGCAAATATCTACAACCATGTTATATTAGTAACATTTCATTTCATTTATTAGGTAGGTAACCTAATAAATATATTTCATGTCATTTTATTTGCATTCTTATATGCAGTATCTAATACAAACATTCAAAAATACATTGTAAGCTTTTACCTATACTAAATTTGATACATCGTAGATTTCGTCGTTTATATTCCTAGAACACAATACCTATATTTTACGCTCCAACAGTTTATGTAACGTTATTCGTTCACATTTGTCGCGACACGAAAACCGACAAAACAAGGTAGGTAACCCACAAAAATATATTCAACGAACAGTCATGTATTTTGATTCCATAGTTGTACCCCAGTTCAGATACGTTACCTATCTCGTACACAATTTATGTGGATCGAACAAGAGCAATTTAAACTTTATCGTATCTCTCATACTGCGGTTGTTTCTGCGCTACAGTTGTTGTAAACACGGCTTGCACGTCTACAACTACTTGTCGTAAAAGACTACAAGATAGATAGATAGATAGATAAAAAGTTTATTTGCATAGGTACACACACACATTTACAACAACGAATACAGCAAAAAACACACAAATCGTTACGAACAAAACAGAAACAATAACAGAAACAATTAAAGTCATGGGTATGGGCATGTGTGCAACAACAATGCAAAATGGTTATGGCTCAGCGGTCAAAACATAAGTGCAGTGCAGGTTAGCAGTCGGTAACACAATCTAAGAATATTCTTTTGTTTATATTCCTTTTTATTCCTAATTCATCTTGCTAAATTACAGTGTTGATAAATTGTGTTGTCAAACATGCAACAAAGTTATATTAAACCGTGTCAAATTCTGCACTTTCTGTTCCAAACCCGATCATACTTATCCGTGAAATTGTGATACAAGAGACAAACAGGAACTTCTAATAATAATGTATCGTTGTTGATTATTATTTTCATTAATGATAATGGACAGGTACGGATCTGAAATTTAAAAAAAAAAACATCATTTATACTTAATTCATAAATTCTAATCACTAAGTTGGCATGACAGCAAATATCCCATTTTTTAATTTCGTTGCGCACAGCTGTGGAAATAAATTTAAAAAGAGAACTGTCAAAACATTAAATTGCAAAAGGATATGATTAACGTTCGTCATCCCTAACTCGATTTCAAAAAGAATACCGGAATTAACCGAGTATTCAGTTAAATGAGGAATTTGGTAACATTTGAAACACACAGCCATGTACTTTTTCAGTAAGATATTAATTTAAATCAATGTATTATATAGAAAGCACTTTAGTGAGACAAGGTTAATGTACATTTGGATGTTATAGATTTATACTTGTCCCGACAGACATCGTCCTGTCTTCAGATCAGAGGTCTCTCCATTAGCAAACAGGTTCTTATTCTTTTTTTCTATTTCTTTACTGGAGTCCGTGTTCCCCGAAGGGTTTAGTCTTCAGATTTTCAAGGTGAATCGGTTTTTGTTGGGTAAGCGCACTTCATCCTAGGCTCCAACGCTTAAAATCAGGCTAGTTGGGATCAAGCGCTCGCTACCCACTCACGTATAAAAAAAGGTTGCAATCTAAAGTACATCTCAATATAAAACTCTTTAGTAAAAATTGCATTAATGGATTGCAGCAATCTTAGTAAAGTTATAGCCTACGCCCGCTCGGACCTATTCATTTCAAATGAAATATATTAGGGCCCGCAACAAATTTATGAGCGCTGTCACAGAAGCGCCTGTTTACGTTGGCTATGCGGATCGTAGATTATTGTAGAATAGTGCAAAATACAAAATTAGATAAATGCAGACTTTACAATGTTGAACTTGCGAAATTGAGATTATGAGCATGTTGTTTCGGTAGTTTAGGGTGCTCGTTTTTTGTTTTTTTTTTTGTATGATTTCACTAAGCTTAATAAATTAATTAATAAGTTATTGTTTAGCAGAAAAGTAATGACTAGCACCCTCTTAGGTCGAGGGTCCGTGGCATGCTGGCAGCTGGTATATGCCACTCTAACGGCCGTATTCACAAACGTGACTATGCGATGCGCGGACGCACAGTGCCCAAAATCTTATACGTTTTTGGGTACCTGTGTGTTCCCGCGACGCATAGTAACGTTTGTGAATACGGCCGTTAATTTACACCCACTGTTACTTAAGTATATATTTTGTATTATTGTCGTTAATTCCGATTTCCAATACATGTGCATACATAACATAACAAGTGATTTTAAGCTATTTTATTTTTCATATAACAATAGAACCTTAATTTTTATATAATAAGCCGTTACGCCATTCAATGTGAAACTCATGTAGATATTTTGCATGAAAATGTTATTAGCGGGGTTTTAATTGATTGCATTTTATTGATAATTGTCATTTTATGTTGCTAAACTTAATTAGCTTACCGCAATAACGAGTTAAATCTTACAAAATATTACGCTACCACAATTTCCAATGCGTGTTAATCGTAAATATTTTCCATAACCTCCGTCAATAAAGACTAATATATATTTTGTAGGATAATGTACGAGTGTTATTTCCTCGCAGCAATAAAATGGGATTCTTAAATCATTTATGTCAATGGTTGTGTGTGATGAATGTTAGCTATTTCCGTTTGACCCACTTTCCGTTGTGTTATTTACATCAACTGTTTTATTTTTCTTTTTATACGTGACTGTAATGTATCGAGCGAGTAAACAAGAAAAGCGATCTATTTTATTTAAGTTGGTGGAAGTCGGATTCGATAGAAAAGGTTGACAACATCTGCTTAACTTATAAAATAAATTTGCTTATCTTTGTTTTCATAGATAAACTATGTACACCAGCCACGAGTGGACTGGAACTTTATTTTTATAGTGGCTCGACATAATGGCTTTCCTACGCCTGATGGAAAGCGAAAGAGAAGCCCAAGTCGCTGTGACAACTGGCAAGTAACTGGTCAGTTACCACCGCCATACAGGCCCAACGCTAACCCTCCCACGAGCTCCGGAAACCCTACTGACCGGCAGAAACACGACCCAGAGGTCATTTGGGTGCGGTATTCTATAGGGTGGAGGGCCTTCCCCGGACGGGCGGCTCTTAAACCTAACTAACCAAGCACTACCATATAGATTGATGATGACTACGAAACCTCCATGATTTTTATTCGCGGTCATTATATAAGTATAGTTTAGGTATATATGGTAGTCAACAAAAGTCACTAATCTGAACTATTTTACCCACTCTGAGATTAGTATAAGACGACCTTAACAAAACTACTTAATAAAAAGTACGCCAGTTGTCAAACAACGAACCTTTGAATCGAGTATTCGAAGTATATCTGCGTCTCAGTACACTAAACATAAGCACAAAAAGTAGTACATTGAAGGAAACTATGAATTCCTTTTAAACAATGTAATAAGGTCTACAGTCGAATGCATCTATTCAGCTGTTGACTGTACTTATGGGAATAAATGCGCAGTTCAATTGCTCGCTACATAATACATTAGAACAGGGATACTCAACCTGATATACCTTTCAGCGAATAAATTAATCATAGGGCCCAATAATGCATTCCAGGGTAAAGGTTTCATAATAGAGATGAAGTCATGAGTTTGGGTCGGATCGAAAGTAAATGCAGGAGTTCTCAACATAGGTTCTTCCAAGTTTAGTTGTCTATACTTATAATAAATCTGTAGAGAGGTCAATTCTGTACATTAAATATTTTTTCAAAATAACTATCAGGGGGTGATAAGTGATCGATACTGATACCAAAAATGCAATCAGTAAAATTTTTGTCTGTCTGTCTGTCTGTCTGTATGTTCGTTATAGAAAAAAAAACTACTGAACAGATTTTGACGAAACTTGGTACAATTATTCTTCATACTCCTGGGCAGGTTATAGGATACTTTTCATCACGCTACAATCAATAGGAGCGGAGCAGTGACGGGAGAGTGTTGGGAAAACGCGAGAAATTTAAACCTGTATGTTTGAACGCGCATTACGCGAAAACTACTACATAGAATTGAATGCGGTTTTCACCAATGTATTGCTAGAGGTCCAACTTAAAACTTAGGTACAAGGTATAGATGGGTATTATATGGAAGTCCGTTATTTTTGAAACCCGATATCCACGTGAGCGACGCCGCTGGCACAGCTAGTTCAGAATATTTAGGATCATTCTCTTATAGATTGAGTTAAAATTATTTTTGTATAAATGTAGCGATCGGTTGCGAAATGAGAGTCCCCAAGTAAATTTAATTGTTCATACGTTATTTTTAATGTAGGTACCTGCTTTGGTTTGCACATGAACTAAGCATATTATAAATGTCTGTGCTTCAATCCAGTAGAGTGCTTCAAACCTTTAGGTCACGTAACGTATATAGAGACAATGTCAATGTACAAGTAGGTATTATAAATTACAAAAAAAGCAGTATGAATATTATCTACCTATTTTGATGTTTAGATTTGATCTACATAATTATAGCTTCCGGATATTTCAATTATTCATTTCATCTTCATCAAAAGACACGCTATACATACACGTATGGACACTCAAAAAATAAGCTATTTCAAAAATATGGCAGCACATGTTTTTAAAACGGTATTATTTAGTTACAAATGCATGGATAACCCCTGATTACCTTTTCTTCGCTCATTTCTTGAGACGCCATGGAATTGTATAGTCCCTTTTTACCTTGGTTCACACTGACTTAGCACGAAATGTTGCCGACCGCTGGCAGCACAATGTAACCTTTGAGGCAGACGATTGCGGTTGAATACATCATCAGTTCAACTTGTACCCGATCCGGTTTCCGTTTCGTATGTCTATAAAGTTGTAGGAATCTATACTAAAGCTAAGACATACCTAGGTAACATTTTCTCTTTTGATGGTGTTAAATTTATAAGATAACAGTTTTTCTCATTTTAAAAAACCGGCCAAGTGCGAGTCGGACTCTCGCACGTAGGGTTCCGTACCACACAGCTACAGCTAAATAAATGTTTTTCTTTACGTTTTATTATATTGAAGTTAATTAAATGAAAAAATTAGGTAATTTGATTTATGACGTTTAAAAAAAAACTACGGGCTAGATTTCATTCAAACCAAATTTTGTTAGTAGTTTTTATACTGATACACATGATATATTTTTTTCAGTTTTATCATGCCCATATTTTAGAAGTTACGGGGGGGGGACACTCATTTTACCACTTTGGAAGAGTCTCTCGCGCAAACTATTCAGTTTAGAAAAAAATGATGTTAGTAACCTCAATATCATTTTCAAATACCTATCCATAGATACCCCACACGTATAGGTTCGATGAAAAAAAAATTTTTCAGTTTCAGTTCTATGTATGGGGAACCCCAAAATTTTTGGATTTTTTTCTGATTTTATTTTAAAATCTTAATGCGGTTCACAGAATACATCTACGTACTAAATTTCAACAACGTAGCTCTTATATTTTCGGAATAAACTGGCTGTGACATACGGACGGACAGACAGACAGACAGACAGACAGACAGACAGACAGACATGACGAATCTATAAGGGTCCCGTTTTTGCCATTTTGGCTACGGAACCCTAAAAAGCAGTTATAAATTAAGCTTTGGTCGATAAATGATGCAATTCCATTTAATTAAATTACGTCATCATCATAATTAGCCTTTCGCAGTCCACTGCTGGATATCGGCTCTATGTTCGTCACTTTGGTCGATATAGGGCTTCTCGTATCCAACACTTACCAGCCAGCCATTAAATCACGTCACAAGGATTTTGAGTTACTTTGTTACTTATTTCTTGATTTTTGTTGAAAATTTGTTTTGCTGAAGACTTCGTAAAGTCTTTTCGTCTCGCTAATGCAGGACCTATCAAAGTGGCGAACATTGGGAGAGGCCTATGTCCAGCAGTGGACTGATACGGACTGATAATGGTGATGATGATGATGCAGTTTGAAGAGGATTAGTTTAGGAAGTTCTTAGTTAAAATGGTTGGTATATAAAATTGTTGCATGAAAAAACTCAAATTGTATGATAAACACTGTCAGGGGACGGTGTTTCATCCGCAAAGCCGGTCACCCGTAATGTAAAATAAATGGATAAAAAATAATCTGTTTCCTTCAAGTGCACAAAGTGTGAAGATAGGTCGTCTGCACAGAAAACAATTTCGTCCACTCGACTGACCGGGGGCGATGGATACAGAGGATTCAATTTACCCGAAGTGGTCGCTACGTTTTTACTTATGTTATCATGTTTAGGTTGATGTAAGCCCCGTCTTAAAATGTTCCGGGACCCAAAGCGGTAAAAGACCTGATAACAGAAAGGGTCCGGCCAAACTAGCTTTTTACAGCGGCTAAAACGCGTTCAAAACGCTACACTTGTTCACATTCTCGGCGGCCACTGTGCGTTTTTTCCTGTATTTATCACGTTATTGTAGTCCACCGGTGGTCTACAAAGGACAGAAAAAACGCTAGTGTGAACACCTAACACTGTATTCTGGTCGAGCTCTAAGGTCTCGTTTAAGGATAAGCGAGATGTCATAAGGTCGCGTTGTGCTTATTGGGCTGCCGAAAAAATAAACAGCATATGGCGATGTATGGAGGCGTTTTTGCCGACGAACCGCGACGCCTGACGCCACACGCGATCCGACGCGACTCCTTGAATGATCCCTAAAACTTTGCTCATGTCCACCTATATGTCACGGAACGTGTTATGAACAGAATATTGAAATCGTGATCTGGGTGGCCCCCAGTCATCATATAATACTCATAGTAGTTGTACGGGAAAACCTTAGTTTCAATCGTAGTGTAATGTCAACTCAAGTTCCAAAAATCTTTCCGGCATACCTTTCATTTTGGTCTAAGTATATGTTTGGTGTGCAGTGAAATATCTTTCTGAGTGTATAGTTCCAACAGATTATTAGTTTCTGAAAAGGCGTAATGGCGAACGCGTACCGGCTGGCCCGGCCATGATAATGTAAGTGTCTATAAAAATAATCAATTTTCTCATCGCAGCCACTGTTGCGTCGGCCTTTAGCTTTCCGACCTACCCGCAACCGATCGCCCCTCTCTTCAAAACAGCTTTTGTAGGGACCATCTCAACCACCACCTAAGCCAAGATTAGAACCTCACTAGGGACCGCTTTTAGCTGTAATATAAATAATATAATTTAAATATCACATAACATAAAAAACACAAGTACATAGTTTAAGCACTTGTGTCATGGGTATCAGAACAACGAAAGTACCACAAATATTACTTAAATAAACAAACACCCACGAAGCAAACACAAATGTTCATCACACGAATGTTGGTCCCGAGTGGGAATCGAACCCACGACTCTTGGATAAGAAGGCAGGTGTCACGACCAATTGAGCCACCGAGCCATTTAAAGCTGTGTTGCTTAACTTTTCCTATGGATATCCTTAAGCTTCTTTGCAATCCGTTGATGGTTTCAAGCCTTGCCTCTCCCCTCTCTCCCACCTTAGGTATCAACGCTAGATCTTCCTCGAAGCGTTCCTAAAGAAACGCTCCCAAACTATTCCTATAGGCGAACCTTTTAGTTAATTTTCCTACCGTGAGTGCGTAAAAGGTGCGCTTCGAGGAATAGTTTGGGAGCGTTTCGTCAGGAGTGCATCAAAATGCGAGCGCTTCGAGAAATACCTCGACCGCTTTGGCTACCATCGTAGTCACTCACGAAAAAAATACCGATAAAAAAAATTAAACCGACTTCAAAAAAAACACAAACGACCAAAACTAAAAAGCGATAAATAACGTAAGTAATTCTATCCTTAATACATAATTATTTAAATATTACAATTATCACTTATGTTTGAAGTCGGTGCCAGCCTCTAGGTACCTAACGAAGACTGTTGTTGTATGACGCGCGCGGCCGGCAAATACATTTATTTGTTTGACTGGCACCGACTTCAAAAATAAGTGATAATTGTAATATTTAAATAATTATGTATTAAGGATAGAATTACTTACGTTATTTATCGCTTTTTAGTTTTGGTCGTTTGTGTTTTTTTTGAAGTCGGTTTAATTTTTTTTAAAAAAATAATTTTATTTCTCTATTTTTAGTTGCGGTAATGTGCTGTGACCTTGAATAAAGGCTAATTAATGTCCTTAAGAGTTTTACTTAGGATTGAAAAATTTTGCTTTAAGTCAAGTGAAGACTTTGCGATCTAGAATCAAGCATATCACTTACCAAATCACCTGCCCTATTAGCCCTGCATAAGTACATACTACTACCTAGTTTAATATCAACCAATGTCAGTACTGTCCCCTAACTCCTAACCGTTCAGGAGTTCTGTGGCTTCATCATCAGTACCAGATGTTGACGCCCGGAAGCATATACCTGAGTTAAATATGATTACGTAACAAAAATACCATATGAGCATACAATTTTCGGTTGTTGCCCTCAATTTCTCCAGGATGCCATCATCAGATCCTGACTTGGTGATAATGGGACCACCTCGGAAGTGTCCTCTGTCGAACTGTCGAAAAATTTTTGAAATCCATCCATAATTGACGGAAATATCGGTGAACATACATAAAAAAAAAAAAATATTATACATAGAGACGAATTGAGAACCTCCTCCTTTTTTCGAAGTCGGTTAAAAAGATCGGACGATTGTATAGAAACAATTTGGCTCGGCCGACTGACCGCGCGTGAATACAAAGGATTCAATTTACCTATCTCACGTGCCCGCAAAAATGCCTATGTAAATTTTTATGTTTGCACAATAAAATGTAAATAAATCCGGCGACTTCCGAGAGCGGCCTCTTCTGAATATTACAGGACGTGTCAGGATAACGAATTTGGGGACGCAACGAATATTATATTTATTTTCTTGGTCGAATTTACAACACGTACCTACAAAAGGATTCGTCTCTTCTGTTTATATTCTTGTAAAGCTAGCTAAATCAGTACAGAAAGTACGTAAGTAGAAAAATTTTAAATGACATACAACATTTCTCGTTTTATTTGATGTACATAACCTTTTTCTATGTTTTCATACGATGGTGGGTGCTCATCCAATAAAAACCGATTCATTATTACCATTACGAGTATGTCTATCGAGGAACACGGGCAAAGAGTTCCATAGCTTAGACGTTCGCACTATGAATGTAGAGGCAAAAGCCTTTGTGCGAGTTTTTGTATTTAGTAGATATTTAATTTGTATCGCTTTCCTGGATTCCTGAAGAATATTCGTCAAATGATTTATAACAAAGAAACAATTCAAACCAACTAACTGGCAAACAAATCAATAATGATGCAAATATACAAAATAAGGAAGCAATAAATACATACCTCATCTCCCTCTTCCTGCAGTCGTTTCCCTCACTACTGAAAATCGTGACTCCTTCTGGCTTCGTCATTTGTTTACTGAACGATTTGTATTTATTTGGAATACTTTAATTGATTTTGTTTTCCATAATACAAGTTGTTATGAAATTGTGGGATATTTAATTACTTTAGGTAAATTTACACCATCGTTCTATCGCAGCGAAGGTAGGTATTTTGTTTCAAATTATATTTTAACATAAGCTGTGTTTGGGGATTCTGGTGCGGATAATGTTTTGATACGTCGCGATATACTCGTAATACAAATTCCAGTAGCTATTAATTATGCTGCCCGGAATTTAATTTTATAACTCTATGATGCAATGGAATTTGCGTTTAGATTTAATGTCGAAATTATTAAGGGAAAATTTGATCAAAAAGCTACCGTGAATAAATTCACGGTAAATAACGATAAATTCGTAGCATTCCCAGATAAATATCACTGTTACATCGAGAATAATTCAATTTACTTAATTGTAGGTGATGAAGTCTACAGATTTTTTAAAAATACATAAAATGTAATAAGTACTCCGAAACTACTGAAACTGTATTAATTAATTAATTTTGTAAGGCCCCAGAATATATGACGTGGTCGTAGTTAAAAGTATGAATGTGATAATAATATTGTATACACCATTTTGAAAAGAGCAACTACACGAGTTTCTTGCCGGTATCTTCTCGGTAGAATGCTGCTTTCCGAACCGGTGGTAGCTTCGACGATTTGTAAGTGTTTTTCATAAAAACCTATACAAATAAAGATTATTTTGACTTTGACTTTGTAAATGAATAAGTTTGTGTCCATTGTAAAAATAACATATTATCTTCGAATTAGTATCACAGGCTATTATTCCGTTTGGGGTAGATGTATATGAACAGATCCTTTATTGGCTTTCAAGATCAGCTTCTTTTATTGTAAGACGGGGCAAATATGTGATGTTGTGTGATATTTATTTATTTAAGACGTAGGGCTATTTGTGCAATTTCCTTTTTTGAGTAACATTTGTCGGCCAGGTCAACCGTCAAACTCAATTAATAAGTAACATTGAAATGAGAAACGGTCAAGCTACGTGTTGAACGGTTTTCGAAAGCACTCACGCGGACAAAATTGGAAACGTTTCAGTTTTAGCGAAAATTGAAAAACGTCAGTCGACAACCCGAGTATGGCGTTTGACGGCACCGCTCCGGCATGCGATATGTGTCACCCTGTATATGTAGTGTAGTGTTGTTCGAAACATCCTGTATTGTTTCCAGAATTTCGGAAGAATATTGGACGCGTATTGGGATGTAAGGCACCGACCTGTTTATCTTTTCGCTCCCCCTTATCTGCCAGTGCTGCATCCTGCCATATAATAAACAAGGTTCTGGCAACCGACTGGTGACGGTAAAACTATCAATATCAAAGACGTAACTAAATACCACAGGCCGATAACGGGCAGCAGCGTCACCAGAGCGAGGAGCTACGCGCTGCAAACGCCAACCTATACTTAATATATACTTAGATATTCGCATTAAATTAACGTTTCAGTTTAGTTGTGTGGTAACTTGCTATGTTGGGAGTTGAAACACATGAATATGGATTGCATATAGATTGCATATTGGTGCATAATTTTGTTATTTGTTCTAACGATTTGTTGGAGAAGTTTGAGCGAGTAAATTGTTTGTGCATGATCGAATCGAGAATTCTATGACTAGTGGATGGAATTCGCAGCTTTATATTAATGTATTTTAAAGTTAAAATTCCGTGGTATCACTATCGATATCTGCTCGAACAATTGTGAACTTAATCTTTCGAATCGTTTGTCAACAGCTTTAATTAAATACCGTGAGCCAATGTTATGCCCATTCCGTGGCTGTTTCCATGATTCGTGGTTTCAGCAAAGCGTTCGGTTGACACGTATTACGGATCAAAGGGTGTATGTTCCGCTGGGGCTCAGAGCGCTAAGGGCGGTTTCCAACAAGCGTTATAATATACTATCATATAGCCTCGTTTTGTTAGTACGTACTTAGGGAAACGGAACTTTTTAATATTATGACGGAAAGGCGACCTATCATCTTTTCGCTCCAACCCAACCTCTCCTGCCCGTGTTTGCATTCTGCCGAATATTAAACGAGGCTCAGGCAAACAAACTGGTGACAGTAAAACTATCACGATTCAAGGCGTAGCTGTATACCACAGGCCGATGACGGCAGACGGACCTGCGTCACCGGAGAGAGGATCTACACCCAGCGATCGCCAGCCCGCTTACCCTGCGTGGCGATAATGGGTAGACTCCAGATGTTTGACTAAGGTGACGAACAACTAGAAACGCCCACCTATATCCAGCAATGGACCGTGATAGGCTGATGATGGTACTGTATTGAATTCCCTCTAATACTGTTTTCCACTTATACTAAATGAAGGCTCATAATTACTTTTCAGTTCCTTCGTGCCACCTGTGGTTAGTAATGTCACTTTGCTCAGTAAAAGCGTTCTTCAAAAAGCCATTAAAGGCCCGGAAAGGAAAACCAACACCGATAATTACGAATCTTCCCACACGGCCCTTCGTCCCCGTCGTGGGTCCTTGGACGATAATAGTGATGTGACATGCCCGGCCCAGCTTATGTTGTTTCCCTGTGACAAATATTGCGCTGCGCCCATAAAAATCGTATTTAATTAAAATCTATTTATTTGAACTTTATTGCACAAAATGATATAAAAAGCGAACTTGAGCGTTCTAGGAGCATTCTCTACCAGGCAACATTAAAGCCATGCAGAGAGCACTTATTTTGTGTGCGGTAAGCGTACAAAGAGAAACACAGTGTAAGATAATAATACCTAACATATATAAAATCTCACCTTTCCACTCCCGAACAACACGTGATGGACAGCGTTGCCATTCGCATACCATCCAGACGATAGTGGCGCGCAGCACCAATAGGTTTAGTTGAATGAATGAATGAAATGAATGAATGAAATGAATGAATGAAATGAATGAATGAAATGAATGAATGAAATGAATGAATGAAATGAATGAATGAAATGAATGAATGAAATGAATGAATGAAATGAATGAATGAAATGAATGAATGAATGAAATGAATGAATGAAATGAATGAATGAAATGAATGAATGAAATGAATGAATGAAATGAATGAATGAAATGAATGAATGAAATGAATGAATGAAATGAATGAATGAAATGAATGAATGAAATGAATGAATGAAATGAATGAATGAAATGAATGAATGAAATGAATGAATGAAATGAATGAATGAAATGAATGAATGAAATGAATGAATGAAATGAATGAATGAAATGAATGAATGAAATGAATGAATGAAATGAATGAATGAAATGAATGAATGAAATGAATGAATGAAATGAATGAATGAAATGAATGAATGAAATGAATGAATGAAATGAATGAATGAAATGAATGAATGAAATGAATGAATGAAATGAATGAATGAAATGAATGAATGAAATGAATGAATGAAATGAATGAATGAAATGAATGAATGAAATGAATGAATGAAATGAATGAATGAAATGAATGAATGAAATGAATGAATGAAATGAATGAATGAAATGAATGAATGAAATGAATGAATGAAATGAATGAATGAAATGAATGAATGAAATGAATGAATGAAATGAATGAATGAAATGAATGAATGAAATGAATGAATGAAATGAATGAATGAAATGAATGAATGAAATGAATGAATGAAATGAATGAATGAATGAAATGAATGAATGAAATGAATGAATGAAATGAATGAATGAATGAATGAATGAATGAAATGAATGAATGAAATGAATGAATGAAATGAATGAATGAAATGAATGAATGAAATGAATGAATGAAATGAATGAATGAAATGAATGAATGAAATGAATGAATGAAATGAATGAATGAAATGAATGAATGAAAATGAATGAATGAGTAATAAAAATAAATGATTAAGTCATGGAATGCCCCTCCAGCTTATATGTTTCTTTCCCTTAAAATTCCAGAAATAAATGTTCATTACATAAATTGCTGCTTGAAAATTCCTAATGAACATTATTAGTGAGCTTGATCGGACATTCGGATCCGTTGTTTCGTATACGAATATCTACGCCCCGTGCCTAGCCCCGAAGAAGTAAAAGTCATTCTTTATTATTACACGGGCAAAATTAATTGTGTGTCGAGAGCTCATATCGGCCCTTTGTGGCTGATGACAAAAAGATGATACGGCCCACACGTCAGATCGAGTGTGCTGCGTAAACACAATATCATTCAGAGCTGATATAAATGAACGGCTTTGTTAGCGCTCTATGTATAGGGTTCATCGTTCATAATCTCACTAATAATATAAATGCGAACGTTTGTTTGGATGGATGGGTGCTTCGTACCTTAAAGGAGGATGAAGCATCAACAAAATGTAGATAAATCTAAAGCGTATCAGTAATGAACGGATTTGAATGAAACTTTACAATACTATAGATAGCTCATACATCAGGGTAACACATAGGCTACTACTCTTCATAAGGATTATTGTACCTGGTGTATGCGCAAAGGCATTTCCTACGAAAAATAACCATGAGGACATGTACACAGGCTGTAGATATATTTAATTAGGAGATTATTAACAAGTAAGTAACTTTACAAATAATTGACATTAAACATGGTGCAAATATAAATCTTTAAAGCCTAATTCTTAGTAAACATGCTTAGTAAAATATCAAACTCTACCAAAAATGTTGTCTGAAATATCTTCTAACGCGAAATAGTCTATCTAACTTTATGTTTATCATATTTTAAAGTAACTCGTTTGCACTTCCTGTAGGACGTCATCATCACATTAGGCTGATATTTCCAGACTCCCGGCTCGGAGTCGAGTAAGCACGTTGCCATGGCAACGCTTCCTGAAGGGAAATTGCTATTCCCCAGCGTTTCATAAATCAACTCCAGGTAAAATTTAATATCAGTGCATGAATCGCGTAAGTCCTATAGTTGAGGCCTTTTAAAATTGCTCTCATGTAATTTCCTTAGGTGGTTGTTTATTACTTTGATTAACGTTTTTAACCCCCGACGTAAACTCCTCGGTTATAAGTTTCATGTGCTTAGCTTTGTGTGTGTGTGTGTTATCATAGCTCCCAAATGGGTGAAGCGATTTGTTTAATTTCTTTTTTGTTTGAAAGGTAATTTTATAGACCGTGTACTTAGCCAGTGTTTGGTCAATATCGATTTAAACATTATAAAAGATATAGAAGATGATTGGGTCAGGATTTTAATAAATTATTAATAAAAAAAATAAGTCCTTATATATGTGTCGATTGCATTGCAACTGTTTTGATATTCATGTTATAATCTTTTAAATAAAAGATAAGTAGTAATTTATTTTCATTCGAGGATGAATAAACTGTAAGATGTAAATACTCATTAACTTTCTAAAAATCAATACCTCCGCGTCATTGAAATCGTGTATTGAAAATATTCATATACTTAGTTGGTATCCTATTTGTCGGTCATATAATTTTAAATCGAAATTCTAGTACGTACAAGAGTATTCTTGTGAACCTGGTTTCCTCTACCTGAAGGTTGTCTGGAAGAGATCGCTACAAGCGATAAGACCGCCTAAGTTGTATTATGTTTTGTTTGTGATATATTTTCCTGTAATGTCTGTGTTTGTGAAATAAAGAATACCTATCTATACCCGATATTAAATTGTTTTACATAGGTAATGAAAAAAGTTGTAATGCAGATATACAACGCGCCTGTTGGAGCAGATATGAAATTCACATTCGTCTACGTACACGTTACGTCATGTTAGAATTTGGAATCCGTACCGTAGCCTCGAGACTCACTGGCCTGTGACTACGATACTACGAGTGCGGTCAGCGGCTACGGGAAACTGCTACAAACATCACGTATGGCCTCCGCGCGGAATCCTTTCTTTCACTAGTAGCTACAAATTTTATTGACCTGGTGGAAATTATAAATCGAAATTATGGGTTAATTTTGGTTTCATAGGTATTTTTAATATCTAGGAGCGAGGTTAGTTTTCAATAAATAGGTAACGACGAAATCACAACGCAAGGATTCAACTACTACTAATTCGAGTATGAGTCTTCCATCTAAGACCACCCAAGACCACCATCATACTATTGACTCCATACCACCTTTGGGCAGAAGATAGATTTTTATCTACAAAAAAAGGGGCGTGAGAGGTGAGCTTTCTACCGATTAAGAATTAGTAACAAATCTACTCATTAACGCACATACAATAAAACATATTATTGGTACCTACCTAGCTGCTGGTCTAGCCTATAAAGCCTGAAACATATCCAAAGAGATCGAAGTGCCAAATTGTGCCGAAATTAATTTACTGTTCTAAATGTTTCTTTCATTTCACATCGACCAATGTCTTCTATAGTTATGTCTCTCGCCAAACAGTTTAAATTTGCGTACAAAATAGAATGTAGGTACCGTCTTATTTACTTTAAGTTACAGGATAGGACGTGTCGCCAGGCAGGACGCGACTCACTCCAGCGACTTAAGGACGGCTCTCGTCGGGACTCGGGAGACGTGCACAAGCATAGTTGAAGCTTTACGGAAACGGACTTTGTTAAATTAACGAACCGTTATATTAATTTTGTATAGCCTTTTATTTATTTACTCATACACGAAACAATCAGCATAAGATTACAATCATACACCTATAGATAATAAATCACACTTTAACAGACAGTTTCCAACGTTAATTAATACCTATATAAGAAAATTTTTGAACTTATAGTACTCACAGGAATTACAACATTCCTCATATGTTGATAAGATATTAATTAAGAATTTTGTCTCCTAGAACATTAGTGATTTAAACAATTAGACAGCATGGCATACGTAAATTGCTCCGAATCCAAAGTACGAGTAAGTAGGTTGAGCACTTGTGTTATGGGTATCAGAATAGCGAAGGTACATTTCATATCAGAGATACGAGTAAGTGATCTCTGGTAAAAAATGAAAGAGTCATCTTTTCAGCTACTATCACAAGTACTACTTTTCCTACCAAACCCATCTTTGTATTAACTGTCTATCTAACTTTCTTTATTATTGTATTTTATCAGCTATGTCTGCGAAACGGGTCAATTTAGCAAAGTTCATTTCTAATATCATAAATCTCAGAAAAAAATATGTCCAATGGTATAATGTAGTTTTATGCAAACAATCTTAGAAAATGTCGTTACTATCAAGACCGAATTACTACTCTAATCAAGTGTTCCACATACATGTAAATCAACTTATCTTAATTAAATTGAGTAGTCAGCCTAATCAGGAGATCTCTTCGACAATGCGTTTAAGCGCATGTATGTGATACATGAACATTAGTATGTAAACCAAATTAGCTGCATGAATTGAGCATCTGGTATGGCTCAAGACATTGATTCCTGGTAATTTAGAGGATTCGCTCGATCGCTACATCACAACATGATATACAGAAGGAATATACTCGTATATGCTTATGCTATATAGTTTTGCACCGGCTTACCCATCACTGTTGAATCTGTTTTCCATATCTAGAGTCTAGAGGTTGTCTGGAAGAGATAGCTATAAGCGATAAGACCCCCCCCAAATTGTACTTGGTTTTGTTTATAATGTATTTTCCTGTAATGTTTGTGTTTTTGTACAATATAGAGTTTCTATCTATCTATGCTTGATTGTATTGTAGCTGACAGCTTTGTATTGAGATTTTTTTTTAATCTTAATGTGTTTGTTCTTGACTACAACTCGCTAATCTTCAGCTCTCTCGCAGACCGGTGATTAAAAGGCCGCCGTGGTTATCATCGTAGTCACTTGGGGAAAATAATGCAGCACATTTACTCGACAATAACAGGCTTGCGATCTCGACTTGAATAATTACTGGAAAGGGTTTTTTTTTTCACCAAGGACCAAGGAACCGGTAATGAGTTCTGTAGTGTGGCCTACTTCTATATTGTTACAAATTAGGACAAAAAGGTTCTTTATTACCTATCACGAGTTAATTTTTCTTCAATTCAAATAAACGTTTGTTATTCGATTTATATCGTAAAAGCGGCCATTTTATCCCCTCCCGCACTAATTTTCGTTAACAATAAATAAATAAATAAATAACCCAAGACATGCCACGCTGGACCACACAGCGCCACCTAGCCCCAAACTAAGCCGAAGCTTGTACTATGGGTACTAGACAACTGATAAACTTACTTATATACTTTTTTTTTTTGTAAATAAATAAATATTATACATAGAAAACACCCAGACCAATACAAACAGACATGTTCATGCACACAAATGTTTGTACTGTGCGGGGATCGAACCCACAACCCTTGGCTCAGAAGGCAGAGGGCACTACCAAATGAGCCACCGAGCCTGTCAAAACAATGTCTATACTAACCCCGCGTTACAACGACCCGAAGCCCTTATACGTGAGGAAAGAAAATATTAATGAAATACTCACATTCTCGGTAACAATGTTATTGTTAGGAAATTAATTTACCTCATTCGCGTGTCCAGATTTAATGTGAGGTATTTTCATAATACGAGTACCTTCCCGTAATTAAATTTTTAGAGAGATTTCCATGTCATACACCCACTCGGACTTTTACTCAATACTATGTGAACAAGATTCTTGTCTAAGTGAAACTAACTTCAGTGATACATTGCCGGGTCCACACAGGACGATTCGACGGACTACGATCGCACGCTTACCCGTTGTCTTATTTATACTTATATAAATCTGTAAAGAAGTCAATTCTGTACATGGAATATATTTTAAAAATAACTATCAAGGGGTGATTAGTGATCGATACTGATGCCAAAAATGCAATCAGTAAATTTTTTGTCTGTTTGTATGGTCGTTATAGAAACAATAACTACTGGACGGATTTTAACGAAACTTGGTACGATTATTCTTCATGCTCCTGGGCAGGTTATAGAATACTTTTTATCACGCTACAATCAATGGGAGCAGAGCAGTGACGGGAAGTGTTAGGAAAACGGAAGAAATTTTTATCTGCATGTTTAATCGCGCATCACGCGAATACTACTGCATGGAATCAAATGCGGTTTTCACCAATGTATTGCTAGAGGTCTAACTTAAAATAAAGTAACATTTTATGGAAGTCCGTTATTTTTAAAACCCGATATCCACCGTGCGACGCCGCCGGCACAGCTAGTGTTAACTAAGTATAATGGCTGCAACGTAACGCGATGAAAAAATATCAAGTACCTAGTCTTTGTATTAAATAGTGGTCGTAACGTTGTAGCGTTTAGTCAATCTGCGGTAATGTATATAGGTCGCATTACATCGCTCACCTAAGTATGTTTTATCGGTTGTCTAGTACCTAGACTTAGCATATAGGTTTACGACAAACCAAAATGGTTCGTCGAACCGCGATCCCCGAGCACGATCACCTAATTCGGAGAAAGAAGGTACCTACCTACTTCCACTATTCATACAAGTCTGTTCCTACAGAGAGTTCTATGGAGGGACAACCAAAGTTCGATTGAACTGAATATCGTGGATCGCCCTGTTGATTTTGAAAGTTTCCAAAACTGGATAAGCCTAGAACGATCCCATGATGCACGGTTCACGATACTGAATCGCGGATCGCGGGATCGTCAATCCGTTTTAGAACGTCCGGTGTGGACCCGCTTTCGCTTTGCCGTGTCCAGATTTAAGTAATAAATTCCCGGGCACTACGTAACGGGCTTTAGAGGTTTTTCATTAACTTGTATCAACCTAAGCCACTCACTCATGCACTCACACTCTCGTGAAATAAATTGAGTTATTCGCTGGACCAGCTACCGTTTGACCGTGTGTTCGATTTAATCAAAAGTCTGGATATTCAGAGAAGCGAAGTTTTAACACTCGAAAACATGTGTTACTCGGCTAACGGAACTAAGTCCGTAATTTAGAGAAAATCGAACGAAAACGCAATTTAAGATGGATGCAGGATTATTATTCGAATGCTAGATCTCGGGAAATGATTATTTATTATTTGTTTATTTTATTCGCAGATTCATGAAGGATTTTCACAATCCTATCATCTACGTACGAAATTGTGATTGTAAGGTTTAGTAATTTTTGCTGGATTAGTAGTATAAGTAACAACACATCTATCAGATGAATTCAAGTAGGTAGATATGGTACGAATAAGCAACATAATAGATGTTGTAATTAGTAACGTTGTCAACAATACGGTAAAATAAGGTGGTGAATTAAATAAGCTAGTAGTGGGAACTGGTTAGGCTAGTGAATTAGTTTAAATTATTCTTAAGCTATAATGTATTAATTTAAGCTGTTTGTTTCCCTAATAAAGAAAAATAAAATAAAATAAAAGATGTCATTCTATTCTTGCCTTTGGTCCAAAACCTCCTTAAAAATTATCTGATTATAGTAGGTAATTATGACATGATTTGTTTTCATGATTAAAATAGTACCTACCTAGGTACTTAAGTTTCATTAGTTCCTTTCCATTCAAATTCAAATTACCGCTCGCACATTCCTGCTCTAGTTACGTCCTTAGGTACCTATTTCGTTTGAAGAGCTCGCTCACACTTCAAGCTTAACCTCTTAATGTCCACCTTTTAACTACACGAAAGGCTTAACTCGCTAACTCGGTCCTGTCCGAGCTCTCGACAGCGAGCATTTGAATGCAAATGCACACAGCGCCAACAAGTCCCCTCGAGGCGTGGAGGACTTTCGCCGACTTGTGTTCACTCCACTCACTCATTCACTCACTCACTCGTGTCTCGCTCGCGTGGTTAAGTGAGCACGGAGTTGAAGGGTGTGGTGATGTTGTTTCGTGATGTAGACGAGAATAGTGGCGTTGCGCGGACATCTAACAACTTCTTGTTTATTAAGATGCAAGGTGTTCCAAATTTTGAAGGATGGCTCGAATTAGGGCGCAAATATTATCTAGAGCATATGTAGGTAGACGAAAAGGGGTGCGATGCAAGGCTAGCGGAGTCTATTACTTATCTAACAACAGTTTTGATTTATTAAACATGTGTATCAGACGTGGTGTGTCAGAATTATTGTGGTCGAAAAGTTAGTCAAATGGCAATCGGAGAGTCATCAATTTATTATTATACAGCTTATTTGACTATTCACTAACTGCTCGATTACTGAAGCTGAAAAAACTGCGTTTATAAAGTGTGCGATTACTTGGTAAAGGTATTATGTGATGAATGACTTGCCTAAGTCAAAAGATCGAGTCAAGTACCTATCAACAATGAAGCGACAAATGTTTTTTTTTTTTTATAGTAGCTCGACATAATGGCTTCCCTACGCCTGATGGAAAGCTAAAGAGAAGCCCAAGTCGCTGTGACAACTGGCAAGTAGCTGGTTAGTCACCTGTCAGTTGCCACTGCCATGCCGGCCCAACCCTAACCCCCCACGAGCTCTGGAGACCCTACTCACCAGCAGAAACACGACCCAGAGGTCATTTGGCTGCGGTATTCTATAGGGTGGAGGTCCTTCCCCGGACGGGCAGCTCAATACGAGCGAAGATTCGCTATGCCCTACCTCTCTTTGTGTTTATTTCAGCCGCACATAAATTAAATTACTTTTTATCAAACAGGAATCTTCTTCGATAACATGTTAAATACTTGCTCAATTTATTTGTAATGCTACTAAACAATTAGGGCTTACATATGAAAATATTGAATTATACAACAAACATGTGATTAAATTAGATTGTACAGTAATGGTACCCAAATAAAGCACCGCTGCATTAAAATTCATAATGAATAATATGCGATACATTATGCAATAAAGTCAATGTTGCCTAAACATCGGTTAAACGTTAATGAGCTGGTGGACCAAAATGGCGTAATTAATTAAAGCAATGTTGCGCGCGGTTGGCATACTAACGACGCTTTTGTTGCGTGGACCGATAAAGCCTATGCCGTTGACGATGTAATGGAATAGATCCACTGTGCCAACAGATGCTATTGCGATTAACATTATAGGATTAATCTGAAACAGAGCATTAGAAGAAAATACAGGCATTGGCAATCAAATTAAAATAATTTTAATTGTACAGGTTTTAAAAAAGCATTTGCAAATCAGTAGGTATGTGTGAACCTACCACCGATTCGAGACATAGTTTTCTAGGCTGTCCTAGTCGCCAATCGAACTACCAGCCGTGAGTACCTACGTACATAGTAGAAAATTACCTTACAAATGTGGAAAATTCCGATTTCAATCCTCATCATCTTGATAGTTGGAGATCTTCAACGGTGCGTTTTGCGCGCAATTTTCTGCCTCGTGCAGCTGGTCTTTGGAATCAGCTTTCGGCTGCAATTTTTCCGAGTGGATATGACTTAACTTTCAAAAGCGAGCCTATAGATTTCTCAATGGCCGGCAAGGCACCTGTAACTCCCCTGGTGTTGCGGTGTCTATGGGCTGAAGTGATCACTTACCATCAGGTGACCTTCAGGCCCGTTTCCCTCTTCTGTTATAAAAACAGAACTAAACGAATTCAAACTATCGCTTAATTAGTAAGTATACAATCAAAATACAGAAGAAAATCTGTATAAACCCTAATGTGTAATACATTGCACTTTAAATGTTGATTCAATACGCGGCAATAAAACTCCTTTTATGTTACCCCACATTAAAACTTTTCTAACGATATTACCCAATGTAAGATCGCAAGTTTGTAATGCAACCTAGAATTTAGTTGGAGTTTGATAGGTGTTAGTAAGTATGTTGCAACGGATCTCAGCCCGCAAGGAATACAGAGTGCCGATAATTAGTTAGTAATTAAGTATCTGGGGAGCGTTTCCCCCTACCATCGCCGTAAACTTGAGTCTAGTTTGCATAACCTGTGATAGTTTCATGCTCGTATCGGTAGTATGTATATCCACGACATGTTCGTATGGAATTCCTATAACTCCGGGGTTTTGACGAGACGACTTATAAGAATCGAGATGCTTGTATAAAAAATAAGGGAAAGGGAATATGGGAAACTGTAGTGAGATTCTACTATAGTGGGAAAGCTATAGGACTATTTTCAAATTCCTTCACGTGTGACATTCTTTTTAACAATCGTGCAGAGAAAATGTGTATGTGTGCTCAGCTCGAACCTGCGATTGTATGCGAACGTGCGCGCTGCTCGCGACGCCAACGTGAGCCAGAGAAAACAACGCGCTTGTGTTTGGGTAACGCTTGCCGATATTGACTTTATGTCGATTGTGTTCCGTTATATCTCGAGTACTGGTATGTACTCGTAATATAGTTCAGTACGTAGAAGTTGTTCTGCGGGAAAACAATTGCAAATAGTATAGGATCCCGTTATACTTACAACGACCTTCACCGAGATGTTTATTTGATGACACAATTTTAAATATGTTAATAAATATATTGCATATGAGGTATGTAATGGCTTCCCTACACCTGATAGAAAGCGAAAGAGAAGCCCACGTCGCTGTGACAGCTGTGTATCTTGTTAGTTACTTGTCAGTTGCCAACGCCATGCCGCCCCAACCCAAACCCCCCTAACGAGCTCCGGAAACCCTACTCACCGGCAGAAACACGACCAAGAGGTCATTTGGCTGTGGTATTCTATAGGGTGGAGGTCGGTGGTCTTTCCTCGGACGGGGGGCTCAATTTGAGCGAAGATTCGCTATGCCCACCTCTCTTTGCGGTTGCGGCGAGCAGCACTTTCTAGGTAAAAACAAACGAACGCAATGCGTGACGCACCGCTATAAACGATAAAAACATTACCAAAAAAAAATTATAATTTTTGAAGGAGCGCAGCTATATAACAAAATACCCTCAGACATAAAAAATGTGAGCTCACTTAGTGCATTTAAAATTAAACTTACACAACATAATATTTTGAAAAGTACTTAGTCATACCTACTCGTAATTGAAAGATTGCACTGGGTGAGTATTTACCTACCTAATATTGTAGTATTTACGCACTCGAACGACGTACTATATTTTTATATTTAGTTGCATAATGTTAATAATGTTCTCATGTAGGTAAGTGACTGTTAATTCTCTTATTGGGAATAAAATTCTTTAACCATAAAACCTCGTCACACCAGAAATGGTAATTGGCAAAAAATGGCCACACGGACTTTAGCTATAATAGATTCAGGAGGGTTTTGCGAAATACTTTGAAATTTACATGTGCTGGACATTGAACCGAGCCCTGTTGAAATATAACCCCCGTCTGCTCTAATCCCGTAAACTGTGGCAAAATATATTATAATTTAGGGTTATGATGACGCCATCTGTCCCGGCGGCAATAATTACGTGCGTGTGTGACGTATTTTATGTTCGTTAGATTAAATTACCTGCGTTCCATTCCCGTATGTACGGTTAGGTACTATAGTACGAATCATAAATTCAACAAATCTCTGTAGGCGTGATGTAGCCCGTAGATGTCTAAATATAGGTACCTACAAATTTATCTGATGTAGCTATAAAAAACGAAGTGCTTAAATTGATTAGAGAAACGAACATTATGAGCATTGGAGACTTTTCATTATTACTTACTTTTGTTTTAACCAACTGACCTTAAACCATGGCTTTTTCCTTGTATTAGATGGTGACTGGCGCAACGAGAGGACGTCTCCCAGAACACCCATGCCCAAGACAGTTTAGATAAAAAAAAATTAAACCGACTTCAAAAAAAACACAAACGACCAAAACTAAAAAGCGATAAATAACGTAAATGATTCTATCCTTAATACATAATTATTTAAATATTACAATTATCACTTATTTTTGAAGTCGGTGCCAGCCTCTAGGTACCTAACTTAGGCTGTTGTTGTATGACGCGCGCGGCCGGCAAATCCACACGACAATATACATTTATTTGTTTGGCTGGCACCGACTTCAAAAATAAGTGATAATTGTAATATTTAAATAATTATGTATTAAGGATAGAATCATTTACGTTATTTATCGCTTTTTAGTTTTGGTCGTTTGTGTTTTTTTTTGAAGTCGGTTTAATTTTTTTTGAAAAATAATTTTATTTCTCTATTTTTAGTTGCGTTAATGTGCTGTGACCTTGAATAAAGGCTAATTAATGTCCTTAAGAGTTTTACTTAGGAATGAAAAATTTTGCTTTAAGTCAAGTGAAGACTTTGTGATCTAGAATCAAGCATATCACTTACCAAATCACCTGCCCTATTAGCCCTGCATAAGTACATACTACTACCTAGTTTAATATCGACCAATGTCAGTACTGTCCCCTAACTCCTAACCGTTAAGGAGTTCTGTGGCTTCATCATCAGCACCAGATGTTGACGCCCGGAAGCATATACCTGAGTAAAATATGATTACGTAACAAAAACACCATATGAGCATACAATTTTCGGTTGTTGCCCTCAATTTCTCCAGGATCCCATCATCAGATCCTGACTTGGTGATAATGGGACCATCTCGGAAGTGTCCTCTGTCGAACTGTCGAAAAATTTTTGAAATCCATCCATAATTGACGGAAATATCGGTGCCCATACATAAAAAAAAAAATATTATACATACAGACGAATTGAGAACCTCTTCCTTTTTTCGAAGTCGGTTAAAAAGTACGTTTCTTGCTTATTTTAAATATACATTTACTTAATGTATAATGCATGATAAATGTTTGTAGGAATGTAATGAAATTAACAAAACCCAACAAAGGTTTTAATAAAGAAAAATCTCATAATTCCGCGCAAAGAGAGATTACTACTCTTACTCTACTCTCTCGGTACTCTGCTCTCACTTTTAAGATACCACAAAGTTCCTTATTGCTTCTTGATAACTAATACGGATAACTATAAGAATTATTTTTTTGTGCAGAAAATCAGTACAACAAATTTCTTTAGTTTCAGGAACAACAAATGGTAAAATATTCTTTTGTCGAACAATAGCATAAGTAAATATGACTATATAACTGGACTTAGACATGTGCCTTTTTTGTATGAAATTGGATTTCCAAAGCTGGATTTATGCAAGTAATTTGCCCTTGTTTTTTTTATTTCATCATATCCACATTAATCCAAGCAGAATACAGTGTAACAACAACAACGAAAATAGAATAACATTAAAAAAAAGAATAACCTTCTTAACAATAGTTCGTCTAGTTTTTATCTGTCTTATCAATTATCTCATAAAGCAAGTTACTCCAAGTTTAAAATCGTATCACTTAAAACAAAACTAAATGGCGAGTCATTTTTATCATCCAGATATTAAACGGTTTACCGCAAACCTTAAAATGAAGTGGGCAATAAAACATGCAGCATAGCCGGGGCTCAATGGCTTTATTGTGCCGATTCAGCAAATGACGTTGATAAATGGACCGGTCTATCAATCACCGAAATTGTGCACTAAGCCTAAGGCGGGTTGCACACACTCACGCAAATTTAGGGGCATATTTTGTTATCGTTACCGGGATACCGAATGCAGATTAACTTTGGTATAATGTACTTACGACTTTATTGATCCATAACCATACGTAGGTACATTTGACTTGGTACAGATGTCTTCTTCTGATTTTGGATGGCAATATACTTTTAATAGTGTCACAGGCAAGTGGATTCATATTGTTGTGGTCACGGACAAGTACGAGTGATTGATTTGGTAATCACTCGTCAGTTGCCATCGCCATATTAGCCTGAAAAATAATTTCTGTCTATACACCGAGTTATCCCGAAACGCTGCCGAAATGACTTCGCTGGTAATTCGTCGAGTGTACGGTTGTTGCAAGCCAGGTAGGTAAACCCTACCATCAGGTTAAAAGCTGAAATCTTAAGAAATCTCTTAGGTGACTCTTTACGACTCCACGGGAAGAGAGGGGGCACCATAATATTCATGATTTTGAACAGAGATATCGTGGTCATGTTTTAATGATAAAGTGGGAAGGAACAAACAAATATACAAATTCACGTTCATGTTACTAGAAACAGGGAGCATATTATTATTATTAACCTACTTGCTATAATATATTTTACTAAGAATTCTACCAACAAATAAAAGTAAAGATGCAGAACTGTACTACAACTTAAGTTTCGACTTAGTTTTATTATAGTTCGGTACCTATCTAGATAGAAACTCTTAGTTGTAGGAGAAATTTTGTACACGAAAATGCAAACTGCTTATTGTATAAATATTTATTACCAATTTAATTTTCAAAAAAAAATGTTAGGTATGCGAATTATTGTAATGCCGAAGCTTTATATCTGACAACATCACATACATTGCTCCGATCCCAAGGTAAATAGCTTAAGCACTGGTGTTAATGGGTAACAGAACGATGAAGGTACCACATATACCTACTTAAATACAAATATAACGAACCCTGACACGAAACAAACAAATGTTCATCATAAGAATGCTTGTCCCGGGTGGGGATCGATCTCACGACCCTTGGTTCAGAAGTTTGATGTCATTACCGATGAGCCACCGAGCCAGTCAAGCTTTGTCCGTGTGAATATCGGTTTGTAATGAAGATTTTCACCTCTCTTAACACGTGTCTTTGTCTCTTATTTTATCACATAATGATATTCAAAAGATGATGTAGATAGACCTTTTTTATTTGAAATTAGGGGCTTAAATGTTTGAAAAATAATTTTAACGAAGGTTAACATACAACAAACACTAGTTGGATAGGAAGCCAAGCTATGGTTCAGTTATGTACTTTCCGTTTGAATATTTGAATAGCTAAAGTCTAGTTGGAACGAGTATTTGAATCGCAGTAAGTTATGAATTATTGTTCAAAGAGTATTTGTTATCACATTACCGTTTGTAAATGCGGACTTTGCATTATTACCAAAATATTACAAAAATCATATAACCCAATGTGTATAGTACGCTTAACAAATAGGTAGCCTTCATAATAGGATTAAATCTGACGAATTTGAAACGTTTCAGCGAACCTACTGCCATAGTGACAAATTAACACTGACTTAACTAATTATCAACACTTTAGAAAATTTATTGCAAATTATACAAGAAAATACCTTCTAAATCTATTTTTATTTTGTTAAATAGTCAACCACAGGTTCGTTAAGGCAAAAAGGTTTTTGCGGCCAGCATGGTAACGACAGCTGACGGGGAATCTAAAGCCATGTTGCTTTTTAGGGTTCCGTAGCCAAAATGGCAAAAACGGGACCCTTATAGATTCGTCATATCTGTCTGTCTGTCTGTCTGTCTGTCTGTCTGTCCGTCCGTATGTCACAGCCAGTTTATTCCGAAACTATAAGAGCTACATTATTGAAATTTGGTACGTAGATGTATTCTGTTAACCGCATTAAGATTTTAAAGTAAAATCAGAAAAAAATCCAAAATTTTTGGGGTTCCCCATACATGGAACTGAAACTTAAAATTTTTTTTTTCATCAAACCCATACGTGTGGGGTATCTATGGATAGGTATTTGAAAATGATGTTGAGGTTTCTAACATCATTTTTTTCTCAGATGAATAGTTTGCGCGAGAGACTCTTCCAAAGTGGTAAAATGTGTGTCCCCCCCCCCGTAACTTCTAAAATAGGGGCATTATAGAACTGAAAAAAATATATGATGTGTATTACTATGTAAACTACTAACGAAATTTGGTTTGAATGAAATCTAGACAGTAGTTTTTTTTAAACATCATAAATCAAATTACCTAATTTTTTTCATTCAATCAGTGGTACGGAACCCTACGTGCGCGAGTCCGACTCGCACTTGGCCGGTTTTATTTTTAATCCTCGCTGAGCGAACCGGTTAAAGATTCGTGCTAAGTCATTATAATACTATGTAGGGGAGACCGGGTACAAAAGTAACGGCGGGTCGAAAGCGGGCGGCAAAGCGACCTGGTCTTGTACCCGGTCTCCCTACCTATGCCGTAGTGACAGCAAACTTATTGTAGGATTCCCTCAGGCCAGGTGGAGTGCGCAAGACGGCTGGCAAGTGCTAGATGCGAGAAGCCCAGGATCGACCAAAGTGGCGAACAATGGGAGAGACCTATGTCCAGCAGTGGACTGTGAGAGAAAAAAAAAGCTTATTTTTAACAAAAAGTTTAGTATCCCATTCACGTTGTGAGATATTATAATAAAAAATGTTTATTATGGAAAATGTATCGTTTACGTCAGAGTTGTGTAAAGGCTCATTCAAATAACCAAAATATTTTAAGGGAAAAAATATTATGGGGAACTTTACGAGAATCAGAGCGATTGGTAATAAGAGACGTATTGCAAGCATATCTGTTTGATCTGCGTCTTATTTAATTATTAATTTATATAGATTTGTTTCTTTTTCTATTGTATTAAGCTTTGTATTATTAAATATACTCGTATTACCCTGTACACAAGTTTAATTAAGAACACAAAAGGCGTAAGTAAACAGCCGCTTGGGGCATACTTTCCAACATTCAACGGTACTTTTTAATTAGACACCCACCGCCGTCTGCAATTAATTTACACAGAACTAAGCTTTTCCGGAGTTTCGGTTTTAGCGTTAAAATTAAAGATCCGATTCGTCTTTGGAACTAATTTAATTTAGAAGGGAACTTTTCGCGACAACCCTGATATAACGGAATTTATGTCAATTGGGAAACTTCTTAATTAGGGCCCAGTACCAAAGGGTCGGCCACGTGCCACTACCATTAATCTAACCGCGAGACGTTTTCAATTCGCTGCCGATTGTGAATCGTTCAGTCTTGCCGTTTGATGAGGATTTACATACATTAGCATATTTACACAATTTGCCGTGTTTGTGTGCCGACAAGATATTCTATAGCCCCTGATTAAGGCGCAAGACGAAATTTGCATTCTTAATAACAATAATAACCAAAGGATTGAGCACGTCTGCTGCTACGGGTCTAACACCCTATTTCGTTACTGTTTGATAAATAATTTGATGCATAAATTAGCATAGCAGACGATCGAATTAACCTGCGTCTAAGCTGAACTACGGATTCTGATTATCATTCTGTCATACACAAAGGCCTAACGTAACATATTCTGAATCCAAACAAGCGTGTGAGGTGTTTGCTGCATAGCCAGCCTCACGTGCCCGTTTATTATTTAGGATTACCTAGATTATCCATAACACACCAGCTATTGTTGTATCATAAGGTATGTGACATCTAAAATTCAAACGGACGGTACATAATAATTGTAACAATTAGAGTGATATAATCCAGTCCGACCTGGCCATACAAACTTGATAGAACTATCTATTAAACTGAAAAGGAAATTAAAAATACCTACAGATTCAATTTTGTTTACAAAAACTGAACAAAGTCAAGTTAAGGTGCAGCGCAGACGGCACACTTTTTGTGCGATAGGTCTGCCGACAGAATGATCGAAGATGTGCGTCGTGTGCGTTGAGTCTGTGAAATATCCGCTACAGATTTTTGCGCGTCGTGTGCGTTACTGCATATAATTGCAAAAAAGTGCGTCACGGATAGTCTGTCGTCTGCGCTGCCTCTAACGATGCTGATGAGTGCAAGATTGAGTCATATGTTAAGCATCCACAAAGCGGTCTATTTAGATACTTTTTAACCGACTTCGAAAAAGGAGGAGGTTCTCAATTCGTCTGTATGTATAATATTTTTTTTTTTTTTTTTTTTTATGTTTGTTCACCGATATTTCCGTCAATTATGGATGGATTTCAAAAATTTTTCGACAGTTCGACAGAGGACACTTTCGAGGTGGTCCCATTTTCACCAAGTCAGGATCTGATGATGGGATCCTGGAGAAATTGAGGGTAACAACCGAAAATTGTATGCTCATATGGTGTTTTTGTTACGTAATTATATTTTACTCAGGTATATGCTTCCGGGCGTCAACATCTGGTGCTGATGATGAAGCCACAGAACTCCTTAACGGTTAGGAGTTAGGGGACAGTACTGACATTGGTCGATATTAAACTAGGTAGTAGTATGTACTTATGCAGGGCTAATAGGGCAAGTGATTTGGACAAGTGATTTGCTTGATTCTAGATCGCAAAGTCTTCACTTGACTTAAAGCAAAATTTTTCATTCCTAAGTAAAACTCTTAAGGACATTAATTAGTCTTTATTCAAGTTCACAGCACATTAACGCAACTAAAAATAGAGAAATAAAATTATTTTTTAAAAAAAAATTAAACCGACTTCGAAAAAAACACAAACGACCAAAACTAAAAAGCGCAAAATAACGTAAGTAATTCCATCCTTAATACATAATTATTTAAATATTACAATTATCACTTATTTTTGAAGTCGGTGCCAAACAAATAAATATATTGTCGTGTTTGCCGGCCGCGCGCGTCATACAACAACAGTCTACGTTAGGTACCGAGAGTTTGTGTTTTTTTCGAAGTCGGTTTAATTTTTTTTTAAAAAATAATCAGTGACTCAAATCCACTTAAATAACAATTCGTTTATCAACAAATGTTTCAACTGCTAGGCCGACAATTAAATTCAAACAGGCTGGATTTTAAAATGAATTCATTAGCATAAATGTTATCAAAACGGGATTTAAATGTCTGCCAGTTTCGGGGGTGAGGATATTATGCAATGTTTTCCTTACATTCTGTACCTACTGTTTGCTCATACGAATTAATTAACAATTAAACAAACTTGCTACTAAGTGGTTTGTGGTTAACATCGATAAGTCCACAATGGTATTACCGATAAAAGAGCCTTGTGTTTTTTTTATTGCTTATTGGTGGCAGACGAGCAAGCGGCCTGTCTGATGTTAAACAGTAACCGCTGCCCATCAACATCTGCAATGCCAGGGGCACAGCAATGCCGCTACCTACCGTGAGAAGAGAGCTCTCTTTAAACCTCGTTTGAGAAAGGACATGTCGTAGCTATCAGTAAACACCGCGGCTGGGAGGTCGTTCCTGAGTTTACAAGTCCGTGGCAGAAATGAACGCTGAAAACGAACGGTTCTGGAGGTAATTGTTTCCAGGTGGTACGGATGGACCCTACCGCGGCGTCGAGTAGTGCGATAGAAGAATGGTGTCGTCGGCATGACATCAAACCACTCCCAACAACTTGTGTGCTAAATTTGTGGCTCAATCTTGCACTAAGGTGCATGATTGTAAAACGTCAGTTCAATTAGCTCGCTCGTTTGCGATATGAATTTATTTTCTACGAATTATTTTACGGAGGAAACGCAATCCTATTGAAGTAGAATATGTGGCCGCTGTTGTTTCGAATGAAAAAAAGTGACTGGTTGTAAGTCTTTGATAACAAGACCCCTTTTTTAGCCGTAATTGTAGTCGGCTAAAAAAGGGGTCTTGTTATCAAAGACCATGAAGGCTAAGGCGGCCATTTTCATTGTCACCGGACTGCGGGGGAGCGGAAGGCTCTAAACCTAGGAAAAGTTAAACAAAACAGCTAAAGGCGCCCCCTAATGGGGCTCGATCCTCAAAATAAGACGTAATCGTCATTTTATACTGCGATCGCCAACCCGCAGGCCCAGCGTGGCGATTATGGGTATATCCTCCAGATGTTAGCCCTGTGGCGAACAACTAGAGAGGCCTGTGTCCAGCAGTGGACCGTGATTGGCTAATGATGATGATGATGATATCATTCTATATAAATATCTCAGTGACCATATCACTATTATGAAAGCTCCTCACAGACCACCCTTCGACGTCTACACAAATGAAAGTACCCAAGGTCTATTTACATATTCACCATATAAATATAGAATAAGTGTCGTATGGAAGTATTTCGTCACATATACATAAGCTACATAGTTCTAACGTGCATATAAACCTAAAAGGAAACTGTAATCCGTCCATTTTCCATAGAAGTGGCTTACATTAGCGTGAGTAGTTCCCGATTACCTCCTAAGCGGGAATGCATTACCCTCCCCTCCATATTGGCAGCTCCTGCGTGCCACAGAGCCTAGACGGGCACTCTGCTATATTAAACTGCTTACGAGCCAGGCTCGCCAAACTTTGGACATGGTAGTAAAACGACCGCAACACCTGCTTTTTAAGCAAGCTCTTCACGTTATTTATTATGCAGAGTGCTTATGAAACTCGTAATGTCCATAGATATTTGTGACTTTTAGTTTAATGAATGTAAGTGTTGTTTAGTATCATTGCTCGTACCATGGTGAGTGGTTTACCCTTCTCCAACCTTCCCTCTTTCGTTACAGAACCGCATGTGTTGGCCTCCGTTGTCATAGTTTTACCGTAGAAACGGTTTTTACGTACAAAAAGTCGTTAAAATGTGGAACTCATTGCCAGTAGGTACATTATGTTTTCTCCTTCCTTTGATATATGATCTTTAAAATAGAGCGTAAAGAAGCATCTTATGGCTGAAGACGATAAGAATCATCGTAAGACCGGCATGGCGGTGGCAACTGACAGATGACTGACCGGTTGCTTGCCCGTTGTCGCAGCGACTTGGGCTTCTCTTTCGATTTCTATCAGGTGTAGCAAGACATTGTCGTGCTAAATTGCTTTTGTGCTAAAAAAAGTAAAAAATTTAGAAGCGAACATCCGAATAAAGAAACTAGTGTAAGTAAAGAACCTAAAAGTTATTACATAATTTTTTTTTTTATAAGAAGAGCTTTCAGGATGACCTCACTCCACCTGATGGTAAGCGGTCGTGAGGTCCAAAAGTTAGGTCGACAGGCACAATAGAGCCCATTGCGCCTGTCGCCCTCACCCTGAAGGCCCACTGAGATGCCGTTTCAAGCCCCGCCTAAAGAACCCAGGATTGTAAGAGGAAGGAAACACATGAGCTGGAAGGGCATTCCATGACTTAATGGCCAAAAATAATTGAACTCGAGTATCTGGGCACCGTAAAGTATCTGGGCGCCTTACGCCTAAGCAAGGGCGTAAGCTCTAGCAACAAATCGCGCTAATTCAAGTAATTTTAATTAATTAAATGCTGGGAGCGGGATACGGATCTTCCGCATCAAGTAAATATGTAGATAAAGACGATTCAATTAGGAAATCTCCATGCCATGCCACGATTCGCGTATGTACCTAAGTAAGGATTGTCAAGATTTTCATTACAGAAATGTATCATGGATAGAACGTTCTTGTATGCGCGAAGGGAAGCATTTACTTCGCTCAGTCTTGCACTATGGTAAATATTGTAAAACATCAGTATGTAGTAGGTATGTTTTCGGAGATAACAAGTTGTGTATATCTATAGAAAATGTAATTGTAACGTTCGAAATGTACTTTCTACAAACTCTCGTTTCATAGAGAACGCGCAATGTTAACTATATTGACGATGGTATGGGTATATGCTACGTGGCGTTGGTCCGAACGGTCGATTCAGCCGAATTATCGAACTTATCCACGTACACGTTCACGAACGTATTAAGTTTTTTTCGCTCTGTTTTGTTGAAAACAAGACGTACCTAGTTGTTCTATATAGACATATTTATGTGATCTTTACATTAATTAACTCAGTACTGCTTGGAATTATTTCGCAGAATTCACGAGTCTTCGCCGCTGACTGGATGTTTTGACATAAATTTTATTTTGATGATCCAAATTAAAATCATCTTATCCCCTTAATATATTAACATGGGCACAATTAATTTGAATGTCTACAAAATTGGCAAAATGTTTTTACAGGATTATATTATGTAATTGTTAGTACGAAGGCTTGCATGATAATTCTTTTGAATTACTTAGCTTAGCTTAATAGTTATGCAATAAGAAATCAACATTTAGATAATTTTTTGATTAATATGTAGAGTTATAATGCAACAATATTGTAAAAATAATAAAAGACACTTTGATATAAAACAATAATTATGTTCTGAATTTGATTTTCTGAAATCTGAAATTCTCTCAAAGCTAATTAGAATTAAAAAAAAACTTATTGATATTAGATAGGTATAAAAATACGTAGAGTTTTTTGATGGATGGATGTTTGTTAATCTTTCACGTGAAAACTACTAATCGGGCTTGAATTAACCTCTACAGTAGAATATAGCTCACCTATACGAAATTTACTTGGGCCAAATCATGAGCTACTTTAAAATAAAAACTGACATTTCAAATCTAACAAACACACATACATAACTGGACATGGCATCATATTGGTAACTTTAATCAGTCCTGCGGGATTATACAAAAGCTTGCTCAGAATCACCGGGTCATTTAGCTCTCCGGGTAATGGAGCGCTGTGTAAAATAATAATCGATCAACCTCACCTCTGATTGATTCCGTTCATTATTATACCCGCCCATTGGCCGTTGATCTGGCTTCGTTATAATTAAGGCCATGACTATAAAATTACCACTCTATTAATTGTTAGGGCATGTTGCTGTGTCAGCTAGTTTACGGACTGATGACAGGTAAATAAATATTCAATATATAATAATGAGTCGATCCAAAAATTGATGATCGCTTTTATTTTCTTTTTATAGAAAAATCATTCAGGATCACCTCACTCCACCTGATGGTAAGCGGTCGTGAGGTCCAAAAGTTAGGTCGACAGCCATAATAGCTCAAACCCATCGCGCCTGTCGCCCTCACCCTGAAGGCCCACTGAGATGCCGTTTCACGCCCCGCCTAACGCTTTTCCTGAACGTCAATATTTATGTTTAGGTTGCAGGTAAGGGTAGGTATTTTATAATGGCCTTCCATTATTTAAGGAAAGCGAAAGAAGTATTAGTCTGATGGAAATTCGAAGAGAAGCGCAAGGCGCGGCAATGGACAAGCAATCAAATCACTTCTCACTTGCCACCGTCATTCTGGCATGGACGAGTACAATGTCTATGGCTATACACCGACTGATCCTGAAAGTCGACTGAAGTCATTCGCTTGTGTTATCACGAGCGTTATCCCGAGGCATGTTTGTCCCGGTGGAGATCGAATTCACAACCCTCTGTTCAGAAGGTAGATGTCACTACCACCGGGCCAGTGAATGTTTGTCCCAGATGGGGATCGAAAAACATCTCTCTGTTTTTGATGATGACAGCGATATTTGGTATTAAATACTCTAATCAGGTAGATACAAAGAATATTTCAATGATAGTTTCGTGTCTCATGTAAAATACTATACATTACACTCTCTACTGTCATTGAAATACAGCAGTGCATTACAAAGTTACAAGATGCAATTCAAAGCTTGCACATAAAAGTGCATTTCTTCTAGGAACGTAATTTTCACATTTGCGCCTTTCAGAAACTGTATAAAACTGAGTAAGTACTTGCTCGTGTAATGTGGCCCGCGTTAGTTTTCGTCCTGAAAAACGTTATTTCACAGTGCGCTGTTAAATCACGGGATCACACTACTTTTTATTTGCTGTAATGTAATGTACATAAATCATTCATTAAACAAATGATGAGGTGATATTGGACAAATATTGACTTTAAACTATAGGTTTGTTCTTGTTGATCAATCTACATCTACATTAATCATAGAGACGAAAGATTTGCATTTTAGCAAAGTACACACTAACATACACATGTTCGTAATGAATAAACTCAAAAACTACTGTGCGGATTTCAAAAATTCTTTCATCATTGGAATGTCATAAATGTAGCTTACATTTACCCTGAGTAACACATAACAATAACAATTTTTATTGCCAGAAAATATTAGAAATCCTTACTAAAATGCGAACAATGTAATCTAATGAAATGTTTTATAGGAAATACCCGTCGCTAAGCGAGGGCGCGGGCGGGTCGCTAGTCTTAACTAATATTATAAAGCTGAAGAGTTTGTTTGTTTGAACGCGCTAATCTCAGGAACTACTGGTCCGAATTGAAAAATTCTTTTTGTGTTGAATAGACCATTTATCGAGGAAGGCTTTAGGCTATATAACATCACGCTGCAACTATTAGGAGCGAAGAAATAATGGAAAATGTAAAAAAAAACGGGGAAAAAGTAACTATTCCACGCGGACGAAGTCGCGAGCACAGCTAGTATTACATAATTCTTTTATGATAGGAATTAGTTAGGGTGTCTGAGTTTTTTGCTTGTTAATTAACGTCTTGTATATTGTTATTTAATATACTTAGATAAGTCATCAAAGCTAATTTCTAAAATCAGAAGAAGGCCAAAACGAGTTTGCAATTTGTAGTCATCAGGACAGAAACGAATATTTATTTCGCAATAAAAAAAGTCTTGCAAAAAGAACTTAAAAGTATTTCTGTGTCTCCGAACTTTGCTACACAGAGAGAGAGCGCTCTTTGATAAATTATCCTTTTTAAGTAAAACATACAAAAGGCAAAAAGGTTTCTTGAATATTTTTTAGAAGTACCTGTGTGACTTGGGTAATGTCAGATATTAGACCGTTTAATTTTTCGAGGGTAAATCGATGTTACTTTTTCGGATTTCATAGCTTACAACAACAAACTATGGATGTTGTGTACTAGTTTTAATCATGGTGAATTTTCATATTATTTTTTTTTATTTTGTATACTACCAGAAAGTATATTTGTATACTACTTACTAGTAAACTAAGTAATACTGCTAACGCGATTCGGACCTATCAAATTCAAATATTTATTTGCTCACTAAGTGTACAGTGTAGGTGTTATACGATTAAGAACTTAAGACTTAGCTACCTCTAGGTAGGCGATGCATTTTTTTCTTTTATCATTAGAAAACATTATTTTAGCTTATTCTTAAGCTAAAATAATGTTTGCAACAGTTGCTACATCGTTACCCGAACGTCGTGATAAGTGACCTACAATATACTTTTATACACATGTTTTTTAATTATTTTTTTTATCTTTACCTATTATATTAATTCGAAATTCGCCTTCAGAGACTAATTACCCACAACGCAAATACGCAATCGTCCGTTTTACCTGTCGTGTGACTACCGACATCCACTCGACACGAGTTCCCAAAGTTACCCACTAAACACCCCGAATAACGGACCCAAAACGCTCCACCTTACAATATCGGCAGGTGAGATGAATAACCCGGGAAGCAATAAGGAAGTTCTGACATTGCCCCGGATCTGTCGGCATCCTATTGAGTAAACTTCTCACTGATCCCTGCAAGGTCGATACACTCTGCCAGATGTTACTGTTCATATTGTGTGTGTAATTTTAATACAATCCTAAGGACTGTTTTCACTACCTACTAGTTACTACGAGTACTACCGATAATTATCTCTGATAGTTACATAATAAGTTCCCGGATTTAGAATAGGAGGAATCTCATCCCGTGAATGTCGTATATGATGACTAAGGGAATATCAGCCAGGGTACATCCGATCAATTATACATAGGTATTAATTACTCACCTAGTGCAATATCCATTATAGCAAATGGAACTAGTTGGACTGATCGGGAAAATTGCTTCATAATGTTTAGAATTCGTATCTATTCATTTTTCTCAGTAGGTTTGTGACGGATCGGAACAGGTGGTAGATTAACTTTTGACTCAAAGTATTCATTTTAAACCTACGCAAATAATGGAACCTTTTTGTTAGAGAAAATATATATAGACAGATCTGCCAGGTCCAGAAGTGACCACAAGAAAAACTTTAACTATACAGACAACATACACGATACTGACAATAACGTTATAAGATATAGAAAAAAAGAAAAATAAAATACTGAAAACCGAACACATGGCTGTGATGTCCAACGCTGCGTTTTCTCTAAAAGTCATCAAAATCAAACTTTTATCTCCGATATGGTTATATTTTCCAGTGACCGCTTGTATGAGCCAGAGCTGCTCATTAAAATAATTAAAGGAGTTCGGCTTATACGGATTAAGCGGTGCCGATATTCGATATAGCTCGCATATTTTTTATCAAGCAGATTTTACGATAATGACGTGTGAATTATATATTTATGTAGGTCAATTTAAATTTAAAGGTATACCTAGGTTGTATTTATCGAGTTGTGATGGACATTATTGAAATCCGCACAGTAGTTTATGAATCTATACTATATACATATACATAAGTAATAACTTACGTGGTTTTGGAGTGGGAGAAAGACCAATCAAATTTTAAAATTATAATTTGACATAATATTTGCGTAGCCTACTCCTCCTTCCTCCTCTTTTGTAATCAGAGGTAAATTTATTTTAAGAGGGAGATGCATTAGGCACCTTTACGCCGAATCCGGGCGGAGTTGGCGTGGTGAATAAGACTCACACCTCCCAGAATGGGAGGGCATACCCACTAAGCCCCCTGTGTCGTCAGTGAGCAGCAACTTGCAAGTACCGAAACCGGAAAAGTTTATTTTTCAACAGTAAAAAAAATTCTCGTTCGCCTCGACCAATCAGAATAACCAGGAGGAGGTAAACACACATATCCAGTGATAGGTAGGCACTTTGTAATTAATTTCCCTGGCAAATGGGGTCCATTTTCACTTTCATCGGCATTGGAAGTAATTTGCAGAGCAATTTCACGCAATGCTTATTTTACCATAATGTATGGGTGGCGCCCGATTCATTAATCGATCTGCCAGATGTAGCTCGACCGTGGTAATGATGCCGGAACAAAATAAAAACCCGGCGAGTGTAAGCTCGTCCCGGGATTTGTATGGTTCTGTATGGTATTTTGTACAATTTTGTGTTATTGACCAATTATTTTGTTTCCGTAACGTTTTCGCACCGGTGACAAAAAATATACAAATCACCGCTCCTTTTCTTTAGTGTCATAAATAAAGGTGGTACGGCTTACCTGACTGGCAGGCGACTACTTCGACCAAACACTCTTGAAGTGACTTAATTCGCGGTCTTATTAGTTTGCCTACTTCACACAAACTTATAATTTCTTCATAAGTGTGCAGGTTTCCTCACGATGCTTTTTCGACGTTTTGGGTATCGATATGAATTTCACATTAAAAGAAAAACACATAGGTACGAGGTTTTCACGAAAAAATCTATGTATTGATACAAAATGTCAGGCGGTCAATTAAAAACAAAATCATTCATCTGTTACCTATTACAAACAGCTAATTTTATTAATACACACGGTCGTGATTCTTATAATTATATTGTAATTAAGCCTAGTTAGTAGCGAATTATTGAATATTTCTATTGAACACTACCTATTTATTCTACTTTAGTACGTAACTAGCTGTGCCGGCGGCGTCGCATGCATGGATATAGGGTTTCAAAAATAACGGACTTCCATTAAATGGTACATAAATTTTAAGTTAGATTTCTAGCAATACTTTGGTGATAATTGCATTTAAATCCATGCAGTAGTATTCGCGTGATGCGCGATGAAACATACAGATAAAAAATTCTCCCGTTTTCACAACACATCCCATCACTGCTCTGCTCCTATTGATTGTAGCTTAATGAAAAGTATACTATGTATAACCTGCCCAGGAGTATGAAGAATAATTGTTCCAAATTTCATCAAAATCCGTTCAGTAGTTTTTTTTTCTATTGCGAACATACAGATAGACAGACAAGACAGACAGGCAGACACAAATTTTACTGATTGCATTTTTGGCATCAGTATCGGTCACTAATCATCCCTGATAGTTATTTTGAAAATATATTTCATGTACAGAATTGACTTCTCTACAGATTTATTATAAGTAAGTTCCATGAGGGTAATATTACATGAAATTCATATACGAGTACATTATACAAGTTCAGTTAGTATCATCTGTAGTACTAGTAATCCAAATTGCCAATCTAGTACAAGAGGACTTCGTTTAACATCGGAAAATGTTAATAATTTCATTAAAACTCAACTTTCAACTCAAAATTTCAAATTAATATTCAGTAAATTAATCAACAAAATTCGTGACTTAATGGATGTTTAGCATAAGAAGCAAACCGTTTTCAATGTTACATATAAGAAAAGAATCTCTAGTTATTTGACACTAGGTATACCTACTAGCAAATAACTAGAGATAGCCTACTAGCCTATTCCTGTGACGGAAGTTTACTTACCATAAGTAGTAGTTAAGTTTATTTCCCGTTCGTAACCTCTAGACACGGATCACTAAAAACGGCCGGAGACTACACTTCATCGGGTATATGAGTAATTACCGTGTGGTGTTCCGAGAAACCCACGACCGGATTTAACGGATGATTTCCTTTTAGCCATCAATTGTTTATAATTCCATTTGGTTCTGCGGTGGATTTTAAAGGTAACTACCGGTCTTAGATTTTCATGCTAATAAATTTTCACTTTGTGTTCCTTCCAATTTCGATTAATTTACTGGTAAATAAACCATAATTGACTACTGATTTTGTAACTAACTGATTGTATTAGCTTAAGATTTATTATTTGTCACTGAATAAACATATTTACTTTCTTTCTTGATTGCCTAATATAATAATACCTAATATTACACACAATAAAAACCTTCTGATGATATGGTACTCTATCCCGAGAGTTGTGTTGAGGACCTGGTGGTTGTATGTATGATTCTGTCGGTCTGTTCCTGTGGTAGTGACTCCAGAAATTGTGCTGCAATATAAACGGCTTTATCGCTATAAGTTATCTCTAATGCCAGACAACTTTAGGTGGAGGATAGCTAATAGCAAATCGTCATTTAAAAGCACGACTCACTGGCTCAAACAAACATGCTGTTATTCATGAAAAAGGGAACTATCATTGTATTTACGTAACAAATTCACTCTTAAATCCATAGTTACATGTGCTATTTTCGCCTGCATATTTTATCTCTCGCGCAACGCATCGGAGCAAAATGCTCACCGGACGTCCCCATTTGTTTAGTTGCCCCGGGGATATATTCAAATTGAATAACAAAGTGTGACAGGCTGCCATTAATTCCGTTGCTGTTTCAGCGAATGGCTCTCCATAGCGGATCAGCGCTGCTGCCTCCATTTAGGGATCGCTCGGATAGGGACGGGTGACGGAGCCGAAGGGCTTATTCTTAATACGATGCGATGTTGTAGGTACCTACATTCAGTTAGAACGGATGATTTTGCACCGATATTGTAGGGAAAAAGGTTTGTAATTGTAACTTTATGGCGTAACGTCAAACGTCATGCAAATTCATTTTAGACTGATTGACTGACTTGCACTTCATCATACCATGCGTGAGTCGAATTCTCTGGTACCTATTTATAGCCATGTTGCTTCCCATAGAATAATAGAAGAAATAATAGAAAATAATCATTTTAAATCTAAATAAAAATTATTTTAACTAGAAGAAATTCAATAGCTATAGTTTGTCGCCTATTTTGATATTACAGTGTTTAAAAAGCAAAGAAACAGATAACAAAGCGGTATAGTCTAAAACAAGTGCACACTTCGATTAAATTATTATTTGACTTGTTGACGAATCGCATCGGACCGGTAGGTAAACCTTATTCGGCGATTGAAAAATCACCTTAATCTAAATAACAATTACCTAACCTTTGACCGCCCAGAAATAAGACACTATAAAAATTCTATAGTTTCTTGGATAACTTTCTATGGATGAATACGAGAAGAGTAGCTATCACAAAAGGACCTCATGCTGTATCAGTGTCTATTAATTATAACATATTCACATGGGACTGTATCCTGTAAGGTCGAAGACTACGTCAGTCGGTACACGTGTAACTGCTAACAAGTTGTTTTTGCCCTGAAGACGGCATCCAATTAGGCTAATTATTGGCATCTCAATCCGAGCTCCTACGGCGATAACCGAGCAAAATCGTGTTATGACGTCAACGATATTGTTCATGTCTCGGGAATATTGTGGTAAACACGATAGTTCTGAATAATTAATATACCTAATACTGTTTACTTAGCTTACATTTAGGGAGAGAAACCCGCATCTATAACTGTTTGAGGACTGTAAAACTATCGTTTGATTGTAGTCATTTAAAAATTCTTTAATTGAGCGCTAAAACGACCAAAGCTTGTTAAGGTAAGGTAAGAGAGCCCAAACTTACAGTTTCTGTTGTTAGTAGGTACCTACTAATGGTGTGCAAGTTGCAAAAGGGATGAAACGTCAATTGTTACTTTATTAATCAGGAGGATTACCTTTCTATTGTCGTAATGACCTTACCCTTTTTTATTAATTAAGCTAGGTAACGATAAAAATCTAACATACACCATCTGCATATAATAGGTAAGTAATAATATAGACTGACCTTTATACCTTTTAAGCTGTGGTGTTTTTTTTTACGCAAGAGGCAGCTAACGAGCAAATGTGATGCCTGATGGTAAGGAGTCAACATCGCCCATGGACATCCGGACACCCGCAACTGAAATCGCATTCTGGGGTCGCTGCCGGCCTTTTAAAAAGGAGTACGCTCGTTTTTTAATCATTATTTCCCCTAGTGTTCTAAGATTGTTAGATTAACTTTATACTACGTATAATACCAATACCTACTACTTAATACTACCTAATTTCTCACAAGTCGATATTATTTATAATGGTACCTACCTATATCATATCCAAAAATCTATGTCATAGAGTGTTTAAAATATGTGTAAGTGTGTTTATATTCAAATACATAATAAACTAGAAATCAAATCATGTAACGCACCTACTGCAGGTAAGTACAGTATAGAATTGCACTAAATACCTAGTTCAAATGACAAGGAATGCATTCTCCGCTATCTCTAGAATTCGGGAAATGCGACAAGGAAGCGAACGCACAATGGCAATAAAGTGGGTAGGTATCCTTTTCGTACACATAAAGTGAAATATTTAAATTAAGTACATACCAAGTTCTTTGTAGCATACGTAAAGACGGAGCAAGTGAGAAAACTTGTACCATTTACCTTAACTCTGTCAGGAACATTTTTAATATGAAGCATTGGAAATGATTTTAGGAAATAATGATTTTTACCTTAGGTGAGCGGGCTCCATCGTAGACTGTGATATTCTTACCAATTTTACAAAGTTTAGACCAATTTTTTTAACATGAACTCGTTAGTATATGGCAGGCTGATACCTGAACTAGGATAGATCCTGTATCTCAGGTTATCAGCCCATCCCAGGTGCATATCGCTTACCATCAGGTGAATTGTAGTCGAGCGCAAACCGATATTGCATTAAAAGAAAGTGTAACTTGCTGGTTTCTTCATCTCAAAGTTTTGTTTGACCCTTACACTGGTAGGTATCTATTGTTAGTAGATATATTATATTCTATTTAGGTAATTGCGTATCTACTTACGTGGTGGTAACAGGTGCCTCATTAATCAACAATCCGATAGATAGAAAAAATAATATTGCTTATTCTTTCTATCTTGAAATAACTAACATAACAGTAATAGCTTAAATTCAGAACTTTGTCGATGATCCATTCTCTCCATTACATACACACAGATATGCAAAGACATACTTACGTAGGTATAATTTATTTATATGATTAATGTACCTATTGAGATTTATTTTGAGACAATAAAATAATATCTAAATAGATTTATGTAGTTATCACAAAAAGGTTACTCTGAAAAACCGCCTAAATTATACTAATTTATATAACTAATAATACCACCTATTCATCGTGTGTAATAATGTGAGATACACTTATGTGATGCCTAATCTTCGTATCTATTCAAAATGTTTTACGAATACCGTTTTCTAAGAGCAAACACGGTTCAAAAACAACAAGCTTTATTTTTTACACAACAGTAAATACAATATCTTAAGGCTATTAAAATCTCTTGGAAACGTAATTCCTTTTATGAAAGTGCACAATATTGGAAAGTCAGGATCACTGCTGGTGTGTCATGAAATATTCATTTGCGAGGAGACGAAACTCAATTACGTTATATTTGCCCAATTGACAGGTAGTAAGAGGCCTTTGTCTTAGGCTCGGTTCAACGCCAATCAATACTGGTATATTAGGTACAATCAGCATTGTTAACATGGTATTGGTACAATTCGGTATTTTTAACCGACTTCAAAAAAGGAGGAGGTCCTTAATATAATATATTTTATGTATGTACAAAGGTCACAGAGGTGGTCCCATTATCCCCAGGTCAGGATCTGATGATGGGATCCAGGAGAAATTGAGGGCAATAACCGAAAATTGTATGCTCATATTATGGTGCTTTTGTTACGTAATCAAAGCATACCTTTGTAGTTAACTTGTGTATAGGCGTTAAAGTTAAAGTACTACTGTATAGGCGAAAATGTTTCTGAACTCCATTACGTTTTCATTGCAAAATTAATGATCAATTTTCGATTGTGAATAAATCTGACCCCATTAAGACAAACATTTCAGTTTATAGGTATTGATGCAAGAGTTCTGTTGTTTAATAATTTAATTACAGTTATATTATGCCTTTAGCTTATAACAAAACAATGTTTATGATTCCACAATTTTCACAAAACCAACCCAATTGAAAAGGCTATTATGGCCAAAAACGAACCTTGGGAGAGGCCTATGTCCAGCAGTGGACTGATGTGGGCTGATGATGATGATGATGATGGCCAAAACTGCAATTAGTCCGTCTCTTAGCCCACTCAAAAATAAAAGAAACAGAAGAGCTGCTGGCATTGGCTGGATGGGATAAATCCGGGAGTAAGAAATGTGGCACGAGTTAAAGGATGCGACTACGTTCAGGAGTGGGCGGATCATAACTAATAGGATAAGATACATAGAATTAGATAGGATACATGGTTACTAATAGGATATACATGGCTAATAGAGAAGCTAATAAAATAGCATACCAAAATTATTCAACGCCACTGTTTTTAAACTTTTCGGAAAATCTTTTCAACGTTACAAAATATTTTCCTTTTGTTCCATATGTACGTCCAATATACACAGTACGTTACAGTATTTGGGAATTCGCTCAATCTGCCTCGGGGCGGCCAGCTGAATGATTCATTTCGTTGAATTTATTCGTTTAATTTTCCACAGTAAAATACTAGGCGAAAAGTGTATAAAAGTCGTGATTTATTTTTATTTAATTTTCACAACAAAACTAGTGATAAAAACGTAGTGAAAACGGCTATATCTGTTTCTTTTTTTATCATGAAATTACTCTTCATGAAAAATATTGTGGGGAGAAATTAACAGTCAGATACCATCTGAATATACCTACTGTAACAATAATTAAATTAGAATGATTGCACTTTGAATGGAAATTGCTCCGTTATGAATTGGCATTGGCTCATTTGGTAATGAGAAAAAGTTCTTTAATAGACTCTTACGTCCCACGGGACGGCATGGCACGATTATTAGCATTATTTGGACCGCATCCATGGACAAAATCTTGGGGACCATAAAATGTTTTCATTGTATTTTTTTGTATTACCCGCTTGCCTAATGTTAAGCAGAAGACGGAGACCAAAAAACGTTAGTGCAACACGAACCAGTCACACTATGACGGCCTGCTAAGTGCTTCACGCCATTTAAAAGACTCAAGACTATAAGAAGAAGGGAGCACGTGTGCTGTAAGAGTACCACAGCTTAATGGTTCAAAGTAATAAAGGTGCCCCATAAATCAGTGGAGTCTTATAGGAAATAAACAGGTGCAGTACATAAGCAAGGGCTATATTAATGGATAGTGTCCATATTAATGAAAGTGTGGCTTCACGCCATTTAAAAGACTAACGACTATAAGAAGAAGGGAGCACGGGGTTTCACAGCATAATGCTTCAAGGTATTAAAGGTATCCCATAAATAAGTAGAGCCTTATAGTAAACTAGCTGTGCTCGCGACTTCGTCCGCGTGGAATAGTTATTTTTTCCCCGTTTTTTTTTTACATTTTCCATTATTTCTTCGCTCCTAATAGTTGCATCGTGATGTTATATAGCCTAAAGCCTTCCTCGATAAATGGTCTATTCAACACAAAAATAATTTTTCAATTCGGACCAGTAGTTCCTGAGATTAGCGCCTTCAAACAAACAAACTCTTCAGCTTTATAATATTAGTTAAGATAAACAGGTGCAGTACATAAGCAAGGGCTATATTAATGGATAGTGTCCATATTAATGGAAGTGTGGCTTCACGCCATTTAAAAGACTAACGACTATAAGAAGAAGGGAGCACGGAGTTCCACAGCATAATGGTTCAAGGTATTAAAGGTGTCCCATAAATAAGTAGAGTCTTATAGTAAATGAACAGGTGCAGTACATAAACAAGGGCCACATTAATGGATAGTGTTAATAGCCTGTTACGGACGCGCGACTAACTCCTAAGAGCCCGCTAAATTGCCCGGCGCATCCTCTGATTTACTAACGCATTTACGGACCGTTGCGTATTAATATTAGCATCACAGAAATGTGTCAAAGATAGAACGCTGTGCCATACTGACGTCATACGGAAAAAGGGTGGGTCTAACATTTTCAAGATTGAGTTATGTAGTGATTCGGTTAAATTAAGTTATAATAGCGTCACTACATGATACCTACTTAGAAAAACAGAGGCTTATTTCTCTAGATACGTTTTACTATCTACCTGAATAGGCATTACATAAATCGGTGGCAGTAATTTCTTTTATTTTTGTTTCTCCATTTTCAATCATGGGCCAAATGTCTTTTGGGCGAAAAGTTAATGGGCGAAAGATTCTGTTGGTCAAACGTTCATGGAACAATCGACTGTTGGCGAACCGTTTCAGACTCTTGCAGAAGCGCCCTTTTTCCGTATGACAGCAATATAAGCGTCACTCAATTTTGCACTTGTAGCAACATCTCATCATCATCATCAGTCTATCGCAGTCCACTGCTAGACGTAGGCCTCTCCTGTTATTCGTCACTTTGGGCATACACCTGGAGGCTATATCCATAATCGCCACCCTGGGTAGGCGGATTGGCAATCGCAGGATGTAGTTTCTCGCTCCGATGACGCTGCTGCCCGTCATCGGCCTGTGTTATTTAGCTACGCCTTCAATTATGATGGTTATACCGCCACCAGTCGGTTGCCAGAGCCTCGTCTGTTATTCAGCAGAATGCACAACGGGCAGGTGAGGGAGCTTCGGGCGAAAAGATGACAGGTCGCCCTCTTACACCTTACTATTTAAGAACCCTAAAGAAATAGGCAGAGTAAAAAATGTAACACAATATTCATATTGCGTTACTAAGGCGACATTAATTTTCCGAAATTTCGAGTAACTGGCAAGGTATAACTGGCTCTACATAAATGATTATTTCGATTACTCGGCTTTCGGATTCCTTTGTAGCTGTGTGTTGGAAAATCCGACTTCTATCTCCACATCACTGCAACATGGAATCCTATGACCTTCGAACGTTCGATAAAATGATACAATGTGTTTGTGTTGTTTGAAAATAAGACATTATGCGCGATCTATTCTTGATACAATTATGTGATTGACACGCTAAGCTCGTACAAGTCATGCTGTTACTGACTCTACACTACCACTTGGAGCGATAAACTATTAGGCCTCATTGGGGCTAAGCATATGCTGTCACTGGCGAGCACAGCACAGCACAGGGCAGGGCAGCTAAGGCAGACATAGATCCGACATGGGACAGACGCATGTAGGAGGGCACGTGTCTGTGCAGCATAAACAAATAACCCAAGACATGCCACGCTGGGCCACACATCGCCATCTAGCCCCAAACTAAGCCGAATCTCGTACTATGGGTACTAGACAACTGATAAACTTACTTAGTTAAGTACTTTTTTGGAAATATGTAAATGCATATTATGCATATTAAATACCCAGACCAATAATACAAACAGACATGTTCATGAACACGAAAGTTTGTACTGTGCGGAGATCGAACCCACGACCCTTAGCTCAGAAGGCAGAAGTCAACCAAAATGAGCCATCGGGCCAGCATACGTAGGTCTCGAATGTTTTGCTAGGTACTTATGTTTTACAAACTCAGCTGTGTCATGCGCTGCGTAAAGCTTACCGTTCGAGGCCTAAGCCTATGCGAATCCGATTTATAAAGCGCGAAATGTATCGAACGTTAAAGTGTATGCCGAATAGACTACACAATTCGCGGAAAAACTCGCTAATCTAAAACCTTTTGCTATTTTACCAGCAATAGGCGCTGCTCGCACCCTCTTTGTGTCATTCAACCTTAATAGTGTTAATAGCTGTTTACAACCGGACGACTAACTCTGAAGAGGCTGCATTATTACCGGGCGTAACATGATTTACTAACACACAGCGCACCTATATGTATCAAGGATAGAACGGTGACTGGAATGAAGTCACTTTTTTGGGGAAATAACCCAAGGCATGCCACACTGGGCCACTAGCGAAATGCTGCAAGAAACTCATTAGTTAGCCTTTTTAAAAAAGGAATACAATATACATTTTTATGTCTTATACTGTCGTCAATGTCGTTAAGGGTAGGCTGATGAGTGGCCAACTGTACATTAAATAATTCTTAAGTTGGGTCCGGAAATGGATATTCTCCATCCAATAACATAAATAGGACGTACCGTTGTATCTCAAGAGGGATATTTAGATTAACTACAAATGTCAACCGTTGTCAACAACGCCCTAAAAACTTGGTGAAACGTGGCAGCAGACGTGCCTTCGTTGTGTATGGGGCCCTGTAGGTATATGGGCCAGGGTTATTGTGACAACCGGAATATTAAGTTTCTGTCACTTTGTATTTAATATCTATCTCTAGTCTAAGCTCTTGACTAGGTCTAGTGGTTGCAAGGTAAAACCTGACAACCGATGTCCCGGGTTTGCATTTCGGATCGTGATAATAAATGTTCATAGGTTTTTCTATCAAGAAAATTACTCGGTAGCAGCTCCGGGGTCAAGTAGTTGATTCCGATGCACGGGTACCTAATTCTATATCTTTCTAACTTTACTGAAATTTGTAGTAGGTAATATAATAATAAATAATAAATAATAAAATCTTTATTGTACTTAAAGTGACGTGGGTTACATGGGTTGGTACAGCTTCTTTTAAGTTTATAAAAACCTGTGTTAGAAGAGTACCCTCTTCTCTGTGGTAAGTGATTTTACACTTAAAAGTAACAAATGAAATGAAAAACATTACGTACTAAACAATCTTAATAACTCAAAATCAAAACTAAGAGTTGGTCGTGGCTGGCGTTCATTCATGTTTCAATAATATAAAGTATTTAGAGTATTTAGAGAAAAAGTTTGGTTTATTTATATTCATGGACTACGAAGGGGCGTAGCCATGTAAGTGAGTGATTGGGTGTGCGTGTGAGTGTGTGTGAGAGTGAATGTGTGTGTGTGTGTGTGTGTGTGTGTAGGTGTGGGTGTGTGTGTGTGTATGAGTGAGTGTACATGTATATGTGTGTGTGTGTGAGAGCGTGTTTGTGTGTGCAAGTGGTGTGTTAGGTGTGTTTTTAACTGTTAAAGGATATTAGATATTCTGTGTCATTGTACGACAGTGTCTTAAGGTATGATGTTACAATTTTTTTACATTCTGCAAGTGTTTTAGTGTATATGTTTATTTTGCGGTTGATTTTATTATATATTTTTATGGATTGAGCGCTGAATTGTTTAGATGCAAATTTGGTTCTCGTAATTCGCTGATTTAATACAGAAAAATGATTACGCTTTTTTATAACTTTGGGGTCAACTACGTTATTTTTATGAACTTTTAGTATGCATTGTAGTATGTATAATTGTCTAACAGTCAAAATGTTTACTTCAGAGTACAGCTTATCAGTGTCAAATAATATATTTTTCTTAAACATAATCTTTAGTATGGATCTTTGTGCACGTTCAATTGTAATAAATTTGGATTTATGGGTTCCACCCCAAATTATTATGCAATACAGTAGAATTGATTGTACTAAGGAATTGTAAATGTAGGTAATTAGTTGTCTATCTGTAATGTCTCTTATATATTTAAAGATCCATATTAGTTTTCTCGCTCGATTAGCAACTAGTTCAAGATGTGGTTGCCATGAGAGATGTTTATCTAGGACGGTTCCAAGATACTTGGTTGTGTCAACTCTGTCAATTTTTTTACAATCGCAAGTGTAAGTAGTTTTGTCACAGTAGTGTGCAGTTATTGTTAAAAGGGGGTCGGGTTGTGTTGCTTTTGTTATAGAAAACGGGATGAAGTTCGTCTTTGCTGTATTCAGAGAGAGTAAGTTTAAGTTAAGCCATTTAATAACTTTACGGAGGCCTGTTTCGGCTAGTTTGTACGTATCGATCCAGTTATCTCCGTGTATCAATATGACAGTGTCATCAGCGTAACAGAAAATCTTTCCATTGTCGATGTGTAGTTCCAGTAGGTCGTTTATATAGGCAAGGAAGAGAGTGGGGCCTAGAACACTCCCTTGAGGAACGCCAAATTCGCATGTCTTATTACCGACACTAACAATGCCGTCACCGAGTTTTGTACACTGAGTCCTGTTTTGCAGGTAGTCTTTTATCAATTCATAAAAGGCACCTCTGATGCCCATTTTATCAAGTTTGTGGAGGAGGGTGGGGACAGAGACGGTATCGAATGCTTTTTTCAAGTCCAAAAATATGCAAATGGTTTTCTTTTTTTCATCTACATAGTTGGTTATGTTTTTTGTCAAATCATATATAGCATTTTCAGTACTAATACCTTCGCGAAAACCATATTGAGATTTTGATATTAAGTTATGTTTGTTGAAAAAGTTAATTAGACGACTGTTTATAAGTTTTTCTAAGATTTTTGATATTACTGGAAGTACAGATATGGGTCTATAGTTATTTATATCATCTCTGTCCCCGCCCTTAAATATTGGATGAATAATTGACTGTTTTAACTGTGGGGGAAATACTCCTTGTTGAAAACATAGTATACTAAGATGTGCAATTAAGGGGGATAGTTCTTTATGTGCCATTTTTATAAATTTAGTCGGTATCTTATCCTGTCCGGTCGCAGAGTCGGATTTTAGCTTCATTATTATTGATTCAATTTCGGACGTTTCCGGTAAAATTATGCCAATCGAGTTTACTATAGAGGGTAGTGAGGAGAGGTATATTTTTTTTTCTGACGACATGTTTATAATTTTGTTAGCTAATTCTTTTCCTATATTAATGAAATGATTATTTATGTATTCAGCTGATTCCATTGGGTTACTTTTTAGGTTTAGGAGTTCATTATTGATAGATTTTTGTTTATTTAGGTTAGTAATTGTTTTAATGCTTTGCCACAGAGCTTTATTATTGTTTTTTGCTTTTTCGAGTAAATTTCTTTCATATTGTCTTTTAAGTTTCTTTATCAAGTTATTGCAATAGTTCCGATATCTTCGATATGTTATTTTTAAGATCTCATTTGTTTTATCTAGACGCAGTTGTTTTTGCATATTATTTCTGTTTTTGATACACTTTAATATACCAGGAGTAATCCAGGGCTTGATAATTTTTTTATTGGCAGGTATTTTAATTGTTTTGGTATGTTCATTTAGGCAGTCTGTTATCAGTTTCATAAGGTTATTGCACATATTGATTGGGTCTTGATACTGTAAGAGATCATTATAGGTACTGGATTGCAATGTCAAAAAGGCTTCAGCATAGTTGGTGATTGTTTTTGTTGTTCTAAGAGCTTTATGGGAATGTATTTTGTTATAGATCAAGAACAAGACCATCTTGTGATCAGTGATGGTAGTATCTAATACTGCCACAGTAGCATCGAGTTTGGTAGTATTAATGTTACAAAAAACATGGTCAAGACAGCTATTGATTCTTGTATCCAATCTATGGCCCGGTAGGAGGTTGAGAGAAGAGAGCATGTCCACGTAATGATCGGAGTTCCTATCACCGCAATTTGTCAGTATGTTGATGTTGATGTCTCCTGTTAACACGATATTAGTTTTGGTGTGTGATAATAATTTTAAGTAGTTCTCAAGTGACTGTATGAATTTATTCGGATCTCTTTCTGATGGTGGTCTGTAGATGCCAATTAAGATACAAGTATGTAGGGTTAGTTCCAAGCAGGAAGCACCCGCTAGTGAGATTTCTCTTACTGAATGAGGAATGTTATTTCTGATCAGAGCAACTACTCCATCGTTCTGATTAGTTTTTAACGTAGAGTTGTATGTAATATAATCTGGTTTTATAGGAAGGGGTTTGTTATTATTGATTCTACATTCGGTCAGGATTATGACATCAATAGTGTGTGTAAACATGCTGAGGTTGATATCTAAATCATCGATATTCGAAGATTTGTGTATGCTTCTAATGTTTTGGGTGACAAAGGAGAAGTCCGGTCTTCTCGCGGGCAATAATTCAACGAGGTGTTGAATGGAACAACTAATTGAGTTTATGTATTGTATTGAATCTAATTCTTGTAAAACGTCTTTGTGTGTACTATCCATTTTCAATGATTTCTAAATGGAAGGTGTAATGTTTATCACCTTTACACGGTATTTGAAATGAGTGAAATGATCTAATATCTTTTAGTAGGCTATGAAGGTATTGTGTAGTGTGTTGTGTATGTGTGTGTGGTGTTATTTTGTGTTGTGTTAGTTTGTGTAGTTTTAGTTTACATGTAATTAGTGGTAAATTACTTACATAACTATTACCAGCCACGAGAGCATGCATCAAGTGTCGGAAACAGTATATAGCAGCAATCACATATTTAAACATGGTTTTATGTAATATAAAATGACATAATAATATAAAGACCCACATAACATAAACGTATAGTCATTTTTTTGATAATTGAAGTAGCCGAGCCTCAGAAGTAATATGCATAATTGGCGAGTTATCATCACATCGTAAGTAGACTCTCCCGTAGCTTGTCCAGCAGTACTTGTACTGATTTGCTTCTTTGAAATTTCGCGCCAGGAAGAATAGTCTTGAGGATAAAGGTGTAAGATTTTCAGATAAGAATATAGGAGTATCTGAATGGGCATTCAAGCCCATTTGGCTTGCATTCAATTTATTTGTTTTGTTTTTGTTATTGTATGTTTTAGCAGCCTTAAGTATTTCGGTTTTTGTAAGGGTATTTGTTAATTCTACTATGATTGTGTTTTTTTCTTGTTTTTGTTTTTTTGTTTTGATAATGTCTTTGATGTCTGACCTTTCCAATTTAACATCCAATCTTTCTGACAACTTTCTCACCATTATAATAAGTTCTTTTTTATTCTCATTACCTTTTAGAGGTATATTTTTAATTTCAATATTTGATTTTCTTTCAAATCTTTGATTTTCTTCTAATTTATGTTCTAATAATGTTATCTGTTCTTGGTCTTTTTTGGCTTGCATTTCCATTTGTGAGATTTTAGCTTTAAGTTCAGAGTTCTCTTCTGCCAGAAATGACAAGGTCGTTTGAACCATATTAATTGATTGCTGCATTTCTTTTAGCGTAGTCAAAACAGTATTGATCTTACCTTCGTATAAATCTGCTTGTTTTTGAATTAGCTCAGTCATGTCTGTTTTAATTTCGCTCCCCTTTAGGTCACACTTGCATGGGCTGTCGACCTCGGTAGCCCTTTTCCTTTTATACCTGGCAGTCACAAATCTCTATATAATAACATTTTTATACACTAAAAACCCATTGTGTTAAAAAGCAATAAAATAGATCGACCTTGTATGACAACTCTCGCATTCGCAAAAGTTAAGATGTACCATATGAATGGCATTCTGTTGCTATGTCATCAATCTTCCCGTTGAAAAGACAGATCTAAAAAGGAAAAGGTTTTATTTTAAAAAGAAAATTAAAACCTTTTTCTTTAGCTTGTCACTTTTTTAGCTGAAAAAAAAAACTGTCGAACATTAACACATTGTCATTTTAAAATTCGAACACATTAGGTCAGTCATTTAGACCGATACGCGGTGCGAAGCCATAATAAAACCAAAAAAGCTGTCGACCATGTTATGTAATTATTTTGATGTTCTTTAACACAACCTACCTACAGCGTTAGTTGCTACGAATCGTTTCATAATAATATACCTATTACTTTATGTGTCAAATTATCTACACAACTTACCTACATGCGTAGGTTGACGTAACTATATATAGAGATAGCAGGGGGCTTGTGGCGAAAATTTGAGAGGCACCTACGTCTAGCACTGAGTAGGTAAATTAATTGAATCGGCTCCCAATTAGATTGGGGATACATGTACTGACGTAGTGAGAACATGCTCACACGTGCCTTAATGACAGAGGTACAGGGTGGGATGTTTGAACAGACGCCTTTTAGAGCAGATGCGGTACAAGGTAAACTTGTGTTCACTTCTGTCGGTATTAAATGGATAAAAAAATATAGATAGATAGATATTCTTTATTGCAGACCACACAGTTGACTAAAACTGGACACAAAGACATAATAAAAAGTAAAATGTAGGCGGACTTAGCTTTAAAAAAGATTATTTTATGAGATAGGTTGTTTTGTCGTCTGCATTTTAGTTTTATCCTTGTCGAGTATCTAGTGTCGGTTTAGTTATTAGGTACTTAATAACCTAATTGATATCCCACTTCTGCAATTAGACAGCGATGAAGATTAATAATCTTTGTTACTTAAGATACTACAGGAATGTACTCAAATGCCGTTTGTGTTTCCACTGTTTCATTAAATTTGAAAGATATACCTACAGTGCAAAAAGCTTACTAAAAATATAGATACTAGATAAATGTTTTGTTATTTGTAGTGGTAAATCAAACAAATTCTGGGTATACAATGGGTTAACTATTTCTTGTCGGCTTGCGGATGCCAAATATGCACCTACTTCTGTTTTGGGGTGACCGAAAATAATATAAATCATCGTTTTCTTCCCGTTAGAGTCGGCTGTCTAGCCAGAACTATCTTACACGGCAGCATGGCAGTAATAAGTGAAAAGTAATTGTTTTTCTTAGGTTCTTTTAAGAACAAGTTTCTTATTGTCACAGCGACTTGGACTTTTCTTTCGCTTATTCATCAGGCTTTATTTTCTTAATGACCACGATGATGGCCGAGGCGGCCTTGTCATCATCACCGGACTGTTGGGGGAGCGGAAGGCTCTTACCCACTAAACTAAGCACCACTGCTAAGGGCGCCTGTCAGGGGAATCCACCTTGTATCAGTAGGCACCTACATACTTAAATCTATGTAAAAAATAGGGAAATCCTTTCATTTTTATCTCAACAATACAAATTTTCCCGCAATGTTTACTCGCAAACCTAAGTCAGATTCAACAAAGTGGCTATTACATCCTGGGATGTAATCTGTAATGTTTTCCAAAACAAAAGAGAGCATCGTTCAGGGGGCTTCCGTGAAAGCTTCCGTAAGACCTGTTTGTCTTGCGGCTTGGCAAGATAAACGTCATTTTCCAAATCGCATGGAACTGCCAGCAAAGTTTACCCCTGATTGATTGCCTTGAATTTGTTTTAGGCGCAAATTGAAGTTCCTTGTAGAGCCGGCAGATAAGTAATCCGCCAAATTTTAATTGTTTCATCATAAATCATTATCTTCGTACGCTAAACTGATAAACAGCTAATTGGTTTAAATTAAAAAGACTGACAAGTTAGGAAATTTTATGTGTTAAGTAGTCTATGTAGGTAATTTTTTTTTATACGATACTACAAAAAAGTTTTTAAAATATAGGTAGGTAGAGACTAGTTATAGTTTTGCTAATTTTCTAAATGAAAATTTTCGACCCGTTTTCGGTTTTCGTACAAAAAAGTTGTACCTACTTATAGCTGTTGCGACTTTCCGAAGCACACTTATATTTCATGTAGACTCAATATAATAATAATAATACATTTTTATAACATTATACTTTCGAAGGTAAGTTCTTGAGAATTCAGCTATATTTATGGCAAGTCATGTACCAATACATTTTTTATAAATTATAAATATCGAAGCAGATGTTAGGATATCAATGGTACATAAAGGGGGCTCTACAAATTGTTGGCAACAGAAATGTAGGTAGGATTATGAAAGCAAAACCCTTTCATCTCGCCGACTGGACTGGTCGTGTCCATGGAAATGACGTACAAAAATATTGTACCTACAAAGTTTTAATTAATGTTTCTGCTACATTGTTCCGTTAAAAGGTCCCTTTTTTAAGTACAAAGTGGAATTTTGTAAAAGCATTTGTTTCATCTAATTACTATCAACTTTTCATTTATATGTGAGTACTAGCTGTGCCAGCGGCGTCGCACGCGCGGATATCGGGTTTCAAAACTAACGGACTTCCATAAAATGATGCCCAAATCTTAAGTTAGACCTCTAGCAATACATTGGTGAAAACCACATTCAATTCCATGCAGTACTTTTTGCGTGATGCTCAATCAAACATTCAGATAAAAAATTCTCCCGTTTTCCCAACACTTCCCTTCACTTTTTATACCCTACCGCCGCCGCGACCCGTGTCGAGCGCGGCAACCGTTGTTTACACAAAAATAATCCTTATAGCATTATTCAGTATTCACGTGCGACGGCGCGATGGCTTATTTCATGTATAAGTTTGGTGTTTCTATACCGATTTCTATGATTCTTTTTTTATTGAATAGGTAATAATGATAACTTTTTTAAATTAGGGATGAATGAGAGTATTATAAACGTAAGAGTAAACAAATATAATCAGAATGCTCCGAACTGCTAAGCTATCAGGAGTTACACGTGTTATTGTGAGTCAACCATAAAAGATAGACATATGCTGTTGCGGGATATTTTTTAGTCAATTTTATGTAAAATATTTCTGTCATACATAATTTCTATGTTACTTTAACCATTAAGGCTGCACACGCGACGGAAGCTTAAAAAATGGAGTAACTTCTCCCGTTTTCCCAACATTTCCCTTCACTACTCTGCTCCTATTGATAGTAGCGTGATGAAAAGTACCCTATAACCTGCCCAGGAGTATGAAGAATAATTGTACCAAGTTTCGTTAAAATCCGTCCAGTAGTTTTTGTTTCTATAAGGAACATACAGACAGACAGACAGACAGACAGACAGACAGACAGACAAAAATTTTACTGATTGCATTTTTGGCATCAGTATCGATCACTAATCACCCCCTGATAGTTATTTTGAAAATATATTTCATGTACAGAATTGACCTCTCTACAGATTTATTATAAGTATAGATTATTAGGATGCGGTTAATAGGTAGGTACTCCTATTTGATGTAAGGTACCTACCCAAGATTGTTAGCACCTAAATACCTAGTTGTGAAATAAATTATTAGAATAGGACTACGGAATTAAAATACTGTGATAAGAAAATATTCTTGCGCCGCATGCCGTTATTACGGGCTTGCATGATAGCAGTGCCAACTGGTGATTGTTTGGTCATCAGCCCATTGTCACAGCAACTCAGTCTTCTCTTTCGCTATCTAGTGTTTACAATAATTTCAATCAATTATCATGTAATCACTAGAACATTACAAAGGTTGCAGTATTTATATTCAACTAAGTCGAACCTTCTACGACACCTAAGGGATAAGATGGGACCGGGTGGTCCTATTCTAAATCCAGAAACGACACGGTTAAGACGGAGTAAGAATTCCCTTAGCTACCAGCTTCCTGATGAATATCAGGAAATGGGCAACTGCGATTACATTGGTACAAATAGACTCTACCACGGTTACCAACCCGCCTGCCAAGCATTATGACTAAGGCAAATCCCCCCATGACAATTTCATAAAAACCTATACAAATAAAGATTATTTTGACTTGACTTGACTTGAAGGCCTATGTTTAGCATTGGACGTTTGCAGGCTGACGATGATGATGAAGTCAAAACCTAATATACAAGTTAGGCGTCCGCTACTCAATATCGCACCAATAACCCTAATATCTTACGGCCAGTCCACGGAGAAGAGCGACCGGCGACGCGAATTCTATTTCCACCACTCGCCGGGTGTAGCCAAGTAATTTTTCCTTGTAGGCGTCGTGAGCAATGGAAATAAAATTCGCAATTCGCGTCGCCGGTCACTCGTCTCCAGAACCTGGCCGTTAGATCTATTATCATAGAACAATATTTAGCTTTCATCACAACGCATAGTAACTACTGCACTTTTGACTTCGAGCATTCTTGTAATCCCCGACTGATGTATTCCATCGCACACACACATGTTGAAACCCTCAGGGGCTCAACGTATTGCCTTGTCTGCACATCCTACACTACACAAGCCTTCCACCGGAGCAGGCCTTACGTTACGGTTGCGTAATTCACTGGCATAGTTCGGTTCGTCGAACCACGAGGATTCAAACTTCCTTGGAAGAGGAACCTTCTCGTAATTCCTTAAACAACTTTATCTTACTTACTATGATGGCGCAGCGATCCATAGTAAGTCTTGAGCTCAGACATCAGACGTTGCCACCTCGATCTTTAGTATGCCACCTCCTGCCAATCAAATGCGTCATGATATTATATTGATTATGGTTTAAAATTAACAATTTTTTTTATGCATGAGGTGGCAGACGATCAAATGTTGTAAGTATGCCTGATGGTAAGCAGTCAACACCGCATATGGACACTCGCAACTCAAATCGAGTTCTAGGATCGCTGCCGGCCTTTTAAATAGGAATAGGAGATTATAGCCTACAAGTAGCCTACTCCCGAAAGGCGGCGTACTTAAAATCCATAACAAAAATTCACTCAACCTTATCCTACTGGGTAGAATGTCAGATTGAACAGAAGAAAGATTTTACTGACGAATGCAGTAGCTTGCTCCATATTGTTAATCTACTCGTACGTTGGTTTTGGAAATAGACGTTTTACATTTGTCATTATCTTTAAATATCGAGACTAGTTATGTTATCTGTTTGTCAATCTTTCTGCACCTCTCGAAAAAAGCTGTTCAAATTATAATAAAAAAAAATTCACGACATCCAAATAATGACTAAGGGTATAATCACATTCACGCGTAATGTCAAATGCACTAGTTTCACATACTCGTAAATAAAAAATATAACTCCCCTTTTAGTGCGGTAAATAATAAAACAAGGGTAGTAAAATGCGGCGAATGAAAACTTTCGTATTCAAATAAAATTCTATGCGAGCTAACCATTCCGAAGTTTACACCAAAGTAAAAATATTTTAACGTCCCACTGCACCGCTCTGTTACATGCTACGATTGCAAATAAAATTGGAACTCCCGGCTTCGTCGAAATCATTCGTCTTTGATCTTATGTTTCCGATTTGACGATTTCAATCCCACAGTACACGTGTTGTATGTGTATTGGGCACGTTACTCGTATTTGTGCCAGAGTTACGCTGCCTTCATTAATGTGGAGGTAGAGAAGCGAATATATAGCGGTATTTGTATCGCTTTAAGTTTTTTTTTTTTGCTATATACTTACACTACAGCGGATATGATTAAAGTTCATCGTTAAAAATAAAAACCAATTCCGTAAAAATGTCATGTCCACACATTGTAAAATAATGGTAACATAATAAAAATATATCGAGGGCGCACTTTGACATCAATTCTTGGTTGAGTGAATTAATTTTAAAAAATGTAAAATGCTCAATCAGAATTGAGGGATGATAATAATATCATTCGTACGGTACCTCTTTCCTTTAGTCATGGATAGATATAGTTTTCGTCATATAGTTTCTAATCCTTCGCCCTGTCATTGATCACCGTTTTAGAAAAACCGACTAAATTTTCAACTTTTTCATTCAGACAAATTCCCAAAGTGACACTTCCATTGAAAATTAAAATTGTCTTTATTACATGAGTGTAAACTAATCAAATTCGCCACTATTTGTAACATATATATGTATAAATAAAATTCCAAATAGGTGTATAAGATATTATAGGAAACCCAAGCAACATGCCTAAAAAATAGCTTGAAGATTCTAAGAATCGATGAGGGCAGTATTTAGTATTCCATTTAATCCCGTCGTAATGGCCGTAAAGGACAAGAGGCTGGCGCCTGCAGCGTCACCTCCAGGAGCTGAGGCAGAGACGGACTATTCATGTTCAATTTGTTTCCATAAAGAACTTTTTTTACAACTTATACCTATTGTTATCTATGTTTTTGTATTATTTTCATATTTATGTTGTTTTATTTGTATCATTTTAAAAGGCAATTTTATTAATAATAAATAGACGTTGTTTTTGATTACCACGCAGGCGTCAAACAATTGGGTGTCTATGCAGTTTAATAAACTTTTCTATAAAACTTAATAAACATAAATTACGCAGCGGGAATGCATCCGAAACTTAAGCAAGGTAGATTTTTTTATAATTTAAAGAAACTTTTACTTGATAAACAAGTAAAAGTTTCTTTACATGTAAAAACTATTTTAATAGCTAATACAAATATAAAAATATATTTACTGTTAATTTAAAATTAAAATAAGTACCTATTATCGTCCATTCCAATTCATCAAATTACACATACTAACATGTTAATTTTTTATTAATAAATTAATAAACTTGTTAAATCTTCATAAGTTTCACATGATTTTCGACGTTTGATTTTATTATTAATACTACTAACTTTATTAACCAAGTATTTTAAAAAATATTAAAAATTATAAAAGTAAAAAATAAACTCGTAAACAACTGTTGCCCATTCCATCCCTTGATCCGATCCTGTGCGAAGTCGAGCTTCCGCGGAGCGGATCGTAAACTTTTTATTGTTTCCGGGTCACAGCGGGTCGACAATTCGGTTTTCCAATCAACATATACACAGATCACTGTTCCAAAAGATTGTGATAAACCGCTCGACCGGCGCGTCATAGGTGATGTTTAGCTGTAATAGACAGCTTATACTTTTAATTTATTTTTTCTTTGCTTTTTTTGTATCAACCGCAAAGATGTATCGAGATAGAACTGTCTTGTGTTCGCTAAAATCTTGCAATATGGAGTACGTCAATACGACTAATCACATCATATCACGATCTAAATTTTTTTTAACGCTAGTTTCAAGAAGAATTGTGCATGTGCACACAATCTAATTGAAATTGTGATGTTGAGCCTTTGAATTTTGAACGCAAAAGTGATTGTTTGAAAACGTGCCCGCCATTCCATACAAGTATTGATTGACCTGACGATTCAGTGATGAAACAAAAGCTAATGTTTTATCGACGTATCTACCGATAAAACCATGCTCAAGACCTCTAGAAATATTGCTTCTGGACTGAAAATATTTGACATTAACAAATTATATCTACTTTACATTGACGGTAGCAAACATGCTATAGAGAGAAATGAAATGGTAGCAAACATATAAAGAAAATATTACATCCAAACGTACAATTTACTCACTTTGTACCCAACTATGTATACCAATTTCCATTTGTCAACATACCGCAAAAGAATTTCTTAAACGGTTCACATTTTCACAATCTATTCACCTTTGAAGGCACTGACCTTAAGAAACGATTACGCATTTTCGTTTCGTCCTTCGTTTTGTCCTCTATCTCCAACTCTCAGCCCAGTAGGTTTAGGGGTCACAACAATACGTATCAGCTGTCAGTAGGTCAGTCAAAGGAATCGAATTATCTGTCCGTTGTTGCGTGAATTTTCCACTTGTTAAAACGAACGCTTTTCCTCGCGAATCGGAGCGAAGCCGGCAATTAATAACCTTCCAGTGCGCGTATGAAATATAAATTTTGGAGAAACGTTTTTTGAGTTCGCGTGCTGCCGGTGTCGAGTTGATTATTTATTATGCAAAAATTTCACATTCGTCATTACATTACGTTTGTCACGAATCAAAAAATAAAAATGTTAGAACCAAAAGAATGGTACATTTCTGTCGAACTGTTGGATTTAAAATATAAAAGTCCAAGGTACCTATATCAGATACTGTAAATAAAATGCACGCAGAACTTCGCATAATCTTGGCTTATGTGTCATGAAAATGGTAGGCATAGGTTATATTTTTTAAATGTATGCACAATGTTTATGATTTCAGTTATTATAACATTAAGTTATTTCAGTTATTATAACATTAAGTAATTATTGGCAATGATGATGTCACTGGACATCTTGAGGATCTGCAGCTACGTAGAGACGTAGCGTCGCTTAGTGTTTTCTACCGTATACATCACGGCGAATGCTCCGAAGAACTCTTTGATTTGTTCCCTCCCTCTCCTTTTCTGAATAGAACTACGCGTGCAGGCTTGAGATGTCACAAAAATACTGTGCAGTCAATTGGCTCTCGTACTATAAAGCACAGTAAATCTTACTTTTGTCGTACAATTAGGCTGTGGAACTCTCTTCCAGCACACGTGTTCCCTTCCTCTTATAGTCTTGGGTCTTTTAAACGGGGCGTGAAGCGGCACTTATGCAGGCCGTCATAGTGTGATCGATCCACATTGCACTAACCATGTGTGATGAGGATCGCTTACACTTTTTGGACTTCGTCGTTTGCTTAACATCAGGCAGGACGCAGTCATTTTGACGTGCTATTATAAAAAAAAAAAAAAAAAAAAAGTACCTACCTTATGTTCCGGAGGTTTTTCTATAATTTTTTTAATCGCAGACTTTTATTTCTTAAATAAATATTACCGAACATTTTGTAACAGATATTTGCTTACGATAAGAATCAGGCAGGTATTCAAATCACTAGGTGGCGTATTACCACATAATAAAATCATTAATTATGTATGACCATACACACTGCTGTATAATATCTAGTGCAACAACGTACTGTTGTAATTATATCAAGAATCGATACAATCTCTCATTATGTGTTTGTGTTAAAGAAATTTTTGTGTTACATAATATGTGACTCTGTAAATAATAGGTGCTTCAATCGTTATTAATGAGTGAACTAGTTTATTACTACCGTTTGTCCGTGTTTGTACCGTAAGGAAACTACTATTAGATTGAACAAAAGCATGAACAACCCGCCTGCCCAGCATGGCGATTACGGGTAACGCCTCCAGGGGATCTAGGTGTTTGTCAAGTGGTGAACAACTGGAGAGGCTTATATTCAGCAGTGAACTGCGACAGGCTGATGATGATGATAATGCAATTATTTACTTATTAAAAGACACATAATATACGTGTCATAGAGTTTCTATATAATAGTGATTAAGGCCGCTGACATCCATGAGGGAGGCAGCTGTTCAGAAGTTCTATGGTTTTGTGAAGACACCAAGCCTACACTTCGCCAGCGTGGATGACCAGGACCAAGATTTTATTGCCCTAACTCGTCATCTGCGGCTGGACAGGGCAGTCAAGGAAGCGGCCGTATGCTTAAGCGCTACCAGTTCCCCTGGATATTGCTGCCCACTGGCCACACAGGGGGGAATTATCCCATGCTGGGAGGTGCGAGTCCCACACACCACTGCGGCTCCCCCCGGGCATGGAATAATGGTGCCTAATAAAGTATAACTTATTATTTCTGAGAAGTACTTATAAGCGTACCTCAAGATAGCAGCAAGTTTTGTTTTCGTTATTTATAAACATTATGTAAACGCTTATCCGTTCGGAGGGGGGTGCTAATATCTGCGACACAGTAGTTGATTAATGCTAGCTGCATTAACGCTTTAATTGTAACGTGTGAACATTTTATGTTTGAAATCAATATATTTACTATTATTAATCATTCAGCCGATCAATCAAGTTGATGATCAGTTATATTGAAAAGTGTAACATCAGTGCCATAGCTTAAGCATCAGCTACTTTTTCTGCTGACAATACAATCATTATTGAATGCTGTTTTAGCAAGCATCCATCAATATCAATAAAATATTAGTTAACATGATTTATAGATACCTAACACGAAATTTAGGCATCCATTTAAATTAATTGGTATTTACGAGAGAAGGGACTCATCTTTGTGATGGAAATATTCAATTTATGTACGCAATTAGAAATACGCACTTAATCTAAATGTATCCAATCAGCTCAATTTATGTAACTGTAACTTGTTTACTACATATTGGCAATTAATTTCGCCATGTAACCATGAAACCTTAATATACCATTATGTAGGTAGTAGCTACATAATCATATATTAGGTACGTTTCATCACATACTTATAATATAGGCGGCAAAAAAATATTTTTTTAAAAATCGAATTATAATCTTCATCAAAATCAAGATGTTTGACATATTTTTTTAATTTAATTTCTTTTTCTATAGTAGTTTGCGGATGATCGAGAGAAATTGATAAAACTGGGGGAGGCCTTTGCCCAGCAGTGGGACAGTAGAGGCTAGCAAGAAAAAAAAGTAGTTTATGCCGTGCGGCTTTCCCACGCCTGATAAAAAAAACCCATACGAAAGTGAATTGATTTGATTTCACATAAGTTTTTTTGCTGGTATACCTAAAGTACTGTGTCGAACACATACCATACCATTGGGTATTTTACTGGCACATTTTATTCTCGAGGTACATACCTACACATGAATAGAGAAATAAAGTGTATTATACATTGAGTTCTCACTTCGTTCCAGTAGTCAGATGATCACAAAAACTTGGCGGGACCTTGATATGCCCTCGATTCACTTTCGCTCGGCCCGTGCGGAGGCCGCGCCGACTTCACCTGTAATTAACAGTAACTACTTATCGGCACACAGCCTATCCTACGATTATATACTCGTAACTTCATCATCTATTTAATGCACAGGTCCAGCGAGCGTTTGAGTTGACGTCTGAACTGACATTCGTACTTAAAGAGAATACGTAATTATGGGTATGAGGATGATTTGAATGGCTAATTGGCGTGTTAGGTGATGAGTGTCCCCTTTGAGTTGGGATTTTGGGAATGAGTTCGATGCCCTATTACAACAAATATTAAACAACATGATAATCCAAGACATGCCACGCTAGGCCTCACTATCTAGCCCGAAACTAAGACAAAAGCTTGTACTATGGGTGCTAGACAACTAATAAACTTTTCAAGCTTCACCGGAGCGAGAAACTATGCCCTGCGATCGCCAACCCGCCTGCCCAGCGTGGCGATTATGGGTATAACCTCCAGACGTTTGTCCTAAGTGGCGAACAACTGGAGAGGCCTATGTCCAACAGTGGACTGTAATAGGCTGATGACCATTAAAAACGGACCTATTTCTCAGTAGGTATATTGTCCCTCGTCGCTTCATCGACCGGACATCGTAATTCTGAGCAAAATTTTATGACATCTATCAGATTCAGGACAACACGTTACATGTTTTATTTATCGTTTGCAGGTAATCAATCAATCAAGTCTTGGAATACCTTTTTGACTCAGCTCCTAGAAAAATGGCACTAAACAGGCGTTGATAGACCAACTTTAGATTATAGGTTGACAATGGTAAGTACTCTACTCCTAATGGTAGCCGAATAACAAATATGGCTCTGGTAACCGACTAGTGGTATAACTGTCGCAGTCATCTGGTTGAATCTCCTATTCAATTGAATGACTAGTGCATTCATTGAATAACGACATTTAATTGAATGACTAGACCGAACGTTGACTAAACACGCGTCACATAACGTCCAACTAGGTAGCGGATTGAAACATAGCCCTTTGAATAGAGCGGACGTAAAAGCAGTCAAGTGATTGTAATTTAGTTCATTTTTTTCCCGCGCGGCGTTAGTAGTCACTAAAACAAATATGGCGTCGAACATGATCACCTGAGTGGTGATATTTTTTTGATTAGATTTACTTTAAACTGACTTATACGTAATAAAATAGTGTGACAGCATTGATTTACCTATTAATACGCCGCCTCCGGATACTTTTAAAGAAAAATTAAAAACTAAACATTAAACAGTAGGCTTTTACCATTCAACGACTATGCTAAAATGACGTTCAGTCAAGACGTTGAACGTTTCATTCAATAACTTGACGAGTTGTCCTTTAGGCATTCAATTAAATGTCGTCATTCAATGAACGCGCTAGTCATTCAATTGAATAGCAGATTCAACCAGATGACTGCGACATAACCATCAGAAAACCTCAGGCCAATAGGCAGCAGCGTCACCAGAGCGAGGTGCTCCGCCCTGCGATCGCCAACCCGCCTGCCCAGCGTGACGATTATGGGTATATCCTCCAGATGTTTGCTCAAAGTGGCGAACAACTGGACATGCCTGTGTCCAGCAGTGGACTGCAATAGGCTGATGATCATGGTGATGATGATGAAAGATATTCCTATCAATGCGTTAGATCTCTGCCTTCTGAGCCAAGGGTCGTGGGTTCGATCCCCGAGTACAAACATTTGTGTGCATAAAGATGTCTGTATGTTTTGGTCTGGGTGTTTTCTATTTATTATAGGTATGTATTTATTTACAAAAAAATGTATCCAAGTAAGTTTATCAGTTGTCTAGTACCCATAGTACAAGCTTCGGCTTAGTTTGGGGCTAGACGGCGTTGTGTGGCCCAGCGTGGCATGTCTTGGGCTATTTTAAAAGGTAATTATATGAAGATTCTTAACGGAAGTGGAAGTAGTATGAATACAATATTTTTATTATATTTTTCAAGTTTTCAATATGTCACAGTCATTTGCAAATATCGACCTTCATGTATTTCAACTGCATTGCTGCAATGTAGGGTTGTTCAAACTTACTCTATGAATCTGTGCCAAGAAAACGGTTCTTTATTATTTAGTAGTAGATTAAGAAGTTTTACGACATGGCATAATTATTGCAGGAAAAAACTTTATGGAACGTGGGAATTTTTCATATTTTATAGGGAATATAAATTCCATCGAAATATGATTACATATTTTAAGCAACTGTTTAATGGAATCCAAAATTATGAAACATACAGAATATGAAATGTTTATTCAGAGTGAGAATCGAAGCAGGCCTCCAATATATTGGAATGATAAAAAACACAACGCTAACATTTTTGATGTGTTTTTTATTAAAATAATATTCCGGTTTCGATAAAAATGCAGTATCATTTCTATGGGAATGTCAAACTTTTTCATGCCATATTTTTGTATGAGTAATATAATTGTTATGTTCTTTATTTTGACAAAGTTATAAATATTCACGCCTACCATATGATTTCAAACTTAGATTTTACTATGTGTACAAACTGATGACGGGTGCATCTCTTGTAACATAGCTAACAGCTCCAAGACGATTTAGGCCTTCAAATCTTCCATGATTTAGATGAATGATGATGAATACTTCTAGACCTTGGCTCGACCCTGGTCTTAAATGCCCTTGTGTTATGTATGAGTGATAGCTTGAGGACCAGGTGATGACATTTTTCTTGTTCCTAAAGGGAATGTGATACGGCTGGAACCGGGGGGTGTGGAATCAAACACGATAATAAATTGGGAAACCACAAAAACACTTTAATAGTCCAGCCGTAGCGGACTGTATAACTCAACAACTAGATAAACAATCAACAATAAAAACCATAGCAACTAGAATATTCTTAAAAACACTTCTAAATATAAAACTATGTACAAAACGTATTAAAAAGGTAAAACTATATAAAAAGGTCGTTCTGTCCGCAACAGAATGCATTAGGCACATTCACGCCGACTCCCACACCTTCCAGAATGGGAGGGCATACCCACTAAACCCTGAGGGAGTAGAACACTTCTGTGTTGCCAGTGGGCAACAACTTGCTAGCCAGCCTCAGATGACAAGCGGGTGGCACTCCTGAGTCTCCTCATCCGCGAAGAGCATATAGCCAGGTGACGACTTGCGGCGTCTCCCATAACACCCTGATTGATCATAAAACATAGCCTAACTTGATTCTGACAGCCCTAATACAGTATATCACCTTTAACGGTGTTTCACCTCAATGAAACAATTTTTGGGCAAGGTTGGCTACACATTCAACATTGGTTCCGCATCCACAGTTACGACATTGTCCGTACGTGGCCTTTTCGTACACCAAGAACCAATAACGCATACGGAATAAAGAACCTTAAAAAATGTAAAGTCGTTCAATTCACCGTGTAGGTCACCTCGTAGATATAAGTAATCATATACATTTTCAGGTAAAGCATTGAAAATCTTATTAATCTTTATTTGATTCAGCTTGTCGAATTATTTGTTATGAAGTGTATTAAATGTCCATTATAGACGTACAAATTACATTTTTATTAGTAACTTTAGATGATGTTATTGTATGGATAAGCAATGACCGATGGGGTTACTTACAATGTCTGTTTTCGTGAGGATTCGGAAAGTTTCTCGAACGTTCATTTAAATTTTGGCATTAATCTAGTACAATCAATGTCAAATTTGAATGATGTTCATCATATAAAGTCTCGGAATCTAAGCGTAAACAGGCATTGTGATTAGTACCACTGATTTTATGTTTTCTCTGATTTTATGTTTTCAATAATAAATAATAAAAACAGATAGGTACTCCAGACAATTCATATCAACAAGCTGGTCTCATACTCAAGATTTCTCTTGTACTACAGTTATAATAATATATCCCCTAAAACCTTCCCGGAAAATCGAACCCAGGATCGGATCGTTCACACCTTAGCCTTAACGCTTTAACTATTGTGCCACTGAGGCCCTCCATGCTATATTATGTAATCGTTTAATAGATTTTCTACGACTGTAATACGAATATAAGCACTATAGCAAATGCGCCTTTGCAGTATGTAAAACAAATGAATCTTACTGTCAGATGGTGTCGATATGACATAATCTAGTTTCTTCTGTCTCGAATGACATGCAAATTGCGTAGTGCACAGTGTCATTTCAACTCTTGTCTGAGCGGGATATAAGGCCGAAATATTATTACAGTCACTTCTCAAACACATGCCTAGTTGTATAAGGAAATAGTACCTACTGATCCATTAAAAAGTGATTCTTTTCACAATTTTAGTATTGTGATCCCATGACTCTTGTCTCCCATGACTTGGGACGGGCAAAAAACTAGCAGTTCCAAAAGAACATGAAAGCCAACTTATTTACTTTCTATGAGCAATGTGCAACTAAATATTCTATTTCGTATCATAACTATTTTGACTGCCCAAGCCAATGAGTATCAAGATAAAGGTTGCAGGGCGATACAAAGCAAAAACCTCAAAGTCAAATTCCATTGTAAATGAGATTTCTATGCATTGAAACGTCACAATGCCTTATCAGAATTCCATCTCGAAAGTTTTGACGTATTATCAGAAATTGCTATCTGTATGCTTTTCGAAGTCAAGGGATTTCTAGTTTATGGTGAGAGCCGACATGACGTCACAGTGGGCTATCGTCGGCGGCAATAAACTCGATGGTTATATAATAAATAATAAAATGTACAAAAATGTTTACGGTCAAAAGCATATTTTCTTATGTAAATTCCGCTGTGCTATGTAATTTAAAAACTGTATCGAATTGTTTTAGCCATTTCCTAATTCAAATTCGATTTGGAATCCCTGACAAGAAGTAGATCAAATTTTTTTTTGTGTAGAATACCTACTTTATGTTTGGCTCAATGGTGGTCGAAAGAAGACCGCAGTGAATAAATGTAGGCTGAAATGATGATCATTTTTTTATTAGGCAAACCACCCGCAACCGGTTGCACCTCTCTTCAAAATATCGTTTGTTAGGACCCGACCAGCAACGTGCCCCATTAGGGGGCGCTCTTAGCTGCGTTGCTTAACTTTTTCTTGACGAGAGCCTTCTGTTCCTCCGCATCTATAAAAAAACTGCAGTGTTGTTTATCATAAATGCATACGACATACTACTGGGAACCTTTGCTTACAGTAGTCGGTATGTCATATGCCATTCATAGTAGAGTCTGGTCTATACCGGACCTATTCCTTTTGAGCTAAACCTTAAAGGAATAAGCAGAGTAAAAAATGTAACACAATATTCATACTGTGTTACTAAGGCAACATTAATTTTCCAAATATTCGAGTAACTGTTAAGTTATAACTGGCTCTACATAAATTATTATTTCGATTACTCGGCTTTCTGATTTCCTTTGTAACTGTATGGTGGAAAATCCGAATTTCTATCCGCGAGTTGGCGGCCATACATTAATTTGGGAGCAGCTAGAAGATTATTCAGTATTAATGTATTACTCCTTTCTGAATCCTACCTAGTCTTTATAATGAAACTCTCTAAATATAACTACAAGCACAAAGTGTATTAATTTGTATACAAACTTACCTTATTTTATTCGTGCTATAATACCGATTAAAAGAAGAAATACAGTAAACTAGAATTTAAAATAAGTAGTCGTACTGCAAAACACGATTCGGAATCGACTGATGACGTAAATAATGACGACGATTACTTACTTACTGCGCTGGCTCGAAGATTAATTAGCCCAAAATATAATTATCATTAATTAGAAAATTAATTTATTCTACAATCCAGCTGCATTACTGAATGACGAAAGGAAATAGATTCCTTTAGATATGAAACCATCCGAATGCGAGTTGAACTAGCGTGGTGCAGGTTCCGTACGGAACCTGCACCACGCTAAAGCCAAATACCAAAAATAAAGTGGTAAGGACAATGTTATATTATAACATTGTCCTTACCACTTTATTTTCACTTGATAGAATAAAGACAAGAGATAGTCGTAGATTTTCGTTTCGTCTATGATGAATAACATTTCATTCTCATTCTCCTGCCCTTATCCCGCTCTAAGTGGGGTCGGCACAATATGTTTTCTCCTTCCACTCTTCTCTATCAGCTGTCATCTCCACACTCACACCTTTGACACGCATATCATTTCTCACACAGTCCATCCGTTCCTTTTTTGGTCGTCCTCTTCCTCTATATCCTTCCACATTCATACTCAATACACCTCTCGTTACATGCCTTTCATCCCTCTTCATAATGTGCCCAAACCATGCTACGTTATACATAAACACGATGTACAGATCCATAACATCGCTGCACCAGCCTTTCCGTAACTACGGCCGTTGTAACACGGCTGAAACCTTAGAATTAAAAATTAACTTTTAATTATAACAAAAATATATAGGTATATCTGGTACATTGATATTTTCATAAGGAGCTCGTTGACATGACACATATTGAAACCATTTGTTTTAAATTTCCTAATTTGTGCCCCGAAAATTATCCCCCATTAAAAAAAACTATGTAAGTACTTATTTGGATCATTGAATTAAATTTCACCAGATATACTGCAGTAGATACGGGGCATATTATTTATTAGTTGTGACACATGGACGGACAGACAGACGCAAAAGTGGTGCTATAAATGTTCTGTTAATTCATATTTTTCTTAAGGAACCCTAAAAATATGAGGATGTTTCTCAAGACAAATAACCGGTGTGAATATCCCATACAATGGATAGTTAAGATTAAATAATTTAAGATCAGCAAATTGGTGCAAGATTGTATGGCACATGATTAATCGTTATTTGATTAGGGTTTTACATTTGTAGTCATCATCATCATCATCAGCCCACATTTGTAGTGTTGGTACTTAATTTACAATAACAATACATGTGAGACAAGAGAACTAAAGTTGACTGCCTCGGTGGCTCAATTGGTTCGACTTCCACTCGGGATAAACATTCGTGTGATGAACATTTGTGTTTGTTCCTTGTCTGGATGTTTATATTTGTGCTACCTTCGTTGTTCTAATATCCATAACACAAGTGCCTAAGCTACCTACTTTGGGATCGGAGCAATATAATATGTGATGTTGTGTGATATTTTATTAAAAGTAGAGGTGAAAATGATTTATTTAAACAAAGTGTTACAAATTAATAGAATGTAGGATACGGCCATTACCCAACTTAGAGTATATTACGCCTTCTCCTTAAAAAAGTCCAGAAAATACAATCAGAACGCGTATCCAGTACCATCCAGTAAATCGGTCCGATATGCTATGAGATACTGACGTTCTACAACATGCACAATGATGCATTATTGAGCCACGCTTGCATTGCACACAAGCCCGCTCTATCTTTGATACATTTCTGCGGTAACCATTTTTGTGTATAGTACTTTTCTAAAATATTAAGGCTAGTTGTTCCAATAAAGTCGCTGGTAGCTACCTAACATTCTAACATAAATATAAGATTAAATGTGTCTATGGTTTTGATATTGGGAAAGTGGTAAAAACCGGGTCTAAACTCTGTACTTACTATGATGTAAATAGGTTTCCTAGTTAACATAAGGTCGTTCAACTGACGTAGGTAATTGTTCAATTGCTAATGAGTGTTTATTTACTATTGCGAATATTTTGTATTTAAAAACTTGTTCCGGAATATTCTTTACGCAAACGAATCAAGCAATCAAATGTGCGTTTCACAGAAGTAAAATTGTGGTAAAACTGAGACTAATTGAGAAATTTTGATAGAATAGAGTAGTTTGACAAGTGGCCTTTCATATTAAAGCATCTGGTTTCTTATTAAAGTTTCCTCTTAAAATGAGTACCAGATAATTAATCCCAGTCGTACTAGGAGCAAATATAAGATCTCTTACACACTACACATCCAATGTGCCGTCGAGATAATCGTTTTTGTATTTTGAAAAAAATCAATATTACCACTAACCCTAGAAAACATTTCCCTCTATTCTACTCGTATTCTAATATCAAGTCCTATTCAGTATTGTGGTATCGTATCCCAAAATAATTCGTAATTAATCCCTTTACCCTCGGAATTACTAGTATTACTGGATTATTGACGCAGAGAGTGAGGGAACCGTATTTACATAGTTAGGCATAATCACGAAATTAATTTGAGTTATCGGTTTTCGTTCCAGTGAGCTTCAAAGATCAATCAAAGCGAGTAGCTTATGAGCATTTTGGACAACCTCAAATTTTGAATACGGGTTATAATTATGTACGGCAGTAGATGTATTTGCACATCAACATCCAATCCTGTACTAATATTAAACTTGAAAGCTGTTATGAGATAAAAAAATCTGCTTGAATAGTAGCAAGATCAGCTAAGAGGCTGATCGGAGCACTATGAAAACATAAAACAATGTCAGACAACATCACATGCAGTGTTCAAGTCCAAATATAATTACATTCAGATAAAAACACCCAGACACGGAACAAACACAAATGTTCATCACTCGTGGTCCAGAAGGCAGGGGTTACTACCAAATAAGCAACCAGGCCTGTCAATGAGGGTTTTCTGAAAAAATGAAATCCACCAGATGCCACCACATAGGCAGCAGGTTCGACTGAAACATGATTGGTTCATTTTGACATATCACTGACGTTTGCATGGCAACTGACCATCATCATCATCATCATCATCGGCAGCCTGCGGCAGTCCACTGCTGGACGTAGGCCTCTCCCAAAGTGCGCCATTCTGCTCGATCGGCAGCAACACTCATCCAGTTAATGCCGGCCGCCCTGCGCAGATCATCGCTCCACCTAGCTGAGGGGCGTCCCACACTGCGCTTGCCTGCACGCGGTATCCACTGTAGAACTTTCTTGCTCCACCTATCGTCAGTTCTGCGGCAGACGTGACCAGCCCATTGCCACTTCAGCTTACTTATTCGAGTAGCTATGTCGGTTACTTTAGTTCTCTGGCGTATTACTTCATTTGGGATTTTATCCCTCAGAGAAACTCCAAGCATAGCTCTCTCCATAGCTCGCTGAGCCACTTTAAGCTTATGGACCAGCCCCACCTTCAGTGTCCATGTCTCTGCACCATAGGTCATTACAGGCAAGACGCACTGGTTAAAGACTTTTGTCTTTAGGCATTGTGGAATGGGCGACGAAAAGACATGATGTAGTATCCGGAACGCCGCCCAGCCCAACTGAATCCTCCTATCGATCTCCTTCTCGAAATTGTTTCTACCTAGCTGTAAGGTCTGGCCAAGGTAGACATATGTATCGACAATTTCGAGAGGTAAACCATCGACGATGACTGAGCCCGGGGTGATGTGCATGTTGAACATGACTATGGTAAACGGCAACTGACCAATCACGTTATAATGAGGGTTTTCTGAAAATCCACCAGATGGCACCACATAAAAAGCAGTTCCAGCTATCATGTGATTGGTCAGTTGCTATGTAAATGTCAATGTCTTGGCACAATGAACCAATCATGTAACAGTTGGACCTGCCTTTTATGTGCTGCCATCTGGTAGATTTATTTTTCAGACAACCCTCATTGCATTAGCAGGTTGCTACCTGTGTGACGCATCTGGTGGATTTTTTTTTCAGAAAACCCCCATTGATTCCATGTTTCGTCACCGTGAAAAACAAAGCATAGAAATTAATATAAACACACATAAGCGCCGTCTACAATGTTCAATACTGCAACACCCTATCCGGGTCATGTGATTTACTTTTAAGGCCTTAGCTGTAAGATCCTTTTATGTATGTTACATGTGCTATAATTAAATAAATAAATAATACTGTTATATGATTGACTCGGTGGCTCAATTGGTAGTGACCTCTGCCTTCTGAGCCAAGGGTCGTGGGTTCGATCCCCACACATTACAAACATTTGTGTGCTTCATGCGTGTCTGTTTGTATTGGTCTGGATGTTTTCTATGTATAATATGTATTTATTTACAAAAAAATGTATCTACGTATGCTTATCAGTTGTCTAGTAGGTACCCATAGGTACAAGCTTGGGCTCAGTTTGGGGCTAGATGGCGCTGTGTGGCCCAGCGTGGCATGTCTTGGGTTACTTATTTATTTATGTTATTTAATACTGCAGCTGTGGATGTTTGCAGGCTCATGATGAGTTTCTGAATAAATAACACAAATTTTAATTTAAAAAATCCTACAACGCCACTGCTACTTCTAATAATTTAAATGCACAACTAGTGTTTCCCTGCGGGGGAAATGTCTAGAGCTGACTAAGCATACTTCATTTTATGCGGTTGCTTCCAAGTGGGGCTCCTGACCAGAAAACAGGTAGTGTTAGATAAGACTTGAGTTTTCAGTATTTTTTGTGGAGGGTATCATCATACCTATGTATGTTTAGGCAAAGAGATAATCTGGCTGGCATCTATCAAAAGGTACGCGAAAATGCTTTAACATCACAAAAATCGCTATTTATGTATGTGTATTATAAAAAAACGGCTAAGTGCGAGTCGAACTCAAGCACAAAGGGTACCATTGACTAGATTTTAAGCGTTTACCTGGTGCTGATTTTAATATCGGCCAAAAAGCTACAATAAATCACTTCAGTTGTGAAACGAGAGCACCCCTTTAATATTTATTTTATTTTGTTAATAGTATTTGTTGTTATACCGGCAACAGAAATTATTGATAACTTGTGAAATTTCTACAGTCTAGCTATTGCGGTTTTTGAGATGCAGTCTGGTGACAGACAGACCACGAAGTCTTAGTAATAGGGTCCAGTTTTTGCCCTTCGGGCACGGAACCCTAAAGAGATCAACAACGTAGAGAGCACTCACAATCACGACAACTCGCGCAACTGTCGGAAATTTTATATTTTTTTATTCGCGATAAAAGCCTGTCACTCTGAAAACTATTCCCAGACCGAAAAACACTCTCCGTTGCTCTATTTCGACGTGGCATTTGACATTGTCGCCTTTGCCGTATTATTAAGAATTAGGCCAATCGTCCACATCGAGCTGAGCTAAGTTAGCTTAGCATAGCTTGCTTAATTCAGCCGGTATTTTATACATATGGCATGGTTTAAAATCGCCCATCTACGTATATGTGTAATAGAACAGTAAATAACGAAAAAAAATTTGCTGAGTAAAGAAATAGTAAGAAAGGGTACGTGAATTCACAAAAAATTGTCTGTTTTTACCTACGAGTAGTAAGTCTGGGCAACCTATTGGGCTAAGTACCTATAATCGATTTTGGAGACTAGAACACAATATGATTCAAAACTATTACGCGGCTCAATTTTAAGAGATAATATGAACAATGAACATAGCCTCATAGTAAAATTGATTGTTCAGTTTGATGAGAATTTTATGTTGATTTATAGAGATCGAAGATTTGGAATTTCAGTAGCATCCTATAGAAAATATATATATATATATAGGAAACTTCCAGAGGTGCAGCTGTCTAGGGGCAAAGCGGGGCAGTGCCTAAGGGCCATTAAGCCCTCTAATAAGTTCATGCGATTTTTATTTTATGTCCCTTCTTCTTACAGGGGGCCTCGCAAAATGTAGGTACTTTGCCCAAGTTGAGTCTTGACTCAAGACTTAAGTTTTGCGCCGCCACTACATACGTAAGTCGTCATCAAACTGCTATTTATTTGAAAAAACTATCAAAATTGTATTAAGAAATTTTTCCGACAGAAAGATCTTTATTAATCGTACAGCTATTACCCGCGCCACATAATATTTTAGTGCCGAAAACTCTTAGTTAAGCCTCAGAGATTATAATATCGCGGGTTGTCGGGAGAATTAATGATTTAGGATCTTATGTTTACCCAAATATCAAATTGGGGATTTAAGCGATATTCACATACTCAAATCCCTTGTTTATATATTTTGCTTTAATTATAACGTTAATGCGATAAGTTCCCATTCACGCAAAGCCTCGGCTATGTTTGGTGTATGTGAACTTTAATTAAGGATTAAGATCTGCTATGAATAGCTAATGAAGCGATTCATATGCATGCGGCGTCCATACGTTTTGTTGTAATTAACAGTTTGCGAAATAAAGTGTTTCGTTTCATTATATTAAATAACATGACTCAATTTTTGAACGGGATAATCTTGAAGAAAATTAAATACAAGCAGTTTATAATAAACGTCTCATGCTTGGTTAAGTTGTAATGTCATGTTGAAGTTAGGTGCTGTAATAAAGAAAGCTTTATTACTTTTTTCTACGGCATAATATTCGTATGTACCTTAGTATAACAATTCGATAAAATGTATGATTAACAGATGCAAGTTTGAAAATACGTTTGACACATCGAAAAATTGATCTCAAACTAACGCTTTCCTATATATCTTGTCTTTGCGAGTTTAGAAAAAAAAACTAATTTCAATAAAAAAACATGTCCAGATCCCGCCGGGTAATGAACCCGGATCCTTCGGTCGGGGTGAACACCTCACAGAATGCGCTACCAAGGACGTAGGTCTGTGTAATTAAACATAAGCGATGCGAAATGCAAATTTTTATTTTTATTTATATTATACTCGTATAATAGAGCCTATTTAAATATTATCCGTAGAGGGATGTTATAACGATAGATAAATTTGCGTAAAGTAACGTACAAATCAAATTATAATTTCCCAAAAAAATTATTCAAGAAACTTTTCCTTTACGCTTTAACGTAACTGCTTGGTATTACCTTGAAAATTGCTCTATTCACTTGATAGTCTGTTCATAATATAACAATTAAACCGTTTTTACCGTTTCCGTTTACACGTATGATTGTGCAACTAAACATACCTTTCAAATAATTCACAAAGGCGAAGCACGGTCGTAAGTTAGAACTATCAAGACTCGGATTCGGGTTTTCCTGAGGCTGTGTTCCGTTCGTCTCTCTCTAACTCGTACATTTTCGGCGCTGTTGATAGTCTGTCTCTGTCATACTTGGGAAGGCTTGCGCGGAAAGAGAATGTGGGTAACGAACGACCTTTTGCTGTTATGGGCTGGCAGTGCGGCCCGTTCGTTCATCGGGAGCGGTTCTCTCGGCTGCCGCCGGTCGACATCGCGAACATCTGACAGCCTGAAAAAAAATTACGTAAATATTACAACACTCACGCATTGATTATGAAACGTCTGTAACTGTTCAACTGCAGCACCGGCCCCCATTCAGGAAAACGCGCCCCGGACAGTGGGCACCGAGTGCTAACCGCGTTTTGTTTGAATTGTGCGATCCTCTCTGACCTTAGTGATTTTATTTTATTATATCGTATCCTGCTCGTCTCGTGGTGTTCCTTGAATCGTCCGGCTCTGTGTTTTTGTTGTGATTTATTTCTGATTGGATTGTCACTTGGCATTTGGTAAGTCTTGTTTCTATAAAGTTTATTTTGCATGAAATTATTGTGCGTGCTTGTTTTATTTGCAATTGTGATACCTGTTTGGCGATTTCGTGATCTACGGTAGACATTTACCACAAAAAACGAGTTTTCTTTTTGTTGACATAGTCTGGGCTACTTTATAGCCTATAAAGACCTTATTCATACTTCATGTATCTCTTCTACTCTAGTTATAATGTAGGTTACTTTTGCGTAAGCATGCTTTTAGATAATGTAGGTATGTCATAAATTAACGAATCAGCTTAAATTTAAAAAAAAAATTTAAGTACAAAACCTACACAGTATTTTAATTGTATTTTAATTAAAGTTAGCTAGCCGGCCATGACTTCTTCATAATTGTGTTTTTAATAATTGCATGTTAATGTAGTCAACGCATTATTATTTGCTTCTTTTACAATACTCAATAAAGACTCGATGCTGATTTGGCGACATCGGTGTCGTATTATTTAGGGCGTTCTCGCTTCAGGCCAAAGGTAACAGGTTCAATTCCAGGTCGGGTCTCAGTAAGACGTTCCCAGTCCTCAGTTATTGTAACCTAAAAGTTTTTTTGAGACCAGATGGTTGGTAAGCCTTTTCTGCAGCATTGATATAAAATATTTTTTACTTCTTTAAAGTATAAAAGAAGTAAAGAAGAAAAACCTACCTAGGTATTTACTTCTTTTTATACTTGAGGTCTGTCAAGTAAAATATACATCAATTTATCACAAATCATTTAAATAAAATTATCGAAATCTTCAGTATGTTTAGATTGAATAGGTACAGACAACTTTTCTATGCGGGCATAGAGAATAATATTATAAAATTTTTAAGTTTAATTGGTAATAGCATAAGTAATAGCATAGATAACGGAAGTAATTTAATTTTAGTAATAGCTAATTTATCTATAACAATAAAGTCTGCTGTAAATATATACTATAGTTACTTCTTCTAAATCCGATACAAAATAAAAATAAATTTTAGATACCATTCTAGCAAATTCTTCTGTCTAAAATTTCCAGATCAAAGTCAATTTCGAACTCTACCACACGTCCGGAAATCAAATCCTCGGTTTCGATATGAACTCCATTTTCCAATAGTCTAGAAATGTGCAATACTAGGTAATTCAGTTCTATAACAATTGTTGGTATTGGATGTTCCATTTCAAATAATATATCTACCTAAGTGAAAAATATTTGTTGAAGTATGTACCTATTTGGACAGGTAAACTATATCCTGCTTACGAGGCCTTCTTGACAAATATAATCGCTAATATTGACTTACCGTTCATTAATTAATGTTGTCGGCACACGGGTTTTGTTATTTGTCTACTGCTAATTGAGAAACCATTAATTTGTTAATAAAATTTAACGTAATATAATTTAATGGTATTATGTATATGTTACTTGCTATATAGCGGTAGGTACAAATAATGATCTCGGGGGAATAAAAACAGAAAAATAACGCGAATTGTGGTGCAGTCGTATGAATCTGTAAAGATAAAACAAATATAATAAAATAATAAATAAATCGAGACCTATTGAGGAGGTTGTTTTAGTTAAACATAAAATAAAATTGTATGACTATAATAATATAAAAAACCATATTATAATATAAGTTACTCCGACAGTTAATCTCATATTCTTACAAAACTGATTCACACAAATAATAATAAATAAATAATAAATCGTTTATTCATAACAATGGTAGGTAGGATATAGAAAGTCTTTCTACAAATCGTTTTAGCACCTTCCAAAACACTTACGGTCGAAGCACTTGCTCTTTCGCAATCCTATCTTACGGTGTACAAGCGTTACTTAATCAACTGTCAGAAATTTCTATCATTCTCTTTGTCGGCCGATGATTTTTCCAAGCCAATCATTATAGTAACATCAGTGTTTCGTTATAGCCGTCACGATCTTGCCAAACGTATTAACTTAAACATGTTTTGAATTATGAATTAAGATGTCATCACGTCTAGAGTTGTATAGGCATGTTCAATATAACGTAGGTGCAGCTTTTAACGTATTTAATAAATCTCAGTTGGGGTTTCTGGACCTTTTTAGTCACATACTGAAAATAAGAATAGTATAAATAGATAGAAGAAAATGTTAATATAAAAATTTCCGTAAATGGTGAAAAATTATGATTCTTTGAAAACTTTCCATGTTAAAGGTTACGATAATAAACTATTGTTACACATTATAAAGTAATGTAGTTTACACTAGGCCCTAGAAAATGTCATATTGCGGTAAAGGAGGTGTATCACACTAACAATTCTCATAATATGCGGTCTAGATCCGGTTTCCTCAGATTGTTGTAGAGACGGATTTTTCTAACGTCAAGGTTCTTTTGAATAGAGTCAGCGCTAGCCTCGAGAACATACATGATAAAACTTTTTAAATTAAATAGAATTCACATGAACCGAAATTAAGTTTGACGTTTTTTAGGATGTGCGTAGGTTATAATAGTCTGAACGGAAGGGACGAGACTATCATTAATTTTTGCATGATATCACACCTCATTGATCGATTGATATTTGTTTGTAACGGTTAACTTGCATTATAAAGCACTTCAACCACTTGTTAACAAACTAAGGTGTTTAGGTAACGTTGAGCATACGCTTGTGCAAGATTGCATCCTTCGGAGGGAGGTTGCGTAGGTATATGCAACGTGCAGTAGCTGAGGATCTTGTTGAATGTTAATTCAATTAGACGATATGCACTTTGCAATAGAGAGAAGCTAAGATTATTACATTATATAAATTCTTTAATACACACTTGAAAAATAACTTAGAACTAGACAAAGTATACAATTGAATATAGCCGGTCTTATCGCTATTAGCGATCTCTTACAACCTTTGGATAGAGAATAGCAAGATAAAAAGAGTGAGGTGGTGACTGTAAATAAAAAGAAGTTTTAACTTTGAATGGTTGTGAGGGAATAGAGAATTTCGTTAAATAATAAAAAAAATGCCAGCATACCTCTCAGCTTTTTATTTAAAGTAGGTAGGTATACTCGTATTGACTAGTTCACTATCTGGTTCTACACTCCACTTAATCCGAAAAGACGAGAGTTTGCTACGACTAAACGTAGGATCCATGCACGGCTTACCTTGTTTCCCCAATGTGTGGTGGGTGTATACATAGGTATGTAGATCACCACCAACTTCCTAACTCCGGGCTGTTACTGACGAGTTACATGTTTTTTGGCATGACTCTAGATTTGAACTTCGAACTTTGTAACCAGAGTTCGATTTCGACGTATACGCAAATATATCTAAGTACTCTTAAGATGAACTTTTCGGCAAGCATATGTGAAATGACAGCCTTTGAGTTCAAATCGAAAAAATTGGCAATAAACTTGATTAGTTATTTTTTTTCATCACCAATTTTCTTACAACAAAATTACTTATGATTCTATAAGCAAAGTAACGTGATAAAAGAATTTGAGACGTGATGTCAAGCGTCACATCTCTATCGCCATTCTGGTAATAGATTGCAATTTGAACCGAATAAAAAATCTACAGAAAGAACCAGATACAATCTAGATAAGTTTGACGAAGGTCTGGATGTGAATACTTTCAAATCGTTTCAATCCCGTTTTCCACCCTACGATTTGCATCATAATCAAAAAGCAAACGTGATTCCCGAATAAGTTGTGACTCAAAAATATACAGAGTATTAGTACAGAGTTTATGTTCTAGTGAGATTTTTTATAAGTTCTATACAAACACGTCGCATTTCCACAGTGCAAAGAAATTTTCAATCATTATAAATTTTAATTAATTAACAGCTTTGCATAAATAACTCGTTCTTTTATACCATAGTGTCCCCCTGGCAGAAAATCATCATAGTTGGGAATTCCAATGCCTTTTAATTTTGCGTTTAAATCAGATACTTTTATTTCGAATTTTCACTGCCAAGTTAAAGTTGTCTCTCGGTAGGATACTGCGTTCCTTAACTGGGAATTAATAATTACGCAAATAAAAGTAGGTATTTAATTTCAATACATTTTCATTGAAAACCATACCATGAGATTACATCATAGTTGACAATAATGTACGTAAATAGTTTTAAATGCAAAAATAAACCCAAATCCGATTAACGATGTCGTCATACCGCAGACTAACCCAGACACATTTGAACTCTGATTCATTAGTATGGGCCATTTAGAATGCGACTTGAAGACGCCGAAGTGAGGAGATGACATTGAGGATCAATCGTATTGTGGGCAGAGATTCGGTGGGTTATTCTGCGGCAGATGACTCACTTAGAACCCAACCGAGGCCACTTGCCAATATCCGGCTGTTGGATCGTCCTGGCTTTCGGCTCTTGCGAAACTGTGCCTACGCGTTTCGTTTCCGAATTACGTGTGTTTACATTAACATATGCATGGTGTATTGAACTGGTATTTGGTGGTACATGAAAGAACTTGTGGTAAATGCAACCTTTGTCATGCATAGTGCATTCTTTTTTTGTAGGTATATTTTTGTTAGAAATTATAATATTCTTGGAAGCATTGAGGAAAGGTTTACCATCGATCTAAAAATAAAGGTGTTAGAGTTAGAGATTCATCATCATAGCCGAATTTAATACACCAAAATAAGTGAATTATTTTAATTTAAGTTCTTTATCTTAACCTTTATCAGTCTGCTAGACTTTATCCATCGATTACAAAAATCAGAGCTAAGAGTTTTACTTTAATTTAATTACTTATTGTTGCTTCCATTGAGGATATTCACAGGCTAGTGCACAGTATATAGACTTAGCATGCTTACAGTCTACCGTCTGTCAATTCAGCCTAACGTATTGCATGCCATTGTAGGTCCCGACTCGAATTGTTTGACCGTACATATGTCGCCTTTAGATTGAAACGCTTTGTTTTGCTAACTGTTAGTATACTGGGTATGGGTAAGTAAACGAATTTAGAGTTTGACAATTCGAGTATGTAGTTTGTTATTGGTTAGAAATCGACAAGGAAATCGAGAGAGCCGGAGCCGGAGATAGACTACGAGTATGTTTTCACTAAATAAATTGTCTGGTTTGAGAATTTGTTTTTAAAATCCCTGATAGTTATTTGTAAACATCCGTTAACACTACCTACTTGTTTTTTCTTCTGGTAGATAAAGTATGATTCAGGAAGACATGTAGGTGGCAAATGGTATAGCAGGTAGACGTCGAGTTTAAATACCTTTTTTTTTTCGCGGGGAATCCCTTCGGATCGTCGCTGTCGGCTGTCGGCCACAAATAAATACATTTTGTATTTATTTACAAAAATGTGTGTAAAGTGCGGGGATCGAACCTGCAATCACTGTGTCGTCGAAAATTTACGAGAATGATTATATCAACAAAACGTATACGATATATTCTCACGCTCATTGTGATTGATAGGCAATTGCTGATTTAACTTTTTGCCCAACAAATTGCATTTATTTAAAAAAAATGTACATTTATAAATAAACCTAACTGCAAAATTTAAAATAAATGAGTAAGTAAACAATTTGATATAATTTTCGGTATTATAATAATTATCAGCTTGAAAGCTTTCAGACATCAAAGACTTAATTAAATCCCTTTTACACCTCGTACATTAAACGGTATATCAAGCTGTACATAATAAGTTTATCAATTATCCTTATGCCATACGAGCACAGAGTTCAAAGTGCCCAACTTGTGTGGAACTTACTGTAGGTACTGCACTGAAGATGACATTTAATTAAATTATTATGCTTTTGGAATATGTTTGAATATCCATGTAGAGTAGGTATGTATAAATTTTCTTACAAATAAGAAAACGTTTTGAACGTTTTCTTTCTAATTGGCACTTTTTCTTTTAGTAGGATTATGCCTTTTCGTTGTTCTATTTTAGTGCTTTGTAGTAAAAAGTGTGTAGTAAAAATTACTTCAACGTATCAAATATTCATAACTTGTTGAGTAACCGATATTAATCATTTTGCCTGTCAGTGTATTGGTAGGTACGTACATTTAATGCATCATATAAGCGAAACATGAAACCCATTATGAGAATTGCCCAAACAAAACCAAATTCGAAGCAGATTCCGCTATTGTTCGGTCATCAGCAAAAGTGGATGATAGGTAATTACGAATCTTATTATCAAAACGGGACGGTCTAAATTTGGTGCAACTGGTCATCAAATTTTGCTGTTTCCCATAATAGAGAATTATAAATCAATAAAGCCTTTTCATACGAACCCATCGGTACACAGTGCAAGTGGACAAATGTTAAAAAGGTGTTTTCTCTTAATCCTTCTTTCTCTTCCGCTAATTATAATTAGGATTTAAATGTATAATGGAACACGAAAGTCCCGCTATCTATTCAACCGTGGCTCACATCACGTCACGTGCTTCGTATGGCCGTGCGTGACGTGTCCCCTACTCGGAAAACAAAACGTTGATCCTGCACGTGATAAGAATTTCAATATCTTTTAGAAATTAAGAAGTTTGGCGTCTTGTTCACTGGAGACGGCTTGAAATGGACATTAACTGTTTCTTTGTGTATTATGTGAACTAACGGGGCTGGAGCCTTCAAGTAATTCATTTAAGTTGTCCTTCTATGGTGCAGTGATGTCACATACAACTAGTCTACCACTCATCATCATCATATTCAGCGGTAGTAGGTCCACGGCCCGGTACGGGATGTAAGGGAGCGACCTATCATCACCTGCATCCTGCCGAACAACAAAGGAGGCTCTGGCAAACCGACTGGTGGCAGTAAAACCATCACGATAGAAGGCGTAGCTAAATACCACAGGCTGATGACGGGCGGCAGCGTCACCGGAGCAAGAAGCTACGCCCTGCGATCGCCAACGCGCCTGCCCAGCGTATATCCAGAAGTTTGCCCTAGGTAGCGAAGAACTGGAGAGGCCTATGTTCAGCAGTGGACGGCAATAGGCTGATGATGATGAGGTCCACTGCTCAACGGGGGCCTATGAAGTCCACAGCAGTAGGTAGTAATCTGCTAGTATACAGCCCCATCTTGCGACTTTTATAATGTCGTCTGTCGTTTTATAATGTCTTTGCCGAGTTTCTCATCGAAAGGAGTTTCTCTTCCATTCAAAAGCTTTTCTGCACCAACGGCCATCTGCTTTTCGTGCTATATGCTCGTCCCACTACTATTTCTGCACACTAAATCGTCACCAAATTCATCAGAAATTAACTTCATTTCAATGTAGCGTTAACCAATTGACTTCTGCAATATAAAATCAATTAGACGACTGAAAATGAAAATTAATTTTGTATTTCATTTGCAGAGTCTTCTTCTTAGTTCCATTTTCCGTAACATTAAACTCAATTTTAAAGTTATTGTGAAACTGTCAGCTCCGATATTACTTGGCTGTGTACTTTACAACTCTATAACTGCCATGTACAAGTGTGATATGGGTTCTGAGAAGTAGGTAAGTACACTTACTCACAGTTAGACTTAATAAAATATCGATAAATTACTAGATTTACTTATATCGAGTGGTCTCTGGATTCTATTGGAATAACATAAATACACTGGAAAATGAATACTAGCTGCCTAATTTCTAAAAAATATTGCAGAAATACGGTTCTATGATATTTGCTTATTTCATTTCTTTCTTCTCTTCTCTTCTTCTAATACGTTCAGCTTCCTTTGCACACTTTCGAGTCGTAATTTTGAACATATTGACAAGCTTTATTTTGTTTTTTCTTCTAGTTTATGATCACTATTTGTTATTTAACTTCTTTAGAATCAATAGTGCGAATTATTACTCATGTGCCATTGCACATAGATCATTATCTAGATTAAAAAAAAGACAATTCAATACAAGATCAGTTCTGTAAAAAAACTACAAAATATCACACGAAATGCTTTTAAAATGTTCGTCAATAGTTTTAGACGTTGTTCAGGCAAAAAGACTTCAACGTGCCTGCGATAATGGTTTACATTAGGTGTTTGTGACATGCGGGGCTCTCGACGTGAACAGGGGGCTAGCACTCCTGAGAGGTAACGGCAGATCTCGCCTTTTTGTGTGTTACATAACATATTATGTACTATACTAAACATAACATGTATGTTACTTATTGAATAGTGATATAACATACTATTAATGTAGTAAGTACATTACACTGGTAAACAAATTTCAACTTTTTTTTGTTTCATGAAAACAGTTTAGAAACTAAACTGTTTTTAATAATAATAAAAATATTATTATCAGACTCTCGCAGTCCATTGCTGGACATAAGCAGCTCTAAATAATCTCCACTTTGCTCGATCCTGGGCTAATTGCATCCAGCATGTGAAGTGGAAATCGGAAATTAACTACAAAGGTTTACTTTATTCGTCTGTGGCTCATTAGTCAGGGCCGTAAACAGAAGGCTATACGATTCAAAGCTTCGCCACGTACCAACATGTTTTCGAATTAGAAGCTCCATCTAGTCTTACCATTGACTTTTTTATGCAAAAGGCGGCAGACGAGCAAATGTGATGCCTGATGGTAAGCAGACGACACCGCCCATGGGTGTCCATGGCAACTCATATCGAGTTCTGGGACCGCTGCCGGCCTTTTAAATAGGAGTACGCTTGACTATATCTACCTGTTACATAATTATTTCGTTTTCATCGAACTCCATTTAGACCAGTCGTATATTAATCCAAATACTTCGCCCTACCATAAATTCCAGACTAATAAAGCTTAATTCGTATAGGTGCCTATAACTTTTATTATTGCCGAATTTCCGAAAGCTCTAGAGATCTGCTATCTCTGTCGCTCTCGTATTTTAACAGCTTAAATTTATGTTGCCAACATTATCCAACAAATTGGTTATTGATGCCGCTATAAAAACGATATTCGGTCACTGAAGTTTGCTGTTTTGCTATGTATGCGTAGGATTATGGGGATGTAAGGGAGCGACCTATCATTCTTTCGCTCCTAGCCACCATCATCTGCCCGTGGTGCATCCTGCCGAATAACAAACGAGTATCCGGCAACCGACTGGTGGCGGTATTATCATCAGCACGAAAGAAGGCGTAGCTAAATACCACAGCCCGATGACGGGCAGCATCGTCACCGGAGCAAGGAGGTACGCCCTGCGATCACCAGCCCGCCTCCCAGCGTGGCGATTATATGTAAAGCATTCAGATGTTTGCCCAAAGTGGCGATCAACTGGAGAGCCCTATGTCCAGCAGTGGACTGCGAGAGGCTTATGATGATTATGAGGATTATGGCAGTATTATATCTATTTTGCTTGGAGATCAAATGGCAAATCCCTTATTATAACAAATAAGACCTATTTTATATAAGGTCCTGGCAGAATTAGGAAAAAAGAAAAAGAAAACAGGCTACAATGACAATGAAACTACTTAAAATATTGTATACTGTGTATACCGCTAAAGCCAGTTGCCCACTGATGCGTTTCGCTAACGTGACATGATCGATGCGATCCGTACTACGGTCAGTTCACCACGCTGCTCCCGTCAGCCGACACCGTAACAAAACACGATCGTCGTTAGTGGTACGTTACAACAACGTTACGTGATACTGTCCGCCATCAGATATAGGATTTGCATGGTAAAATTTACATACGTATGCATTTTCCTTTTTGTAGGATCTTTCTTTGTTTATAATTTCAACAGCTCTTGTATGAGACCTACCCTAAATCCGATCTTTTTTCTCTAGGAGGGACTACATTAGACACACCCACTGTGTGGGACTCACTGATCCCAGAATGGGAGGGAATACCCATTCAACCCCCCTGTGTCGCTATTGGGCAGCGGCTTGCTGCCCTGACCAGCCGTAAATGATAAGCGGCCTGCTCTCCTGGTCCGGGGAGGGCCAATACCCTAAATAGGACCATAAAACATTATTCAACTACACTGGCCTTGTGCGGGGTGGTCGACTTCAAACCACCTTAGAATTTCTTAACACGTTTCACGATGTCTTTCCTCAGTACAATTTACAAACTCAGTGGTACCTTGAGAGGTTTGATCTGCTGCCTCTCGCATATAAGTCAAAGGCCTTAACCACTATGTTACTTACTCTTATTATACTCATACACAATACGAATTCTTTTATTATACCAGTCATTCTTGCCTTTCGGTCCAAAGCTACTTCACTATCTGTAATAGGCTCGCGAAATGATTAAAGCTCATTTACGCGATACATACGAGCGACATAGTGAGTGGGAGGGATAGATGGAGCAGCTGTTTTGATGACGTCATCGCTCACGGCCAAATGGCTCGCACACGTCATTGTAGGCGACAACCGTTCTCGTCAAAATACATAGGGTAGTTCCGCAGAAATGTATCAAAGATAGAACATGTGCGCAGCAAAGATGTGCGCTAAAACTTTGATTCGTTATATTTTTAAAACGTCAATGCGGTCAGCGCAAACGTAAAAACATGGGAGAGGTTCTCATCCAATGCTGCGTCCTGAATGCATTTCCTAGCGCTCCTTTCAAGGAGAACGAGCAGGTTAATTGAAATTGTATCTAGATACCTAGGAACCATTCGAATTTGTAGTTGAACTTGAAGAACTGACGCGCTGTGATTACCTATTTAAAAAATCGGTTGGCGTTGTCTTGATGCATTTCTGTGTTAACTATGTGGCTTAAAGAAATGTTGATTTTAAGTGTCACGAGCCATACTATACCTTATTTAACTTGTAATACAGATTCCTTGCAATATAGCCTCATGAGCGGTTTTGCAGTACAATTAGTTTTGTAACATTTGGAAACCATACACGAAAAAGCGTATAGTTGCCGACTGTTTCGCAATTTCTACCGCTTCCCTTACCGATCTTTGTGTACTGGCATTAACTCCGACAGTAAATACAGTTATGATAGTTACCGTGAGAGACTATGTCGAAACGCTTCTTGATTTCTGCTAAAGAGGTCTCTTAGCTTAGGAGGAACTAAAGAAATTCCACTGGTTATGGGCAAAAAGAAACTTACTTATACCTATAGAGCTCACCCAATTGAGTCAGGCAGCTGCTGCCTTTGTCTGGCATTGATTACGTCATAGATTATATATAGCTTACGTCAGAATGGCTTAGGGTATGGTAATGAACGCCCGAACACACCTGACGCTCCAGACAATATAGTCCCAAGCTTAGGTCATAAGTTACCCGAACGAGGTGAGAAACAGCTGACTGTTCATTGATACACATCATACTTCATTTTTGCAGGGTTTAGAGTGTTAGTTATCTTCGCAGCCATCTTAGAACAAAATTACCGATTTTGATGACGTGTCATATGACAGCTCAAACGTCTCTTAACTATGATTTAGTGTTGCCAGTTGAAATATGTTGGGACTTGGGACTAAATAGGGTTTTGGTCTACGCGTGGAGCATGAAAATACGATCCAATGATCCTTACAATAGTTTTATTTAGATCGACATTGTAAAACCTAATTTTGATGTGCTATGTAAACAAAAGACAATTTTTCACCTTGACAGTTTGTTTTCTTTTCTTTTTTCATTTAGATAGATATTTGAACAAGATGTTTGTACAGGGACAATTGCTTAATAAATTCAATCAACGAAAAAAATTACCATAATTGGTGCAGTGTCCATTACTGGTATCATAACCCTAATAAGACCTCTTGTTGTGCTCTTGTATTGATCGACCTAAGATTAGGAGCCTATTCACTTCATGTTTTCTAAGTAGGTATACAGAAATCAATAGCCTGGTTTAGACTCGCTTTACATACCTACATGTATGAAGTTTTTATGTTTTCTATTCTATATCTGTATCGCTACAAAACATCGCTATCGGCGCGCTTCACAAACGTGGTGTGTATGGCTTCCCAGAAGTGTCAGCAAGATGTTCTAAAACGAGCAGGGTTGACTCTGATATATTAATGACAACACATAAATATCACCCTGTTTATTCTAATACCGCCACACAAAATGTCTACCACAAATCAACCGTCCGTATCCGCGTTTTCACATCAGAAAGTCACGAATGACTCGCAACCCGTCGGAACCAATTAGTCGGCAAATGGGTCCACCGCAATGGAATATGAGGCTACTAATGCATCATATTTCTCGTCACGTATCAGGTAACCGTTCCTTTGTTACGTGAGCCACTTTCAGTGAGTGAATAGGACCGCAGGACTCTGATGTGAGCTGAATGCCATTAATTATAATCGCATGTATAAGTATGATCGTTATAGAAACCTATTTCTCAATCAATATGTGTAACGTTGAATAAGCTTGCCAAGGTTAGTCGGCGAACATACGAGTTCTTCATATCAATGTCGAGTAGATAAAATCTTAGCTGCAAGACTGCCTTCAATTTTATTAGAGTAGTTTCGGCAGTGAGGTATCCGTTTCTAATGTGATTGGCGGTGTATAAAAGTAAAATACATTTTAAAAGTATATTTTCCTGTATCGATTTTACTTTTTTTTAAATTAATGATACCGACTTCTTCACAAGGTTCATTTCTGTCAATGTAGAACGAAAATTGACAAACTTACAATACAACTTGGGAGTACGAGTATAAAGTTGCTATCGTGGATTTCATAGATCTTCTCGTAGCAGGTTTCAAGTCGACAATGGGTACGAAACAAGTTGTTCACGCGACAAGTCATTCGATCCGATGCATGATCGAAGATTTAGTGCTTTGATTCTACGTAAATTTATAAAACCTCACACAATTAAAAGACCAAAATGGCGACATAGCTATTCTGGGATTCATGCAGTCATTCTGCGATTCAAAGTAATTATTTAAATATGTGTGATAAATGAGTCATATCAATTGCATTATTGCCTTTTTTCGAGTTAGACAACATGTTTTATTGATTTTAAAACGTGTTTTTTTGTGTTATTTTTGTAATAACTTAAGCGACATCACTGCAGTCCAACTTATCAGTCCGCAATAGGTCTGCTGCGATCCAAGTTGCAGCTCAAAAAATTAACTCCGAGCGTCTATCGAAACAGCAAAAACGTTTGGCATAACAACTATTAAAATTACAAACAACAAACAAAATAATCTTGTAACTATGGTTTTATGAACTCGTGTAAGTATTTAGAAGCAACAAGCGTATAAAAATGGTATGTATGTTTTAAATTGTCTAAAGTACATAATGATTTAATTCAAGGTACATACATGTTTAAACAAGAACAATGAAATAGTTAATTTCGAAACGGAATCCATATTAATTGACTATTGAATAGACTGGCTCGGTGGCTCATTTGGTAGTGACCTCTGCCTTCTGAGCCAAGGGTCGTGGGTTCGATCCCCACACATTACAAACATTTGTGTGCATGAACATGTCTGTTTGTATTGGTCTGGGTGTTTTCTATGTATAATATGTATTTATTTACAAAAAAAAAAATATCTAAGTAAGTTTATCAGTTGTCTAGTACCCATAGTACAAGCTTCTGCTTAGTTTGGGGCTAGATGGCGCTGTGTGGCCCAGCGTGGCATGTCTTGGGTTATTTATTTTATTTATTATTATTTAATTGGCTAAAACGCTTACCTACATAATAATTAGTGTATGAAATTTAACATATGGAAAGAAACAGTGATATTAATAATGGTTAATAATGGTTATATAATGATGGCTTTTCGTTATTACTAGCTGTGTAGACAGACCAAATAGCTAATCCCTTGGGTATACCGTGGTTTCGCGAAAAAGAAAAAGTTTGCAAGCCTCTGGAGGATAATCCACAATGTTATTACTAAGTTTGGAGTGGACTGTGTAACAGCGCGTACGGAGTATAATATAGGTCCAAGTATCAATTGGGTCTAAGAGAAAATTAGTTTGCATATATTAATACTTTCTTTCTGAGGTACCTAACGGAAAATAATATAAATCCCCACCGCATATCTTTCCGTAGGTGTCTTAGGGGACTTAGATATCAGCTTCTCAGTCGGTGGTAGGGCTTACCCACCTACGAGACCCGTCGTTTTAGAGCTATCTTTACTGGCCAATTTATCTGTCACATAAATGAAATTTCCAAAAGTTAATAACCTTAATTAAAATAAATAACGTGCTACTTAAAACGAAACAATTTACCCTCGTTACTGATAACTTGTACATTTAATTAATGAGGACCTATTTAGTTTACTTTTTGGAAGTTTCAAAAGGAAATTACTCTTTTGAAAGTGATATTTATGAAAGTAATATACTACACAAAATTCAGAGCAGATAGTAAAATTTCAGATGAAAATGTGAAATATGATTTTTGTTTGGTCTTAAAATTAAGTAAACTCAAATGCAAAGTACATTTAATAAAGTATCCACATTCCACAATATAGGTAAATAATTATTAAAATTCCGATATTATCATCCGATAAATTTGATAAAGCATAATACGTACTCTGCTTAACCAAACAATGTTCCATAAAAAAATCTTGCTTTTAGTTCATAGTTATGCAAATTCATCGATTTCCTTTTGAGATGCCATGATAATTACCTACCTAAATAGCTATTTCCAACAAAAGCTGTAGAGTTTTTAAGCATCACTTTATCGAATAAACGGTTTCAGCATGTTTAACGTGATTCAAATGTTTAAAGTTTAGTTATATTGCCTCAAAATGACTGTAGCTGGGCCCTCTTAGGACTTTGTTCATTGTTTCAGTAACACTGATGGACCCTTTCTTTGGTCAGTGAACATCAAAATTAATGCTCTGTTTGACAACGGATGGGGATAATTGATATTAATTACATTCATTTAGATTATAGTCAAGAGCATTCATCAGTGGTAGGTTTCAAATACAGACATTGATTCAAATCCAGAACAGACATCTTTCAAAACTATTGTACTAATGTAGCAGTGTAAATTTCCATACAAGCGAGTAATATCATTGGTAAATTTTTGTTAGCCTCACTCGTCTTAATTCCGCACAGCTCCGCTTATGTAAAAATTTTCTGATGCTCCTAATATTATAGAGATTTCACAAAACGTACGCTATAACTCTAGATACATTTCTCTGTGGGAATCAGATCTCATATGGAAAAAACAAGAAAATTTAAATCAAAAGCTCAATGATTTTTAAGCTTACGTCGATACTACAGTAGAGTGACAAATATGCGTAAAGAGAAAATTTTAAAATTCATTTTACGTTTTTGCTTTTACGAGGCCTCGAGCAATGACATTGGCTATGTTCCAAGGTTTCTTGCCAAGGTTCAAAGACATGGTACAAGTTTTTTTGCCCGGGATATAATGCTATCATTCTCCTTGAGATAAAGCAATAAACGCCACTTGAGAGCGAACCTCATTTATTTGCGGAAGACTGCAGTGGACTTATTTTTAATTTCCTCTGGATTTTCTCGCATTCCATTAATTCAACATCGTATATCACTATGGTACGCCCCAAATGGGCACCAGTATACTTGTATCGTGTATAGAGCGAAATGGAATGGAAGTAATTAACCCAAGGGTTTTTAAATGTTTTTTAATTACATAAATCTCGTCTGTTTTTCTGCTGCATTCATTAATTACACGAGTATTATATTTGCTTTATCCTCGGGGCGAAGCGAAATTTAAATTACGTTATACGTTTCTCGTGAGTTTGTTTTTAAATAATAATATAAAGAATCCTTTTTTATCACTTGCATAAAGGCGGTATAATAGCCCGTAATAATTTAATGTATTTTCTATGAATAAAATATGTAACAATGTTCCACAGTTCTGTGTTACACATTCATTTCTAAATAAAATAAATTTATTGATAATTAAAATGAAGTTGCAACTTATATCCTTCTTTTTTACGTTGGAATGCTTACACTTACGCCAGGGCCAAATTGAATAGGAATTACACAACTGATAAAGCTTTTCATTATTCATTGCACACTTCATGACTGCCTCTGTGGGGCGTAGTGGTGAGAACGCTAAGTCTAATGCGGACGTTCCGAATGTTCTGAGTTCGATTCCCAATACAGCAAATGAACTTTTCTAAATTGTTTCGGGCTTAGGTATTCTGGGAGACGGTTCCAGTCTGGTACGGGGGAAAACCTTACCTTGAGATCCGGTTGGTGTAAATGTCGGATGTATTTTTTTATGCAAGAGCCGGCAGACGAAGCAGTATTAATACTTATACTGCACTTTAGGGTTTACATCGATTACAGAAAGGAACTTCGAAAGAGCCCATAAATGTTGAAAGGAAACATCAAGAAACAAAGAATGTTAGTAAAAATTCAATGCCGTATTGCCCGTTGGACCACTTCCCACCCCTGAGTGTCTTCGAGTTTGTGTAACAAAAGAAACCCCTAAGGACATCAATCTTGGGTCCCTTTAGATAAAGTTGTATGATGAACTACCGTAAATGCCTATAAACTCGTGCAGTGAAGACCGATGGCACGGGAAATTCGAAGGTAATTCTATGTCTTTTTAACGACATAATTCCGATATGGAATGCCGCATAAACTTCGACAAAAATATGCTGCACGAAATGATTTATACAATAGAGACGAGATTCGCCTATTTGGGGCACTAAATTGTTAGCTATAGCAAAATTGGCTTTTAAATTTTACCATTTTCCGTTTAGAATTCAGCATAACGATGTTACTTTTTCTAGAAAAAGCAGTACTAACTTAGTAATTTGTTTAAGTCAGTCAAATGCAAGATCTGTCGGGTGAAACTTTTGTACTAGCATATACATAGTTTTTTTTTCGAGAAATTATAAATAGAACCCTTTTAAGTTACCTTGTCCATGTCGGTTCATTTCAACATTGTTTCACAGATAAAGTAAAAAACAGACAAAATACATACCCTTTTAAATTCTCTATAATCTACTAATGTCATGTTTCTGCCTGTATATCATTTTGTTTCCATCATTCATGTCAAATATTGTACCATAAATCACACGATAAGCATGAGCAGTACATCGCCTTGGATATTCGCTTGTCTTTTTAGCTAGAAAGCGAAGCGGCAATGTTTTGAGACTCAGAAGGCGTGAGTGTCCTCGCCTGCATAAAAGATGTTGAAATAAAATTTAAAAAGATCACAAGGAGGCGGCTTTGGAATCCCTGAGAATAGTTTACACACGCGCCAGATCTTGGAGTGGGGCTTAGGTTTTATATAAATGTGGATGTTTTCCGTTATTTCGTAGCTACTTTTTGGGAACGTTTTGTAGAAACGATGTAAATATTTGTTGAGAATCTCAAGAAGAGCGCCGATAAATTACTTTAAGGGATGTATCTAGTGCACCATATATGTTTATCAAGTTTAGTAGCAAAAAATGTAATGTTTGTTGAGGTCTCTCTCAAGGTCGAATATCTATCGATCTAATGGATCGAATACAGACTTAAAGCACTTAAAAGGGCATCTATCCGTGCACCGCTCCATCTCTTCTCGTGGGTGTCATTACAAATTGTCTGGTAGTGGATGTCGTAAGAGGAGACTGTCTAAAGAAGAGATGGTAGAACTTACTCGTCTTGCTAGCAAGACCTTAGAAGTGGCGAAACCCCTGTAAAGTGACTTAATTGGGATCTGTCAATGTATAGCCAGAGCTATCCTATAGGCTGGCCGGGTGATAGCAAATTGTAAGTGATTGATTTGGATACTTGTCCGGTTCCCCAGTGACTTTTTAAAGATACTATAATAAATAGAACCCTTTTAAGTTACTTTGTCTTGCCTTATGCCTCTCTTTCGCTTTCCATCAAGCGTGGGGAAGCCTCGGATGTTGTTCCACGTTGTATTGGTAAATCAACCAAGGAGATAATATATTTAAGTAGATAGATAGGTATTCTTTATTGCACACGCAAAAGTCGTAGGTCAATGTAGCAAGGTTAATGTTGTAATGCGACGGATACTTATTTCTTTTATGCTGTTGACCATACACTTATTATCATTGTAAATGGAACAATAATTCTTCAACTGAGCCAATTTGTAATAATGTTGCAATGTTAAGCATAATTTGATGCTGATGATTCTTATATCTGCGTACATCGAGACTGATGGTAATAATGTGCCATGATGCCCATTTTTCGGGATAACAATTGAGTTAAATCTGACTGGTGTAAATTGCTTGGACTATACGTATCACTGCAGAGAAACATCGCGTGCGGCATGCAACATCTCCCAGTCCGTTTGCAAGACATTTATCGTGTTAATAGATCTGTGTAATTAATTTGTGTCTAAGAATTTGGAAAGGGGTGTATAATATAAATAAATAAATAAATAAATAAATAACCCAAGACATGCCACGCTGGGCCACACAGCGCCACCTAGCCCCAAACTAAGCCGAAGCTTGTACTATGGGTACTAGACAACTGATAAACTTACTTATATACTTTTTTTTTTGTAAATAAATACATATTATACATAGAAAAACACCCAGACCAATACAAACAGACATGTTCATGAACACAAATGTTTGTAATGTGCGGGAATCGAACCCACGACCCTTGGCTCAGAGGGCAGAGATCACTACCAAATGAGCCACCGAGCCTGCCATATGAAAATAACGCTAATGTGAAATTTTTGAATACTTTTGTTACTTAGTCAAATACTTTTTTGTTTTGTTATTTTCGAACAGATCTATAATGTAAAAAAGTAATGAAGAAAAAATAATAATGCAGTAGGTATTACTTATGTTTCGAGGTACAAAAAAGTATCCACGGGCTTGTAACTCGATTAACCAATGCATGGTTTTTCACGACAACTGGCCTGGGCGAATGGAGGAGTGAAACAGCTATTCTTCTGTTCACTCCTCGCCACACACATCGTATTAGCTTTATTGAACTTTGGATACAAAATAGCAACAAACGAATATTAAGTAAGCCCTATTATTCCATAAATAGACTGACAGTGCATCCTTTTTTACGTCAAGAATGTGTTTACGCGTACGCCAAGACCCCAGGTACGGGTCGGGATACCTGCTTTATGTGGGACTCGGTCCTATCTTACTTAGAATACCCACAAAGCCTGACGATGGTTCGACGAGCGCTCATCTGAGGAGGGTTTGGATGCCCGTCGGGAATCGCCACAACCCCTTCTCAGCTTAGTAACTTGTAGGTAGTGTGCAGGCGGCACACCTCGGGAGAATGGTACGGATGATTTTGCCCCATACTGCAGTGGGTATGCCGCTTACTGCAGAGAGCAGTAAGGGGCCTCCTTCAAGTACTCTTCAAAGAATCTTTCCATGATTAAAAACAGAATCATCTAAATCTCCACAATAAAATCTATAGTTATTATTCCAACACATCTAATTGCTGGAGAATAGACTATTAGTAGTAATTTCTTCCGCGCTGCATTATTTTTAATTTCCTACTATATGCTTAATTGTATATCAGATGAAACTAATTGCAACTAACTTATTTATCAGATCAGGTAGTTATGCCGTGAGAACATTTTTTCTAGGGTCTCATTAGTAAAGATTCCCAGATAGCAATAAAAGATAACAATATAGGTACGGCGTAAAATCTTAGTGCAACCAGTCGTTAAAATATTCGGAGGCTAAATGCCTAGCTGCAGAAGGTATTTTTACATGCCAATTGTTAAGTAAGTATCTATTATGTAACTTTTAAACCTATGAGCGGGGTTATTCAAATGCGTTCGGAAAGATTTTTCTCGGAAATTTCTTCGACGTTTATTCAAATTTGACATTAGTCTAGTAAAAGTAATGTCAAATAATGAATGACATTCATTCAAACCTAGCGGCTATGCAGAATAACATATGTAATATAGAAAATAATTCCAAATACACGTGTAACATTTTAAAAATACTTACAGAAGAAGGCATTTTTTGGTACTTTAGTTTTTCACAAGACATTAAACTAAACGAAAATTAATTCAAATTCACAAACATGCCTTCTAATCCCATAATATTGTAAGATGTTATCAGTTACTATTATACACTTAATTATTCAACAACCTTACTATATATTTAGTGTCAGCATCAACCAGTAGGCATCCCACACCGCCCGAGGCGAAACAAAAAGATTTGCCGTCTGATGTCGCCATCCGCGTGAGAAAGTATCACTTGTATCTCACAGATTTCTAATGCAAATATCAATAGATACCGCCTAAATACTTTCTAACCTGTCCATTTGCTTTCACTCTTGATGACTCGCCAAAAGCCCTAAAGTAGCTAATGAGCATGCCAAATATCTGCGACTAGCTGTGCTCGCGACTTCGTCCGCGTGGAATAGTTATTTTTTTCCCGTTTTTTTACATTTTCCATTATTTCCTCGCTCCTAATACTTGCAACGTGATGTTATATAGCCTAAAGCCTTCCTCGATAAATGGTCTATTCAACACAAAAAGAATTTTTCAATTCGGACCAGTAGTTCCTGAGATTAGCGCGTTCAAACAAACAAACAAACATACAAACAAACAAACTCTTCAGCTTTATAATATTAGTTAAGATAATATATCATAAGTATTACGTAACCCAACTGGTTTGCACGAACAAAATAGAAATGATGACACAAAAATATGTTAATTTTACTAAAGTTGGGATGTAGTAAATTACTCGAAACGACAGTCAATATTGTGTTACAAAGATTTAAAAGTTCAAGTTGCAAGATGAACTACAACTTTTGGTGCGTTATATTTTGTAATCGGAGACGAAAGTCGTGTTCTGAATATACAGGGTGATTGGTAGGTGGGTGCTAAGCTTTAAGGCGACGTAAGCATAGACAATTCGAAACTATTGATGCAATAGTTGTATCAGATGAGATACGTATTTTTTTAAATTTCTTGTATAATATTTCAGCTATTTAAAAAGAGATCAAAAACGTTAATAAAATTTGAAAATACCTAAATACGTTTATATTACAGCACATCATACTATTTTGTAGCAATACATTTATAAAAATATTGACATGCGTTTTTCCATACTGTGTTATATCACAGTATGAACGAATGGGATAAATTTTGTGGCGCGCGATATATTCACTATATGTAGGTACTTTTCGTTACTCATTATTAAACGCGAGTGGATTCTCCAGAATCATAACATATGTAAATTAAAGTATGAAGCAATTATGTAGATAGTGCGAATTTTTACAAAATGGCTGACGGGCGACTGCGGGGCGCGCGGAATGTGACCGCGGCGGAATGTCATGGTATGTACCCGAGTAGGGCTGGCCTTATCTGGATTCAGTACCTACATCTTTTAATTTGGAGAAACAAGATCTATATTTTCATTAACTATTACGTTCTTCTTAGTTACTGCAACCATAGGTGGGTGTAGGTATGGCACATACGACGGAGTCCAACATATGAGCACAACATATAATATAACAATATGGTGATAACAATATGGTGGCCTGGATAAAAGCCGTTCTACGCCCTTTTAAATAACCAAAGGATACTACTTCTACTTTAAATAGAATTAACATGTCTATCCGAAAAACAGAGAACATGTTATACTGTTTTCAGTCTATAACTATTGCTATTAATGTGTATCAAATACTACTTAAACACACTTTATTACACATTTTGATGTCTTCACGGACTAAGACGATCAAAATTTCACCTCATTACTATGCTGTAATAACAACTACGTAATTTACATGTTCAATTGGCTAGATAGAAATTGAAATTATTGTTAATTAGATGAATAGAAAGTATTTAGGTACTGTTTTACATTATATGGCTGCGCGTTTTTGTATTAATATAGTATACAAAGCTAACGACTTCGTTATAGGCATATAGATATTGTGTATCTGGATTGGTAATTTTACTATATACAAAACTATTTCAAGTACTTCTATTAGACCATTGATAAATAATTAGTAGAAAAAACTACGATTATAAAGATTAAATTAACTGAATGACGAAGTATAATATATATTTTACATAGTAACACACTGTTAGAGTGCCAACCCTATCTCTGTCGCGTCGCGCCGCCTCATACCTATGTGGCGCAACCCACGTTTTGCCGACTCACTGCACCCGCCGTCCGAGCCGTGAATCATTCACGCATGCCCGGACAGAAAGATTCTTGCTTAGCAATAAATATCGTGGACTCGATCGCGATAGCACCGCAAACACGACGAGCCGCACGAACGACTCTGGCCAGCACGAAATAGGTTACGAAGAAAAAAAAGAGGAACTTTTATTACGAATTTTCATATTTGGAATTGATAATTGTGGTTCCTTGTCATTCGAGATCTTTCGAGACCCATTAATTAATTATGTTCTATATAACCAGTTGCTGATTTTGCAATTGCGAAATAAAGTTTAACAGGTTGAAAAAGGGGTTGTACGACCGATAACAAAAGTCATGATTTAATCAATAAGTAATAATACAAAAATTTTATCAGGCTTAAATAGAAGTACATACAGTATAAACATTTATTTACGTAATTAAGTGGTACTGGCAAACAAGAGGTATTTGTATTTCTATAGTTTTATTCGCAAAGGTTTATTTAGATTGCTAATACGGATTATCAGATTTAATTCGCTGAACAAACAACCAATCGCACATTTTATTGCAAAAGACGTAATACATTTTTATCTAATTTAATTCAATATGAGCATTATCTAGAGTATAATTTGAAGCAGTGATGTAGAGATCATTAAAATATTTCTTAATCATATAGGATCTACTAAATGTAGGTATTCCTTTGACTTTCGAGCAAAAAATCTATTTTCTCATAAGTCTACACTCTATCAAATATTTGCACATAATAATGTACTATAATCTCTGTTTAAGCGCACAATAGTTCTTTTTGCACAGGTTATTGCAACGGCTCGCACCGTTCTATAGTAGTACCTACATACGAAATTCCTGCGTGTTCATGCTTGGTTTCCCATACATGTGCGTTTCGACATCAATAGACTCACGAAAGGATTACTTCATAGCATAACGAGGGTACTGACAGTTGCGTATTTCCTAAAGATGATCGTGTTATTATTAACCTTGTACTTTGTTTTTACGTACTTTTGCTCACGATAAAAGAACTACGATGAAAAGCGCTCACGATTTAATAGTAAAAGAAAGTTTGTCTATACAGCTTAGAATATCAAAATAAAGTTTTCAAAACAGGGCATTTATTAAGATATCTTCTATACCTATAGATTGAATGAAATATAATTAAGAATTTCCTTATTTCATTAGATTTTAATCAACAAATCGAGATTTTCGTGTGACTAAAAGCTAATCAATGTAATAAATGAATTGAAAGTTACGTTGGAATTATGTAGCAAAAATGTTGACTCTCTCGAAAATTTCAGATTTCAGGAATTCCTTTTCTTCGGACCAATTAAATTGAATCGTAATGAAAAAAAGAATGACAAAAATGTTGAAAGTTCACTAATATGTAATTATAAAAAAGAGGACATTGATTATACTCGTATTATCGTTCGATTCATAAATAAATAACGATAAAATTAAACACTGTAATTTTGTTTACAACAGTACGTAATTCTTCTTCTTCCATTGATATTATCTATGATCCATTTCTCTCTGCACATTCAATAAATACAAAATTCGAAACGAATATGATTCTCCCAAGAGAGAAAATTGGTACGTATCTTTAAGAGTTTACGTGCACATGGTTCCTCTGCAGATGTATTTTACATTTTCAGAATTTATGCAAAGAAAAATGTTTCTCACTATACGTTCCTTGTACGTTGCTAAATTGCGTTTCTGGGAAGAAAAATCATGTTTACATTTTCAGCATTACCTACGCCGAGATGGGTGCGTCGCCACGACATTCCATATCCTTTGGTATTTGAAACTTCTTAGATTTCGGAGTATTGTGTAGCTTATTTCTTAAACGAAAATGGATTAGTCTAGCTTGGTTGGACCTTGAAAGTCATGCATTTGGTTTGGCTAATGAATTATGTTGAACTAAGCCCTGTTAACCATGTTCTATACAAAGTAAGTGTACAATGATACTAGCCAATTATACAATCTCATAATAGAGCTTTTGAGAATATTAGTAGAATGCAGGGATATTTGCTTACAAGAATGAAATAAACATCTTTGAACAAAATAAAACGTATTGGCTTTTGAAGTTCATATAAGTCGTAATCAGTTCATTTAACCTAATTTTTTAAATTAATTGACGATATATTTGAATAATGTAAGTACTTTCCTTACCTAACTATTAAAACGTCGCAGTTACACAAGGTATTTGTATCACAGAACAATAATGGCGTCTCCATTTAACGGACTTGTCGACCCTGCCAGTAGTTAAACCTCACGATTTGATCTCTTAACGTGCTCCAAATTACCAGCCCAGCGAACTCTTGACTAAGGTATTTGTAATAGGCAATAACAATCTCTGATTAGGTAATAAGCAGGCGCCATGGCGCCGCCACATTTTGCTGTCAAATTCTGGGTCCATTGTATTAAATTAGAGGTGTTAATGTTTTCTTGTTAATCTCTGAATCGACTTCGGCTTGGATTTGGCCGGTTTAGATCTGTGGTTCACCTCAAGTAATGTTATACCTAGATAATTGGTAGTCCATGGTTCCCTACCATCTGCCCCTCGAGGGTTTTTACCAGATGACTCGCGAGGTTGTGGTTTGGTTATGTGGGATTCTATTTGTTTCATTTAAAGAGTTAATCATTGACTCTGGAAGAAAAACAGTTTTATATTAATATGTATGGAGGAATATGTATGTGGATCCATGGAATACAGAATTTTTAGGCAGGTGTTGTCGAAAAAGATAATAATAAATAATAATAAAAAAAGAAATATCGAAAAGGTAAAATATGAATATAGCCCATTTAACAAAGCCGTAAAATATTTCAACATGACGTGTCAAAGGAACTGAACATAAGTAACAAAGGCGCAAATTGGCTGCGAAGCGGCCAAATGATTCGCGAAAATAATTGGACACTAGCTGATGCACGCCGGAATTTCCCTGTCATTGTCAAGCGTTTCCCATTAAGCAAAACAAATTATGTTTCGCCAGCGCCCTTACTGCACAAGACACAATGACGAGAATTAAACAAAGAGCTACAACTGCAGTCGATCCCGTGATGAATCGAGAAACACAAAGGAGCCTGCCCATCGGGCCGTGCCTATTCGAAAACTTTTCGAGTCCCGTTAATGACGATGAAAATGGAATGACTTCCAGATTTTTCATTGAGACGACTTTAGAATTTATCGACAGCTATAGCAATAAGAAATCAGGCCGCGGTGTAAGGATATCCGTTTCATAAACCCTTATTTCCTAGAATGTCAGGGGCGAAGAACTCATTTCCTGCAAAACAAATAAATGGTTGCAGAAGTTGCTACTGTTTATTGTGCTGTTTAATTATGGACGCATTGTTTGGAAGGAAGTTTTAGGTGATGAGTGAATAATTGATAGCTATTTCACACGGTGGGTGCTAACGTGACGTCACATAGAAGATAGTTACCTGAATGAAGGAGAATCTAAGTATTTAATGGACCGTCCCACTCCAGTGATCGGCTGGTAAAATAATCAAGAATGGTCAAATATTTAGGTTAAATGGATAAAATTATTGTCAAGATATTACAATTGTTTATCCTTAATTTTGATAAATTTGCATTTTCTGACCTTATAATCATTTGGACCTAACTTTAGAAGTATCCTAATTCTACCTAATATTACAAATTGGAAAGTGTGTTTGTTTGTTACGCTTTCACGCCTTGGCCACTCAACCGAATGTCTTGAAATTTTGTATACACATTGTCAAAGGTTCATAAAACGAGATCTGTCCTATTCTTTAAATATAGGATGCGAGAAAGTTGTCTACGAGGGTAAAAAGAACGTTAAGAAATGCGAGCAAGGCTTTATAGACAGAAGCTGGTATTACTGTGGAAAACACTTTGTTTAACTTCAGTTTGCGCTAGTAAAATTCCTTGGAGAATAGTTAGTATAAAAACGAAATCTCTGCCAATTGAACGTAACGAAGGTCATGACTCGCAACTTGCCGCGATATCCGACCCTTCCTGCCTATTTGAAGGGCTCGGCGTAATATTAGTAACGTCAGAATGTTAAGTTCGACCAAAGCCTGGAAGGAATAGCTAGAATACCTACTATTTGCTTCTTACGATCATAACTTAAATGTTGTCAACGTTTTGATGTTACATGTTTCTTAACTTTGTTTATTATCCCCTAATTATAACATATATTTACCCCGATACATCAACTTATCTGTAAAGTTTCCACAAATATTTTGTGCTCAATGTTCAATACGCTTATTTTCGCAGATCTAAGTAACTTGATATATAGCTATGTGGACGACCATACATCTATACTTATAATAAATCTGTAGAGAGGTCAATTCTGTACATAAAATATTTTTTCAAAATAACTATCAGGGGGTGATAAGTGATCGATACTGATACCAAAAATGCAATCAGTAAAATTTTTGTCTGTCTGTCTGTCTGTCTGTCTGTCTGTATGTTCGTTATAGAAAAAAAAACTACTGAACAGATTTTGACGAAACTTGGTACAATTATTCTTCATACTCCTGGGCAGGTTATATATATATATAAAGTAATGTTCCATAAGCCTCGAAGGTATCCCACAGACATGCTCTATAAGGAAGCTCAAGTACTCACTGTTAGGCAACTATTCATCCTCAACTCAATACGGCGCATCCATAAAGAAATGAACCCTGCTCAGTTTACCCTACAGAAAAGACGTGTTCGGACTCCAGTTCCTACCTTCAATTCGTTCTTTGCCCGACGCCAATCATATTATATGGGCCCTTTCCTTTACAGACATTTCAATGATCTATACAAAACCATTAAAATGAACTCGAGACAGTTGAAATCTACACTAAAAACTAAACTTCTCGCTCTCAATTTTTCAGATACTGAGAAAATCCTAATCATGGACACTTAGTCTAGCACGCAGACGCACTCACGCACACGCAGACACTCTCTCTCACACACACATACACACACACACACACGCACTCAAATACACACACATACAAACACACACACACGCACTCAAACACACACACACACGCACTCAAACACACACACACACGCACTCAAACACACACACACGCACTCAAACACACACAAACACACGCACTCAAGCACACACACACACGCACTCAAACACACACACATTTACTTACACTTTTCCTACCAAAATAATATTGTTACTATAGGATAGTGTATTATTATTAGCAAAGTACTATTGTTCTTTTTAACGGGGTGGAGGGTTGACTACCTGAGATACAGGACTTGTCCTAGTTTGGGTGTCAGCCCACCATAATTTTGTCTTACTTAACCTACTTCCAAAATCTTTGTACATAGTTTTATTATGGAGAGGAATAAATGATAAATGATAAATGATTATGAAATGATTATATGATACTTTTCATCACGCTACAATCAATAGGAGCGGAGCAGTGACGGGAAGTGTTGGGAAAACGCGAGAAATTTAAACCTGTATGTTTGAACGCGCATTACGCGAAAACTACTACATAGAATTGAATGCGGTTTTCACCAATGTATTGCTAGAGGTCTAACTTAAAACTTAGGCACAAGGTATAGATGGGTATTATATGGAAGTCCGTTATTTTTGAAACCCGATATCCACGCGAGCGACGCCGCTGGCACAGCTAGTGTACAAATATTACCATTGAACAATATAGCACTCAGATAATACACAGACAATTGTTTTACTTGAAAAGGAAGTCACTAGCATCTATGACGCCTTGTTTAGTTCAGAGGTAGTGAACACAGTTCAAACATTTGTGTGCATGAACATTTGAGTCATATATATTGATCTGGGTGTTTGAAATGTAATAAGTAGGTATTTATTTACAAAAAAAGCATCTAAATAATTTTATCAGTTGTTTAGTAGTGCCCATAGTACAAGCTTCGGCTTAGTTTGGCACTAGATGGCAATGTGAGGTCCAACTTACTCGTGACTAGCCTTAGTTTCCGTGACTTCGACTCACTACTTCGTTTACTATAAACAGTTTCATTATAAAAAAAGAAGTAAACTTTGTACTGCAGAGCGATGTCACAAGAATTCGACTCGGCTCTAGTCCAACGGTTCAAAATAGGTAATAAAATCGACTTGTTCACTTATTCTTGGGGCTGTTGTTTCTTATTTTCCTCGCGTCTGGGTTCGCAGCGATACGCGCTTCGCTCCAGTTTACGACGCTGCCCCAAACGCCTGTTAACACGAACTGTTACGCAACTGCCGAAACCGGACCACGTTGTAAATGGTGGATTAACATCCGCACTGCACTTGGTAGTCACGGATTTTTACAAGGCATTTCATAATTTAGATGCTATCTTTTATTTCTTTATGTGAGGTATAAATAGGCTTTCATAAATTATTTGTTTGAGCTATTGAGGTCAACACATCATTAGGGTCTACCCTACAGTTTCTTTAAATTTCTATTTACATTATGTTTATTTGTTTGAGGTAATGTGTTGAAAAATATGTTTTTATCTGGAACCTTTGCAAATTGATATAAAAAAATTATACAGTACTACACATTCGATCGAATAACGACATAAATCTAAATTTTGGGTAAGTTTGTAGCCACTTAAGGTTCTCTTTCTCATATAAACTGATTACATTTTAATTTTTAGTGTACTGCAGTAAAAAGTAACGAAAGAGTTTGAATATGTATGGAAGATTTTAGAGCTTATAACCGAAACATTCGGTCGCCACACGATAAAAAATTATTAATATTCACTTCTAACCAAGCAATGGCTAGCAAAAACTATTGGTAAACAAGTTTAGATCACGATCCAGTATGGTATGTGAGTGGCTAGGCGTGGTGGAGGTCGCCTAGCTGCGGACTGCGAAATTGAAAGTGCCGCGTGGCCATTCTGAGTTGAGGTGAACCACTTGTCCGAGATATAATAAGTATGGCGTGGTCGCACTGACCCTCTAGCTGAGTTCAAATGTTCTAGAAAAATCGACTTCTCATTGAGTTTTGATGAAATGATAATAATAATAAATATCAGACAACATCACATACATTGCTCCGATCCCAAAGTATGTAGCTTAAGCACTTGTGTTATGGGTATACAACGAAGCTACCACAAATATGTACTTAAATACAAATATATACACCCAGACACGGAACAAACACCTATGTTCATCACACGAATGTTTGTCCCGGGTGGGGATCGAAATCACGACCCTTGGTTCAGAAGGCAGGAGTCACTACCAATTGAATCACCCAGCCAGTCACCAGCCAGTCATGATGTTGCTGAACTTTTTAGTATACAGCATCGGTCTCGTAGATTTGCTTCCGTCGTAATATATTACGTATTAACTTACCCGTTACTACAACTTGGACTTCGCTTTCCATAAGCTGATGGTAAGCCGCTATGTTGTGCTACAACACAAAAAAAATCTTCAGAAAATTACACTTCCTCTACTTAAAGGTTTTCTGGAAGAGACCGCATACTAGCGATAAGTCCGTCTATATTGTACCGCAAGCTATCTGTAATACCTTTTTCTGTAAATGTTTGTCGTTTGTGCAATGAAGAATATCTATCTACGTAGAATGTAATTATTAGCATCAAAGTTAATCAAAACAACTTTAAATTGTTAGATTTGTTTACTAAGAAAGCAAAGGACATGCCAAGCTTCAAGCTATAGCCCCCGAGATAGAAACCGCCGTTCTTACCTAATATACTACCAATATGACGTCATGTACAGAAGCCAAAATAAAGTGACGAAATTAAACAGCAAAATTTACAATGATTACCTCCTTATCTGAAGGTATTTAATTACTTCACTAATTACATAACCACCATGTGTCTACATAGCAACTGTTGACCCATAACAATTAATCCGTTTCGTAACGCACTTAGCAATTAACTAGGGGTGAAGTAACGAGGTTAGTCGGAGTAAGCGCACTTAGTGATCCATCATTCAAATCTCCAACTAAATTTAAAATTGATTCACAAACATTGACTCAGGAAGGAAAACTTAATGGGAAATAAATTTTCGAATCCATTTATAATAGCGAATAATTTGAAACAGGTAATTTGGGAAGGGACAATTAGTTTGACCACAAGTCAAATGGAGTGCAAAACCGGTTCAAGTATTTACACTGGGCTTTACTAGCCACTCATATGTAAACTCGAGGAATCTGTTTTGCCAATGATTACTTACTCTACAGAAATTCGGCCTTTAACGAAGTGTGATCAATATAGAAACTCCACTTTGTTAACATCTACCGGAATGTAGTAACAATGGACAGAAAACTCACGGCAAACAGATTTTTGATCTAAAAAGTATTTAAGACCCTTTAAAAAATGATTTATGTTTCTAACTCCTATTGGCGAATGTTCACAAGATGTAAGAACACGTTTTGAATGTTAAATTTCTCCAACTACTTAATCATAATGTAAGTCTTTGAGAGAGAATTGCGAACTACAGCTTACCATGTTCAGTATGAAAACTAGATATACATTTATTTTAGTTCGGGAACTTTAATATGCTGTTTGACGTCTTAGAATTATATTAGACTTCGCAATATTGCGTCTGGCAATCAGCTCTTGCAATTACTTCCATTACGAAGATAAACTAGATTGATAAAATGGCCTAAGGCTATGTAAATTCCAGTTCCAGTTTTCAGTTTGATTGCGCAGTTTGAAGGGCTGTATTTGGATCAGTTCAAAATTTCTCGTATTGAAATACAAACTATTACACAAAGTTATCGAAATTTGTCAAATACGTCAAATGATAATGAGCTCTATTGAGTTCACACTAAGTTGAAAATCCACGGATAAAGTGTCTTAAGTCAATGTAATATGAAGTAGACGTATGCTTCTGTGCTGCGCGTACCCCAGCAAGTTACTGCCCACTGGTGTCTCAGGGGGTTTAGCGGGTATGCTCTCCCAATCTGGTAGGTGTGAGTCCCACACACCACCCTGACTCTGCCTGGAGACGTGAAAGTGCCTAATCCATTTCCCTCTAAAAAATGTAAAGTGAATTTGTTATTAATCCAACTGGTTATTTACTTGTGCTATCGCTCTAACTGAGCACTATTAAGTTACATTCTTAGACTTGTATGTTACAAGTACAATACTTAAGCCGTAACAGGTTAAGGATTATTGTTACACTCGTTATGTAAAGATTGTACCAGTACTAGACACATTCATAGTTATGTAAAGCTTAAAACAGCTTTACAGTAATTATATACAACTAGTATGTTGGATAAAACACGCTATAACTCAATGTGCGCATCAGTCATTAATTAAGCTAAGGACAAATTATCCTCCGAATTCCGTATCAAAACTAGTAGATAACTTGCAAATAGTGACTTTCACTTTCTGTTTCACTTAGCAGGTTATAACCTTTTTCTAAAGCTAGTTTGTTTACTTTTGCATAATAACTTTTAAAGAGAGCCTTTTTTATGCCGAATTTTGACTGGGAACGGGGAAAATTCTATTGCAATCAATATGGAGAGAATTTGCGAGCATGCTCACCACAAACAAATTACTCCGACATAGGTAGTTTATTCTACACGATCGGGAGAAAGATTGTATGGTTTTGTTTTGGTCGAGAGTGCTGGCAAACAAAATAGGTGGAGGCGTATTATTCTCGTTCCCACCGGAGATAGACTAACAAACAGTTCGATTTAGTGTTGAGGTAAAGTTGTATCGATAAATTTTTTGGTGCCATCTCATGTTGGTGGTGTAGAAAACGACTAAGGGAATATTAGAAAACGTGTACCTAGCAGCGTTTACTTGGGTGCAAATAAAACCTACTACGGTTACCAACTCGCTTGCGTGGTGACTAAGTATGGCAAATTTTTTGATATTTCGTTAGTCCGCGAACGCTGCGTTTGTGGAATGAGCTCCCTGCACAAGTCTTCTCAGGGGAATATAGTATGGGGCGCTTCAAGTCTAAAATAAATAGGTTTTTAAAGGGTCGGCAAAGCGCATGCGATGCCCCTGGTGTTGCAGGCGTTCATGGGCTGTGGTGACCGCTTACCATCAAGCGGGCCGGTAGCCATTTTGTCAACCCTAGTAGTATAAAAAAATAGTCGTCATCTAAGACAGGTTGAGACGGGGTGATCCTATTCTAAATTCAGAAAATACACTAACAAAAGATTAACCATGGACAAGACTTATCGAAAAAAAACGACCAAACATAACAATTGATTAGGTAAGTGAAGGCTTATTGAAGATTATATGAATAGGTTGATATGTTTACGTTACGACGTCGGACCCTTTTTTCATCGAGGAAAATGCATCTGTGCCATTCCCAGGGTATGTTGGTCTCGCGCCGCCCTCAAAACGGGACCTTGCCTCTAAATGGTGAAAATCCCGGTGCCTCGAATAGTCGATACCTATTCCAAGTAAATATTGTCCCAACACTAGTACTATGTCACGTGCTTGTTATTCACAGTTATGGACTATTTTTTGGCCTGCAAATACTATTTTTATTGCCATGCAAAACAAACCCATAAAAGTGTGCAATACGACAGGGTTCCAAATTGCATGCAAAGTGATTCTGTTAATTCAAAGTATCTTTTTTCTTTATACTCCGTAATTTTTATCTCATACTCTATTTATATCGAATGTTTGAGTTTGCCTATCATACGATGTCCATGGGCGGTGTCGACTGCTTACCATCAGGCATCACATTTGCTCGTCTGCCGCCTCTTGCTTATGCAATATGCATTTTTTTATAAAAATAATACTTTTTTGTATTAGATGAGTGTGTACCTAAATAAAGATAATGTTGATATTGTAATAATGCAGGGTATATAAATAAATACTGCATTACATAATTAGGTATTGTATTATCACTGTTTGACACCCAACAAAATCTATTAGGAAAGTAGGTTATTAAGTCAACTTGTTGTTTGGACTTGGCACGTGTTATTAGGTTAGTGGTCAACCCATTTGGGTTACCCGTGACATGTCCGAAGTAAAAGGTCGTATAATTAAATGAAAACATTGTATCATCATTTAGAGTTTGTAATGGAAAAGTTCATACGGACAGAGGTAATGGCGTTATTACCAAATGCTGCAACAATTCATTTCATGACCTTGACCCTGTTAGCAAGTTGTGGTCAAAATGAAGTAACTACATATAATGAGTGGTTAATTTTATTATATTGACCACGAAATGTATTTCTAACTGTTTTTGCTGTGGTCAAATTGTTACGACTCTTTATTGTTACATTTTGTCATATTTTTTATGCTGTATCATCGCATATGTACCTACATCATTAATATAATAATCGCAATATTTTAGTTTTCATGAGAGGGTAAAAATATATTTTTATTCCTTTCCGTGGCTATATTTCTAAGCCGCGTCTGAAAGTAACTGTTCGTCCTTAAATAAGTTTCAAATTATTTTTTTTACTTATTATAGGTAATACAGGTAAAAAAGTTACCCCAAAAATTTCGAGTCTACACATCAATCATTACTTATGTAGATTACAAAGCCGTGCCCTATAATAACGCTATGCCGCTTAATTCCGCCATAAAAAAAGGTTTTATGACCTTGTTATCTATTTGATTACTCAATCAAGCACCCTAATATAGTACAAAGTGAAATAAGAACACAGTGAAGCCACATCGAGTGTAACTTATTCTTAGTCAACTGTGAGATATCTTTAGAACAAAGAAAGAAACCGAAGCACAGATTAATACCGAAGCGAGAGTAAAATCCTATGTATCTAGAAAATTCCTGAATTAATGAGCGCATTGTAACAAGCCGGCCCGTTTAAGGCATAGTGGATGGCGCTGTTAATCTTCATGAAGTTCTCTTTCTATTTTGAGAGTAAATAAAGTGCAGACCTTAGGCCCTTCACACACTACTAATAGAAGAGTATTCGGATGTGAAGAAACGTAAAAATAGCTTAGCGCTTATTGACCATGGCAGTTAATGTAACCAACTTTCTTTATACAAGAGTGGTGATACGAAGCAATGAGACTCAAGTTTCTCTTATATCGATGATGAAGAACGGGCGAACGGCATCTTGCCTCCATTTGTAGAGAAGACGGAGAAATAAATAAATATAAATAAATAAATATCAGACAACATCACATACATTGCTCCGATTCCAAAGTAAGTAGCTTAGGCACTTGTGTTATAGGTATCAGAACAACGAAGGTACCACAAATAAATACTTAAATAGAAGTATAAACACCCAGACACGGAACAAACACAAGCGTTTATCACACGAATGTTTGTCCCGGGTGGGAATCGAACCCACGACCCTTGGTTCAGAAGGCAGGGGTCACTACCAATTGAGCCACCGAGCCAGTCGAGCCAGAACAAGCACTAAAACTAAAACATACCTAACTAAAATCAAGATCCGATCCTTGGATGGTCCCTCTAGTACTTACCTGTTTCAAAAGCCTCAAGTAGAGAGAGATCATGACTTAAAATTGCCGGCGTTTTGTTATAGAAAGACAAAGTTATCAAATGTGAATATGTCCGAATAAGGGGCAGGCCTGGAAACCAGACCAGTTGGATAATGATTACTCATGAGTTGTGTAATAGCTTAGGACCAGGTGTTAATGTCTATTGTCTGGCGCATTCAATATTAGGTATATCTTTCAAGGTTTATATCTCATTTTAGGGGCTTATTAGTATTTAGTTTTCTAGATGCCTAAAGATTATGAAAAATTTATCTTTTAGCCGGTTTAATACAGAAAAGTGTTATAAATTGCTCAGCGTAAGTTTTACGATTTGGGTCACGTAAAACGTTACAAGTAGGCTTTTTAGTTCCATTCCCTACTAGGCACGGGTAGGTACCAACAAAGTTAACTGGCGTTTAAATTTTCACGAGCTACCCCGGTAGCGGAAAGCGGGTTGAAATATTTCCCAACCCTGTCGGAGTAATGGTAAAAGATTTATAATGATTTACGTCGCCGACAACTTGCCCGAATATAAAAGTTTCCTCAGCCCCTCTAACTTTTTAAAGTTGCGTAATATTCAACTCGCAATAAATTTTCCAGATAAGTCCTTTGATATCGTTGGATGAGTCAGTCGTGTTGAAGTGTTTTGAATCCGTTGCGAATTAAATTGAAACAGTACAATGATATTACAATAAAGAAGCAAGGGTTAATTTCATCTCTTGAAGTTGGGGATTCGATTTTCGTTTTCCATTTTATATGTATCTATTTGAGCTTTTGCCCAGGGCTTGACCAGCATGTCTCAAAGGTTTTAAAAAGATAAATTAATGCAAATAGCGCTTAATTAAATAAGAAGCTAAAATCTAACTTCTCACGGCTCGACTTTCCTTACAAATGATTAAATTTGTCTAGTTTCTGATTGTTTAATTAACAAAATTCATTCAAATAGGTTTCATTTGGCTAATATGAAATGAACCTTATTAAGTACCTATTTATTATAATAAAAATAGATAAAGGCATCTGATCTCGAAATAGTAGATAATATTAATAAAAAAAAAATCTTCGTTTTTACATACATGAATTATATAATACTAAAAGTAATTTTGAGTAACATTGCTCATTAAAAAAAAAGTAACCTGAAATTCTAGAGATAGAGAAGACAATCGATTCACCTACTCGTACATTAATTAGTTATAATTTAGTATTCCATTCTTGATAATAGCGAGAAACCCTTTTAATGATTCATAGGCGGTACTGTGTTTGTATATGGCCATATCAAAGTATCTTATTGTATGTAAAACAAATATCAGATAACATCGCATACATTGATCTAATTGTAAAGCAGGTAACTTATGGCGTTGGTACCTTCGTTCATAACAATGTTATGGCAACTCAGAATGAAGAATTGAATGAATACGATATTGTTGCGTGATTTTGAAAAAGTCGTAATGGCCCTGAACTGACCATATCAGCCGACAACCTTTGGGGTAAACGAGTTCTAGAGTTTGGCAACTTTAGTGTAGGTAGCCCTCAGGACAGGTGAAGTTACGATTTGTGCAAAATGGTTGCCATCTGCTGGATGCAAAAATTCCAAGAACGAGCAAAGTGGCGAACAGTTAGAGAGTTAAGCGGTGGACTACAAGAGGCTGATGATGATTATGAAGAGACTGATCTGATCCTAAAGTGAGTTAGTGAATAAATAGGTACACGAGCAGTAAAAGAAAGGAAGATGAATAAACGAGCATACTAGAATAGTACAAATCCTAAGTAATTAAAAGCCTAAGAACATAATAAAGTACCTACACAAGATTGAATCGGATTATCATAGCAATAAGTGGCTTGTTGGCTGACGTTTCCAAATGGACTCAACTTTTCCGATACTGCATAGTTGCAATCGGATCCGAATTCAAGTTTCATCCAATTAATAAGGCGATATAGTGATGAGTGAATCACAGTAGCCGCAGCAGAAAGAATCCATTGAATGGAACTCCGTTGCAGCGGGTTATCTCCCTAATTGGACCGGGTTGGGAAACGTTAATTTGATAACCGAGCGTTAGCGTTTACATAATTTGCGGTGATGGCGTAATACGGGGTTGGTGGCAGCTATATTTTTGGCAAACAACGCTTTTGTCGTTCCTATAGTTGTGTGTCGCTTTATGTTTGCGGTGGAACATGATTTTCGATGCCTGCTTTTAAATGTAGTTAAATATAATTGAGTCTCGGTTTGTTAATAGTAAGCCTGGCACTGAGCAGAAAATAACAGTAAAATTGAAAATCTTCATCTTTTCAGTATTTATATCTCATTCATCATTACGCACAGTGATGAACTTTCATATAATTTTTATATTGATATTATTTTGTAGACTTCAAATGTTTGCCTAAATGTTGTTGTGTTATATAGGTAGAGATATATAATATCTATATGAAGTGGTCGCCGTGGCCGGAAAGACATCACTCGTCAGATTTCAAATACGTCTATTCTATTAGAAATTGTCAGTAAAACTCTAAATTATTTTTGAGTGGAGTGAACACAAAATTGATTTTAACCATTGAAATGATTTACGTCAAATTTATATTTGGATTATTCCCAGTCCAAACCATTACAGAAAAATTAGTCATACAGGGTCTTTGCACGGGTTAAAAAATAATAAAATAAAAACGAAAAACAACCTCGTATTTCCCCGGCATTCGAACCGCTTGCCCAATTACTCATTCAGGACGTCACCTCACATTCCTCCATGTCTTTGGGAACGCCGTTTTAAAGCTATCATGGCCCTCTGCCGTGGGCACCGGGACACACGGTACCCTTGTTAATCACCTGTAAACCTTGCATACTTAATTTATTATATATAGATATAATATGACTATATTTACGCACTGGCCGCATAGAAGACAACATCTTTATAAATTATTTTGGTACTTTTTATTATTAAATATTTTGTTCATTGTTAAAATTCTGTTCCGTGCTATCTGAGTGGTTTTTATTCAATCAAATCAAATCAATTTATTTGCAAAAATATGGTACATTAGGTGTTGGGTACATAATTTTTTATTAGTTTGAGTCTAGTAAGTATTATGTTATAATTCTTTATTTAGTTTGAGCCTTTGTTTGAGTTTTATTGCCTTTTTGACCGGCTTTTTTCCAAATCTTAACAATGTAGATTATAATTATGATTCAATGTTTTCGTTCTCACCAACCAATGTTTATTTTGATTCAATAATTTCCCAATCATACATTATATTATACGATTATGTACGGATTTGGTTCATAGTTCAGCTTAAATTGGTCAGATATCTAGGTAGAAATCTGGACATAAGTATCGTAAGTATCTTCTAAAATAAATTTAAAACAGAATATAAATATAAATGTTCTGAAATTCTCGAAAAGAAAGAGATCGAAATAAGTAATCACTAATAAATAATATATTGTTTATCTATTTTAAAATTCAGGAATAGTTACCTCAGACCATGTGGCTTCCTTCAATAAGCAAAGTGGAGCATTTTAATCCGCAGCAAAGCATCTGCGTCTTCTAGTTATTTGCGTGAAATTTTAATAAGCTGCTTCTTAATCTATCATTAAATATTCAAAGTTAAGACTAGTTTACAATAGAGAGAAGTGGAAGCTTACGATTAGAGGTAAAATGTTTTGCCTAACGTGTAAATAGAAATAAGACAATGTCTATTTAATAGAACATTATCAAATTAATGAATAGCATTGTATTGTGCTTTATCGCACTTCAATAAATGGTTCTAAAACAAAGCTTTGTGAAATAATACATTCAATTCTAAGCAAAAACGTTCAGTTGAAATCGATATTTCTATTAATATGAAATTGGGGTCGTTAATAAAACATTTGTTTTCAATCAAACAAAGCAATCATCAATTCGATTTTGTTCCGCGGATACACACGCCGATGTGTTGTTTTAACAAGCTTTCTAAAAATATTAGTATACAATTTGACAAACGAATGAAAATTTATAACACGATGTTTATTTTTTAACCGACTTCGAAAAAAGGAGGAGGTTCTCAATTCGTCTGTATGTATAATATTTTTTTTTTTTTTTTTTTTTTTTTATGTATGTTCACCGATATTTCCGTCAATTATGGATGGATTTCAAAAATTTTTCGACAGTTCGACAGAGGACACTTCCGAGGTGGTCCCATTATCACCAAGTCAGGATCTGATGATGGGATCCTGGAGAAATTGAGGGCAACAATCGAAAATTGTATGCTCATATAGTGTTTTTGTTACGTAATCATATTTTACCTGAGTAAAATATGATTACGTAACAAAAACCTGAGTATATGAGTATATGCTTCCGGGCGTCAACATCTGGTGCTGATGATGAAGCCACAGAACTCCTTAATGGTTAGGAGTTAGGGGACCGTACTGACATTGGTCGATATTAAACTAGGTAGTAGTATGTACTTATGCAGGGCTAATAGGGCAGGTGATTTGGTAAGTGATATGCTTGATTTTAGATCGCAAAGTCTTCACTTGACTTAAAGCAAAATTTTTCATTCCTAAGTAAAACTCTTAAGGACATTAATTAGCCTTTATTCAAGGTCACAGCACATTAACGCAACTAAAAATAGAGAAATAAAATTATTTTTTTAAAAAAAATTAAACCGACTTCAAAAAAAAACGCAAACGACCAAAACTAAAAAGCTATAAATAACGTAAGTAATTCTATCCTTAAAACATAATTATTTAAATATCACAATTATCACTTATTTTTGAAGTCGGTGCCAGCCAAACAAATAAATGTATATTGTCGTGATTTGCCGGCCGCGCGCGTCATACAACAACAGTCTACGTTAGGTACCGAGAGGCGGGCACCGACTTCAAAAATAAGTGATAATTGTGATATTTAAATAATTATGTTTTAAGGATAGAATTACTTACGTTATTTATAGCTTTTTAGTTTTGGTCGTTTGCGTTTTTTTTTGAAGTCGGTTTAATTTTTTTTTATAATTACCGTCAGTTGTCTTTTCAAATTAGACACCGTAATATTGCATAATAATGGCTGGGGGGGAATTTTTATTAAAGATAAATATTTGTTGATCTGTCTGCTCGAAATATGTAAACAATTTCCTAGAGTATTTAAGGCACACTCCATTTTGTGATTTTAAAATCAATTATTATACTTAGTCTGAGATGAAATCGAAAAAAATTATAAAAGTTCTACCGAATGACTTTGAAAACGGCAGGATATGACTAAAAGAGATAAAATGTATTTGTAGTAAAGTATGTATCGTTTCCCAGTAGAATAAGCTTACATTTATAGAGATATTATTTTATGGATAGCTTTTAGGTAAGGTAACGAAGTTAAAGTAAATCGTCATGGATTTGTTATGAGCTTCATCTTTTGTTTTCTATCGAATGTACCTACGTTCCAAGAGATACGCAGCTGTACACATCTAGATTACATTGATAAATATTTTTAAATAGCTCGTCAATTGTATTTTTCTTCTTTTTAAGTCATAATATATATATTCACAATACCTATTCTGTGTCAAACAGAACCAGTCCAACACCTGGATGATGAGCAGATGTTAAACGGATGATGAAGTCCAATAAGCTTTAAATTCGCATTAAGCTACCTATTTTTATATAACAAAAATACTTACCTATTTTTCCTTTGTTCCAGGTACGTTCAACATTCATCTGTGCCCCAGTAAAGCTATTATTTGCGGATCATGACTAACGCCAACCTGATCCGGCAAGTCTGTCCGAGAAGGTGATCAAGTGACATTAAAGCGACTCTTCCGCGGGTGATAACATTCGGTATGCGTCCTACAATTTGCATAAACCGGTATCTGACAATCGCCATCTTGAATTTTTCGTAACCGCAGTACGGTCGGGTCAAACAACTGAATGCGTACTTGCAAAATCATTTGAAAAGTTAAGCAAATACAGCATTTATTTGTGTTTTTAATCATGTAAATCCTTTATATATTTATTATAAAGAGGAAAGATTTGTGTTTTTGTGTGTATGTTTGTAATGAAGAAACACAAACAACTACTGTGTCGATTTCAAGCTAAATTCACCCTGTGTAACGTTTATTGCTAGATGAGAGATCCTTACTAAAACACCAATAAAGTATGTAATATCTGAAATACCCGAAGCGAAGCGAGGAGGACACCCTAGTTCTGATTATAAAATCAAAACCAAGCAATACGCACGAAATAATAATTGAATATTCTTAAAGTACTGTAATTAGTAAGGTTTCTAATGTAACTAACTCCTTAATTAATAAAGCCGTCTTTATTGTTAAAATAAGATTAATAAAACGTCCTTGTTTCTTATTAGAGGTGTATGTAAACTTACAAGTAACTTTTGCTTTGAAGAGAAAACGAGGAAAAAAAAGTAAAATTAAAAAAGCTACAAAGATTTTTTTCCGCAGCCACGCTCGCTGAAACACTAACAAGCAAAATTTTAGCTTGGAGCGATTTCAGATTAGTCGAATATACGCAGGTTCTGGCAAATCAACAAAAGGTAATTAACCATTGTTCCAGTTCTTTGTTTGGCATTATTTGATATTTTACATTCTGGTTTTTGTCAGAAAATATCAGATAATAACAGAGTGAAAATTTACGTCACCCTTATTTTAAGGATGATTAGGTATCGACTAACATTTTTTGCCTTTTTTATTAAAATTTGTGTGTTTTAATATTTGATTGTAAGTGGATTATGAGTCTGTTTACTTTTAGAAAAAGATTTCGTTATACTGTTTATTATGTAGCGTTAACAATTAGATTCTAGTGTAATTTCTCTTTGCACCACTGCAAAATGTCTGTGCTTATTATATGGATAAAACTCGTCATTCACTGAGTGCAGTATTTGATATACGTCCAGTAAGTAGTTAAGCAATTATACCTGCACACCTGGTACTTCTTTATAGCCAACCAGAATTAATTTGCCACAAATGTTTAAAGTACTTACTTTGTGGGTTGCCAATATACGAGCCGTTCCGAAAAAGCAGCACAAAATCGTAAAACTTTTACGCAAAATTTAATACAACCTGGTCGACAAACATTTGCCGTGTGCCAAAGCAAATACGCCAAGATAAACACGATTGGGCCATGAAAGAGGCTGTGATTAATTTGTTCTATCGAATATGTAACTGTCCATATTTTGTTTATATTTGTCTTAGCGTGTAGGTACACGTGTGATTGGAGTAAAAACACGCGATACGTTATCCATTTTTATTCGTGAATTAAAATTCAAAACATCTTTATTCATAAAGACTTGAGATAAGTACCTACTCACAAATCGTCAAATGTAATAAATGAAATCAGAATCGGAATCGGTAGCTTCTATCGAGAAGAAACGGCAGTAACGCAATAGTTCATAACATAATATTTTCGATCTTATAGACATGTGTAAAAATAAATTGTTTTGTGTCTATTTTGCGTGAAAATATATTTAGACCCCCTTCTTTAAGCTACATATTTTATGTTTTACCTTTCATAACAAAGCCTGTATGCTAATCAAATTTTTTAATATTTAATTTATAGTTGTTTAGAAACATATACGGTCTTGCATACTCTTTAGTAAATGATGGTCGAAATCATTAAGAATATACGTGCACAAAAGGGTACATATCAACCTACCTACCCCTTCTTCTTCTTTTCGTATCAATGGCAATTATATAGTGCCTGTCCAAAACCTAGCGACCTGAACACCTCAATCGGTCGCCTCATGGAATCCCTATCTGTCGGATTTCCATAAAAAATTCAACTAAGTGTTCAATGCATAGAGACAGAATCAATTCAAGTAGATATTATCAATCAGCAAATTACCCGCGTTATTTGATGAGTGTCCTTGTGTACAAAATGCACGAGCAGTATCTAATCATAAGTTATGATTACTGCGCAAAATTACAATAGAATTCGTCACAAAGTCTCCAAACATGATTGCTGTTGTTTATTAGGAACAGTTACGCAAGGTTTTTGTTTAGATTTTCTCATACAAACAATAATTTTACGCAACTCACATCATGTGATGACTGCAGACATTGTTGAATATTTTTATTATTAATTTTGTGATCTCATCAATGCTTACTTAAGCAGCATTGTCAAACAATATTATGTATTTTATGAACATAAAATTTACATCTGCTAATTAACAAATGCTCAAGTAAGCAGCTATTAAGACGAACAGGTAAACCATAGTTTTCTATCAATTGTTCCTGTTTTTAGTTCTAATTAAGCACATATTGTTTATAGGAGCACATTAAAAGTAAAAGTAGGTAGTAGCCTCCCGTTGCCTGACGAGAAGTGAAAGATAGGGTCAAATCAGCTAAAGTTAGGACCAAAGATCCATTATTTAAACGATCCATTATCTATAAAATAAAAAATAAATAATCCAAGACATGCCACGCTGGGCCACACAGCGCCACCTAGCCCCAAACTAAGCCGAAGCTTGTACTATGGGTACTAGACAACTGATAAACTTACTTAGATACATTTTTTTTTGTAAATAAATACATATTATACATAGAAAACACCCAGATCAATACAAACAAACATGTTCATGAACACAAATATTTGTACTGTGCGGGAATCGAACCCACGACCCTTGGCTCAGAGGGCAAAGGTCACTACCAAATGAGCCACCGAGCCTGTCCAGATCTATATTATTAAAATAACTGTATATGTATTTAGTTACGTTTTTCTTTAAACTTAAAATGTTGAATCCTTCGTTGGAACGCTCATCCAGCAATAACAGACTCAAATTCATCGTGGACACCGGAAGATCATTTATATATCTCTCGGGAACCAAAAATTCCATAGGTTTGTTCCATATAGGTAAGCCGTTCGTACTATGAAAGCGGAGGCGAAACCTACCGTGCGATTTCTTGGGACTTATACCGCATGTAAGTTAACTTATAATATTTTCGAATGATGACCAATTAAGTAGTGACCTAGCTCATAATTCCCATGCAACATTTCAACAATTGATCCCGCATTTGGTCAGTATATTTTCCATGTAGAGCATAATAACTTTTCAGTCTATAAATGGTACAAAACAATTTGATTTGTAGCTGTCATATATTTTGGCGAGAACTATAGCGCAAGCGCACAAGATCGATCAAAGTGGCGAACTATTGGAGAAGCCTATGTCCAGCAGTGGACTGCGAAAGGCTGATGATGATGACGATGGTAGTTTTTGGTGAATCTGTTAAACTCTAACCAAAATGTGTGAACGCATTCCCCACAAGTTGTCAAAAATCATTGCACTTGTTTGTTACAACACCGAAGATCCCGCGTCACAGTCACAATGGCGCATACATCACCACTCGTCATTAGCCCACTACGCAATGCTTATTACCTATTACTCAACGCGTTTGTTTGGCACGTCTGAGCTGGTGCAGCCGGTTCGTAACCTTGCCCCCCCCCCCCCCCCCCCTCAAGCGGTTTGGTACACTTTCACTCTGGTCTTCGGCCTTTGTCGGTTCTTTTCGGAAGTGTTCGCGGCTTGATGCGGAATTTGCATGTTATTGCAAATTTTTACGCGGAAAGTAAACAAACTCGCGAGGTGCCGAGATTAAGCGAATCCTTTTGTTTTTTAAGAACATCGACTTCCAGCATAGTTGAATGCTTTTAAGTGTGTTTTTATAAGAATTTTATTACACATACGGATGTTACAAGCATGTAAGTTATGCATCTGTGATTTTGATATTTCGGGTTAGCACGCTTATTGCAACCAACCCATCTGCCCAGCGTGGCGGCAATGGGTGAACCATTGGGGCGGCCTATGTCCAGCAGTGGAATGCGATGATGATGAGGATGACTCTCACTCATTCCATGAATTAAGTCAATTTATCACTTGTAAAATGGAACAGATTCTTAAGTCGTTCATGCATAAATAGTATAGGAGAGATTTTAATAGGTATAACTTTAAAAAAATATTCGAAGGTTTGATTGGTTAACCATATTTAATGGGCTGTCATCTTCACTACTAACGAGTTGCATAAATAAATAATGACTACGCATGTTTCATCTTTCATAAATATTTTTCAGCGCAACGTTAAAATGTTTTAAGCAATTTGCTATGATATGTTTCGCAAACATTACTTACCTACTCATCTTTCGAACAAGTTAATTGTATTGCTTTAAAATATTCGTGATGAACAAAAAACATTAGCTAATCTACATACACTTTGTTAAAAAGTAGTTCGTTTTTTTTTGTAAAAAATCTAAGCGTAGTTTTATCGTAACTAATAACTAGGCTTGTTTATGTGAACATTATGCGAATTCCATAGTTTCCCGACTATTCATTTCGCATCTCATGATTTCATAAGAGAAACTAAATTTTGAGTTCAATTATAAAGAACGAAAATGCAATTTATCTTGCTATCGGCCAAAATGATCAACATTTTATTGAGTAATGCGAGATTATTATGCTAGTCTTGTGAAATAGTACATAATTATAAATGTTTGAAATCTTGTTAATTACCCTGCTTGGGTGACGTGAAACAAGACTAATTGATTTGTTCCTCATTTAAAGTACGAGTAGACACGATAAAATAATATTAATAGAACAGAAATTGCAGGAAACCCGGTAACGGGGGAATAGAGAGGCAAGTTTAGCACAGCATACCGGCGCTTGATGCGATGACGGTCCGAATTTATACTCCTCGTAAAAAATGTAGTAATTAGTTAAATACCTAGGCTGTTTGGGAAATCATCATCATATACATTATAATTAAATCCTGTTTGTTAGTCTCGCTAAAACTCGAGAACGGCTGGACCGATTTGACTAACTTTGGCCGATTAGTAGAAGTCCAGGGAAGTTTAAAGGGTGAATAACGGGTGGCACGATGTCTGCCGGATCAGCTAGTGTAATATAAATGTCAATATCATACACAAATCACGAGTAAGAGAGATTTAACTATTATTAAAAGTTTTTTCATAGGGAAATCTGTAAAATGAGGTTCAATTATACTACTAATATTATTTAAGAATAATAGATGAATGGCGGGATATCATCACGTGATATATACTCAACGCATTTTGATGAAACTCTACATATATAATCTCATACATTAACACTTACGAAACAATTGATTTAAGGATATTATCCTTTTGCGTGCAAAACCTTTGGCTGAAGCTACCATTGCATGTATTAAATTAATTATAATAGTGTAATTGCTATAAGCTTTGTACGAGCATCCAAATTATTTTAACATTAGAGACTGAAGACCTTGTCAAATTCCAATTAAATAGCACAGCTTAGTTGTTATTAAAACCGTTAGTAGTAATTAAAATGCTTATTTTGTATCTACTGACTAAGTAAGTATTAATTAGGGATGTATTTAGCTAAATGTTTGTTGAATTGTGGTTAGGTAATTGTAAATTCCAGTAGTACTTGTTTAACAAATCGTTTGTGTACGTTTGTGCGTGCTAACTTTCTTGATTTCAAAACCATGTTTTTCTGAACGTGGTAAAATTTGTTTCATAATAAGGGAAGACTTGAGAAGACGTGAGAATATTCTCATAATATTTGTCCCACATCAATGTTTTGTAAAGTTTCGATGACGATAATCTACAATTATCAGTTTATTTATATACAACGTGTCCATTTCATATGCTTCAAATTTATTAATTTATTTATGTTTCCAATTTATTTATAGGTAATTTTCATACAAACTAATTCTAGTAAATGATTTCTTTGTACAACAAACAAAACTATTGAAAACTTATTATAATATTATAAGTTTTCTTACTATGGCCTAATTAATACCCTACAGTAATTGAAAATCAAAAGGAACAGTTTGTATATAGACCACAATATTTTTTTCCGTGAATCTTTGCAAGGTGATTCATGCAAAATTGCATTCGGCATTTGCATCAACTTTTTATAAATGTATGATTTAATTAAATAAATGATTACCTGTTACTTCAATCACACTGTAACGTGCACTAATGACCATATGTGGTTGAACAAGGCGAGCTAATAGCTAGGCGATGCGAAGTGTTTAAAAACTCATTGATGCATACAGTTTTAGAACGGTAGAGTGTATATTGACGAAGTTTGATATGCACGCTGATTGGTAGGTAGAGGTATTTCCTCCAACAGCAGGCAATTTAATCGCGAAAGTGACAAAACTGAAAGTATTCCGTGTGTTCATTGCCGATTACCAATAGACAGTCGTATGCACTGGTTGCTAATTGCATAATGACTAAAGCGTAGTTGGTATAGAAATGTTAGGAGTTATTGCACTACTCGTATAATTGGGTGACTACCAGTAAAATATTTGTTATTCACGATCAAAATGTATTTATTAGTTGTCTTTTATTTAAAACTAAAGCTTACGATAATATAATCAAAGAAATAAGAATAAAATAGGAAATATTATTTTTGCTTTATAAAATTTATTGCATAAAAATAAATAACTGGTCTGAAAAAAATAAGTAGCAAATCGGAAATCAGAAAATAGCTGTACACCCTCGTGCATCGGAAAGTATAATATATAACTATCAGGGGGTGATTAGTCATCGATACTGATACCAAAAGATTTTGTCTGTCTGTATGTTCGTTATAGAAACAAAAACTACTCAACGGATTTTAACTAAACTTGGTACAATTATTCCTCATGATCCTGGGAAGGTTATAGTATACTATCTATACACGGAAACTACTGCATGGAATTGAATGCGGTTTTCACCAATAAAATTGCTAGAGGTCTAACTTAAAATTTAAGCACCATTTTATGGAAGTCCGCTATTTTTGAAACCCGATATCCACGCGTTCGACGCCGCTGGCACAGCTCTAGTATCTAAATAAATATGTATCAAATATATCTGACACAAACTAGTTCTAAACGCGAATATATTTTGTTACGTTTCGCTTATGTGTGCCCGTGCGCATCTAGTGATGAAATATTGCACTTTTTGCATAAGTCGCAGACCAGTTCTGCCCCGACAACTCTTGCTAAATCAATAACATAATCTTTGAATTTGTTTTGTGTTCAATCATTTCATAATCGGACTATGATTTCGTTTTCATAGTAATAATGTAACAACATTTGTCTGTGCTTGTGAACAAAGGATTCGTACCATGTATGTATTGTCATGCTAGGTATTCCTGATACCAATCAATGATAAGAGTTCGCTATGACCACGATTCTAGATAATATGGTAAATGTTTGTGGTTACAATGGTTTTGTGGTGCTAGAACCATTGACCCCTAGGAAGATGGCCATCAAAAACAACGAAAGGGCATAGCAAATACATCATATAAGGGGATATAAGGGAGCGGTCTTTCATCTTTTTGCTCCAAGCCAACTTCACCTGCCCGTGGTGCATCCTGCCGAATAACTAACGAGGCGCTGGCAACCGACTGGTGACGATATTACTCCTAGTGTTTGCCCTGAAAGTGGCGAACAACTGGAGAGGCCTTTGTCCAGCAGTGGACAGAGTGCAATAGGTTGATGATGATAACAGATTAGTCAGTAACTAGGCGAATAACTAAATAAGCCATTAGGGTAAATTCGACCAATTTGCAACACAAAGCACAAACTTTTGGTGCTCTATTGTTGAACAAATGTCTTCCTGGTATGATGTAGTTTAGTATGGCTGGGTCGCATCTTGATTATTCAATTGTCTACATTTTGGTAAAAACAAGCGTATCTTATTGATTATATCTGCTGGTTTCTGTCGAGTTATTCATCTTTTCCTATATTACGACTTTGTAGCAAACGAAAATGAACTTAATTGGGGAAGTCTTTAAATTGTTTATCACTTTAATCACATAAGGATATATACTCGAATACGTATGTTTTGTGATTTGTTCAACTTGGCTTTTAACGACTGATGACTAAAGCTTACGTCAACCTAGAAATGGAAGTCGAAACAAACGACATTTTATATTACTTCTGGTAGCAATAATCCCACAAGACTTCTCATTTAAGATATAAGTAATAATCTATACGAAAATAAACGTTTATTATTATTACATAGTAATACGTATGAATAAAAATCCATATTGATATTACAGGAATTTATCGGCTAAAAACGTAGGTATTAAATTTAAACTTCTACTCGTAGCAACGGCTTAGTACTTCTTTAGTAATTAAGGACTGAATATTTCGTACACGCTTTTATACGTAGTAGTTCAAGGAAAATTAGTTAGCATGCTGAACAATAAATATTTTTCAGTTCGGATGAACAATAAAATTTATTTAATTTATTAAATTGCTATAATTGCCTTAATTTACAATAATTAATTGTTACTAATATTTTTTTATTCTATTTTAATTCGATATTGTATAGCCATTTAGATAATAGATAATAACTATGGCCCAAATAGTATGATATTGCAGTAAATCGAAAGATTTCTCTTTTATTATTCACTAGCTGTGCTCGCGACTTCGTCCGCGTGGAATAGTCATTTTTCCCCGTTTTTTTTTACATTTTCCATTATTTCTCCGCTCCTAATAGTTACAGCGTGATGTTATATAGCCTATAGCCTTCCTCGATAAATGGTCTATGCAACACAAAAAGAATTTTTCAATTCGGACCAGTAGTTCCTGAGATTAGCGCGTTCAAACAAACAAACAAACAAACAAACTCTTCAGCTTTATAATATTAGTTAAGATGATACGCAATTTATTTTAATTTGATATTACCTTTGAGATTTTAATAAAAATACACGGGCAACTACAATAAATTAACAAATAAAAAAAAATTGTCAATAACTCATCAACATGGCCCTGTATAAGTTTACATAGGTAGTTACATCAATAGCTTTTCGTTACCGTAACAAAGTAATAAAAGGTCAAACGTAGTTACGTAAGGAATAAACATCTCTAAGATAACAATGCACACTCGAACAAGTGACCTTAATTCTTATTTATTAGAACCTACACAATCGTGTAAGTATAGTCCTCGTAAGGTCACTAACGATAATACTAAGGTACTTATTTGTGGTAATAAAACAACCACGTGTTCTATGCGTTTACGTACAAAAGTTGGAAACACGTACAAAATTTCGGACTGCAAAAAAATTGTTTCGTAGATTTAAATTTTACAACCTAAGTGTCACAGTTTAGAAATCAAGATAATACAAACAAAGACGATAGAGCCAACAAACCAAACATTTATAACCATTTCAAGGTAAATTTTGTTTCATAAAAATCATTGGCATACAAACACATTATTGACATGTTATAAAATAATCACGAGTATTCAGAGGTCGTCTTTGAGTGATTGTAAATTGAGGAATCGTGGCGCGTAACAAGTTAGTGTCAAATAGACCTTCGTTGTCGGCATGCGTGTTGTGTCTCCACAGGGTCGTAGAAGACATGACCGTTTATACTGATGCATTTACTAATTTTATGCATGTTAATATTTATCACATAATATCATATTATTCCTACTCATCATCATATTATAAGAGAGGTAGGGCATAGCAAATCTTCGCTCAAATTGAGCTGCCCGTCCGGGGAAGGACCTCCACCCTATAGAATACCGCAGCCAAATGACCTCCGGGTCGTCTTTCTGCTGGTGAGTAGAGTCTCCGGAGCTCGTGGGGGGTTAGGGTTGGGCCGGCATGGCAGTGACAACTGACAGGTAACTAACAAGTGACTTGCCAGTTGTCACAGCGACTTGGGCTTCTCTTACGCTTTCCATCAGGCGTAGGGAAGCCACTATAAAATATATACACTATATGTACACATAAAATACACTATGTCGAGCTACTATAAAAATAAAACCTTACCCAAGCCTCCACAAATAGTAACCGCGACCTCTTGAACACAAACTATTTATTAATTATGTACTGATGTTGCGAAGCCGAATGGCGAAAATAACGCTCGTCGTATTGTTGTTTCTGCCCAAATATTATAATTAATGAGTGTTGCCAGCCAGGTACTTAAATATATTTCATGTTCTGTACATGATTGACTTCTCTACAGATTAATTATAAGTATAGATAACTTTCATGTCTACATACATATGAAAAATAATGAACAGCAATAATATTTTCTTAAAGTAAATCTTCCCCTGGTACACAAAATGTAAATACTTATAGATGTCTGTAGCAATATATTCAGTCACAGTCTACCTATACTGTCAAAACTAAGTACTAAACTATTTTTGACTTCAATAATAATATTTTGCATCAAAATTCTAACAAAAAGGTTTGTCGTCTCATGTATTGTATTGAAAATCAATTGAAGGATTGTACGAGTGGGTGTTGCGGATTAAAATATAAGCTAAATGCTACCCAACGTAGGTACTAAAATTAATGCTAAGGTCAGATTTTCTTAGTTAAAAGCGTTTACGCCACTGGATCATCCATCATAACTTGAAGCCGTGTTTAATGATCGTATTTAATTAATGTCTGCGCTTAACTTGAAGTAAGTACTTTGTTTGATCAATGTAATTAAAGATAAAACAAATGCATTATGTTTTACGAATCCATTTTTATAACTGTGAAAGTGTCTCTACCTATTTTTGCATTGTCACCATTCTACTATAGAAAATGTTCCCTCACGTATGTAGTACTAAAACGTTAGGCAACTCTACCGTACCATTAAAAGTTGAACTTGTTTCCGGCATATGCGTTTCCTGCTTCCTAAAATATGTGATTCATTCAGCGAAGCGTGAAGAAGCATCTTGCGAGTTAGCACAGCGCTGGAAACACGCTGGAAACCAAGCTCCCTAATCATTGTTGTCACATTAACTTGTACTCTTAATAGCTTTCTGCTAATGGTAGCGACATGTAGGTAGTCATTACGCAGTTCGGTAGGCATATTAATTTCGACAGTTTCGTTCATGCATAAATTTTAATATCATGCAAATATCTTTTTTCGTGCACTGAAATAGTCAGTCGTAGAATTACCCACGCAACATACTCCACGATAGTTCAACCCATTCATGAATGCATAAGTATGAAGAAACATTTCGCATGCTTCTGAAGGTCACGGTTCATATCGCAATTTTTTCCAACTAAATGGTGTTTTAAATAGACAAATCTATTAACAGGTATGGCCAAAAGCAGGGCACACACGACAATACTCCGACCGTGAGAATGTTTCATAATAGATAACGAGGGCAATTTAAATCTGCTTCAGACATGCTTGGACTTACAACGTTTGCATGTAAGAAACTGCTTTTGTTGTATAAGATTACTGCGAGGTAATTAAACACAAATTGGCATTACTTCTTTATAGTGGGAACACAAGAATTTCGTAATTTAGACGAACATCGGTAACATTCATGTATTACATGCTTAGTAAATATCTACTAAGTATAATTCAAATTAAAATAATATGAGATTCCTTGTTGGTTGATCTTTTTATTATTGGTTGTTTTCATGATATGTATAATGACTTGCTCCGGAAACCCTACTCATCGGCAGAAACACGACCCAGAGGTCATTTGGCTGCGGTATTCTATAGGGTGGAGGTCCTTCCCCGGACTGGCGGCTCAATTCGAGCGAAGATTCGCTATGCCCTACCTCTCTTAAAAGCTCCATTAAGAGCCCGGTTGCCATTATATAGAAAAAAAAACAAATGACCTATAACCGTGGAAGTATTAAGTACTCCAATAACAGTGACAAAATAGCATATTCATAGAGCGCTCAAACTCCATTTCCTTTGTTTTAAGAATCGAACTTTTGTCATTATCTAAGTATAAAATATTCGGACCGTTTTCCTGATACCCACATTGTACTATGGCTTCATTTAAACGCCATTACAGGTATCCGCTGAATAGAAAAGACATAATGTATTTATGTACACGCCTCGGCGAGAAGACAGAATACATTTACCTAGTTCTTTCCTCAACCATGTCACATTTTCTTCGGAGATAAATATCGCTTTCTCGGGAACAGTTCACGGATAATTTGCGACGCTTTACCACTTCAAGTAGGAAAAAATGTGGATGGAAAAGAGAAAAGCAATGCTATGAAGAATTACTATATTAGGTACTAGGTGGTGGCAGTGACTACGGCCGCGGGGACTTATACCTAGATATTGATAATTGATACCACATCAATAGGAGCAGAGCAGTGAAGGGAAGTGTTGGGAAAACGGGAGAAAATTTTTATCTTTATGATTGAACGCGCATCACGCGAAAACTACTAGTGGAACCTACATGGAATTGAATGCGGTTTTCACCAATGTATTGTTAGAGGTCTAACTTAAATTTAAGGCATCATTTTAAGGAAGTCTGTTATGTTTGAAACCCCATATCCACGCATGAGACGCCGCTGGCATAGCTAGTATAATAATAAACATTTCAATCTGCTAGCTAAAAAACACGTTTATATCCGTCCGGTTCCCCTTATTTATTAAAGTTGATAATAGATTTTAAAGTAGGTACCTAGCTGTTCACATCTGTAGAATAATCTTTTGCATAATTAGATCTATTTTTGCCTGTTTTTCTACTTTTAGCAACCGTGGATATCAGGTTTCATAAGCAACGGATTTCCAGAAAAAAGTTCTTCCTAAATTTTAAGTTAGACCTCTAACAATACATGGGTGAAAACCGCATTCAATTCCATGCAGTAGTTTTCGCGTGATGCGCATTGAAACATACAGGCAAAATTTTCCCGTTTTCAAAACACTTCCCTTCACTGCTCTGCTCCTATTGATTGTAGCGTGATGAAAAGTATACTATAACCTGCCCAGGAGTATGAAAAATAATTGTGCCAAATGTCGTTAAAATCCGTCCAGTAGTTTTTGTTTCTATAACGAACATACAGACAGACAGACGGACAGACAGACAGACAGACAAAAATTTTACTAATTGCATTTTTGGAACCAGTATCGATCACTAATCACCCCCTGATAGTTATTTAGAAAAAATATTTCATGTACAGAATTGACCGCTCTACAGATTTATTATAAGTATAGATAGAAGAAGATAGAAAATACATATTCCTATGTCTTGTTAAAAATAACTATGTTGTATTAACGTCATCTACGACTAGCAATTTTCGAAAGGTTGATGAAACCTTGATATTTAGACGGAACAAGTCGCTGGAGGCAGCCAATTTATTACACCTCACATGTCGACTCGTCAATTTCATTAACATACATAATAAATATGATCATCACAATTAACTAGTTGTCATTCGATGAGAAAATAAAAGCTTTTGCTTGTAATAAATAACAGGCATATTTTTTGGCGACTTGGGCTCTTTACTCGCTATTCATCAGGCGAAAATGTATTCTCTACTATGCCATAGAAAAAACAAATTCACACCTGATTGAAACCATGGTTTTCCCTTGTACTATGAGTTTAGCAAGTCTGGAAAAGTATGATTTAAATTAAAAGACACTTTATTAAAGCTAAATACGAAGTTGAGATCGCTACATCATATTATTTCATTAGGTATTATATTTCATTAATTAATACATATTATGATAAAGTTCTTAATCATGTCGTAATTATACCAAAATGTACGTTTTAAAGTCTAACGTCTAAAGTCACCTGTTTGTGTTAGAGAAGTCTACCATTAGATGGCAAGATATTCTTTATTGCCCAAGCACATAGGTACGTTACAGGAAAATACATTACAAATTTAATACAATACAATTTAGGTGGTCTTAGCGCTTATCTCTTCTCTCTTAGTTTTTTTTTTCATTAAAATTCAGAAAGAAAATCCAGGCGAAATATTATCTAGCAGTCTATCACGCGCAAACGCGTTTACAAACTGTAGAAAACGCATTACATCTTAAGCACGTGTTATGTTCACGTAAACGAGCTAAGTTTGTGGATTGTCACAAAATAAACCGGGCATTTGTCGTCGATGCGTGAGTGGCTGCACGGTGTGTTTACGAGAAACTGTTCGACGGGCCGGAACGCGCGCTTTCACACGCGGCATCTCCGCGCGGCGTGACGTCACGACACGTTTCACTACCTCCGATATTGGTGCAATGCTGGTCGGAAAGAAATTTCTGGAAAATATTTAAAGAAGAAATGTTTTGAATTTAGAACGATTTGTCACGTGTGTTTCAAGTAAAGATTTGTTTTATTATGGCAAATCATGAGTAGCTTACGGCAGACTTAATACGCATAGTTTAAAATCCTATAGGTTTTTGGGTATCTGTGCGTTAGTGCGACGCGTAGTAACGTTTGTGAATACGGCCGTTAGGCTAGCAATCATATGGCATTGATGAGTAATCAAGAAGTTTTACAGCTATAAAATATTATTTTATTTAACAACCTATTAGTTCCTCCCTCGACATTCATTTTCGAGAGAATACCTTTAAATTGTTTATTGCTTGTCATATTACAATTTAATAAGATGGAACATTATGAAAGGTAAACATGAATAAAATACATAAGTATAATTTTATGTATGCCTATGCCTACCACAGAGAAAAGAAAAGTGGGTGTCTTAACCCCCTTAATTAAGCAATTTCAGCTTCTCAACCGGTGTGGTAGGGTTTATCTGCCTAGTTAGTGACCTCAGCAAAACACCGGTTAAGTGATTCTAGTCGTGTTTCAGGTTCAGTCGGTATATGGCATGAATAAAATCTAACTGGCCTATGGCGGTGACAACTGACCAGTTATTAATTTGGTTACTTGACCGTTACTACTGTGATTTCCGCCTCTTTCGTTTTCCACCAGGCGATGGGAAGCCCCTATACTGTGCTAAACGCTACTATAATAATATAAAAAGGTTCCGTGATACACTCAGCCAGTCGCCTCAGGCAAATTTTATGCGCAACTTTGTACTTTTCCTGCGTACGTAATGCCAAAGACCTTCCCCAGACGATCGCCATAAAAAGATCTACATACACTATCACCTATTACAATGCAACAAGGTTTACAACCGTGCATTTTTTTGCACGATCACGCGACATGCCTTGAGAAATTCTCAGAACAGGCACTCTTGAAGTGCATATAGTCAAGACCACTTTTTTCTCCAATCAAGTTTATGGAATGCCTTCCTCGAGTAACCTTTGAGCGGACTGCATTTCCCTTTCCTTACAAGCAAGTAGAATGTTGCCGTAACTAAACTGTTTGTCAATTTATGTGGCGCTCTACGACATCAAATACCTTTTAGCAAGTAGTTTTAGAAGCCTTAAAACTTTGTTAGGTCTAAAAATATAATAAAGCCACTTGGTAGAGTAACGCCTAAGGATCAAGAGGTTGATCATCATCATCAGCCTATCACAGTCTACTGCTCGGCCTTTCCCGTTGTTCGCCACATTGGGCAAACATCTTTTAAAGCTTCCCTCAAAATCAGTCCAGCCGTACTCGAGATTTAGCGAGACTAAAGAACAGGATTTTTTATATAGAAGATGATGTGTACTTATAAATACATAAATTTAATAAATAATTTAAGAACTCAAATGTTCCAGTGTTAACCCTATTTACTATATACTGCATATATTTAAAACCCCGAAGTCGAATTTAAATATTTCCTTATTTCACATACAAACCTACCCACGATTCCTTTGGGCACTTGTTTTATACTTGTTTTAATTAGTTCTACAACTTTGACCCAAATTATTCGAAACAAGATCCGCTGTCAAGTTGACAAGTTAAGAAGTGACAGCGAATGTCAACTTCTTCGCGGCCGCACCGGCGGGGGCAAGTTTCAAGAACTGTCATTGCAAGTTGGCCGGCGGCCGGGACTTGTAGACAAGAGTCCGATAGTGACTGTATCTTTGTGTTGATAGTTTGAGGTCAAATCGCTTTGTAGTAAAGATGATAATGTTGTTTTGACAGTTAGTGGTAGTTAGGGTTTTGATATTATTTTTATAATATATACCCATCTACAGATTAAGTTTGCAGCTAAGAAGACTTGCTCTTAATGATAACCTAATTGATACCAATCGTAAGTACGGACAAGGACAAGCAATTATAAAATACTATTTTTATTATCTATTGACATCATTGGATGAATATATATAATAGAATAATAGATATATAATATTACTACAAATTAAAAAACAACAATTGAGAAACGTCAGCATATTATAGGTATTTACTTATACTCGTATATTAATTGTAAAGTCAAAGTACTTTAAGGAATGACATAGGTACCTACACAGTATTTATAAAGGCTTATTCTCAACGAATGCATAATTTGGAACAGTCTACGTGTGTCAGCAAATGAAATACTCGTAATATCAAGCCGATAACGTAAAAATATCTTGCAATTTATCTGGCTAATAACATTAAAATATCCAATCAGGGACTTATCAGGAAAACCAGGTCCTTAGAAACAAAATACTCAAACAGTCAAAAATGTTAATTGTTCCATAACTTGCTAACAAATCTTGAAACAGTAGATTTTACTCGACAATTTGTACCCAATTCGTACGAGATATTTATCGTCCAACAAGTTAATAACTCCATTTAACTAATAATAATTATCAACACCCAAACACCTGACAGGATGGCCGAAATTTCGGCTATACCCTTTAGTGTATTTATTAGCAATCCGTAGTTTATCGGCCGGGTACAAACCACTTACCTAATTAATTCGGAAACTACTTCTGTTGCCAACTTGAATAACCGGCGACTGAACTAGTTTATACATTTTGATAATAAGTTGATGAATTTCCTATAGATATTGAGGAGAGATAATATTTTCGTGGCGTATAGAATAAAAATTTAATTTGGAATGAGGAACGTAATTTATTACGTAATTTACACATAGGGATTTTTCACAAAACGCAGAATGTCTACCAGTCGTATACGTATACTTAATGTTGTGTTTGAGTTGCGGGTGTCCATGGGCGGTGTCGACTGCTTACCATCAGGCATCGCATCTGCTCGTCTGCCGCCTTGCATAAAAAAACTTTTGCTTTTTCTCAATATCTCTTTCGCAAAACGTTACATACTTACATTTCGCAAGGTGCCTCTTTCTCAAAACGTCTCTCTCTCTCACACAATATCTCATTCGTAGAATGTCTCTAATAATATCGCAAAATATCGCGCTTGGGACTTGGAATAAAATAATTTTTAGAAAAAAAATATTCATTAATTTACCCGGAGTACGACTGTATTGAGCGCTGAATTTCGCTCCTATGAAGTATGAAGTGTTGCAATGGATACCTCCTTTTTGCAATCAAATTGTGGGACGTCCTCAAATTCTATGGAATTAATTTTATGGTATTCATTTTTTAATTTCCTTCTATTTTGTTACAGACGTGACGGTGCTGCCGAAATGCCGACATAATCAATGACAGTGCCGATCTCCAAGCCAATAATGGCGTTGTCCGAATACCGAGAAACTACCTTCGTGCTGTTATAACTTCGACTGTAGACTGATACAAATGATACGGTGAAAACTAAACAAACAAGATGGGACGACGACGTTGGAGATTCGTCACAATCGCTTCGTTCCTGCTTTTTATAATAAAAGACACGCAATGTCAAGGTAAGTTCAAAATATTTTTTTTCTAAGTAATTAATTACCTAAATAAGGGCCATTTGTTTATTTTGACGTTCGAAGCGATTTAATAAATTTTACGCAATCGTAACTTTTTTGGAGTTATCTTAAGTATCGATACGGCTCGACATAATGGTTTTCCTACGCCTGATGGAAAGCGAAAGAAAAGCCCAAGTCACTGTGACAACGGACAAGTAACTAGTCAGTTACCTGTCAGTTGCCACCGCCATGCCGGCCCAACCCTAACCCCCCACGCGCTCCGGAAATCCTACTAACCAGCAGAAACACGACCCAGGTCATTTGGCTGCGGTATTCTATGGGGTGGAGGTCTTTCCCCGGACGGGTGGCTCATTTCTAGCGAAAATTCGCTATGCCCTACCTGTCTTAATCGCTTGATGGAAAGCTGAAAGGGAGACCAAATCAAACTGACATTGGACAGGAAATCTTAGTTTTTAGTCAGTCATCATGGCTGTGATAGTCCGTAAGTTGCTTTTTCGCGTTTTTGTAGTACACATTAAATGACACCTCACATAAACATCTACTGACTGTCTTACTTCTGTTGATTACTAAATGGTGACCATTGACTAGTTAAATTTTATTAATTGATTCGTTAAAATAACAAGCCCTTTGCCACTTATTTCTCATCAAAATATACTTTTGGAAATGGTGTAATAAATTCGTAAGAAAATTCATGATACAAAGCCTAATGGAATCAACTCCTCAGAGACAATATTATTGTAAATTCTTTCAGGGTAGATATTGACAGGGACTAAGATTCCCACAGGGGCTCTTTAGTTTTCTTGTTTGGTATGGTAATATGGAAAAGACGGTTTTCACGAAAATTTTAAGCCCTAGAGTATTGTCTAATTCCTTGTAAAAAGTAAAAGAAAACGGAGTAATGAATGTTTCAGTTTAGTGACACTATTTATACATAAACGAAAGTTTTTGATGTAGGTATAATATTGAATAATTAAATTGTGTACTAACGTAGTTACATGACATGATATTATAGGTTATATTCAATAATATTTTTAAAGCTTTTAACCCGTGATATAAATTAATCGTGTTGAAATTGTAATTTCTGTTTGTACACTAAATCCAATATCAGTAATTGGAATACAGTATCTGTTTACATACAATAAATACAAGTACAATAGAAAATGGTCATTTGAATCTAAACTTCAGGTGATTGGTTCCATAGGAAGCTTCTCTGGGAAACACCTACTAGTTACCTACCGACCTAATAAAGTTTTCAAAATTTACTGGACCCAGAAACAAACCCACTGTAAAATAAATCCAAAATATGCATTTATTAAAAACATTTAACCGTCCCAAATTATTCCATCGTCGTATTTTTAGTCACAATCCTAGTGTATTTCCGTTGTAAAAAACCAATCACTTTATATGAGCAGGTTTTTGTCGACAGAAACATACCAACTCAGAGTTCTCGTTGTGGACATACAAAGCGACATTAATGGACAAAACCGGCCTGAAAAAAGCATGTGGAGGCATATTATAAGACCAGTGGGCGTACAATGCAGGCCTGGAACTAGTGTGGGCCTGGGTACTGTGATAGAATTGGCCGAAACTTGGCCGAACGTACGGAACTTTGCTACCCGATATAGCGGAAAAAAGTTATTCTCTCTCTGGTTGCATCCTTAATAGATCCAATAAGGAATATATTTTTTTATAGTAGCTCGACATAATGGCTTCCCTACGCCTGGTGTCCTCAGTTACGTGAAAATGGTAGTGTTTTTTAAGTAAGGTTGCATCAGCAAACGATTCTTCTTTTAGCAAACCTATATTGCAAGTCTACGTCCACATTAGATTTTTCTGACAATGTTAGTTAGGTATTCATAGAAGTCTCGAACGTCCCGCACACATTTGATTAATCTTTTTTATTTAAATAATGTACGTAATAAGGTGTCTTTTGTTTGACGTGAAAATTATTGCTACTTTCGGCCCTAAAATGCCGAATTTACATTGTAACTTCTCAATGTGGGCCGAACTACATTGTAACTGGCCACAGGGCCGAACTAGGGCCACCCAACAGCCACCCACGTGTGCTAGCTGACGGGCTATTTATTATTCAACGCCCAGACGCGGATAGCGACCGCTTGTTATCGTCTCTGAATTTTACCCTTGAGTTTGTAACTTGCGACGAAACTTGACAACTCTGCTCCAGTTATACCCTTTTAGATTTTCCGATACTGTGTCATGCTCTGGAATTCGTAAAATGTGATATTATATCTTATTAATATTTGTTGATCAGAACAGTGTGCCTAATTAAAATCGGCTTCGAAAAATCTAATGACCTAATTAATCAATAGCGCAGAATCCTGCAATTTTTTAATGATAAAAACAAAATTATTTTAAAAAGATGCAATCTACAAATTCGTTTTGTCAAAAGTACAACATTAATTAATGTTAAATGGTCAACTAGTCGCTAGACATAGTAATTAAAACTTGCTAAGGTTCCTAGCTATATCTGAAAAGTGTAACAAGTTTCATTATACCTACATTCTAAAAGCATGTAAGTAGATATCTTTGTTTGACTTGTTATTGAAACAAATTTGTTTTGTATTAAAGATAACTCACCTATTCAGATGTAAACATTCAAAACAGCAAAGCTTTTATGTAAATACTAATTTTAAAAAGTACGTACCTACCTACCCAATAGAGTTTAGTTTCATTTATACGATATTTAAAATTTCTAAAACGGAGACATGACATTAGCAAACTGTGAACTGAGAATAAAATTCACTAATGTGAGCACTTAAACTGATTCTGGCTAAGTTTAATAAACTTAATGGTGCACTAAGGATAATGCCGAAAGATTAGCTCTGAAATAAAGTAAGTAATGTAGGGATTTCCAACAAAATGTAATTGTTTCTAGAGCCGGCCCTGTCTATTAGCACGTGCCATGTAGGGTTAGCAGATAAAATAACTACAATAACAAAAAACTTTACATAAGAACTAGCAAAAGTGTAATTGACCAATATAAAAAGTAATTGAATGTTACTTTTTATGCTGAGGTGTCATATTCTCATAAATGTTTATTGTACTACTAGTTGCAATCCGCGGCTTAGTCCGTTTGAATATATTTTATGTAGATCTTAAGTGAAATATCGTCATAAATTACACAATGAATACACTCTAGCTTTTCGATCCCCGTATTGGCACAAAATCTAACCTGTAAATTCAAATATATAAGAAGTACCTAACACACTTCCACCATCCATAAATCCATTCAAAACGAATTTCACGAAAATAATATTTATAGGAAATATCGTTGTATCTGTTTGAGCATCAATAAGATCAAACATAAATAATAGGTAGACGTATCAGTTCAGTGTTTTTTCATCTCGTTACAATAAAATATTTCAATGACTGAAGTTTGGTTTTATAAGAAAACACAGAACAATATACCCATATCAAGATTTTGTGTTCACTGAATATCCTTAAAAATATCTAGACTTTTATTAATAAATAGATATTAATGATTTCCTGAACATTGTCTCAAGACACTAGCTTATTCTTTGTGATCAGCAACGAGCAAATTAAAATGGCAGACGGTTCCAAAAAACATTAGCAAAAACAAACTCGCATATTTCATACAACGAAATTGCTTTGGTCAACATCGGCATTTATTGTATTGAAATGTTTATCATCGAATAACTCTTAATTATTCCGAGTGAAGTGTAAATGTAACCACAATTATTAAAATCTATATTATACACAGTTAATGGAGTTTTCGTCACATAAGTATATTCGTTGCACAATATTCATTTTACGAAGTGCATGAGTATTAGGGTAGTGTAAAACGCCCTCAAGCCAGGTAGAGCGACGTTTTGCGCAAGATGGCTGGCATGGTGTTAGATGCGAGAAGCCCAGAATCAAGTAAAGTGGCGCATAATGGGAGAGGCATAAGTCCAGCAGTGGACTGCGAGAGGCTGATGTTGATGATGATGATGATAATTTAAGTATGCAGACACACGCACATGCACTGATACTCACTACCTTATCGGAGTATAATGTGTGGGGAGTAGACACAGAGATCAAGTGTAAATACAATTGATTTACTTGTTTCACTGTACGGAATTGAACCAACTGTTCAGGTAATCTCCAAATAGAATATAGAGATATAGATTTATACAAGATAAATTATTTTCTGACACCTGACAGCCCTAACACAATGTTGTTTACAAAATAAATTGGAAAATAAAATAGTTTGGTCGCAACCTTTCGATTATTTCTCAAGTCGATATAAAAATTGTTAGTTAGGTAACTGGCTTTAGTTGGCAATTTGTTGTGGACTCAGAGCAAATGCTGTTGTATTAAGACTACGCACAACATAAACTCTACTAACGCGCTGTAGTCGCATTAGCAACGCGCTACAGAAGCGATGCCAACACGCTACGAAAACGTAATAGCATCGCCTCTGACGCGTTTTGGTCGCATTTGCATCGCGCTACAGAAGCGATTTTAACGCGTTACTAACGCCCTGTAGTCGAATTTGCATCGCGCTACAGAAGCGATTTCAACGCGCTACTAACGCGCTGTAGTCGAATCTGCATCGCGCTACAGAAGCGATGTCTACTGCTACAGATCGCGACTTAAAAAGCACGAACTTGTGTCACGACATTAAAAGACGACGGTATAGGTAAGCAGCCTACAGAAGACTTAATTAGCGAACTCTAGTTACATACACTGAGTAACAGATTAAGAATCCGCAGCTTAATATTGTATAACCGATTTTCATACAACGATATATCTAAGCTCAGTTACCAGGCTTACACGGCGTAAGTCCCCTCGTCCCTAATTAGAGTGGCTCTCACGTGTCGCTCGCCAAACGTTTGAATAAGACATAACTCGGGCGCTCACTCTTGCCTCGAGGTAGGTAGTCATTTGGAGACATTTTGCTAATTTCGACTCTTGTAAACGCGAGACGCTTCAGTTTTAATCAAACATGCGTTTATTGCTACTGTAAGGATCAATTACTGGTAAAGGATGTCTGGGTTTTTGTGACCTATTTTCGATTTATAGGTAGATGGAAATGTGTTTATCGCTCTAATGCTAATTGCTTCCAAGTAAGTACTTCATACTTCCGTTACTTAGAGTGTACTTAAGAAAATACTTCTGGATCACGTAGCCGCGTGAGGCAAATTTAGAGGATTCGGTCCCGGTCGATTTTTCGGATCCCGGGATTTCGGTATTTTCTACAGTTAGTCCCGGGATCCCGGGATAGTCCCGGGATTGTATTGGTAGTATAAAGTGGTAACAAAAAGACAATAAAACAAAAGTCTTCAAAACACTAAACAGAATTAAAATTATACACCATACAAAATTCTTCGGATTCATTGTTAACTTCTTTAGCCAAATGAAAAAAAACATTTATGCCGCGGTCATATATTGGATTCAACTTTACGTCTAATATTAGACGTGGTTTATTTATTAGTAGCTGTGTATGCGGCGTCGCACGCGTGGATATCGTTTTAAGAAAAAATGCTTAAATCTTAAGTTAGACCTCTAGCAATACATGGTGAAAACCGCATTCAATTCCATGCAGAAGTTCTCGCGAGATGCGCGTTCAAACGTACAGATTAAAATTTCCCCCGCTATCCCAACATTTCCATTCACTGCTCTGCTCCTATTGAATGTATCGTGATAAAAAGTATACTATTATAACCTGCCCAGGAGTATGAAGAATAATTGTACCATGTCGTTCAAATCCGTCAAGTAGTTTTTGTTTCTATAACGAACATACAGACAAAAATTTTACTAATTACATTATTGGCCGTTTTTTCAATGGGCCGTTACGCGTACGAAATAGGTACATAATTATGCTTATTACTTGCATCAGACATGTACTCAACGAAAGAAAAGCCCATGGTGGATGATTACTCGATAAACTCCAAGACCTGTAGTGCATTTTGTTATTTTTTTATAAATTCTTTGATTAACAAAATAAATATCATTATCACGACGTGATGAGGAATTTTCACTCACTTTTAAACATAATCTGGTGCCCGTCGTTAGCGCAATCAAATGAAATCAGCCGTGTAAATGAGATGGCCGTCAAAATGTTAGATGAAAGTAAGTGCGTTTCGTTTTACGCACATTTTTATTAACTTATAATAAAAATATATCAATCCCGAAAATCCCGGGACTCTTTAAATTTAATCCCGAAAATTTCGGGACTGAAATATGACCGGGATCCCGGGATCCCGGTTTTCGGGATCCCGGGATCGAATCCTCTAGGCAAATTGGATTAATAAAATTGCATTTGAAATACGCAGCAAATTTCGAATTAATTTTACAACCTCGGTGGCGCATCGCCTAGCTTAATCTTTTTCTCGTTACACGCTGGCAATCCGTGTCACTGGGATTCGTTTCCCCGTAGGATCAATATAACAATTTTTTTTTTATAAACTACATATCTTGACTCTGGGTGGTGGAGACCCTAGTCAAACACAGTCTGGTACTCATAGGATAAGAAGAAATTTTAGCTCGAGATCAGGTTGCAATTTACATTAATTGGCGCATTAGCTTTCCTCAAATAGGACAACCTCAACCCTAAATCCAAACCAACAACTTAGAATACTAGATAAATACATTATTTTGTATTAAGCATATTGATACTTTATATTGATAAACAAACCCTCAAACAGCATAAACTGTGAATCTAATGATCGTTTTAGCATTTGTGACATTCCCTGTTACCCAAGCAAACCGCAAAGCCAAACGTTTGTACGGCACGTGCTAGTTTTATGGACGCGACCGACACCCCATTCAACGTTCCATGGCACAAACAATTAACTACTCGATTGAACCTTATTGCATGGACATAGAGTCCATGGAAACCTAAGGCGCGGGCCATACCGCCAGCGGGCGAATGAGCGAACAAGTCAAACACGAGCATCGTTTCACCGCTACTTTAAGTTTCTAGTTCGCGGTGTGAACGGAAAGTATGAAAAGAGGTAAAAAAAATGCTCGCTAGGCTTCTGTCGTCCGTTCGCCGCGCTCGTACCATATACGGTAAATCGGTGATATGCCGAATATGTCGTATTCGGCCGGCATGTTTGCTAGCCATTTGCTCATTCCGTCACTCCATCTGGCCTGATTGTGTCCATTGTGTGGAATCCATTCCAACACTCGTTTACCTTAGCATCATCGGCTGATATGGCCAGTCCACTGCCACTTCGGCTACTAATCGCCAGCTATGTCGTATGTCGATGACCTAAATTGTCTGTCGAATCACCTCATTTGAGATGTGATCCCACAGAGAGACAAACAAATAAAGCCGCATCAGCCCGCTCACGATTTCTCCCGCTGAAAGTGTGGCCAACGCTTAACCGTTGCTCGACTGTACTTGGTCCATTGCCGAGATCACGTGCAAGAGCTTACTGAACCCATTAATTGTATTGTTGATAAAGTTGATGGAAATCATATTGAAGGTTCTGTTGCTTTATGTAACACAAGAGGTTACTAAAATTTATGAACAGCTACGAAAATGGAGTGTGATAATGTGTATGGTTCATAGAAATTTATCAGAGATAGAATGACCTTTATATATGTACAATAAATGCGCAACTAAATCTTGCACTATTGTGCATAAGTTGTCGACATCAAACTTATAATATAAACATCGGAGCGATCTAATATGCGTTCTAAATGTATTTTCTAGCGCTCGTTTCAAGGCGAACGCCAATCTAATTGAAGTAGATTAAAACATAAGCGAAGTCATAGTCTATTGCTAATTGGTGACATTTATAGATCGATTTTTTATTCCATCACATAAACAAGCTTTATTAGGGAACTACAAAACGAAAACTTTCCTTATACGTTCCAACCCAGGCAATTTAATAAAATATCGACCTAACGAAAGTTGTAATTTAGTTTAATTCAATTATAAGGATCTGGAAAATTCATGCAAATGTAAGTAACGGAACCAGGGCGCCCTCGAAGAATATTGAGGATTAAATACGATTTTCCAATTTGCAATAATCTTTTTGCGGAGAAAAATCGCGCAGTTTCTCTTTCATATCGAATATGCATGACGTTTTCCCCTGATATAATAAAATATTATTAAAGCAATAAAGAATAAAGAAAGAATACTTTTGAACGAGTACAAAATTATTAGGTCAGTAAGATTTTTCTTAGTATTTTTCTACATAAAAGTAATTTCATTTACAAATATCTTATAAAATCTCACCACGGTAATGTCTAGTGCCTTAGTCCACTTCGGTTTTTTTAATAAAAAGTAGCAAAAATTTTGCCTGATATTAAAAATATACATTTTACTCTTTAATAGAATATTTAATGAATAAAAAACATGCTATAAGTATAGCAAGAATAAAGTAAACACACATTCACATCTATTGCAATTATCAGAATTTTTGTTATGTAAAATCTATATGAAGTGTGGTATTTTTTTGTCAAGCAAAACGTCAGAAATTAAAATAAGGAGAAGTCGTTTGGAACTGTTTATTTTTAATATCATAATATGATTTTACGTGCCAAGGTCGTTGCTTTCGAATGCTGCAGGAAATCACAAAGGAAGCAATGCTAATATCGAAACACTTTACGCGGAATGCGGTTTTTATCGTTGCTGTGATGGGTTTAATTACAAATTACTAACAATGATTTTACACTAACAATAAAAACCTTCAGGCGAACAATTTGTCGAGGTTTAAATGCTAACATTCTATGCAACACATCTAATACATATGTATACCTTATGAACAAAGTATGTAATCTTTCCTTTCACTTGAATTATAAATTATGCTGATATGATCAAAGATTGAGAGATTAACGCAAATTGGTGTTCGGTATTTTTACGACTTCATTTACATAATGTTACAGCCATTTCGTTAACAAGAATCGCAGATTAAGTTTAACCAACACCATACTACCTTTCTGTGTACACATAATACGTATGCATTGTTTAGCTATACGATCTTTGTTGATCATTGTTAATGTAAAAGTTAATAATGTTTAAGTGACGTATCTTTAAGAAACTATTGTTTCTTATGAATTATTATTAATTCTACTAGCAATGGGAATACTTAAGGTCACAGCACACTAATCCACTCGGAAAGGGATCGCCACCGTATCGCCTCAAGCCGTTCAGTGTTGTTTGAATGAAACTCCCTATTGCAAAGCACACTAATTGGAATCGTAACGTAATCGCCTCGCCTCAGAACAGGCTCCGAACCGCGATGCGGTGCGTGGTCAACTTGCAGTTCCCGCGCTTACGGCTCGTCGTTCCCGCGCTTACGTCTCTCCGTACGCGAGCTCACGGCTCTTCGTCCACCCTTGCCCCTGTCCCCTCCCGCGACTTGCCTGCCGAACGTGCCGCCGCCGCCCGCCATTCGCAAGGCAACTTCCTTTCGTGTTGCGCGTGAGTTTTATTGAATTTTTAGGTTAGATTTCTTGCTATTTTCTTTTTCCTCTTCATCAAGTGCTATGGCTATGATAGCCATCTCACGTATTGTAAACCGAGACATAACCGTGCGCAACACTCAACGTTTGGATTGAAACTGATTTGGTGCCAACCAGGTCAGCCAGCGGTCGGCGAGCCGTAAGCGCGGTGTCGCCTAGCCGTAGCCGAGTTGACGTACAGGAGCTGCTGATACGCTACGGTTACGTGCGTACGTAAGGTTGACGCTTGGTTGACGGCGAGGCGAAAGGCGAAACGGTGACGATCCCTTTCCTTTAATGTACCTACGAGATTTAACTGTACCCAAAGTTGATTTCATCACATTTTTTACCAATTTAAATACATATTTGCAATCTGTAATAGAAAAAATATGTAAGTGTTTAAATTTCGAAACCTATTGTTATTTCGGTATGTGTTATAATATCTGGTCGCCATAATGAATGACATACTGACATCTATATTAATAGACAATAAAGTTTAAAGAATATGAAAACCCACTTAAAGAACGGCCTGTAAGCAGAGAAATTTTATGGTTGATCATATTTTATCGACATTTTAGATGTCCCTTCCAAAGTATTAGCCAAGTTACAGGTGACACAAATCTGTAACAAACCGTTAAGTTATATCACAGTTACGTGCCCAACCTTGGCAACTCCGAGGACTTGACTTGTATGTAGGCAGTTAGTTACTGAATTTCCTTTTCAAAGTCTTGTCGACTCAGAACTTGTCGTGTAACAACGTGAGCCAATATGTGATTGGTTTGAAGCGTTATGAAGGGGCTAATTGATTCCCGGTAGGCAATTAGCAAGATAGTGACATACCTTAATGAGTAAAGCTTCTAGTTTTATACAGATTGAGTTATCAGGGCGGTGGTTTCGTATTTGGTAAATAGATCGGAAACTGTTCAGATGAATTTTTGGTTTAAATATTTATTAATAGGTAAGGTAACCTTTGTTTTTTTCTGAGATCATATTAATAGCGCGGTCGAAGTTCTAAATTAGACCGATTTGAATGCTTTCATAGGCTTTCGAATCAGGAACTTGGTGGTGAAACATTACCGCATCGGAAAGTACGTTAACCGATGGTCCTGCGTTAGATCTTTTTCCTTTTTTTTTGAGTCGGATATCATCCTATCGGTTGTGCTTTTGCGCAAAAACGTGTGCACTACAATGTCTTCTGCTACCAGAAGATAGCAGCTAGCCTAATAGCAACTAGACTGAACAAGACTCTTCGGAAATTACCCGTTGTGGCTGTAATTCGGTCAGAATACTTAGTATTAATGTTCCTAACAAACTACGAAGCAAAAGTTGAAAGTCGCAACAGTAACTGGAGTTACACTGGGATATAAGTCGACATTATCAGAAATTAACTGAATAATGTTTCGAGCAGAACAAAAGTCCTTTAATAAGAGATAATAATACAATACGGTTCGACTGACTTTCGCATTGTATTTTAAAATTAAAATAACTCATGAAATAACTGACCTGTAAGTAAACGATTAATAACAGATTTCGATGATAATTACAATTGGCTTATTATTACATAACCAAATTGGTTATGAAAATCAAAATTGAAAATGGCTTCGTTTGCTTCTATAACAGAAATTATTTATTCTCACCAACAAAAGTGCCGCAAAATGTCAACTCGAGATTAATTCAGCGGGTTTAAAGCAATCTGCGGAGCCAACGTCATTTTGCATTTGAAATTAACCAAACACGTTGCTTATGAACGTGGTGCTTAAAAAAGATTTTTTTAATAAATGTTAACGTTTAACGGGTGCCTCGTTTGCCGTAAAACGGTCCATATTAAAATGTTCCATCTGAAAATGTACCATCGAAAAATGTTCCACCAAAGGGCGGTTACAGACGTATTTCTCTGCGCGCATACGGTCGTTAACGTTCGCGTTTCAAAATTTCGACATCTATACACGGGTTAGTTAGTTAGATTGGACGGGAGATATAAAGACTGTGTAGAATAAAAAAATTTTATAAAGGAAAACAGAAACACGGGTTAAATATTTTCATTACAAGAATCAGTTTTTAAACTACAAATTTTGTTTAAAAACAAAATTATTATGATTATTTTTAAAACTCATGAAGCTTTTTGTGTTGCCTTGTTTCCATACGGATATTTATACAAATACTTGTGTATTCGGCTCCTATGTTACTGATTTAGAACAAAGAGTTTAGAAGTTTCGTATTAGTACACTAAATGTAAATAGAATGTTAGTAGCTCAACCTCCTCCACTTGTCATTGGTACGTTTTCAAATTTGAAAATCACAATATACGTTTATTTAACCGTTCATACGGTGACATAATGAGGAAACCAGTACAGGTTTCTTCACTATGTTGGTCAACTTCTCACAACGTTATATTGATGATGATACACTAAAAATAATGTTGTGCCTAGGTATATGCGCGTATAAAACTCAAATCTAAAACCACCCTAACTGTTTATGTTAAGCTGGCTCGAAAGCCCCCGTGTGTATTACAAAGGGCTTTTGTACGTTCCCCACACGTCATATGCACGCTGGGCTGCGCCTAATTACCTGCGATTTACGTTGTGTGGACCGGCCCAATATTAATTACAGCTTATTGTTCTAATTAATACTGTGTTTTTTTTTAATAATATATAAAATCGCCTTAGAAATTTAGGTAGTTCTAAGGCGATGTCATACCTACAAACTGAGACTGATCTTTGTTACTAATTTAGTAGACAAATAAAAAAAAAATACTTATTATGGTCTTCGTGATTTTAAAATGTTTTCTAAGGGACCGTCCAATAATAACATAACACGTAAATTTCCACGACGAAAGAAGTCCAAAAGTGACCAGCTGTGATAAGGAGAGGGGAGGGGTTAAAAAGTCAGGAAATTTGTGTGGCGTAATTTGCGCCCGACCCGTATTAAACAAAAGCTCCAGACATTTCACACCGTCCACCAGATATCAAACTAAAAATTTTATTCCATCTATTGTTTACTCCATAGTAATTAATCATTTAATTTGTCTACTAATAGTAACATGCAGAGTGTTAATGTGTTCCATTAATTAGTCTTCTCTTCTAGAAACATAAATTTCGAACAAGGGTTAGATACGTGTGAAGTGTCGGGAGCTACCCCGATCCCTAATGATTATAAATGCCGGTGGCAACATCTAAGGCCGTTTATATCTTGGTAACTACTGGGATCAATTAGTGCGTTAATATATTACTGTCACTGCATGTTATATAACATATAAATGCACCATTATTGTAACTGCGACGTTAGAGTAGTGGTCGCAGGTGGTACCTCACAACCAAGAGATTCGTTTGTCACTGAGTTTACATCATCATCATCAGCCTATCACAGTCCACGGCTGGATATAGGCCTCTCCAGCTGTTTGCCACTTTGGGGGACCTGGAGGCTCTTCCCATAATTAGTTAAAATGGACCGTTTCCGCAACTCGACGTCTATGCCCCTATTTTGCGTGAACTCTATCCATAATCGCTTCGATCGATCGTTGGCGATCGCGCTTCTCACTCCGATGACGCTGCTCCCTGTCATCGGCCTGTGCCTACCGACCTACGCCTGCGACCTACACCTTAGCAACGCCTTCAATTGTGATGATTATACCGCCACTAGTCGGTTGCCGGAGCCTCGTTTGTTATTCGGCAGGATGCACCAAGGCAGGTGAGGGTGGCTAGGAGCGAAAAGATGATAGATCGTTCCCTTACATCCCTCGGTTTCTGCCAATGCCCAACACTAACCCGTGAGATAGATGCTTCTTCAAATAGCGTAGCCATATGTACTTAAAGCCAAATAGAATTATGCTTTCAGAATTCATAATGGATCCAAATAATTTAGACTACATTTACTTATGAACTCGAGCCCAATAAACAGGTCACGTTGAACTCAAAGACTTCAAAGTCCCGAGGGCTTCCTTCGAGGCCATAATCAAAAATGTTGATCGAAAATTGACACCAAGCCATAGAGCTCACGCAACTCTACCCCGGGGGAAATTCAACCGCGACGAACTTAATCAGGGAAAAATATTGAAGGGAATATAACTTGTTTTCTCAATAAAGTACACCCCATGGGAACGAAGAAGAAATTAAGATCAAAGAATAATATCAGTTTTATTAATATTAATATAATAGTTTTTGCTAAACAATTCACACGAATCACCCAAAGTAAAGTTCTGTACGAATCCGGAATCGAATTCGAATTCAAGTGGGAATCAAAGGCTTTACGCGCAATAAATAAAGCCTCATCCAGCTTGGTCGTCAATATACGGAAAGGAACAATTATCTTTTAGTTTTTTTATAGTGGCACAGTATAACTTGCTTGCTTCGCTTTATGGAAAGTGAAACCCAAGTCGCTACGGCAACGAACAAGTATAAAACCAAACTCTTGTCAGTTGCCACCGCCATGCCAGCATGAGACTGATCCCGAAACGCGACTAAAGTTACTTCACCAGTGTTTCCCGAATGTAGAGAGGTCGCCAGCCAGGCTGGTAAAACCTACCTTTACCCGATTAAGAAACTAAAATCGTAAAAAAAAGGCAGTGATTTATTTTCTTTTCAGTTACCGCACGGACTAACGTTTGTGGTTTTACTTTACCAGAGATAGCATAAATAGAGTAAATAATTTTCCAAAGAAAATAATGTTTTCCTGTAATCTTCCCTAGGTATGTTTTTAATGGTAACCTAATTTCGTAATAAATAAAGAATCATTCGTAAAAAAATATCGAACTTTGATAACAAGATTTACTTCCTCCGCAAATACATTTCTGAGTCCCAATTCATTCTGTTTAAAAACAGACCATCGCACAATAAACAAAAACAACATTTGCAAAGAAAATATCGAAACCCACAGAGAGCCCCTAGCGAAGATTTCGGGACGCGTATGTTTCAAAAAGGCAATTTCTTGTTCATTTGCATCAGATTTTCCTGTGTCTCTGCGATTGCGACTCTGTTCCGGCCCGATATTCATCGATGAGGGGTTTAAAGGAAAATAACGAAAAAGGAACAACGATTCTCCGCGAATTTTAAATGAGTCAATACAATAAACGGACGACTTTCGTCGCCTATCACAATAACGCAGTGAATAAAAAACCGAACGAACAATGCCCCTCCATTAATAATTGTCTATCAATCGGCTGAACGATCAATTTGTAAAATAGATTATTGCTTTCAGAAGCTGGTTGAGATCTACAGATAAATTGTTTTCTGCTACAAGGGTCGTGTCATTTAAAAAGATTATCGTTTTTAAAGTTTTTAAAAATTTATAGGAGGCTATCAATTGATTTCGACAAAATATCTATTGACAGTAAACTTTGACAGAATACCATCGCAGGATAGGTATAACATTTGCTTCGTGGGTATAACCATCTTCCATATAAATAGTGATAGTGCAATATGCATATATTATACACTTAAACCTTCCCCTTGAATCTTTCTATCTATTAAAAAAACCGCATCATACCATATGCATATTGCACCAGTGCGACGCCGGGGCGGATCACTAGTTAATAATAACATCCTACTTATTTACCGCTACGGCATTAAAATGTGCATTTAGCATATAAGTTGAACGTAGGTACATTGTTTGCCGCCACATCAGGCAGTTCATATTTCTTATCAATCATTGTAATAACATACTCAAATTATCCGACTTAGCCACACGGTTGGTTTCAATGTAACAGATGAGTAGATTACGCCTAACGAGATCGAAAACGCCGAATCAAAAAGTATCTTTGGGCGAGAGCTCTCGAGTTATGAGAATCCCAATTTATCGATTTCCTATTATGTTCAGCGTTGCTTCCACTCGAGGTCTGATGAGGACGCCGCCGTTCTTAATTAGGGATATGATCCGCAAGAAAGTAATTTCCTTGAGATTATCTTCGGAACGATGTGGAGCCCGAAACCAGGACGTAATAATAAACTGGAAGGGTCATAAAAGAAGATTAGCCGAGCGTTGTCTTTGCACCCTCGACGAATATGTTTTGCGCAAAACATAATTTTATTCTGTCATCAGATGAATTGCGACAAATGACGTTTGCGGTTGATAGGTGTCGTTAGGTTGCTACGAGGTTTTTGCTTAGGATAATATTTACATTGACTTAATTTATCCTGGAAAGTTCAAGTTGGAGAGAATATTCATCACTTAGGTACCATTAAGTGTTTTCGTCATACATATAAAGAGGCTATTTAAGAAATAACTTTTAAGGAACGTAAATAATATTGTTTCTGTTCATTGACAAACTTATACCTCTATAATATTTTTTTCCATGATATCAAGGATAATGTATTAATTTTCTTGATAGTGTAATTCATAATATAAATATCAATTTAAAATATTTTTTATTTTCGATTACAACTTTTTACATTGGCATATAGCTTACAACATACATTATTATACATTACATTTTTGTAAGCAAAATTGAATTCCATATTATTGTTTTCAATCGTTCATTTATGTAGGTACAGTATCAATTAAAATAATTCGACGCTAAATAACACTTTGGAAAGATCGTTCGCGTAAAACAAGTTGACCAAATGCATTACGATATTGTTTTTGTACACAATCCAAAAGATGTTTTGTTTGTTTTAGTTTATAGGGCATAACAGGATTACTTTCAAGTTGGCTGTAGCCAAATTTACTACGACAGTCCGACAAACAAATACAAATTACGTGTAAGATATGGGTAGGTAGCCAGCTAGCTGGAAAATTCAATTCCTAGTTTATCCAATCGGAAGTCGACAGTTTCCCTTGTAAAGTATTGTTAGTTAGTGTTATAGTGACAATTATACACTGTGACTTACCGTTATTGTGAGTAGATACCGATCTAATTTAGTTTGTAAAGAAAAGAATCTGGTATTTTTTTATTGCAAATATGTTATAACTAATAAACTTGCATAACTTTGGACTGTGCAATACTATAGTTTCTTTCTAGTTTATTGTTGAATGAATAAATAGAAATAGAAAACAGAAACGTAACCGCAACTGTGGCGTGTCAGATTAAGACACCCGCTTTCGCCAACAATCGCATTGGACGGACATATCGACACCAACCGATCTCTATTAAAGTTTTTACCCCAGGGTATTTGTGTTGGCACCATTGTGAGGCTCAATCGACTTTCAACTGTTTCATTTTATCCGCAAAATGTATAATTAATTATAATAGATTCTAATACTAGCTTTTTCTTTTATTTTCAGATGAAAACGACTTTTACTACACACCAGTGGAAAGAAATTTTGCTCAAGTACAACCGCCTTTATTTCCAAACACACGACCTACAACATTCTTCGAGCATGGAGATAACTTCAGGGTAGCACCATCATCTCAGCCCTTATACAATGAAGGGCACGTCAGATTCCCTAGCCCTAACTATAACCAAAATCCTTCGCCATTCCAACTACCTACGGGAAGGAGTCAGTCTGGTACTCAATATTATGTAAACCAACCTGAATTTAGCGCTCCACAGAGACCAAGGTTCAGGCCCGCGCTTCCCTATAACTTTCAAATGGTTCATCCAGCATCCACAAAAAGGCCGGATATATCGCAAATACACTCAGTAGCTTATCAAAATGATCCTTCAAAACCAGAAACGTTTTTGGGTCAAATAACTATTAACAATCCAGACATTGACTATCTCCGAAATAGCAGGTTCAAGACGTTTGATGGAAATAGCTTGAAAAGCAATGGACAAAGCGGACATATATCACATGATGAAGATATCGATAATGATAATCAAGATATTTTTGAACACCATAGAGTTACTACTTACAATCCCAATAAATTAGTGAGTAAGCAAAGACTGAGTAATAGACCTGTTAGCACAAGATTTTCACCCTTCGATTCATCTACACCAAATGATAAAACTAATTTCAGAAACACAGCCAATAGATTTGGTAATACCCAAACCAAATCACCTAAGTCGGATGCTGGTTTATATCACAGTTCCTCGACGGAATCTAAGGCATTATTGGACTTAGAGCCATTACTTGAAGATGACATAAGTGACATAAGTTCTTTTAGAGAATTAATGAAAAATAAGCAAGGATCTTTTGATGTACAAGTGATTAAATCAAACGAAACTAATTCAGAATCAGATCAAACTGAAGATAGTAAACCTGATGCTAGTTCTATGAATGCAGGCAACATATTAAAAGACAAACTTGTGCGGACAGGTTCTTCGTTTACATCTACTACAACAACAGAAAAACCAGCTGAAACACATGAAACAGAAAGTAGTGAAGACGGAAATGACGAAGAATATGTTGAATATTATGACGAAACAGAAAGTCCTGAAGTTAAACATACTTCTTCACAACCAGAAACAACTGAACATGTGACCGAAACGTATGATGAGTATGAAGAATCCAGTGAAGAACCGCATAAAGAATCAGAAGTAGTTAATTCCAATGCAACAAAACCTTTTGATGTTTTGATGAAATCGGAAAAAACTATGGTAAAAGATGACAACTTTAAGCATTTTGTAGATACTACAATCATAGATCAAACGGATCATGACGGTGACAAATTTACAACTGGTCCCTCAATTGATTCAGCAGATACTGGATCATTATATGACGAGGATGTGAGCTCAATTGAAACACCTTCTATTCTAGGTCAGGAAGTAGTATCAGTTGTAACAACAAAGAGTGTAGTTAATGGTACCATATCAATACCAGATTACTCTTTCATACCTACAACCTCGAGAATCAAATCTTCTCATGAGTCACTATCTTCAATTGAAGACACAGAAGCAAACGATGCATCTGTATCTATGACAACAGAAAATTCTATTATAGTTGCATCTGTTCAAACTAGTAGAAGTGTATCAGGGGCTCGATTTTTGCCATTCCCTCCAGTAGAACAAGAAGATAAGAAACAAGTTTTGTCTGATGATGAAGAGGAAGAAGATATTGAGGAGACCGCTACTAGGGATCCTAAATTAGAAACAAGTGGACTGATCAGTAGTTCATCTTCGTCTTCAACAGAAAATATTAACGACAAGCTGGATAGCATTCAGTCTGAACTATCAAGTGCAGTACTTTCTGGGTCTTTAGATAAAGATAACAAGAATATTGAACTAATAACTGAGTCTACGACTGAATCAACTACAAGCACAACAACGACGACCACTACTGCGGCCCCAACTACGCTCAATGTATTTACTCTTAAGAGTACCCAAGCAACGAGTGTAACTGAGAAGTCTGCGCCTGATCCATTGCCTGTTATGATCAAAAAATTCGCTCCTCGTATCACTACGTCTACCACGCCTAAGCCTAAGAGGAAACTAGTGACAGTTATGGATGACTTATCGCCTGGCCTTTTGCCTGCAGGTTATAAGCCAAGACTATCATTTAAAGACAAACGTACAAGTACTACTACGAGTACTACTACTACCACTACGACAACCACTACAAGTGCACCAGTGTCGTCATCTGAAGAATCAATCGCAAACGGAACTCAAGGTCGCTCTTCTGGCATAAGTAATAAAAACAGAGTAATTATATTAGATGATAAATCATTACTTCCTAAAGAATATAGGCCTAAAGAAAATAAACCCCAAGGAGATTTGTTATCGAAGTTCCAAAAAGACGATTTAAATAAGTTCTTACCACCTGGTTACAAACCACCAACTTCTGAAGCCCCAGAAAAAGAAAAACCCAAACCTAGTATTTTTGACAAAGTACAAGAACTTGATATATCTGCATTTTTACCTAAAGGCTTCAATTTGAATTCCACCACTACTACTAAAAAAAGTATACCTGTAGAAAAACCAAAGCTACCAGAAGGAAAAATTGTGCCTGTTAGTGATTTATCCGCATTTTTACCACCTGGTTTCAAATTGAATACGACTGAAGAAAAACCAAGCGAGAGCCCGTTGGATAAGTTTAAGGTTGCAGATATATCTAGTTTAATACCACCTGGCTTCAAATTAGATAAACCAGAAGAATCGGCTCCTCCGAGCACGACTAAAGCTCCAGGTGGAATCAAACTCGTGTTCCCGGGTAGGCCTGGAAGTAAACCTATTAGAAAAACTACGCCTAAACCAGCCAGTATTGGCCCTAGTCCCGTCACACCGAAGATTCAAAAAGGCTGGCCAACAAGGTAATTGAAAATTAAGTAACCATAGCTACAAACATCGTGAAGGTTGCTCTAGTGCTGTTGTATGTAGTTCTAATAATTATTTTCATTATTTGCAGAGCCTCAACTGAATTTACTGGATGGCCGTCGCCATCAACTACACCATTCTCTATAGAAAAGCTTCTGGAGGCCCAGAGAAATGCTACAGCCACCAGTCCTATGCCCGATTACAGCACTGAAGCTAGCACCAGACGAACCACGACAACGACAAGCACGACTCCTGAACCGCCTCCACCGACCACTCCTGGTGTATGCAAACGGGAATGTGATATTGCTGCTACAATCAAAATTGTTGCAGGTAAGTCTATTTATTTCTATTTTATGCATTAGTTTTACTGAATAGATTTAGTTAGACTACTCTTTGTTCGCACTTTGAACCGAAGTACTTCCAAAACATAACATTGAACGTTACTATAATCTGGCATCTAACTAATTATCATACTTATTAATATTATTATCTAATAATTGATTTATAATAATCTTGTATAAAATGTTTATTAAATATTGACATTTTTAGGAGCTAAATGGATACCTGAATTACTAGACCGTAATACTGAAGAATGGCAAAACTTGGCAGATGAAGTTAAAGATGAGGTAATTAAATCTGTTGAAATAAGCAATTGAATTCTCGATTTTCAAAATTTTAATTGCTAATTTATATATCTTTTATTGCAGCTTAATTCTGTCTATTCGAAATCCTCTAATCTAAAGAAATGGTACAAGAACATACGTATAGATGGATTCAGCCAAGGCTCTATTCTAGTAGATTACTTCATTGAGCTGAATGATGTTGAAGAGAGAATAGATACTTTAGACTTAAAGAAGATGTTCCATAAGTCTCTTCACGAAGCTAAGCCTGGATCTGTTGTAGAAAAAGTGGAAGAAAAATCAAGTGATGAGTTTGATCCTGATAGAATGCAAGGTGACCAACCGGAGGAGGATAGAATGAATAAGAGTGATGAGAAAATGACCAAAACCATAGACAAGTCCGCTGGGAAACTCGAAATTGGAAAATTCGTCATGGATCCTGCGTACACCGAATTTATTGGTATGTAAGCCGATAATAAAATCGAGTGATAATGTGAACGACGAGCTTAATAATTATTTCTGTTTTAGTTCTGCCAAAACGCGGGGACCCGACCCCAGTGGAACAAGAGGAAGAGTCATTCTTACCGCAGTGGGGTATTGCTGTGATCGTCATTGCGCTAGCTTCTTTGTTGTTTGTCGTCATTTTTGGAGTCACTGTGGTGAGTTACATACTAAAAATAATTTCTGTCATCACATTCTGTCAACAATTGTTTACTAAAAATAAATTTTCTTTCATTTCGTAGCTTGTCAACCGACAGAAAAGTGCTAAGGCAAAGCAGCCGATACCTCTGAGCGAAGATATGTTGCGTGAACTGGACAAAAGCCACATGGGTGGTTTTGATGATATGCATCAGCTAAAAGAAAGAGAATTGCCTTATCTTCCAAGTGGAAAGGTAACTTTGTCAGATTTTCAATTACTCTCTGTTAATAAATTACGATCATGATAATCAATTTTACGGAGTTGAATATAATATTTCAGTTTCAGCATATATTATGTCCTTAGAAGAACTGCTGACAGCTGGATGGGGAAGCTGGGGATAGAGAAATAAAAAGAAGACTAGGGCTGCTAATGTATGTAAAAGTAGGTTATTAATAATGTTTCGTTGTTTCTGTACAGCGCATGTCTACTGCCTTCATCGAGCAGTTGGCGTATCCGAACCCAGGTGACTCCTGGAGATCAGAGTGGACGCCACAGCTGCAGAAGTACATGCAGCACTACACTCCCGACTCAGGAAGAGGATCGCAGATATACGGGCCTGTCGGGAATGGAGGATACGGGTGCGTTGATAACTGTATATTTTTTAAGTCCCATGCCTTGGAATAAAACGAGAAGCTTTCTGCTAGTCTTGTTCTGCTTTTTTCTATTTCATGAAATTTAAAAGAATTAATTTAACCCTATTTCTACTGGCACGCGCGTAACAAAATGGTAGTTTCAATTCCTAACCAAATTAATAATCCAAAGACGTATTTTTTTTATGTACTTTAAAATGATCCTATTTACGTATTTCTGGACGAATAAATAAAACTACTTAAAGAAAATATTGAATAAATCTCGTACAAACGCCGAAGCATTCTTACATAAAGCTTGGGTTATATTGCTCTGCTGCGGTATCGTGTATTAAAGCGCAAAACCTTGCGTTTAAAATTAATTTCCTACTGCAACTTAAAATTAAATAAAATACCTAAGGCTAAAACAAGATAATTTACGGTGCATGAATTTAGACCCGTATGCTAATGTATTTAGATTGCAGTCGGTAGCTTGATAGTGCCACTGAATTTTGAACCGAGGGTCGAGAGTACGATCCCCACCCTGGACAAATATACGTGTGATCACGTTTATAGATTTTTTGCTACTTTCTATGGGCTAACGGCAACGTATGTGATACATACAGTATTATTTCGTGGTTTTGTTGTGCGATATTAAATAGGAATTTTATTTGGCAGGTACGGAGGTGGTTCACAGCTGTATGGTCAGACGGGCGGCGGGTCCCAGCTGTATGGGTACACGGGCGAGTACCCTCGCTCGCACTACTCACGCCGCCGCTCAGAGTACGACAGCAACTTCTAGAACACTCTAGAACATTCTAGAACGACCACACTGAGACTTGACATAATTTTGACAATATCACATTTTAACCTCAACATTAGAACCAGGTAGTCGTCGTTATCACGAAACATGCAGTCATCAACATCAGTAACAGGTTGTGAATACGTTTTATTATCATCAAATCTAAATTATATCACAGAATTTATACGTATTTTATATTATGCATGGTATTTATAGCAGCTTTTAGTCCGGCCTATTTAGGACTATATAGTGCCAATCGTTGTTTTGCGTTTTGTACTTACGAGATTACGAGTATTTGAATGTGACAACCAGAAACTGAAATAGTTTTAAACGAAAATCGTCTGCCAAAATATTATTAACTATATGACTGATTGTGAGATGTAAATATTGTAGATTAAGTACTCACCAATATTGTAAGTCGGAATTAGTAGACATAGGGAGATGATACATTTGTATGATTTTTCATTTGTGCTTGTACTGGCTCATCTATCATTGTATCCTCGATGAAGTAAGTACATTTACATTTGCTATTAATACTCAACATGATTATTGTAAGTGTACTAATACAAATGAAGTATCGCACAAGTGTAAAAAGTTCATTGTATGAAGTATTTCTGTAGATATCTCTCTGCATACCTATATTTGCTCAGAACGTGTAGTGGAGCGCCAACGGCACGTGTGTGAGCGTAAAACGCCTCTTTGTGCCAAATGTTCGTTCGTCATGTACGTGTAAATATTGAAAAAAAACTTTCCGTATAGAAGAAAAATATTGTTTAGATGGTTGTAGATACAGTTTGGCTGCGGTCTCTCGAGTAGCATCGCGTTTTCCGTCAATAGCGGATTGAATGTTTGGACTCGTCAACGTGTGCGCGTGTGTAACTAAATCATAGAATTTATTAATTATTTTACTTAGTACTTGTGCGTAACTAAAATGTTATTGATCGTCAATTTAATTGTCGCGAATAACATCAACAGGTATAGACATTAAAATCTAATTTATATTAATAGCCTATAGTTAATACATAAATGACTATATTAATGAACGCTGAAGTTTTAAATCTTCGAAATGTTTTTCTCGATTGTGTCAAATGATTAATTTCATAGATGTCGATTGTTGTTGTACATTCCTGGAATTACGATCGTTATTATTATGTGTTTACCTACCAATTAGTATAAGTATAGTTGCATTATAATTCTTGTATATAAAATCAATTTTTGTACATGTAGATTTCTAATTTAATTATTATAATATAGTTAGTGACAAACTAAACAATTAAGACCCTGAATATAGATATATAATGTCAATTGCGTTTTAATTTCCTTTGCTTTCTTAATTACCTATCCTGTTTGGCATTGTCAACAACCTAACCTAAACTAGGGCAATGTCTAGCCTAAACTAGGGCAATAAAGCCTTCACAACTCAGGCCAAATCTGATGTGGGTTAGTCTACTTTACACAATTTAGAATTCCTTATCCGCGGAGTTACCACCCCATCTCATCCCGTAGGCATCGTAGAAGATGGCTAAGGAAATATCAGGAAATTGGGGCCTGTGTTCAGCAGTTTGTAGGCTGATGATAATAAGGTTGATGATGAAGGTGATGAGAATTTCCTAACATGTGTGCAGGTTTCCTCACGAATTCACGATGTTTTACCTTCATCATAAGAGCGTCGAATAGACGCACCTGCGTATGAATTTAAAATTTAAAAATACATTTTTACGTGACGGGATTTAAACCCGCGTGGAACTCACCGGCCCTACGTGACACAAAACATGCAAAATACAAAAACAGATTGTATCACGAAGACACTTTTCATAAAGATGAAACGGGAATGCGAGATCTCATTCTGCAAGTTCTAATTACTTTTGCAAGGGCATTAGGCTCTCGTCGAGTCGTAATCTTTGTTTTGCATTTCCCCAATGAAAGTTTATAGGTTGGCTGTTGTACTGAGATGAGTTTGCGTCGCCCGAGGTGACAATTTGCTGCCTATCCGTCGAGCGCTCTACGGTACAGTCGGGAAACTGCCTCCTCCAAGCTAGCTTTTATATTTTTAAAGTGGATTGTTGGATTGCTATTTTCTGAAACATTTCGTTTTACCAACAGTTTGGTTATGAAATCTGTATTTATATTGTAAAGAGGAGAGTTTTTGTTTCTGTTGGATGATCTTCGGAATAACTGAACCGAATCCAGCAATTCTTTTATAATCACAATGTGATTTACAGAACGAACAGAGCATATACATTACTTAGGTAAATACCGTATTCAGGTCTTGATATTTTTTTTCTGATTTTGATAACCACTTTAATAAAATACGTTTTATATTAGCAATATAACGGAACCCCAATCCAACAGCGCTGTTGTTGCATGAGAATAAAAGAATTCTTCAGTACATACCTAAGTAGTTTCGCTTCACTTAATACATTACCAGCTCACAATACGTTTAACAAAGGATTTCATTTTCTTCTTAATATATTTCGTCGCTCCAAAAGATACAAATACGTACTACAGACAGACATACGGAGGTAAAGTGCAAAAACAAACAAGTGAGGAATGTCACAGCTATAATAGACAGCTTTGAAAGCTCTAGTAATAAAAATAAAGATACTTTACTAATATAGTACCTACACTCACGTAGGTTAAAGACAAATATGTATGAACATGTGTTGGAAGGATTTAGCGTAGATCGTTTCAATAACTCTGCGCTCGAAAGCAATATAAGGCCGGATTACTTATTCCTAGCCATAAGGTAGTTGAAGTAATATATTTTAATGGACCCTTTTTTAATATTAAAAATATAATGTTACCTTATACACAGGAAATTCATATCAAAGATAAAAGTGTACCATGTGCAGTTAACTGGTTATCGCAAATTAAGGTATTTCTTTCATGTCTTATAATGGGAACGTTACCCAGGATACCCGTGCTTAGTCTTAAACTAATAATTCGGAACCTCTGTGCCATACCTACCTATAAAATGGTCGAGGTGACAATCTCGATGGCAAAGGAATAATTATAAAAAACGAACAAAACGGAAACAGGTGTAAGCATTTCTCTAAATGATTTTGTTACAGTATTATTGCAGCAATTTTGCGCATGTCGAATTAAATCGATTAATATAAAAGACCTTCCTCATTTTAAGATACTTTTAAATAAACACACTGTTTATATCAATTTAAATGTTTTTTTAGTTAGACCTTCTGTAACAAACTGTTTACGCTGTTAACGTCGCCAGAGTAAGTTATTCCTCCAAACATGGCGGGATATTTGATAACGTATTTTCTGTTATAATTATTAGGCCTCTTGAGGATACTGCTCATTATAGCTGGAGGGGCTTTATTGCCATCCTTCTCATATTTACAGCGTCAGTGCGAAGTTACGTCGGGGGCAATATAGATAAGAAAAAGTACCACGCCGAACGGATTTTAGGGCACAGGATTTTTGCAGATTTTGTTACAAATGTAGCCAATCTAATTTAACGTAATGGTTACGTCACGCACTAACAAAGATTGGCAACTAACGGAAAACAATTCGGCGAAATGGACTGAAACATTTAATGGTATCTGTCATCGGGGAGATAACGCAACCGTTGACGTGCAGATATGGTAACTAGCGAAGTGGCTATTCAATATCGTGAAATTTCAAGTAACTTCATAATCAATTTACTGGATGAATAAGATGTAGATAACGGCAGATTACATTAATGTTACTATCTCTAGATATACAAAATTATACCTACTTACATTATATTGTAGTTTTTACATGTCTTTTGCTTTCGTCAAACTGGCAACATAAATATACTTAATAGTTAAAAAGCGATAACAACAAGTTAAATAAATAATAATATCTACACACTTATGAAACGATACTCACTATGTACAAGTGTTCAAACTGACTATATTAAAATAATTTTACGCACTTACAGAAAGATGTCTTATATTCCAAATAGATTCGACATGTACCCATAGACCTATAATTACAAACTAAAACCTCTCACAGTTTCCAAGTTTCATTGAAATACATTACTTTATAAATTTCATTTCTAAATTAAAAACCTACTTATTTTAATTTGGAATGAGCTAGCGCTTTACATATTATTATGTTATTAAGACGTTATATATCAATTTAATTTAAATCAAAAACCAATTTTAATTTGTAATGAGCTAGCGCTTTACATATTAAGTATTTAAGACGTTATATAAATCATCTATCGCTCATTGTACTCGTAGGACTTACGACTGCTTTTAAGCAAAATACTTTATCATAACGAAGAGAATGGGTAGGTACCTAACTACTTACACGTTCTGCACATACCACAATAAATGGTTAGACTAAAGAACCATAACGCAGGCACGGGATGCCGTAAAGTTTATCGCTCGAGGTTTCCAAGTTGTTGTTTCGGATAGTTTTAGTACTTTTCAGGGTTCCGCAAGACTACGAACAATAAAATTGGTGGAGTCGTTCAGGTGTTCCTATCCTCGGGTTTATCTCAATGATTGTTCTTTGTTAGCGTCTTACTGTATGGCTGAGATAAAGTTGTTCGGCGGTTACCTTTATTGACTTATTTAGGTTCTGGATTAGTAGCTTATTAGTTCGAAGCTTTATTACAGTGATATTCAGGCCCTGAGTTGTTGACAGGTTAATTAATGGGCCTAGAATCTAGGATGCAAGGACCACCGGGGAGGCGCTGGTCTTCTCTTATTTAAATAATTGAAATATAAGGTAATTAAGTGCAAATAAGTGCTTTAAAACAATTTTGTTCTATGATCTTATCTTTTTAACTACCCTGTACCCTAAAGCTGCCTTGAGATCACTTACTATAACTTAATAGTACAACAAACTAATGTCTATTATAACTAGTTTTATGTCAATCGTATGGGGTGCAAAAATAATATCCATATATACAAGAAGACTTTTTAATCACTATCCAAATTTTTATATTATAATCTATGGCGAAAATCACTAAATACGTATTTTTTCTTTTAATACCGGTCAGTACTAAAATATTGAGAAAATAGCATTCCAAGTTGTCTAAAAAAAGACGAAATAAATAGACACCGCGCGCCGCGGGCGCCGCCCACCGCCGGGCACGTCCGTCCCCGCTCCTTTCATTCATTCATAAAAAGCCGCCATTTGCAGAACAGCAAAACACATAGGTACTCGTACCTACATAAGTTGCAAATTTTCCCTTCATATTTTTACGGGCTTAGGACCGTCAGATTTCAAAAATGCCTACCTACCTAATTTTCACCTTATAACTTTGACGCAATCGCCTATCGACAATTGACGAACCGCCGAACACGTTCTCAGCGAAAACTGTCCAATTTAAACGCATTTATCAATGGGTATTTTATTGGGTGACCCAATAGGTGAATACAATATTTTTCAAAGTTGACTTTATGCTCTTGAAATTAAACTAAGACGGCAATAAGTAGGTAGTACATTGTTGCAATAACACGTATTTTAAAAAATTGAATCTACTATGTACAAATTAATTAAAATTAAAATCAACTTACACTAAAACTGATCAATAATTATTGGTAATTTAATAGGTAACTGTTCAAAATGCATACCATTTCTCTCCAAACAGTCTCGCACGTTTTTCCACATTGCCTTTTAATTTGTTAAGGACTAAAGTCTCACTTTTCACTTTATCAAATGCTCTAATAATCTGTTGTTTAAGGGCGTCCAGGCTCTGGATCCCATCCACATACACACGTCTTTTGATTTCCCCCCACAAAAAAGTCACACTTTTGGAAATGATACGGGTGCCAGCCAGCGGTGTTAAGCAGTTTCCATATGGCGTATTGGCTAACCTCAAAAAGCCTCGCCGCGTCTCGAGTACTTGCACGAGGGTTTCTTTGGAAAAAGTCGAAGATCTCTTTTTCGATTTCCACTGGCCCTTCTGCATGTGAAGGTGTAGTAAATTGGCCGTAATCTAACAGCTTTTGGTTGGCAGCTAAAATCGTTGCATGGTTCGGAACTTGACACACCCTGGTTGCGAAGGCGAGGAAGGCTATCCGCTTCATACAGTCTTTGAGCTCCGTTCAAACTCTCTCCACTTAACAAATGACACCGCACCATTTCATAAAACTCACGATTGGAAATGTTTGGAATACATCGCGACGGAGGGGTTTCTTTCTACTGCGACACGTGCGAACGAACACGGAAATGGCGCGCACTCGCTGCGCGGGGATGCGCGGGCGACTGCTCTTGACCTTTGCCATTTTGTTTTGGGTCGCTCGCTCGCTACCCTCCCGCCGCTCCGCCCCGCACCCCATCTCTACCCCGCGCGGGCGCGGGATATCTTTCATTGATGTTTATCGCTTTGCGTAGTAAATTTTTACGCTAGAAATGGTAACCATGCGATATTTATAATTGGTTCGGTACAATGAATTTGTTGTGAAAATATGACCTATATTTTTTATTGCAGAAATGGGCTCTATTAACGATACCTAATGCCCAGAAAAAATTTGGATAGTGATTAAAAATTCACCTTGTATAAATCTATATCCATAAATATCTTCTGGATTAATTAGTTGCAATTTCAGTCACACATTTAATGAAATGGTAAGAAAAAGGTGTCCTCCAGAATCCTAACTACTATATCATAATGGTTTATTGTAAAAAATCATCATGCTTCTATCATCTATCTGTAGTGCGCTAAAAGGGTGGCTATTTTGTTTTCTTTTTTAATATTGCATGATTTGAACAACGTGCAATCTAGTTGAAGTTGAGATGTGGTAGTCATTTTATCATATGAACTACCTAATGACAAAACCGGGAATTACAATCATTACTCATGATGAATTCCCGGTTTTGCAAAACAGTTCAAATGCCTATATATGTACCTAGTCAAAGGTACGTGTATCCATTTCTGGTTGTCATAACATCAGCCAAGCAACTCCGGCATCAATATAATTTTAGCGATATACGAGATTGCATTGTACATTTTAGGGTTGCTACATTTTCCTTTTTGCCGCCGGCATCTACGAGCATAGACTAATATTTTATATTAACATCCGATCGTAAGACCCCTATGTCGGTAAGGGCAATCCTTTCCTATCTATGTCTACCTCGTTGGTACTTTATCGTAATGGTTTCGGTTGCAGAGAGGGTAGCGATGGAAAGGGTAAGATATCTATATGGGCCACCATAGGGAATATATCCCAGTTAATATTTATTATTAAGCTTTTACGTGTTTTTTTTCGTAGTTAACTTAAATATGATTTTGGTAATGTGCCTAATTTAAGATCTAAATTAAGTTTCTATTTGTTATATATACATAGAAATACTGTTAGGTAGTATATACAAATAAGTTTTAAGTATTTTTTATTGTTTTTAGGCTATGTAGGTACATTAAAATGGCGCCCAACGTGGTGCTTACATTTGGCGGCTGTTGTCTTTTTTTATACTTCAAAAGAGGTAAACAACAAGCTTAAGAGTGCCTATGTACAGTTTCTATCAGAAGAGGCATCCCTATTTACATACAGACAGACGCTTAAGTTTTTTTGGATTGTAATGCGGTGAGTGAACTCGATATTAGTCGGTGCAGGATGTTCGTCTTTTGTTCACCTTATGAATGGCATAAATCTACATAATCACCAATATCCTTAGGATATTGTACATAGGGCGCATGTTTTTACTATTGATAAGATTCTCGAAATAAAATGGTCTTTTCGTAAATTATGTGACCACATTAAAAATAATCATGATTCTTTCGACTCATTTCGAACTATTGTCGAGGTGAAAACAATTATGATAATATTATAAGGGACATCTACGTGACCAAAGTTATACCTATACTAATAGCACCAAAAAGTCATTGCGGAGTGAAATTGTAGCGAACAATAGGAAAGGCGCTGTTGAATATGAATAGAGAACTGCCGACCGATGTTTACAGTTTGACTTCTTTTAGTTAGATTACTTTTAATCTCAACAGTTAGGTAAAGCAATCTCTTTCTAAGCTAAGATCACTTTTGGAAATAATTTTGTGTAATCGCATTTCATTTCGTAATTTTAAAATAACAACGACTTAGTTGTATGTTACCACCTCCTGTATTGCATGCAGTCAAAGAGATATTATTGCAGGAATCTTAACAGATAAAGGGATCTCGTAAAGCTGAACTAACCCACATAGTTGCTGGCAATGTACCTAAAGGAGAGCTTGAGATCTTAGTCTAAAACATCCGACACAAGGTTATTTTCGTGTTAAAATGACAACTAACTGAGTTGATATGGAGCGTTTTCATAAAATCATAGGTCAAATACAATAAGTTGAAAAAGGGAACAATGGGCAAAGATGGCTGTATAAAAGGCATCTGGCCCTTTACGAATAATGTTGTTCCGTCTTGATATATGGGTTGGTGCAAGACGAGCGTCCTTCGGAGGGCGATAAATTGGCACGTCGGAAGTCGGGAAGGGGCCAAAAGGTCAATCAAACGTTGATAGCGGACGAGCAAGCAACATATTAGCAATGCAAATGTAGGTACTAGCTACAAGCCCGCTAATTAATAACTTGTGACTACATCCGCTAGTAGTGTAACATAGTTTGCCGATGTTCTGGAAACTGCTGAAATGTAGTGTTGCCCAAATGCAAGAACAAGACGAGACTTAGCCAGTCTTGGTCTTGGTCTTGCGCCAATACACCTGGTCTTGGTCTTGGTCTTGGTCTTGCGCTCCCAGTCTTGGTCTTGGTCTTGGTCTTGCAGCAAGAGTCTTGCAAGTCTTGCAATTACCTATTAGTCTATTACTATTTATTAAAGTTTACTTTAAATCTTAGAAAAACGTATTAGAATTGGAACATTGTGAGCTTGAATTAACATAGCCATAGTAAAGATCAAGCAGATTAATAAATAACTGAAGATTTGATAAGAAATTCGAAAAATCAACTGACCTATATGTCGTTTTCCATGGAAGTAACTGTTTCTTAATAAACATTTATGATTTATAAGCTTACATTTGCTAAAACATGTAAAAAAAAACAAATAAATAAATAAATATTAAACAATATCACATACATTGCTCTGATCCCAAAGTAAGTAGCTTAAGCACTTGTGTTATGGGTATCAGAACAACGAAGGTACCACAAATAAATACTTAAATACAAATATATACACCCAGACACGGAACAAACACAAGTATTCATCACACGAATGTTTGTCCCGGGTGGGAATCGAACCCACGACCCTTGGTTCAGAAGGCAGGGGTCACTACCAATTGAGCCACCGAGCCTGTCAATGAAATTAATTACAATAACTTTCAATGAATTAATATGACATCTACTACCTATCCTTACCATTTTATCCTAATCATAATACTACTTGCGTGATCATTATAATGTATTCATTTTCATTCTAAGCACTCTGAAACTTATTTATTCTTTGGAACACCTGTAGGTACTCTTAAAATTCGAAATTATTTTGCATGAGTATACCTACGCCCTATGGCGGCAATCAAATAGTGTCAAATGTTATGATTTCGGCGTGGCGGCAACGATTGTTTTAGATTTCAAAAGAAGCCGCCGGCGCGTGTATCATAACCATGTACTTCCGAAAAGCGGCAAATTTCTTTGAGAAGTAAGTACAAAACCTTTGATGCCGCATTATCAAAGTGCCGATGGTTAAAACATAACTATGCATGCACTCAGTTTGATTTTAATAGATATTTTTTTATTCGCTATGTTTATGGTATTAGTCGTAATGCGCATAGGTCCAGTTTTTCATATTCTTTGATACAGTTTTTTGCGTCTCATAGAATTCCTAAGCGTACCTACCTATACACCGAACTGTTACACCTAACTACTCAGTGAAATAGCGCTAAGTCCTATAACTGCAAGACGCAAGAGTCTTGCAGGCTATGTCTTGTTCTTGCTCAAGTCTTGCACGGTCAGTCTTGGTCTTGGTCTTGCTCAAAATACGCGGTCTTGTTCTTGGTCTTGGTCTTGCAAAAACGCAAGAACAAGACCAAGACTGCAAGACCAAGACTGAATTTGGGCAACACTACTGAAATGGCTTAGTGGGGAAACTAGGACTAAGATATGATAACTTGGAGTTGTGGCAACATGAACGACGATGCCACAGCTCGTCGAATTATAACAACTTTAAACTAATACACGAAACCCTTTAGGTAAATCTTGTTGCATAATGTTATACTCGTAGAATTATGTAGTTAATAAATACAATATTGCAAAAATAGTAGTTTCATACAGTAGCAATCAAATTAAGTGTGAAGTAGGTAGGTATTAACATTTTACAAATAACTTGCCGAGGACACTGAAAAACCAATCATTTTCTGTACCAATTTTATTACTTTTACTACCAAATGCAATAAAGTAAAAGTAATAAACTTGCTAATTATCGATATCGGCTTACGAAATACTGGATTATCTAGAAATGTGACGTGAAAATGTATAAAATAGTTAGTTTTTCTTTTAACATAAGACGTCTTGGGAAAACAAATATTATTAGTATATGTTCTGTCGAGACCTAGCATCGCTGCACTAGTAATTTAACCATTATAACTCGGCGAAACGTCGGGCTGAAAATACTATATCCGAGTTAAATCCCGAACACTTAACGCCAAAGTTAAAAGTTATTAAAACAAAAGAAGTTGCAATCAATCCAACCATTGCCAACATCATAAAATCTCATCAATTCTTGGCCACAAACTTCTTCAAGTAGCCACGAAAACAAGAAACAAAGACATCAACATTGGCCGCGTTTTAAATGTCTGCTCAGAAAATTGCCATTGCCATGACTAATGAGTGTTCCACTCACTTTTACTGCACTTGGCCAACTAATAATGGCTCTTAATGAAGTTCTGCCCGTAAAACACCCCGAACGGCCTGGTGCCAGCCGAGTTTGCTTGATATTACTCGCTAGCGAACGTTCGAGAATTTATTTGCCTCATATTAGAAAGAAAACATTCCCCGGTGACCTTAGCTCGATGTTTTTATATTAATATTAAGTCCTAAATAATGTTAGCAGAAATTACTTCGTAATATTGGTGTATGATATGGGTAGGTCGTAGAAAAATAAGCAAATATTTTCATTACCCTTCGTAGAATCTGATTTGCTTATATTCCTAAGCTTGTAATTATATTAGTTCAACCAGCGAGATACATTTTATATTTAAGCTTAGTACCAAGTGTTTACTAAGGGTGCGCTTACACTGAAACGCAGCTACGCGAAGATAACAGAAATAATTTCTGTTATCTTCTTTCTTCATTGTCAATTATTGACAATGGTAATGTAATGCAAAGTTGGGATGTGTGAATTGAGCAATATCATTCTTGTTAGCTCCGCCTAGCCCCGCTTCTGTGGAAAAGGACCCTTGCTATCTGCTATCAATTAATTAATTTGGAGTTAACAGGAAATTGGCTTATTATAAACCCACCTAAGCATGGTAGTCTACTTTGTTTCTATTCGTGGAATCAGTAGGTAGGTAGCCGTAAGGGGTCCCCTGTCAGAAGAGAGTATCAACACTCAAACGCTATCGACACGCATACGAAGATGTTCTTACATGCATACGTACGTTATTATAAAATAACTGTTTGGCATGCACAGGTATGCCAAAGTGCCAAATACACCTATGTAGGTACACCTATAGACCCACCTACATAGTTGTACTTAGTTAGTGCGTCATGTTTCATCGTTACTGTCACTCATATTTCCTTTCATATTGACACAACACCGACCGTGTTGTGTCAATATAAAAGTCCCTCGGTGGTAAGAAAAAGACGAGTCCATTATTATTATTATAACGGACCAGAAACCTTAATTTCCTGTTGACGTCGACTTGCACCCCGCAGAATACTTCGTCACGTTTCATAGATAGATCCGTTATTTTAAAAGAGTTCATAAGGAAAATACGTTTTTAATTTTCATCAGGATCAATTATTATGATAAAAGCTTTGAGAAGTAAGTTTTTATCAAATAAGGCTTTGGAAAATATGAAAGAGCGACCTATTATTATCATCGTTTCGCTTCAAGCCACCCTCACCTGCCCGTGGTGCATCCTGCTGTATAACCTGGGGCTATAGCAACCGACTGGTGGCGGTATAACCATCACGATTGAAGACGCAGCTAAAAACTACAGGCCGATGACGGGCAGCAGCGGTACCGGAGCGAGGAGCTACGCTCTGCGATCGCCAACCCGCCTAGCGTTGCGATTATGGGTATAACCTCCAGGTATTTGCCCAAAGTGGCGAACACATGGAGAGGCCTATGTTTGCGATAGGCTGATAATGATGATGAGTAGAGATCAATCATAAGCAGGTTTGAATTAGTTTCAATAAAGTTAATGCAGGTAGAAAATAGTATACTTAAGACATGCCACCCTGGTGACACGGCTAAAGGTGTCGGTAAAGTTACTTAGATTCTTATTTGAAAAAAATACATATACTTACATAGCTGACGTCCAAACAAACAGACATGTTCATAAACACAAATATTTTAACCCGCGACCACTGTTTCAGAGGCAGCGTTACTGCGACTGAACCAAACTTCTCGTCAATATTAATATTATGCGTTTAAATGTTTCTCCGGACTCATCACGCATTTCTCTGCGAACATGAACATGAAATGAACATACATTTGTGGCAAATTGCTAGTTATTTACACTCTTGAATAATTAATTTGGAATTCCATGGGCGCGTTACATTACGCTAAAATTATAAGCGAGTTTATTGTCTATATTTATAAGCTAGATCACGTACGCACAGAGAGGAAATCAGAGACGAAATTACCTGTTATTATATTATGGTAGCAAAGGTACAGTATATCAAACTTTTGGCGAATAGCACCATCAACGAACTACGAAGAATACCTACCTTTACTACAACACCTCTCTTTTACAATCAGGCAGTCTTGTTCTCTTCATTTTGTTTAGGCAGGCTTAACCACTTTTTTAGAAATTGAATATTGTACTGACTAAGTACAAACGGCAACTCTGAAAAAGGCAATTCCTACTAAGTACAATCCGTGTCCTACCAACACACATCACACAGGTCCGACCAATATCTTCGGACGTTTTACCATTCCCAGCGCCCATTCCAATTTTTGTTCTCGATACGGGTCGATGGTTTTAGTTAGACACTCCAAGAGATCAGCTCCATATATAGCCGGGCCGTTACTCCCAACTACATCTACGACCAAATCCTATATGGGAGATATTCCCGAACGAGCAATCCCGAGTACGCACCATTCAAAGGGATCGCATAAATTTTATTTATAGAGGCCACTGGATTTTCACGCATATTAATTGTAAACGCGATGAATGCGCATCCACACATCCGACGACCTTTCACAAACAAACGGAATGAAACGATTTCTCTCTTTTTACTTTGTACAACTGCGTTAAAAAGGGCAATGTGTATTTTTTATTTTCATTGTACTTACAAATCACAAAAAAGAACAGATTTTAAACGTTGCAGGTTTACTGCATGTTATTTGGCAGGAATCATCGACTTGGCTTCTCTTTGGCTTTACTTCTGGCGACCTGAGACCTGACATACTGTGCTATAACATCTTGTTTCGTAACTCAAGGTTACTTGTCGAGCACAAGACGAGGGTCTTCCTTCTCTGACTCCTGTTCATCATTTCACTACAAAGACCATTTTACTCCACTGATAGTAAGCGAAGAAGACCTGTACCACCAGACATTATATCCAGGGGGATATAATGTCTTCTTCGCTTACATAGTGGAGTAAAATAGTCTAGTCAGGAGTTTCTGTTAACGCCGGCTATGCTAAAATAAAAAAGAAACTATTTACATAGGTTCACTACACCTTTCTTTGTGATAAACTTCTTGTCAATCACATTCTTTTGTCTGTTTCATTGTCGAATGGCACTATCAAAAACAAATAGTATTTATTTTATAAACTCTACAAAAATATCACTCTGCTACATAAGTAGGTAGGACAAATCAATTCCAAAAATAGCTATTCAGTAACATGACAGTCACGTGTTCAATAACGTTTCTATCATCTCGTATAATGTTCAATAGAAAAACGATTTATTTATTCATGTGTAACTAATACATAAGTATTGGTTTTCTCTTAAGCTTAGAACAATAACACGCACCAAAATGCTGTGAATTTGTGAAAAATCTTAAGCAAGCTATGAAGAATGCTAGGTCTCGTATACCTTTAAACTACGTACAATGTTCTGAAAAATCATCAAACTAACGAAAACCTTTCGTACCTATAGGTAAGTATTTAAAAACTTTATCCAAAAAACTGATCACTGGTTCACTACCCATCAATTTATGAACCGATATATTCATACGTGGATTAATGTCGGCTCGTATCGGTTTACAAATAAGCCTTAGTTAGCAACGAAAATGGCATCGGGCCAAAATACGTTGCATTGCCATATCTATTCGCATATCGAATACCACGAATCTCCATAGTTTTATCTGTAAAGTTGTTTCAATCTGTTAATGCATTGCTGTTATGAATGTTGACTAACTATTTTAGCATCGATTCACGCCAATAAACAATACATCATCAGCTTATCGCTGTCCACTACTGGTCATAGGTAGGCCTCTCCGGTTGTTCGCCACTTTACCCATATCGCCACACATGGCAGGCGGTTTGGCAATCGCGGGGCGGAGCTCCTCGCTCCGGTGACGCTGCCCGTCATCGGCCTATGGTATTTATAGTCTTAAATTTTATTGTGATGGATAAATATCATAATCTGGTGGCGGTATAAACCGCCACCAATCGGTTGCCAGTAATGTATTACTGTTATAAACTTTGACTAACTATTTTCGACATCGATTCACCGGTACGCCCAATAAACAATACATGTCATGTTAACTATAGGATTGTTTCCCCAAACAACCCCTCTGAACCTTTAATGTACTATCAGCGGAGCATTATTCGCGAGCCATGGAGAGGTCACTTAGGTCGAGTCCAAACATTGCCTCGTATTTCAGACTTTACTCAAGTAAATTTCCACTGGCTTTCATGTATAAATATTTATTAATAAATATGAAATTAATGTATGCTGAACAGTGAACACATATTCCTGTATACAATTTATTTTGTGCGAACTACGAAGCTGGAAACTTTGTATTTAAATATTATTGTAATTAAATCCGTTTTGACATACCTATTTATTACAAATATGGCGCTGGCAACTGACAAGCGTTTGATTTAGTTACTTGTCCTTTGCTACAGCGACTTGGGTCTCTTTTGCTTTCCATCACACTACGGAGGCCATTATGCTGTGCTACTTTTTAATAAAAACTAAACAAAGGTCCGTGTATTCAACTTTCAATTTCATGAACTTTTGACTGTCACTCGCGGACACCATCTCGGTAAGTGTTAATTAAGGACAAGAAAGCCTACATAGTACTTATTGATTTAATTATTATGTATAAGTTTTTTGTTTGACCACACAACACGTATTTATTAATAAAACTAGCGGCCCGCCCCGGCTACGTGCGGGTACAATGCTATATATATGCATGTATTGTACATATAAACCTTCCTCTTGAATCCCTCAATCTATTTAAAAAAACGCATCGAAATACGTTGCGTAGTTTTAAAGATCTAAGCATACATAGGGAGGTTTTATACTACCTAGTGATGATCCGTTCAATCGCCGCTCGAGTGTGTAGATGATAAAATCTTATTCTTAACTAATATTATAAAGCTGAAGAGTTTGTTTGTTTGTTTGAACGCGCTAATCTCAGGAACTACTGGTCCGAATGGAAAAATTCTTTTTGTGTTGAATAGACCATTTATCGAGGAAGGCTTTAGGCTATATAACATCACGCTGCAACTATTAGGAGCAAAGAAATAATGGAAAATGTAAAAAAAACGGGGGAAAAAATAACTATTCCACGCGGACGAAGTCGCGAGCACAGCTAGTTTAATAAACCGATAATATTTACACCTGTAAAACACACACCGACTAAACATACCTGCTTTGTGCTTGTGCAAATGAAAGCAAATACCATTAGTTAGTTCAGAGACTCCTTAAGTTCTTCCAATCTATGTTGAACTAATTTGAACTCGATTGTAACTTTCTTAATCAAGTACAGTCAAGCTTTTATAACTAAATCAAGTCGGGTCTCATTCAAATGTTTTATCAACTCTTTTGTCAATAGCAGGTTCTATTGAAATAACGTTAGAATTTATGTGGTTTTGACTTTGTTTAACGTAAAGAAATATAATTACTCCTCGTAATAATAAAAATGGTACCTATTATGATTGCAAAATGAAATATTTTAATTTTCTTGTAGAAGTTTGATTCAGTTTTGTGTTTGACACAATATTTTCACAATTTGATTGTGTTTAATTATAACCTTCTTCATATTGATAGTTTACAAACACAATAGGTAATCATTTTAGCTCGGATTTTTTGGAAGATTTAAATACAAGGCAATCAAACTAGACATTTTGTTGTACCAGACTAATGTCAAATTTGAATCTACATGTGGGAAAGTTTCCGAATGCGTGCGGAAACAGGGATTGTGAATAGCCCTACTGGATAGCATTATCAGTCAATTCGATGACAATGTGCAGTGCACCTAAGGGCTCTTGGTCCGTCAAACACACAACTCGGTTTTGTATTGTATCTGAAATGTGAGTTTTTTGCATAAGTTTCAGTTATAAGCACTTCACTACCACTAAACCCATTGTACTCCAACCTAATATCGACATTTGGCGACCCCTGCATAACTCACGTCCGCAAGCATCTCTACATCTCGTTTACGGTTGTAAGTGTGAATAAATAAATGTTATTACTGCGACTTGTGTTGTTCTACGCATTCATGGCGAGACGGGGTTATAAAACGGATCGCGAAATAAACATGAGGCACTAAAAAGTTTTAAGTGCACGGTCATTATAGCTGGCGTTTTTGCGATGACTCACTCAGTCTAAAGAAGGTACCTTGTGAAAATTTTATTGCAACCCTCTTTTGACTGTTAATGACCTGACATGTATCAACTTAGATGTTCCCGAGCTTCATTATAATTTTAAGTTTCCATTTTCACGGGACGGCTTATTGTTAACGACGTTTGAGGTGCGTTCACACTGTGGACCGGCTGGCTACAAAATGCAAATGCGGCTGGTGACGTTCCTACTTCTACTAATACTCGTAGTAAAAGTACCTACGAATATCTTTTATTCATATGGACATTTCAATGAAACCACTCTCTATTCATCAATTATTCTAGACACTAATTTAAACTAATTTGAATCGACGAAAGAATCGAATTAAGGAACGCATTTTCTAAAATTACAATCTGTAAATTTTTTAAATGGTGGCATTATGATATCCATACCTTTTACTTCAAACGCGGTAAACTCTGACTTTTACGTTCCTACGTCTAAAACCTTTTAACATTGATCGAGGTAGCATAAATAAATTTGAGGGGATGATCAAAACTCATGCAGGCGAATCCGCGACGAAAAGATACTATGTAAAAAGTTAGGTAAAAGCATATATACCAAACCAAACCGACCTACTTACTTGTAAAAACACCGTTAACTACTTATCTCTGTAAGCGTGTAATTGGTTTCGAGTAATCACGCCGTCCATAGCTGTTGGTTACAAGATACAAATACAGGTGTGCAAGTATCCTCATGATATACATATTTCTTCATCGTAGTAGCGTCGATTGAACGTTTAAACACATGTGCGATTTGATCGCTTCCTTCTATCTGGTCAATCTGCATTTAACTCCTTATGAATCGTTAATTTAAAATCAAACAATTTTGTAATATATGGTATTTTATACTTATAAGTCAGTAAGTACGTAGGCATTACAACATAAACCCATAATAAGACGAACATAAGTCCGAACCCTCCATTTATCAAGAGCTCTAACGAAATATTCGGAATCAATACGTTCTCTACTATCGTCCGTAAAACCTTACTAAGATCCAAACATACCTAAGCCTGTGAGTATGTGTCCTCACCATAATATTGCCCTAAATAAATCGGGAAAACGAACAGAAGCAATATCCTTTATAAATAATAGGTGCTCGCGCACCGAGCCGTAGAGGGTAAAGGAAAATCTTGTGTTGGATATTTTTCGCGGATTTTGTCGCTGTAATCCGACATTGCTCAAAGCGAACTAACAGGAAAAGTTTTTAGCACAAAAAATCTACTACAAATTGCCGCATTCAAGAGTAGTTATTACCCCATTAGGGTGAGTGACTGTGCCGCTCCAGCTAAGTAGCGGAGATTGAAAGGATAAATCTCCCGGCTGTAATATGGTGCATTCCCACGGTTGCCGCAATGATATCTGTCTGCACTGTGAGGAAAGACGCTCGTAAGAGGCTTTGGGAGGAACAATTCCAAGTTGCTAACGAAATTCGCAGGAGTGATCCTAATAAAAGGAAAGATCTTGGCGAATGTACAGGATCAGGTGCAGCCTACATTTCTGTCACCTACATAATTCTACGCTTACCATTTAGCATTTGTGCAAATATCGAACTGTACTGCCATCACATTTGTGCAAATGGCTATTGCAGCCTTAGCCGTTAATAGCCTATATCTGTCTACAGACTTCCACATACCTAGACCGGTTTTTGTTTCCAACCAATACTTAGCTCCCTTTTACTCTCACGAGCTTATTTTTAGGGGTAGGTACATCCCGTGCCTAAGACTTCCATAACACCGTCGTAACTCGTTAACCATATTCATGTACCTACCTATGCGTTCAAGTGCATTTGGGATCCGTCCGTTAACTTACAATATTGATTAGGGTTGACTGGCAAGAAATGCTTTAAACCTTTTGTACTTTATTTTGCAATTAAAGTAAATAAAATATTGACTATGTAGGTTACCCAGATCGTTCCACAAATCCTTATAATTATTTTGATTCTGTCAAACGAACATTGTGACATTTAGCTTTAGCAGGGTTCATCGAATAATGAAAGTACCTCTTTTTCAGCGACTTAATTGTGTCACATAAAAGTCGACTCTGCAGAGTTGAGAAGTCATTACTGTTTCATAAATGTCTCTGTACACTTAATCGGAGTGCCTCATGACTTATGCAATGCCACCCTTTTTGTAATGCATCGTAAAACAGTTGCAGCATTGCTGCTGAAAAACTATGTAGCAGAAAATTTGTGCTTTTAAAATGCTTCAAATGATAGTGCAGCTGAGAAAAAACTGAATTGCTTTGCAGAATGGGCAATAAATCATTGAACGCTTTGCGCAAGTAGATCTAAATAGTTACGGAACTCCTTTTGCCTTAAGACTAATGTTACGAGCTGGCCACATAGCGACCAACCTTATTACTTAATACTTTTAACTTTTAAATATTTTTCATTTTTTGTTACCTTTTTTGTTTTCCAAGAAAATTCTGTCTATTTTTTCACTTCGATGTTTGGAATTGCGGTGTCTATGGATTAAACTTATCACTTAGCATCAGCTGACTCTCAGGCCCATTTACCGTCTCTATTACGAGTATATTGCTCTTCCGGTATTTAACATATTTGTAACATTTATTTCCTGCCTGTTCTTAAGAACTTGTACATAGTGTTAGTTGTTAACAACTCACAAAAGGTTAAATTAAAAGTAAATAATATTAATAGGTAATGCGAAATTCTGGGGTCTGATTCCGAGTTGATTTTTACGACTAGGTACTTTATCTCGTTGTTGGCATTCACTTAAATCGCGATAAAACCGAAGTTCAGGGTTCGGTTTCCAATCAAAAGGAATGCTAAAGGAATGCTAGGGGTAAAATGCACTTGATACAATTTTAAGTCATATTAAAACTACATAGGTACCTAAATTATTTAAACCAACGAACTGTACCTGTTCCATGAACTTTTCGACATCTCTACTAGTCGGACACTGTTGTCTTCGGAACGCTGAATTTGTACGCATATTAACAGCGAATGGTGTTAAGACAAATATTCTAATGAGAATGCAAATGGTAGCGCAGTGCAGTCTGCTGCAACTCAACAGGACTGCAATTTGCTTGAATTGCAAATATTTGGTCAGGGTATAAATAGCTCGTTGGTTTCGGAGCGCCGGTGTCCAGCCGACGCGGCGGTAATCGTTTTGGTTTAAGCAAAATAAAATTTGTTCGTAGAATCTCCAGCGCGAATAAACAATGCAACTCAAATTTTAAATGTAGAATTCTGCATTCTACATTTAAAAATAAAAAATACACCTCATTTTTTAAAAGTAAAATTCGGAATTCTATATTTAAATTCGAATAATACCTACTTCACCTACTTGTGTGCCAGAATCGTAGCAAATGGAAGGACGTGGTATCTGCCTACCCCTCTGGGAGAAAGGCGTGACGTTATGTTATGTTTATGTTAATACCTACTAAACAATGTTACACTCTAATACCTACTAGTTGAGAATAATTTTGAGCAAGTAAACATTTTAAATAGAAACATTTTTGAACAGAGCATCATAATAATTATATTGAATCATACAAAGGACAGTTAATACATTAAAAAGCAAACAGGTTTAAGAAAAATGTGATTTAAATCGTGATGTGAAATGAACAACATTTTTTTGATAAAATAATAACAGATATTTCAATTACCTACATTTACTCTAACTATGAAACGCTGTTTGAGCAGATACAAAAATTATACTACAATTAAATAATGTTAAAATATTTTCCGAGAGAAATACTTTGTAAGTAAAATATACCAGGCCACAATTTTAATCACGCTATGCCTGTTTCGCGAAATACAAAGGATAAAGCATGCGTACCCACAATAAAATGAGAAGTGCTTACTCGTTCATATTAAACTGTAAACTTTCATTGTTCATAAAAACATCTACAGAATATTCTGCGCTGTGCAGACAATAAATCACCATTTTCGTTTGAAGTATGTAAATTATGGTAAAGCTGAAATGTTATTCAATTATAATACAAATACCTTACATAGTATAAAATAAAGTTTCATCCCTCTGTCTGACTTTGTGTATTCTTAGATCTGTAAGAATAAGCAACTGATTTTGATGCGGTCTTTTTAAATAGATAAAGCAATTCAAGAGAAATGTTTTTATGTATACCTAACACATGCATAATATAGAAGACAAACGTGGATATTTAGAGTTTTTCACTTTAGTGACTTTACACATTATTGCGCTTACATTGCAAACACTAGCTGAAACCTACAAGAAAAATTAAAATAATGTACCTAATAGTACAAAAAAAAATGTGTTTATTTACGACATCACATTAGAAACGTTTAAAATTTTCAGTGTCTTTCTACTATAATTTGCATGTATTATACACATTTCTATTGAATCACTCTATTAAAAAGCCGCATCAAAATCCGTATCGTAGCTTTAAAGATGTAACCATACAGACTTTCAAACACCAAAAGCGATTTATTTTGTAATATGAGTGCTTGACTACCTTAAATGTCTACAAAAATTCCTCGATCGTTTATGTCTATGTCTTTGGTAGAAGCCACAATAAGCATTCGTACGTGCGAAGCCGTGGCGGGACGCTAGTTTTAAATAATTCTAATATTGGAAGCCACACCACTCTTTGAAACTAAATCGGCGAGTATGAAAGAAATAGGTAGGTACTGTGGATGAAATGGAAGGCTTAGTATGGGTACCCTTACTCCCAACGATCTGATTAGGGTAGCAGGGAACCGTGGATGCACACCGCCTAAAACCGGTTCATGTGGAACTGATTGGGGGGAAAAGCAGTGGATGACAAAAGCTTAATTTGACTCACATATATAATAAGTTGCTCCACCGAGAAGAGCAAAGCTCTTAAATTTAGTAATAGTATTATAATAAGTATTAATTATTGCACGCAATACAGTTGATTTAAAACTTTTTGTAATAAACATTTGTTGTACAATATTGATAGGCGGTTCCTATAAGCGATCTCTTATAGACTACATTTAGGCTACTTTTCGCACCAAGCTACCCTGCCCGTGGTCCATCGTGCTGAATAACAAACGAGGCTCTGGCAGCCGGCAAGTGCCGTTATCAGGGTTGATTGCGTAGTTAAATAACACAGACCGATGACGTGCAGCAGCGTCATCGGAGCGAGGAGCTACGCCTTACGCTCGCTAATCCGCATACCCAGCGTGGCGATTATGGGTAAAGCCTCCAAGTGTTTGCCCAAAGTGGCAAACAACTGGAGAGGCCTATGTTCAGCAGTGGACTGCGATAGGCTGATAATGATGACGTACAATTTAGCGTTCGCTACAAGCGATAACCTCCCAAACCTTATCGTATATTTTATTATTGTAAGAAGGTTCTAAGTACACAGCATTCTTGTTTTTGACTGTACACAACTACAAACAAAGTTGGTCACAGCTTAGTTAAAGCAATGCAAACAATTGTGAGTTGAATACGAAACAAAGAATACGGATGATGACAAGGTATGAAAATGAAGAAAATAATTAGTCCGTCTCTTAGATAATAAAAAAATATAAGACCCGTATTTTTTGTTTTGTCGAAATAACAAGAAAATACTTAGATATAGCGCATTAAAGTTACGGAGTGGGGGCTAACTACGTCACGTTAGAGTATATTTTGTACTCTAACGTGACGTCATGTGACAATTAAAATCAATGTATCTTCGTAAGTTCTTGAACAAGAGGCAAAATAAAAAATACGTATCCAATATTTTTCATTAATCTATTTGATGGACATTAAATTATTTTTAGTCATCATCCCAATTCTAAAGGCGCTAGGAATTTTCGAGGTGATATAAAGGGCGAAACGCCGAGAATACTTACACCAAAGTAACACAGTCTTGGCGCCCACATGTGCCTTTTGCCGGCTGTCCACAATTTCTTTGGACGAGTAAGGTCTCCATGTCCCTTTATGTTTGAGCAAAACGCGACTGTGTTTAAATACAAAAGGGAAATTGAAACGGGCGGAGTTCAAAGGGAATAATTAATCCGGAATGGTAATTTTATGCCAGTAGTGGCGTTGTTTATTCCTTGTGGACAAATAACTATTGGGCATCGTTTTTGGTATGGTATTTTCAACTATTTGTTTAGTCGGTAATTGTTATAGACGTTCTTAATAAGATAAACTACGGTGTTTACTAACTGGAGTGCAACATAATCATAATTCATTTGTAGCCGATTAATACTACGTAATATAACCTACGTAACAAAGTATGTACTATGGGGAATAAGTAGGTTTTCTCCCCATATAGGTAAAATAATAAATAATACTTCTAAACTTTGCAATAAAGAATATCTAAATGAGCGCCCTTTGGTGATTCAGTCCCTTTAGAGCATTTAGAACACTGCTTTGTCTTTTTTTACCTTACCAGTTGTGTTGTTTTGATTCTAAGAAATAAAAATCAAGTAAAAAATAATAGATTAGAATAGAATAAGATTCTACAACCGTGTTCGGAAAGTTGATCTATGGAAGATAGTGCAATAAGGAGGCGGATATTGCTAAAGTACGATTTAGACAAGAGCTTACCTTAGGTACTAAGCATTTTTAATTCAAAACGTAACGCTAAATTCAACATCAACGTTTAACTTACTTCTATGAACGAAGTTTGTATTGCTAGCAAACAAAAATCAAGAAAAAATCGCTTAAGAGCGAGTCGGACTCGCGGAAAATAGGAAAAAAATTGCGTTTTTTGTATTAATTAAATATTTATTCTATTTTAATTTTATTATTGAGTACAGAAAAAATATAACTGAGTAATTTGTAAATATTGCATGCGTCTATCTGGTCCCCTTATTGATATTAAATAATTATTTAATTTTGGTTTTAGTATTTGACCTTATAGCCGCAACAGAAATACATCATTTATGAAAATTTTAACTGTAGAGCCGTCGTGGTTCTTCAGACCTGGATCTGATTCACCAGAGCCTGGTGACAGACAGATGGATGGACGAACGGACAGCGAAGTCTTAGTACTTAACAGGGTTCCGTTTTTACCCTTTGGGTACGGAACCCTGAAAACTAGCGAGTTTGCGGCAAAACTATCGTCGCTCTTACTGTAAACAAAGGAGACGAAGTTCAATTCATTAGTACCTTTTAGCGCGGTCTGTGGCAGTTGAAAAAAGAAACAGAAAAAACCAACTTTTATTTTATTACGACATTCCTTTAAAGTTATTCGGGATGTAGCGTTGTAGTTATTCCGGAAGTTTCGCTGAATACAGTGTACGTTGGAAATGAAGAGTTAATGTAAGTACTTAGATAAGACTTTGTTCCATTAAATAATTATGTGCCAACTTTGCTCTAAAAACCTTTCTAAATTTTTTACAATATCTATAGACCTAATTAGCTCGGTGGCGCCGCAGTCTTGTACGCTTAACAATGATCGCAACGTTGTGCAATCATTGGCGCGGTCAATCCAATGATGGGTGACCAAAATTTGACACCGATTTCCTCCGTGCTTCGGAAGGCACGTTAAGCTGTTGGTCCCGGGTGCTATCTTTACCAACTCAGATAGCAGTCGTCACATCATTATCAGAGATGATGATAACTCTGACTCCTAACTGGGAATGGGTATAGCTTACGCTAAGTGTTGCGGAGGTCTGATGGCAGTCGCTCTGTGTAAAAGCTTAGCCCTCGCCAAATCTCCCAGTTTGGGAAGCCGACCCTGATATAATCGGGAAAAAGGCTAGGATGATGATGATATAAAGACCTAATTAAATCTGTAAACGCAAATAAGTAGCTTATATGAGGCAATCTCCAAACAAGCTCTAGGCCAGCAATTAAGCATAATATATCAATAAACTGGAAATCTGGATTTAAAATAGGACCAACCCATCTCATCTCGTGGGTGTCGTAGAAAACGACTAAGAGAATATCAAGAAACGGGCAGCAACGTTTACCTGGGTACAAATAAAACTTACTGTGGTCACCATTCGCCTGCCAAGCGTGATGACTAAGGCCCCAAATGGCATGTGTCATCCAATGTCCTCCAATGCCCTCAAAGACCTCCTGGTCTATGTCCAGCAGTGGACGGTTTTCACGAAATTACTTATTACTTACCCTTAACCTTGTCTGGATCGGTGGCTCAATTGGTAATGACCCCTGCCTTCTGAACCAAGGGGTTCGATTCCCACCCGGGATAAACATTCGTGTGATGAACACTTGTGCTTGTTCCGTGTCTGGGTGTTTATATTTTTATTTAAGTATTTATTTGTGGTACCTTCGTTGTTCTGATACCCATAACACAAGTGCTTAAGCTACTTACTTTGGGATCAGAGCAATGTATGCGATGTTGTCTGATAATAATATAACTGATTGTATAAAGAAAAACAACTGAAGCAGGATTAACATTAAGTTACCTAAAAAGTTCCGAAAGTCATTGCATAAACAGCCTCTATAAAATACCTAAACCCACTTAAAAGTCTTAAGAAGTCTAAATATGTTTTTAAAGTATCAAGTCTTCATGAGGCAGCGTGTGGTACACGGGAAATAATTACTATTACGCTCAAGAAAAATGGCGGTCGTGAAACTTGCATACTTGGGTAGAAATATTATGGGCGAAACATCACCTGGAAAAATGTAATGAGTTTGCCGGCGTGTGTTGATGGTAAAACATTATACAAGAATATGGTTATTATAATTTCAAACTCCGTTTACCTAGATGATAATACATTGGCTATAAAGGTACCTACATCGCTCTGCCAAAGAGCAGGTGATTTCAGAAGATTGCCGTTCATGGTTGCTATTTCATACCTTACTAGTTGTTGTGAGATAATGTATAACGTTTTTAGGGAGTGTCTTATCAATCCAGCGCATTCTTGGATACGTCCTCCTGAAATTCCTACATTGTAATTAGATCAATCATCTATGATCAAACCTGATCTGTGATAGGACAACCATTCAATATTACAATAAACTATTTCTGTACGACCCGACAGCAAAGTTCCACTTGAGAATTATGGTACACATATATGGTATGGTATTAGTTTTGTATTAATATGACCAAGAGGTACATGCTACTTTTGAACCAACTGCCCGATAAAATTCAAAGTTTCTAAATGAGTTTCCATCACCCGTACAGAAACAACAGTAAGCAAAGATTAGGTACAATCAGTTTTCATATTACCTCTCTTCTTGAATGAAAATATCTTAGATTATACTTATGTTTCTTTGGCGTGGAAAGTTTTTTGCACGTTATTCGGGAACTGTTCGTTTTCTCCGGATAAAAAGTAACTTATCTCACTTTCCGAGCCATAAAGCCGTAGCAAAAAATCACGTCCATCCGTTGCTGTATGAAAGAAAGCAAACCAACAGACCAGAAATTCCATTTGCAATGTTGGTAGCAAAAAGCAAATATGTTTGTCACTGTGTAGTCATTACTTGCCCATTTCATATGGCTATAAGTTTATAAAAATAATAATAACCTCTCTTGCATGAGTCTTCGTAGTTTGAGCACAGCGTAATTCGTAATATGAGCACAGCATAATATTGTATCAACATCATTTGTCAGTCCACTGCTGGACACAGGCCTCTCCAAACGTTTGCCACTTTGATCGATCCTGGGCTTCTCGCATTCATTTGCCAGCCGTCCTCCGCAAATCTTCACTCCACCTGGCCTAAGGGCGTCCTACACTACGTTTGCCGAGACGCAATCTCCACTATAGTATGTTTTGTTATAATTACATGAATAAATAAAACATTATGGCTTTTCAAATCCTTTTAGTAAGTAGTCATTACGGTAGACCATACAATGACGAAAAAATTTGTTCTCATGGGTGTCAACTAGGGGAATATCAAGAAACGGGCTATCTATCTATCTAACCTATTATGATCACCAACCCGCCTGTCAAGCATGGTGACTAAGTCAAATCCCCCAAATGACAATTCTCATTCGTTGATGACGAATCTAGAATCTCAATTTCCACAATTCAATTTCAAAGTCACATCAACCAAACGGAAAAACTGGACCAACTATAGTTAAAACACATCTATTCAGGTGGAGCGAGCTACAGGCGACCCTAGTCAGTGAGTATACCATATCGAACATTGGAAGGTGACATCGGGTGAGCCCTGACCCTCGTCAAAGGGCGGCGATCTATCACGAGGCACACTCATGCGTATCTCACGACCAGTGTTGTCCAACGGATGAAAATTACATACATTTTTCGTAACTTTTAAGCCCGGTATACAGAGATTTGGATTAGATTTTTTTTGAGCAAAACGGCCCCTTTTCAAAGTCGGATTCTGACAACGTAATGTTTTTGTCCGTCAAAATGATGGGAAACGTCCTAATTTCCACTTTTTTATATTAACAACAACGGGTTCCATGATAATAATTACACATCACTTCTCACCCGGGTCACTAATTCCTTTGTACTCCTAATTACGTAATATTTTATACTTCACTTTCGTAAAAGAAAATATATTAATAAGAGCATGATATCAGCTGACGGCTTCGCAACATTTAGAGCACTATACTTAATTAATTCACCGACGATTCGAATGCTCTGGTTTTGATTCCCGGACAGGTCAATTGAAGGAATGATTTAGATATTACTAAACTGTCTCGTATCTGAGTATTCGGAGAGACCCCTCCAGCCTTCTTCTGGTACTAATAGTACCTACAAGGGTATACCTTAGTTTGAGACACCTTGTCTCAACTCAATCTCAAACTGGTTGACTTGTGCATTTATTTATTTCTTTGTCAAGATTTACTAACCCAAACGCTAAAGATACATCTGGAGCAACGCTAGCGCGACTCTGAAGCCATTTAAGTACGAGATTCTGACACGCGAAGGAATTGTTTTTTTATGGAGACTTTTAGGAAATAATAGAGGAGCGTCGATCACTTAGCTTCGGTAGCGGTAACCGAAATGCGTACGTGGCTTATCCTCTGCAATATATCCTAAGACGTGTATTCACATAATTTACGTAAGAGCTCGGTAACCAGGTATTCGATAAATTGGGAAATGCACTCCGGTAAACCAATTTATCTTTATAATGTGGATGTGAGAGAAGACGGGTAACACGTGTGTTTACCACTAATCTACCTACTATCGTTATTATTATTATTATTTTTAATATTAGATATGCTTACTTCTACATCTATAGTTTGAATGTCTAAGCCCTGGAACTATGGACGTACCCAGGTAGGGTAGCAAATTTTATACCATTTGTTTTCAACACAATACTTTAACAACTAAAAATTATTGCGCTCGCCTACGGCGACATTTAGAAAGAATAGGTTTCTACTGAAGTCTGCTTTTTTAATCGCCAGATTAAATTTAACAGACTGATGAAATGTAGAATAGCTAGGAGAGGACGCTATTTAGTATTATTATGACTTTTGCAATAAATCGTCATACCTGTAACAGTCTGTCAATTCTAAATCTATTAAGAACTTCTTTTTAAACTTAAAGGACATGATTTTGAACTGCTTTCTACCTTTGCCCTTCTAACGAATGGCAAAAATAAAAGCTTGTCATCGATAAATGTTGTATTAAATTTGTTTGCAGAACTGGATAAGCTTGTTAGAGCTAGCTCGCACTATCCACCTTTGAATAATGTTGAATAATCTGAGATTAAACTATTACACAGAAAGTTAGTCTACTTATCTACTTCAGTTCGTTACATATCTACTTGTTACTTAGTACTTAAACTTTGAAGATCAGCTGGATGAATGAATCCTTTAGATACCTATTAATATCATCCATGCTTTGTTACGATCGCATATTTAAAAGCTAGTATTGAATCGCCAAATTCAACAGGTTATTCTTATTATACCGAAACTAACATTTTGACAATTGACACACAAATTTTGGAAAAATCTGCCAAATGGATCTCTATTCAGCAATACGAAGCTAAATTTCAAAGGTAGGTAATACTACAAAATGAAATAATTTCACAGTGAAGAATGTATGGAAAATATTTCTTCAAAGTAAAATATTATTACCATAACGGGTCAGCATCTATATCAACACAGTTTAATGTTTCAAGTGCCTACAGAATCAAGAAAATAGACACTATATAAATCAATAACAAAGAATATAAAAGGCCGACATAATGCCACATAGGCATTCTCTACCAGTCAACCATTGGGCTAAGCAGAAACTAATTTGAAGGTAGTGTGCCACAAACCAAGTTTTCAAAAGTTAATTTTAAATTTGCCTACTTTTTCATGGTTTCTTCACAAGCGTCAAACCTGCTTCTCTCAAATAACGTTTCGTCGTAATTAAACCGAAAGCTGAAAAGCCTTTATCTCCAAGGTGCGACATTCCTTACCTTTCTAACTGTAGAATAGAAAAGCTGCTCATTTTTCAAAACCCCGCCGAGTGTAAAGCAGAAATTTTAATTAAAAGTCTGGACCGCTCAGATAGGCACCAGTTGTTACACCAAACTTAGAAGATCACAACTAACTATTTACTTAGATAACAAATAAATAATATTTATCATTAGAAGAAGTGTAGGTTCCAAGTGCAGAATTGATACATCCGAAAGTATTTCGCACCATCCAATAGAAACTTATTATGATTTAGTAAGGAGGCACCATTTATATTTAATTTTTTCCAATCAATCATCATCAGCCTATTGCAGTCCACTGCTGGACTTAGGCCTCTCCAGCTGCTCGCCACCTAGGGAAAACCTCTGGAGGATATATATACCCATAATCGCCACGCTGGGTAGGCGGGTTGGCAATCGGAGGGCGTAGCTTCTTGTTCCGGTGACGCTGCTGCCCGTCATCGGCCTGTGGTATTTAGCTACGCCTTCTATCGTGATAACGATCACCACCACCAGTCGGTTTGCCAGAGCCTCGTTTGTTGTTCGGCAGGATGAGCCACGGGCAGGTGAGGATGCCATGGAGCGAAAAGGTGATAGGCCGCTCCTTTACATCCATCCCTTACTTCCAAGCAATGAATATTCAAAAATATCTCAATCATTTTTTTTATTTAACGTGCTATGAATGTAACATTCTGTGTTCCCATGCTTCATTGATTTAATTCAACCCAAGAAGTAATTTTAGCAACAATAAATCCTCTTTAGTCTTTTTCAGCGACAAATAATTTGAAGCCACTTTAATTCTGGTGAAAAATATTTCCCTTGCTAATCCTTCATAAGGCGAACAAATCCCTGCAGACGAGATCGCTTAGTAAATTAGCTTCTTCTTTCGTTTGCTCTAACTTTGTTCAGTGTTTATGTTCCAATGTTTATTGTTTAATAAATTTTACGTAAGGGTTTCTATTGTTCTATAGAATTATTGAATTCATTTGAGGATTTACATTAGGAATAATGTAAATAAACCTAAAAAAAACAGCTTTTTATACGAATATGGCCATTTTGTAATATGGAAAAATATTATTTGTATACGCTTTTCTGGTCACGCGGGAGCGAGTTAGCCAAATATCAGACAATCGAACTTGTGATTGTCTAATCCCATGTCTAATAGGTATTAACTTTTCAGAACAAACTCCTTTATATATGATTAAATTTCTATGATTCTGCAAGCGAACAATTTGAATGGCTTCGACTTAGCTTCGGAAGAATGGAATGCTCCGGATTACGGAGACCTGAAACTTCTCCTAATAAAAAAATTAAAACCTGTCAGTAGCCACCTGTCAGATACCCCTGGTTGTAAATAGACTGATTTCGAAACGAGACCAATGTTACTTTATGTGTGGCTGAACCGACTGAGAAACTAAAATCGGAAGAAGTCACAGAGTCGACTCATACAACACCCACGTGGGAAGATGAAGAAGGTGATTTGTATTCAGTGCTATGAGAATGAGGAAAGCGGTACGCATAGAGCAAGACACTTTAGTTCGCTAAGCCTTCCGAGTACCTAAGTAACTAAGACTTGGCCCATGTTTGACCATTAGTTCCCAGCCAAGTTTTTGCAACTTAGGTACTGCAGTAATTTTATTAGCAATGATTGATGATAAAAAAGTTCATTTGTTGAGAACGTCTCGCCGCATAGGTAGGTCATAAATTGATATTAAAATGTAATGCTATTCATTTTCACTGCGTAGTACCTACTATTACTTTCTATAACTTAACAAGGGAATAATTTGGTTTTTCTTAGAATGAAGGTTTGATGGAAAATAATTGATGAATAAAATTTTTGTCTCTAGTCTAGTATTTAGTTCTTCCAGTCTTCAAAGTGGAATTTGAATACATCTGAATATATATTTTGCGAAGCAGTTAGTTAGTTACTATATTGTTGAATTTCAAATGCTTGAATACTTTTTCAACACGTTGCAATTGTTTAAAAAGAAGACAGTTTCATACCTTTCCAATACATTTCTGTGTAACCGAGACTCTCGGGGTGGGTAATGTTTGCAGTTCGCAGTAAATCAGTTAGACCTCTGTGGCCACCTAGGAGCTAAGGTCCGCACTGGCTCCACGGCTGCCAATAAATTGGAATTCAAATTTAATTCCGTTCATTCTCACTGCTTAATTCTATCAGTTTCAGCGATTTAATGTCCCAGCTTGCCGCAGTGTCCCGTCTGTGGTTCTGCAAGCGAATAATTTAGATTCCTCTAAGGGTGGTTTTAATTAAAAATAAATCTCGTTGGACTCTATCAATTAGTAAACAGTTTTCAATAACTAAATTTGAACGGGTTGCAATATTTGACATCATAACTATATGAGTATAATTCAATAAACACTTCGAAGCAATTCTTCTAATGAAGAATTAGACCATTAAGCTGTCCAAAAATTCTTCTTCTATATCTTAGGTATGTATTTTAAGTATACTACCTGAAAATATCGCCACTAGTAATAGTACCGCCATAATTATACTGCATTCTGTTTGTAATATGTTTTTCTGCATGTTTTATTTATTTCGTGTTTATTTTATTATATCTATCGTGTTTTCTATTTACTATTGTGTTATATTTATCTATGTTATATCATATTTGGTTAACTTTAGAAAACATACAGAGAGAACACTAATATAACCTCATAAGGTGCTTTTGAAGTCTGTCAATAACCTTTATTGAACAATTAAAACGCTGCTAGTAGTATTGAAAACAATATCAAAGGCCAAAAAGTACCTCAAATAAATAATCCATTTTCAACGCGCACTCTACTACACAAGGTACTCTCAATCCAAAGTGGTAAGACATCTTTCTAACATTATAAGCAGCGGCGCAATTCCACAGATGCGATGTCAAACACTTAAACCTAATAACAACCAGACACAGATCAAATATAAACATTCGTCATATGAATGTACCGAATTCAATTTCTTAACGGGTCTACTTCTATAAACCTTTTCTTTATCAAATTGATTCTTTGTATGTCATTGAATACTCGTATCTTTCAATATTCATTCAGTCTGAAAACTTAGTCTGAAGAATTTATTTAGTCGTATTCAAAATAAATTCCTAAAATAAATAAGAACACAGATAACACTCGTGAATTTAATTTATCTATAAGTAATGATGATACTAAGCCGATCGTCCACCACCATTTAAAACTAAATTCGCTTCGCTTAGCTTGCATAGTAAAGCAAGTTTTTGATACGTGTGTGTCTGTCACCGGAAAATAGCAAGAATCGTAAGTTGATCAATTTCCTAGGTAGTTGATTAACTTCCGGAAAATAATAAACGGCAGTTGAAATGTATTATTTAACGTATGTATTTTAGTAAATTGATTATTTTACGGGGTCTTGCCGTAAAATCATCCGACGAAGGTGAGGTGAACGTTGATTGGTTCAATGGCTCACGTGGCGTTATCCTGGCAACCAATCAGGGAACAGTGTATTAAGTTACGGGTAATAGTGCACCGTTAAATAGTACATTGAGCAACGATTGGCCCATTTGAGGACGATTTTACTTGTGTCAAAATCGTAAATTATTAAATGACTGTCAGGCTACCGTAAATTGATCAACTAACTGAAATCCATTACGTTAAATAATACATTTCAACTACCGTTTGTTATATTCCGAAAGTTAATCAACTACCTAGGAAATTGATCAACTTACGTTTCTTGCTATTTTCCGGTGACATGTCCACCGCAAACTAAAACCCACTGGAGTTAAAATCAGTTATTTCATACTATTCGCATTTCACTCATATCATCAAATCAACTGCGTTTCTGAAATCTCTTTGAAAGCAATCCCTTTTAAGTAGCAGTATTTCGATTTACTCCTAGATTATCATATTCTTGTGCAGTGTAATTCATAGGCGCTTGTGTTCAAAGCACTCTGTAGTTGGCTTGTCTGTTTACTCAGAATAAACATATTATTTTTACAATGATACTAGCTAGCTTTTTGCAAACTAGAGACGAATCCTGACTGTTTGGGATGCCATTGTTGTAGCTCCCTTATATTTTTCTTTGAGCTCGCGTGGTTTATACAAATCAAAACTCACAAGGAAATAGTTTTAGTGAAAGGAAAATATTTATAATCTTCTTCAGCAAGCCGTAGATACGAGTAGGTATGAGTATGGATCGTGTGGGCAAGATTTTGTCGTAAACATTTTGATCCTTTTGTTGTGAACTTCAAAGCGTATGTTATATGAAAATGTTAAACATTCGTTATGAAATGTCTGACTTTTAATTTCAATGAAATCCGGTCACGAATTTATTGACGGTTAAAAATAAAAACCAATTTACGAAACTATATTTATTAATCGCTTCATCACTAAATAAGTAGAATGATTCAAAAGGGAGGTTTATAAGTAATGTTTCTAATGTTTTTTCTACCCAAATCAAAGTGAGGGCGGGTCACTATTAATACATAACATACAACATCACATAGATCACAAATTGAGTAGCTTAAGCACTGGTGCAAGTTGTGAAATCGAAATCAACAAAAGTAACACAATAAAATACTTACAATATGACAAACATAGAACACACATGATTATTTGTCCTGGTTGGAGATCGACCGTAACACTCTACGCACTCTACACGCACTAGTCAACTCGGTACATTCCTCTAAAAGGTTTGCTTATGTAGATATACATTGTTTTAAGCCTTCACGGTCAGTACCACTATATTTATTAACGGGACTTATACCGCATTTTGGTTTTTAAGTAGATCCAATATTTCGCTACTGTTACAAGCGCTATGATCATGGAAGAAATGACTTCATCGTGGTCGTAGTGTAATAAAACTTTATTTGATCATTGCCAAAGTCGACATCAGAAGGAAAATAAACATACGTTCACTGAAAGATTTCACATATTCCTAAGCTCATTCTCCCGATCGAGTATTGGACGGAATAGCCGTATCCGTGACAGCACGTGTCGAAGCGAATACGGTTAAAATTGCTCTCAGTAGATATGTTAGGATCGGTTGGACACAATAGCGGTTTGATGATTCGTACGGCGTACGTACCTCCTACTGACAAGCCTGAACGTGATCAAACATGGAGGTAGTGGCGTAACCATGGAGGAAGAAAGAATTGGCCACAATCAATCGGTTAAGTACTGTATGCCATGCATGGATAGTGCCCGCTTCAGTATATTGTGTTATTAAAATTTCCATCAAAAACATTAATAGGTATACACTGTGGTATTAACTAGGGAAATTTACAGAATTGTTTTCAAAAGAACTCAATAGTCTCTATATCAAAAACCACAAATTATATATACTGACTTAGGTGTTTGCTACAAACTTATTGATTATTTATTACACACTAAATAATTGCGAGTCAATACTAAGCACAAAGATATATTAAAATACAATGTAGGCGGCCACAGTAGCTGCTCTAATTTACAAGATTAGGCCAAGTAGGAATATATTTAAGTACCCAAGTGCCTCATAAGTTACTTAAATTCACTGGTTTCGTTTTCACCTTCGACACTAGGATCACTGTAAATAGTAATTAGATTTTTATATAAAATAATAACTCAAATGTTCAGACGTCAGACTACTTACTTTATGTATTTTTAAGTCCAGTCAGTTAATAACTGTTTCTACCATTAATCAAAGTCATTTTGGGCTGAAACAGGGACATTTAACGTAGCAAATGTCCTCGCCGTCGCCGTCTCTCATCCCAAAATCTCATTTATGGATGCTATTTTCGTATATAAGTATCATCCAACATGTTCAGAAACAACGATAACCAACTTATATCGATATAATTCCTGTATCGGTTTCCTTATTTCGGCAAATGGCATCCAATACTTTAAGCGAATTGACAAAATGTCATACGCGCCTTGTTTTCCGCTTTGTTCCAGACGCGAAATAATAGCTCTATTTCAAGTAGTTACCGGGGTGTCGAATAAGATAGATTGAAAATACATCGGCCGTGAAAATAAGAAAAAAGCAAATACACAGCCTATTTCGTCGGATCGAAGCTAATGCCATTTTGATTTGTTGGTTTATTGCGCATCGGGTTTGTTACGATGCCATCAGTAAATTGGAATGGTGTAGATTAAATTGTGTTGGGCTGGCCATTGTGTTCAAAATTTATCAATTTGACAGGGAATTACACGAAAGGAGGCTCCTAAAGACGTTTCAACTAAATTGAGATAGATAGTTTACGTCCGATGCACTTTGAGTTATCAACTTATCTTTTAAAGTTGATTCGCTATTTTTATGAGCGGTTACTGCTGGAAAATGAAAAGTCTTGAAGTCTCATACTGAAGTTTTAATTGAACCTACCTCTTAGTTGGAGATATGGACTAGTGATCACGTATTACCTATTGTCGAAACAAGGAGTGACGTTGGGAGAAACACTTTCTTGTGTCGGAAAGTACCAGCATCCTACACTTGATCGTTTCCCGATGTGTCGAATTCTCCTATAAAAGTAAATACTCGGAGTACATTCACGAATCTGCCGGGAAATCATTTCGACAAGAGGAGGGGGGATTACAGACTCCACCCCAAGAGACACATCCTGCCGCTCCGTTGAGCTCGGCTGGTATTGCGGAAGGCACCAGTCGAATCTCAAGTGGTAAATTATAACCCGCCTTATATTTTTCATCAGCCGACAATATGGCTGTCCTGACCCAGTGAGTGGGAGTTCAAATCCCGGGACTTTGTAATCTAAAATAGCAGACTTCTTTTCTACCAGGAAGAATTTATTAGAATTTAGAAGTTATCATAATATAGAACAGAAAATTTTCCGTGATAAACTTCCTTGAAAATCAAAAGGAATTTGAATGACTTCAAATATTCAATATATTCGATATCATATATAAGGTTTTAGTACTACTCATCATCATCAGCCTATTGCACTCCTCTGCTGTACATAGGCCTCTTCGCCATTCCGGGCAAATACCTGGAGGATTTACCTATAATTAATCGCCATACTGGGCAGTCGGTTTGGCGATCACGGGCGTAGCTCCGGTGACGCTGCTGCCCGTCATCGGCCTATTGGTACTACTGGTTGAAGGCACGAGTAATTGTTATTAGGAAAAAACAAGAGACAATTTTCTTTTCGCGCTGTTAAAACTGATTGTTGATAGAAAATAGAAATAAATCTAGCAAAGTTCTTTGCTACTGCTGTCAAAACCGGACCTTTCCAGTTACAAATAACAGCAGGAAAATATTTTTATATAATTATGGTTAGAGTTAACAATATATTGTAAAAGCTAAGAAATCTTTGATTTTTCGAAGTACTTGTTGTAAGCGAATAACTTTTTCCTCATTGAAATCATTGAATTGAAAAAATATTTACGCACCATTAAATATATTTGGAGATTTCATCTCTTAGATAATGTCATCGAAAAACTCGGCGAGCAGTCATCAATCAGTCTGCTAGAGTTAGGCCTAGGGCTGGCATGCAAAAAGTGAGTATGGTTATTTTACCCTGACTAGGGTATTATATTTTCCATGTAGGTTTTATTTTACACCTTTGGATGTTATCGACATATCGTCGCTGCGCGTGCAATACCGCGGAAGAGCACTTTGTTAATACCGCGTAACAGCAAAAGGGACAAAATTGAAATATCGCGCCAACAGATCATATTATCAGATAATATTATGTTTTTTCTTTCTCCTGTAAATTCGCGAAAACGCAGATACGCGGTTTTTACAAACTGCTCTTTCGCGGTATTGCACGCGCAGCGACGATATTGTATCTAATGATCATTAAAAAGTATAAAAAAATACCCATAATCGCCACGATGGGCAGGCGGGTTGACGATCGCAGGGCGTAGGTCTTCGCTTCGGTGACGCTGCTGCCCGTCATCGGCCTGTGGTATTAAGCTACACCTTCAGTTCATCATCAGGCTATTGCAGCCCATTGCTGGACATAGGCCTCGAGGATATACCCATAATCGCTGGGCAGGCGGGTTGGCGATCGCAGGGAGTAGCTTCTCGCTCCGGTGACGCTGCTGCCCGTCATCGGCCTGTGGTATTCACCTTCAATTGTGATGGTTTTACCGCCACCAGTAGTCGGTTGCCAATTCAGCAGAATGCATGGTCGCTCCCTTACACCCTGCTTAGATCTTTAAAACTACGCAATGGATTTTGATGCGGTTTTTCAAATAGAGTGATAGGAAAGGCGGATGATGATGATGATTATGTTAGTATATCTACTCGTAGAATAGAACAATCTAAACTTAACTTTATCATTTATTTAAAGCATATTAAAAGCATCCTGATTAGTTATACAAATCTTTAACAGGCTCCGTTACTAATTACATTGTAGATTATCACCATTTAATAAGTAAATAATTTGTTGTTCGTCTGGACCTCCAGGGTCGAGATTGGTTTTAATGGGCGGTTTTTGTGGCGCCTCTCTTTGCTAAATAAGGATAATCCTTTAAGCTGGAGTTACGATTTTCCATAATAAGCCGATTTCGCTTAAAGCGGCAATCCCAGTAGTTCCATTATTCATTATTTTGAGTATTATGTCACTTGAGCGGTGAAATTATATAAAACGAGTTGCTCTTAACTGTTATACATAATTCTACTAACCTATATAAATAAAAATGGATCTTCGAAATGTATGTGAACGCATAACTTTCGAATGACTACACCAAATCGAATAATTCTTAGTTTGATGTATTCTTTATTGTTAGGAGAAGGTTTGTGTAATATAAAAAGTACACAAGAAAATATTCACTTAAACAACACAAAAATACGACTATACCTAAATCGCTATTTGTACTTATTTTTGCAATAAAGTTTAAATAAAATATTAATTTAAACAACCTAGGTCTAAACAACAGTACTTGAGGGTTGGAGCGTAAAGTTTCCTATTTCGATTCCCTTCTAGGCAGGTTTTCTAAACTGTCTCGAGCCAGGGTGATAGGATAACAGTCTCAGTCATCGTATGGTGAGGGAGACCGGGTACAAAAGTAACGGCGGGTCGAAAGTAACAAATGCTCTCTAGATTTATCCAATGGGCAAAAGGTCGCTTTGCCGCCTTCAGATGATAGTCAGGACACAGGACTATCACCCGTTACTTTGTACCGTGTCTCCCCTACTCATAGTACAAAGGATAAGTGGAGACTTTGTTTGAATCCATGTGTTGATGAAAATTTTCTGACACACTTAACAAAAAAGCAATGTCCGAATGTATTGGTCTACCTATTTCTTCTGAACCAATCCGGAAAGGAAACATACTTAGTTTGTTTTGCGGAAGGCCTTCGCTTTAAGGAATTTATGCATCAGCAAGAAGTTTAAGCAACAATTGGACTAGCTCAGTGCTCCAGAAATAGGTATTACAATAGTGCACTGGAAGCATTTCGGCCGCAGCCCGCCATAGTATTCTGAAACAATAGACCACAACTTTTTACTCGTTTACATAAGCACACATTACATTGACAGTTTTTTTGTAAGAATACCATCACCAATGTTTCCAAATTTTATTCAAAGTTAATTTAACTTTTAACTTAAGATGGAATAAGTAAGATTGACTCCAAATAAAGCATAAATAATCCGACGAAAAGCAAACAAAATCTTCGCCTCAATAACACCGTGAAACTCCACCTTTAAAATATTCAAAACCATAAAATCCCTTTTAAAGATTCGCCGAACACAATTAAAGGGGAAGTGGGTTTAATTAGAAGAAAATGCCTAGAAAAAGCAGGTAACACCGAGGGGGTGGCTTGTAATAATGAAAAAGTTTCTCAATAATCTTTTAGCCGCCGTCCCATTTAGAACGAAAACACTGATCCTGATTTGCGCCGTACCGTTATTCAACTAGTTCAGTGGTTCTTGAACTGCAATTGAGACCACTAGGGGTCCTAGAGAATAAATGCTTTACAACAAGAAAGAAAAGGTTTACCTGGAAAATTAGATTGCATTTTATATTCGGTTCTCCCGATTTCATTCGCGTGGACTTTACCTATTATATTATGGATTATTACTCAACCACGCCAAAACTTTATAAGTTTTCTTTGAATTCTCTTAACGGACAGAACATAACTATTAGGCTGATCAACTTAGGCTATACATGTTATAGTAGGTATAAGTGGTCTCTTAGAGTTCTACGTCGAATGTTCAGGATAATCAATATTTATAAGGCAATAGGAAATAACCATCAGACTTAAGTTTTTGCTAACACATCATTCTTATAATAAATAGCTAAATACTCTTTATTGCACAAATACCAAACAAAAAGACTTAGAACTAGGCAAGGTACACACTTGTTGTACAAATTAGGTTGTCCTATCGCTGTAGCGATCTCTTCCAGACAATCTTTGGGTAGGGAATATCAAGGTAGAAATGGTTGAAGGGTATTATGTTGTAGAGTAACTAGTTTTTGAGAGTCCTACGTCAGACGTTCCCTGACACTCGAATTTCGATGACTTGACAAAAAAGCGAATCTATTTTGGCGAAATTATTTGCTAAGCATCCATTTAAGCTCTGGTTAATTGCCTGTAAATTGAGTGGGAACGTTTCAGATGTTTTTGAGAGGCTTCACGAAGTTTGAAAAGCACTGAACTAGCCCATTGAGATTAACCAACTTGGACCGAAAACAACGTAATTAAGTTTACCGCTCCGAGTTGTGATGTTTATTGGATTGGCACCTATTGATTTTCCATTCTTCAGACAGTGTTCCTCTAGCAGTAATAGTGTATTCGTAATTGTGGTTGAACATAGCCTAAGATACTCTTATCTCTATATTAATATTAAGGACTCTTTCCTTCTTCACCTTTAATGGATAAATCCCGAAGGGGCTGCGCAGACGACAGACTTTTTGTGCGATAGAGTCTGCGTTTGGGACATTTAAAAAGAGTATCTAGGTTCCTACAGCTCTGCCGACAGAATGATCGAAGATGTGCGTTGAGTCTGTGAAATATCCGCGACAGATTTTTGCGCGTCGTGTGCGTTACTGCATATATATCGGAACTTAGACCGGAATGGCGCCGCGCAATACACAAAAAGGTGGATCTGTTCGAGGAAAAGCGTCTGAAGGACCTTGATGCAAAGCGCCAAATAAGGAAGACTCGTCCGAAGCCCTCCTACAACTACACAATAAATTCGGCTGGCCAGCTCTACTGTGTGCCGTGTGATCGAGTCTTCAAATCGAAGTTCGGTTTTGCGAGTCACATAAGAGCCTATCACCACAACTATCCAGACAACAGTTAGGAGTCGCCGTCGCCGGATACGGCTTGGACGACATGATGATGATGATGATATATAATTGCATCACAGACTAAAAAGTGCGTCACGGATAGTCTGTCATCTACGCTGCCCCTAAGGATTTAGTTCCCTGTAGTTATTCTAAAAAAAATCCTATGATATTTGGCGATTTGTTATAGGCTATTTGCCAGTTGCTCTGCGGTTAATTACTTATACTATAAGATACTTCGGGCCATAGTTCCGCAAGTCAGATTCTATCCCTCCTTTGTAATAACCAAGGCTAGCCTTATCTCCCAAAGTCGCTAAAACAAAAGCTAAGATCGCAAACAAAGCAAAGTATCAATACTGGTGTGATGAGATAATAAAACTATACTGTTTCTGTCACCTTAGAACCGTTAAAAGCTTCGTAAACAATTGATAAACTACTATCTACATCGTAAAGGTTAGTAGCGATTCGCAGAAAGGCCATTGTTGTTTAGTTTCTTGTTAGAGACTTGGTAAACAATAGTTACATAACAAATTTAGGGCGCCGTAAACTTAACAATTGAATACATTTCAGGTCGTTGTTTATTTTATTGAGAGGTTTGTATTTGAATGTAGATAAATACTTTATACCTATAAATTTTAATTCGCATTCAAGTAACTGACTTATTGAACTCGTACATGATCGAACATCGAAATTTCTTGACGGAACTACGAAATATGAAAATTAAAAAAGAACTGTACTTTTTTTTAAATGCGACATGCTTTTTGGGCAATTTACATATAACAATGAAAGATAAGAGTACTTAGTTCAGAATAACGTGTAGGCAGCCAGCTGACAGTTTATATTTTACAAATTACCATTTGTACGAACTTGGCAAATTTATGTAAAATGGAGACATAGAATATTTCTTTAAATAATATGAATAGGTACGTATGTCTATTTAAATTACCTACCAAAATGAACTTCACAAAGCCAACCAAATCCAACCATGCGAATGGAAACTAAAGCCCATATGTACTCTGGGGAAGCCGAACTAATTTTAAATAGAATCCTAATGATTTGCACATGTGAATGAGTAATCACTCAGCTATTTTCTAGCTTTAGTTGCTTCTACTGGTTGGTATGTTTTGCTTTTCATACGGTTCTTTGGTGTGCCGTATCATATTGATTATTTTTGAGGCACCTTATAGATTGATTGTTCTGTGCTCGGGGTTAACATCCTCTTCTTATCTTTGATTTGATCTTTGGTTTTGTTTTAGCATTCCAAAAATATGAAATGTGGCATATAACTGGTTATCTATGTCAATATTCGCCAGTATTCTACCTATCTAATTTGTTATTGCTATGTACTCAAGTAATTTCATCAACCACCCGCAGTCCACTGCTGGACACAGGCCTCTCAAATTGTTCGACACTTTGCAAAATTTTGCACTGTCTGGACTTCTCGCATCTAGTACTTGTCAGCCATCTTGCGCAAATCACCGCTCCACCTGGCCCCGGGCATCATAAACTACTTAGATTTTTTATTTCGTATAATTTTATCTTAAGACCACCGCCAAAAGCGCAAGTTGAGTGCTACCAAATCTCCAAAAACAAGAGCGAATAATTCGCATGGCAAACAACGCAAAATCCTGGGCCCTGCTGAACTGCTACTTTGCTTAAATAACAGCGAATTTACGATCCAAGTAAGCCGCGGTCCATTGTGCTGAGCGAATCCTTGCCCTTGAGGCTGGCAAGCCGGCCCGCTATCAGTCGGCCGACTTTGTCAATCACGCACCGACTTAGATAAGATTTTAAAATCGTCTTTGAGCGCCGTTTCCTCAGCTTTGTTCCTTTGCCATTCCTCATTCTTATTTATGAGATTGGGGCCACCTTGGAAAACAGAGGCTGTAAACGCAGTGCAGAGACATTACCAGTACAGTAATGTCGTGTAAAGTGGATGCACGATATTGTTATAACCAGAAGCGTCTTTCATAGGTAACACGTTATTATATACTAGCCTAATCTTCAAATTATACAAGACCCCTAAAAAAATGTTTTTAACCAAAGTTTGTCTTCTCACACTCGTTCTAAGCACGAACATTTAAAATTATCTCAAGAATTAAATATAAGCAAACCTTACTTAATTAAAATTGCGCATTCTTTTACCAAAATAATTATTGTGAGTATTGTCAACTACCCTATTTATTTAACCTACCTATTCTAAAATACTGTCTTGGTAAATTATAAAAAAAAATTAAAACAAATTCTTTATGTCTATAATGTGGGGACCGGGACGTCTAAATGAAAGAAGGTGTTGCTCGATGGAAGTCTGCTTTATTACTACTTGTTAATACTAATTATAATGTCTTATGTGTAATCGGATAGGGTTAGGCGTGTCATACACTACAATGTCCATGGATGGCGGTTACTGTTTAAAATCACACAGGCCGCTTACTTGTCTGCCACCAATAGCATTAAAAATATATTATGTATATTGCACACTGTAATCTGTTGAACTGTGCCTCCGGCATATCTGAGCGTGCGATTTACTTTGAAGAAATACGGTGTACCTGGTATGGCTTTAGTTGGATGAGGGACAAGGCTCTTGGGAAGTAATTTCGGGGAAACGAATTTGTGGCCACCTAAATAAAAAGGGTTAGTAAATGTTTGCGCACAGACCGTATTCTATATTAAATTTTATATACCTAGCCAAAGTACTAAGTTGAAAACAGGTTCCAGAAACTTTGTGAAATTTTCAGAGTTATTTTAACAAAAATTTTCAAGGGTTTTTTGAATCAGAAAGAATTAATATTATTTCGATCAATATTTTCAACAAATAACACAGCTATGGACCCACTTGAAATGAAGTCATGATTATTTGAGATCGTGAAATAATTATATTACATTTAACGTTTTAATAATCTGATCAAATTTTACTAAATTTGCCATATTTTTTTACAGATTTGCCTACGCCTTGAGCATTTCATGAAATACATAAAGTTACAATAAGTTCACAGCGTATACACGAGCAAAACATAGCTATATCCTGATTTTTATTCTTGGAAAGACGATTGACAGCATTGTAACGTTGACCATATTGCAAATAAGCTGAATACTGCACTCTTGTTCCGGAACTAGAGTGCAGTATTCGGTCCGACGGTCACCGGAATGCATTACATCCCCGCTCTTGTCGCGACGGGGCACGGGCGACAAGCGTCTGGCTTCGCGACAATCTGTCAGCGTCCCGCTGCAGGCGGCTGATAAGTTTACGAGTACTGAACAACAACTGACTCAACTGTAAAGTCTGACTTTAAAAAGGCATTATTTATGGGCTAGTATTAGTTTTTAGTTATTTTATGCAGCCACTTGTTGCCTCGTTGGAACGTCGTTGATTGCAAGTGCCGCGTAAGAACCAAAAAGTAGAATCTTACGTTGGGCTATAGCTATATTAAGTAGTACTTGTTCTTCTTCTTACTAGACCCTGCCTTTGATACAGTGATCGCAGGTTCGATCCCCGCACAGTACAACCATTTGTACTGTGCATGAACTGAACACGTATGTTTGATTGATTTGGCTGTTTAGTATCTATATTTACACCAAAAAAAGTATCTAAGTAAGTTAATCAGTTCTTGTAACTTTGTAACAGTCCCAAAACTAGACGGTGCTAAAACAGTCAAGGTGAAACCACTCCGTTGGTATTACAGAAAGAAAGTTCAGCAGTTGGTTCTATACGTAATTTGTCTGCGGTTGTGTCGATGTCACTTAAAGACCAGAGAGTGTTGATTCCTCAATCTCTAAATCTGACCACGATCGAGCAAACACAGGGATGTTTGCAGATAGGTTTGGCCTAATTGGCTAGACACTACTCCTTAGAAATTGGTGCTTATGGCCGAAATAGTCACCCTATTATTTTTATTACGTAAGTCAACGTAGTCTTCCTGAGTGATAATTTAAGCTAAGCTAAAAGGGGTCCTTTAAACATTAAATCGCTTAAAGTTTCCATGTGAAAGCGGAAAGAGGGCGTCGCATCGTCGCGCAAAAGACATTCCCGTTTCGCAAATACATAAATTATGAACTGCTACGTTCTTCGTAATGGATTCGTGAAGTTGCCACTAATGTTGTACATACGGAACACTAGGACGTGTAATAAGATTTTTTAGTTATTTGTAATGTACCTACTATATTTTGACGACCAGTGGACGTGGGTTCGATACTCGTACACACAGTAGAAACTATTGGAGGTTGCGTGCGTTGCCATTTATACTGGCTACTATAGTGATCGAAACTAGACAGTTTGTTTTGATATTATTGTCACCTCTTCTGAACCAAGGGTCGTGGGTTCGATTCCCACCCGGGACAAACATCGTGTGATGTATACTTGTGTTTGTTCCGTGTCTGGGTGTTTATAATTTGTATTTAAGTATTTATTTGTGGTGCCTTCGTTGCTCTGATACCCATAACACAAGTGCTTAATACTAACTTTGGGATTAGAGCAATGTATGTGATGTTGTCTGAGATTTATTAGTATTATTTTTTTATTATTATGCTCTTTATGTTTTCTATGTAGTGACATTTTAAGTGCAAAATATAGGTATGTATTTGTACGAACAGCTAGCGTTTTTCTATTGTGCATATAACATTCTAAATTGTGTACTAATACATCTGTGTACTTACTTGAAAATGTCTGTTTTATTTTGGGTGTTGAAAATTGTGTTAAAAAAGCATCTTAGTAAGTTTATCAGTTGTCTAGTACCCATTAGTACAAGCTTCGGCTTCTTGGATTATGTATTTATATACTTGTATGTGATGTCATGAAATATTAGCAGATGAAGGTAAATCTTACACTTCTTTCTCATGTGTATACTAGTTGGCACGACGCGACTTTGTTCACTCTGTAACCTACGCCTACCCTTTCTTTTCTCTGCGTAGAACCATCCTCGTACTTCAAGGAATATTTAAAAAAAAGAGTTATCGAAATCGGTTCAGCTGCTCACGAGTTCATTTTTATGTTATACTTAGATATTCTTTACTATTGAAATCCCTGAAGTACACGTCAAACTTCGACCTAGAGACAAATTCTTAATTAATTAGCCATCACTCTCTCGTCTCTCTCTGAAAAGCCGTCTCAAACTATAGGTACCTATATTCATACAAAATTTAATTTCGGGACAACAAATAGAATTAGAGCAAAGTTTACTTCTAAGCTTTGATTACATTTAGTTAGTTACAAGTAAATCTAATAATAGAGTGTTAATATAACTGGTTAGTCTCGGTTATAACATCCACTGCATTACATTAATATCTTTTATGATGTTATTTATAGTGTCTACACAGTTTGTTGTTGAAAGACAAGGTGCATGCACATTTAATAACCCTAGCGGATGTTTTCTGCGTAACAGATATCCCATCCATATTATTCCCATCCTCTTACATAGTTACGGTCCAAAGAATCAACACCTTAACAATGAACGACGGAACCGTGTCCCCAATGATACGTGAAATCCAAAAACAGGTCCGAAATAATTACCTCTGGCACAAGATCGATGGGCGAATCCCCTAGTGCGGCACTTGGCATGGCGGCAATCAGTCGCCGATAATGCCGGCCGTTAATCAATAGTCCGACAGGAACACATGGGAACTGATTCGCACTCGGTAATAAAATGTAGCTGCAATAGGTTTTGCAGTGACCGTAAAACGGGAAGCTATTACTTATCCCTATTCTATCCTATTCAGCATTTTGTCGTATCGTCGTGTTACTTTTGTCTTACCGAAATCCTTTAATGCGCCAAAGTCATATTACAACCTTATTTTTAGTATATCATCATCATCAGCTTACAGACGTCCACTGTTGGACATAAGCTTCACTCGATGACATTTCTGAGAGAATGAGATTGCTACGACGCCGAATAATCCCGTGCGTGTCCTACCTAAAAGACGACTAAAGGATCATCATGAAACGAGTCGTCAAGTTGCTTACTTTTGTCGTTTCACCGAAATGCTCCAGTGCGCCAAAGTCTCCTAGCCGTCTTCTACGACACCCAGGGGATCAGATAGGTCATCATCATCAGCCTATCGCAGTCCACTGTTGGACATAAGCCTCTCCAGTTGTCCGCCACTTAAGGCAAACATCCGGAGGATATACCCATAATCGCCACGCTGGGTAGGCGGGTTGGTGATCGCAGGGCGTAGCTTCTCGCTCCAGTGACGCTGCTGCCGGTAATCGGCCTGTATAGGTATGTTAGTCTTATTCTCAACCCGGATTTCCGAGAGGCTAGTGAAAATCTATTATTTGAACAAAGTATCCTATAAACGTTGGGGCATTACTATTTAAATCAACGTTGATTCCAGATGATGTCTCATCAGCACACGTGGCTTTTGAGCCCGGTGTGGTGGGAGCGCAATCAGTCGTGCTAATGCCCGGCCTCGACTAACGGCTGCCATAAATCACACCCGGTCACCGGTGTTGGCTGTGAACATATTCATAATGTTTCACAGAGAGTGAGAAAACTTACCTTCGTATTCAAACAATTGAGACATGTTTCAGACCATACACTAATTATGCAAATATATTTGGCACTAGTTCAATCGGTTTTGTCTTACTGTCTGACGTCATGGGGTGGCGCAGCTAAAGGGGCCCTAATAGAGCTAGAAAGGGCACAACGATTAATACTTAAAGTAATACTGTTTAAACCTAGACTATACCCAACATATAGCTTATACCAAGACGCTAACATACTGACAGTGAGACAACTATTCATTCTCTTGACCATTCTTCGTCAACACTCACTCACCCCTTTCTCAAACGTCACTGTTGATATAAGAAGACAGTATAATATTTGCGCACTAGAATATTTTGGTACCTCTTTTGCTAAAAGGTTTTTCTGTCATCTAGGTAGTAGACTGTATAACAAAGTTAACAAAATAATTAAAATATATCCTTGCTTTAAAATTGAATGTAAAATGTTAGCAACCGACTGGTTAAAGCAACTAAACTACAATGAAACTGAAAGCCTTATAAAATAATAACAATGAATAAAACAATAATAATACATAAAATAATCTGTCATCACACATACACACACCTCACACACACACACACACACACACATACACACATATAATTTATACTCACACACACTGCTCACCTTATTTGTAAATAATCAAAATGTATAATTTAAAATTACCTACCTGTACCTATTTCCGGAGCTGAGAAGCCTGGTGTTCTAAAATACAAGCAGCTTTTTGCTTAGTTTAGACACCAGTCTCCCTCAGAGTAATATAATTAGTATACTTTCTAAAGACTGTATTTGTGAAATTGAGGTGAGAAGAAATAAAGATTTTTATTATTTATTATTATTATTATTATTATTTATATAGTCTGTCATTGTCATACTTATTCGCGCAACGTACAGTATTATATTAACATGAAAACTAACGACTTTACAATTTCTAACAAATAGATACACATAAAAAATATAGTGTTTTTTTTAAGTGGCACAACTTAGTCTCTTCATCAAGCGAAAGGGAAGCCCAAGTTAAATCAACATGCTACTGGTCATAGGCCTTTCCAGCTATTCGCCACTTTGTTCAAACATTTGGAGGCTTTGCCGTTAACTGCCACGCTAAGTAGGTAGGGCAATAACTTTTCGCTCCAGTTCAGTGACGCTGCTGCCCATCATCGGCATATATTTAACTACGCCTTCAATCGTGATGGTTATACTGCCTACAATGGTTTTATTTATTTATATTTAAAATAAACTTTTCAGCTCATTAATGAGTACGCTCTGGCTCTTCAGTACACATTCGGCGTCGTAGCAATCGTATCATTACACCGAAGCACAGGGCTTGCAAACATTGTCTCTGCTGTAATGGCACCAAATTGCAGGGGAAATGGCTTTCGATTGGGCGCACACTGCGCCTCGGACGGAGCCTGGAATGGCCGCCATTAGCGGCGCGGAACCGTGTCACTTATGTGTAATGGGTACTGGGTACATACGAGTAGGCGTCAAGTCTGCGAGACGCTCGGAACTGTACGTACGAGTTGATACAACATATTGTATACTGAAGCCTATCAACACAATAAACATTGCTTATTTCTTACAATATAAAGGAGTGACCCATCATCGTTCTCTACAACCCACTCACACCTGCCCTTCGTACATTCTGCCGAATAATAAACGCTCTGGCAACCGCCTGGTGGCAATATAACCATTACAATCGAAGGTGTAGTTAAATACCATAGTTCGATAGCGGGCGGCAGTGACCGGAGCGAGTAGCTACGCCATGCGATCGCCAACCCGCCTGCCCAGTGTGTCCACTTTGGGCAAACAACTGGAGAGGTACGCCTCTCTACTGAAATATGTTCCAGCAGTGGACTGCAATAGGCTGATGATCATGACATATATTGTTATGAAACGATTTTGATACCATGAATTCAAATGTAACATATCAATCAGTTTACATAGCCTTCGCAATTTCCTTTACACCCATAAACGCAAAACAAAATTGATTTTTCAGTCCTTACCTCGGCATACAATGTCTCATTATCTAAAAAACGATCAGATATTGTTGAGAATATTTTATTGGATCTGGAAATCTACCGAGTAAAGCTTTTTCTTCAATACCAAGAAAATGTCTTTGGGTAGCGATGAGAGATGCTTTATTGTCAGTATATTGTCGCTTGAATAAGCAGACGATGATTTTATATAATTTTTTCAGATATACTCGTAACGTAATTGTAAAATAGTCTGCCTTTTATGTACCTACAAGACTTTATATAGCTTCGTAGTGTGATCGATCCGCTTTGCACTAACCATGTGTGATGAGGATCGCTTACACTTTTTGGACTTCGTCGTAAAATAAAAAATTGTACTTGGACTGATTTTTAAAATATGATTATTGCCCACAAACTTTATTAATTCGTAGTTCCGTACCATTTAACTATACGGATCGTAGACTTTTCATGTTTATAGTATACGAATATACCTTTGTATCATCTTTTGTGGTTATCCTCTACATGAATGCTGTCTCGAAGATTCCCACCGGCTAAATCCTACTGAAAAAAAAACTTCTGTAGTCCTTGAATAAAATTTTCTATTCATCTGCATGTCTAGGAGAGCTAAGTTAACGTTATACTTAGGTATAACATAACGAAAGTATGTCGCATAACTATAAGGGTTTCAAAAATTGATATCTGTGCAGATACTTCCAAGTAAGTTCGTATAAGTACCTACGAGTATGTACATAGTTATGTATTAAGAAGCCGCCTCTGGAAAGTCACATCATCTGCCTACTTACCAAGAACAAAAAGTAAAAAGAGGAAAGTCCAAATTTAAAGTTGACGAGTATAAATTGTAATCCTCTAATAGAGTCAGTCTTCGACGTTTTAGTACTACGAGTATAAGCCTTATACCTTTTTACTTTTATTTTGTTAAAATCCTCAATTAGTTTGCCTGTGTTAACAAATAGCTCGTCAAGCCATTTGTCTCGTAGTACGTACACGTGGATCACGGTGAATGGTCTCTGCCTAAATCAGGTCTGTCACTCGTGTCACTGGGAAATAAATATGTAAACAGTGTGGAATATTCGTTCAAGACTTGTGTGGTATATGATGTGGATATTTATATGATAGGATCATGGACTGGGCACAAGAAAACTATAATTTGATGTTAAATGGTGCACCATAGACACCTGCCTACTGCGAGGTTGGCTTGGAGCGAAAACATGATTTTTTGTGTTATCGGGGAAAATGCGTTTAGGCATTCCCGCTGCTTGGGGAAGCAGCAGGGTATGTGGGACTCACCCCGCCTCGAAGATGAAAGTGGGGCAGGAAATACCCACTAAAAACCCGCCGGGGTTTTCATGCACCTTAAAGGTGGTGTCGAGGGTCCTATGTATATGTCCACCAAGATCCTGCGCAAATAACAAACGAGGCTCTAGCAACCGTCTGGTGGCAGTATAACCATCATAATGAAGGTGCAGCTAAAAATACCACAAACTGATGACGGGCAGCAGCGTCACCGGAGCGAGAAGCTACGCCCTGCGATTTTCAACCGCCTGCCCAGCATGGCTATTATGGGTATATTCTCCAGGGGTGCAACAAAGAGAAGGCAAACTGCTACTAATCTCCTTCGGGGGATTGGTAGTAGTGGGTCCTGGCGCACCCTGGGCAACGGCGGGTGGTAATCTCTTAGGAGATTGCCACCCGACGGCTAATTCTCAATGAGGGAGACGAACTTGCTCGTGGATACGAGCTTGCTCGTCTCGCCTCGGGGCGGACATAGTCCGCAGCTGCGCGACGTGGGCGCGCAGCATGGTTGGGCCGCGTTTAGTGGCGAAGTCGAATCGCATAATAAAGGAATGCGTTGGTGCATGGCACCTGTTGGGCTGCTTGGCAGCCATGGTTTGTCGGCGATGGTCGCAGAGGAAGAGGAGTGCCCTTCGGGGGATCTCGCAGTGTTTCGTTGCTGTCCTCCCTATCTTCTGCGACCCTTGCCGACTTACCCCTTGGAGGAGCCGGTTGACAGCGTCTGTCGGGTCTGCGGACGCTGTCCTGGCCGCGCACTTGTGCGCTTTGTTGGGCCCTTAATGGGCGGAGTAGTATCCCGGACGTGACGGAGGGTGTTGTAGGCCATCGGCCTTCTTCCCGGACGAGACTTGGTGGGCGGCGCATTTCAGCCGCGGCGCGGCGGGTCCGGCGGCTCGGTTCTCGTGACCGTCGGACGGGTCGTTGACCAACCGACCGCGCAACCTGTTACCCTTGCCGTTCTCGGCGAGGGCCAGGGGGTCTACCTTAACCAGTAGGCCCGAGTGGAGCAAACCACAGACCAAACCACCTGTTACCCCTGTTTCGGCGGGGGCCAGGGGGCCTGCCTTTACCGGTAGGCCCAAGTGGAGAAAACCACACTAAAAATCCACCGTGCGTTGGCGATTGCACGCCCGACGGGGTCCAGTGAGGGTTGGTGTGGGGACATCTCCCTTGCCTTGCACGGATTCCGTCCTTGGAGGAGGGCGACGGCTTCTGCCTGAGCCCTAGGCTGCCCCAAGTGGGGGGGCCGGCCGGATCTGCCTAGCAGACAGCGCTGGTGGTGGCGTGGTGTAATGGTTTATACCAAGATCCCACGTCACCATCGCCCAAGGCGCATTGGCGGTGAACACCGGGGTTTTTTAGTGGGTATTCTCCGTCTCGCTACCATCTAGAGGCGGAGTGAGTCCCACATAACCTGCTGCGTCCCCGAGTAGCAGGTATGCGTAAATGCATTTTCCCCCGGTGCAACAAAAAAAAAAAAAAAAAAAATGGGTATATTCTCCAGATGTTTTACCTAAGTGGCAAACAACTGGGGAGGCCTATGTCCAGCAGTGGACTGCAATAGGCTGATAATGATGATGTTGAAATGGTGCAAGCTCCAAAGACTTACACTCACACTACTTTTATAGTATGATTAGGTAAACTATGGATCTCTTTGCCGGGCTCCTTGTTCCCTGAGACATAATTATCTTCCGATATTCAAATCGAGAGTAAACTGGTTCTTGCGTTGCTGGGTAAGCGCGCACCATCGTAGACTGCAGTGTATGGGTTTTTGATAGGTACATTTACTTTATACATTAGGGATGTAAGGGAACGGCCTATCACCCTTTCGCTCCAAGTCATCCTCACCTGCCCGTGGTGCATCCTGCCGAACAACAAACGAGGCTCTGGCAAACCGACTGGTGGCGGTAAAACCATCACGATAGAAGGCGTAGGCTAAATACCACAGGCCGTTGACGGGCAGCAGCGTCACCGGAACAAGAAGCTACGCCCTGCGATCGCCAACCCGCCTGCCCAGCGTGGCGATTATGGGTATATCCTCCAGAGGTTTGCCCTAGGTGGCGAGCAGCTGGAGAGGCCTATGTCCAGCAGTGGACTGCAATAGGCTGATGATGATGATGATGATGATGATTTACTATTAAAATATTTTTTGACGATATGGAAAAGGTACATTCACGACCTGGATTGGTCCTCCTACCAGGATTCACAAGAAATACGCGTAGATCTATAAAGGACTTCTAATACTACTTCACTGAGTCCCTATTTAAGTACAATCGTTTCGTAGTACTACGGAGCCCGTGCACGTCACATCATTGCGTAGACAAGTGATGCTAACGAGCCATTGAGACCGGTTCGTTAGACAAGACCGGCAGGCGCGGCTGCGTTCGCAGGTACGAATACGAGTATTTTCAGCTAGCGTAGGTACTAAGTGTGGGTACCTAGTATTGGAACACTGTGATTTTTTCTTTTAGCTTTCGCTATCGCTGTCATGAACATATTCATTAACGGGGTTGGAACCGTGGTGCATCATCATGGTGCTTACAAAGAAACAGAAATATCATCATCATCATCCACACCTCTCGCAATCCACTGCTGGACAAAGGCCTCTCTTATTGTTCTCCACTTTTCTCGATCCAGGATCGAAAAATCTCGAAAACCCGAACTATCTCTGTCTGGAAAATTGGATACACGATACAAACCCTGTTAATGAATATAGTCACTGAAATTTTATTTGCGCCCACGTATGTAGAAAATTATAGTATAAGTAAATTTAGATCATTTACATATCTACTTGTAATTAATAAATTAGGTAAGTAGGTATATGCATAGGTACCGAACAGATGGAAGACTGTAGGCGTTTCCCAAAATACTCAGCCCGAGATAATTTAGAGAAGATTATAAATAAATATAAATATTAGACAACATTACATACACTGCTCCGATCCCAAAGTAAGTAGCTTAAACTCTTGTGTTATGGGTATCAGAACAACGAAGGTACCACAAATAAATACTGAAGGTACCATAAATAAACACCCAGACACGGGACAAACACAAGTGTTCATCACACGAATGTTTGTCCCCGGTGAGAATCGAACCCACGACCCTTGGTTCAGAAGGCAGGGATCACTACCAATTGAGGCCACAGGGAATCGCACCCAGAATCTGCGATCAGTGACCCGAAAAGTATATTTAGTATAAGAGCTTACAGACTTTTAAAATGTTGTCTACTGACAATTTAATTCTACGAGTGTGTCCTTACAAATTGCAACACAAAACACGCGAAGATCCAAAGGTAAGTAAATGTGACATTCTAAGCTTATTCTGAATGCACAGAAATGAAATTCCGGTCACGTAAGAATTTCAAATAAGCTCGCATTTAAAATAATATCTCACAATACGGACTTAAATGCTTAAAGGGGACACTGTGAGTGAAGTATTAAAAGAGGTCATTTAAATGTAAATATTTGAAATTAAGTAGAAACAAGACTTCACGACACACTGACTCGATCTCAAAATTTGCTGATAATAAAGTATTAGTTGGCATAGCATATACTCGTAGTCTTTTTTTAGACTTACGGACATTTTTGTATGTGACTATGTCAGTCAGTCAATAAACATTACTAGCGGGACTATTTCCATTACATACATCGATTTTTTGGCATTAGAAAGAACAACATAAAGGTCTTTTATTATACACGTTAATTTTTTTAGGAGAAATCCTTTTAAAACATGATTGGAATCAACCATGTACTAAAATTATCGTAAATCTATTTCTTACCACTTGCTTAAAACATTAAAAAGGCGGTGAGAATTAGACTCAGTAATTTTATTGTTTAAATTCGTCTCCTGTTATTATTGATTTCATTATTAAGAATTAAAAAGGTTCAAGTTTACAAATGAAAGCTTTCACAACTTAATTCAAACACTGGGTGACTGCAAATCGAATTTTAATGGAATAAATGAAGAGAGGCGGGTCTGTTAACTCACTTTGACTTCTTGGACTTCTCTAAGATTTTGCTAATATATCTAATTTGTGAGGCTCTTCCGTAATCAAGTTTCCCTTTGAAAGAAACAATAACTGGGACGGAAACAAATACAATGGAGTAGTTCTATCTTTAGATAACGAAAGCCTTTGTAATGAGACGTTTTGTATACTGTAAAAATAAAAATAAATAAAATAATTTATTTCTGCAAATAGATTTACAAGTAAATTCTTTTGCACGTCAAACTTTTTTTTCCCTACTAGCACTTCGACGTGATAAGGATTTGTAAATTGAAGGAATCCTTTTAAGAGCTAATTGAGTAAGTATGTGACCCTTTCACATAAAAAGACAACCGAAAACAAAATGAAATGCATTTTACTTGCAATTTTCTAGACAATAAAAAAGTTCTATATACGGAACGCACCTCTAAAATAAAGGGGTATGGGAGAGGAGGGGTGTGGCTTTGACGTGATCGTTGACTGGCGGTGCGGGGTCAGCGATCTTTGATTCCGCACAGCTGATTTTACGCGCTTAGTAAAACGTGAACATTAGGATTTTAATAAATTAAGTTAGCTTTTTTGGATACCCCCGGATTACTATTTACATTACCTTAGTACATTTTTAAATTATAGCAAAAAAGGATTGAGGGCTAAAGGCATTCCTTAAATTTAGGTATACCTACTAATTATTTTAAACTCTTTTTCTTTTGAGACTGCGTATGATGTCCGCCAACGATTGGGCTAAATTGTATCCCAACCGAGAATTATTAATATATTGCTAATTAATGGTTTCCGGTTAAATAAACGATGAATGATATCCTAATTTGTCATCATTCATAATTTGGGCAAAAGGAAATAAGGTATACCTTAGTTTCAGCTTAAAACCTTCTTTCAATTAGAGAGGACACTAATTAAATTTCTAGATCGAATGACTAACCCTCAGTTATATGAGTAAGCGTGCGAGCAATAGAATTATGTAACTCAATGGTTGTTTCTTTGGATTGCGCTGACTTGGACTTGGAATCTTGAAATCTCCTTTTATGAAATCGTAGACTTGATTAATCACCTACGGCACCACACGATACATCATTTGCGGACATAGAATGTCTCACTATATTTATCATCATCAATCATGGAGTTTAAATAAAATAGATAAATAAATAACCCAAAACATGTCATGCTGTGTAACCCACAGCACCATCTAGTCCCAAACTAAGCCGAAACTTGTACTTTGGATACTAGACAACTGATAAACTTACTTAGATACTTTTTTTTGTAAATAAATTTATAATTATACATAGCAAACACCCAGACCAATACAAAGACTAGATGGCGCTGTGTTGTAGATGTTTATTTATTATTCTAATTCACGTTACTAGCGAAGTGCGAGCATAAACGTAGCCAACGTAAAAGCACTCGTCAGGAAACGCGCCATTCTTTGTCGATAAAACAAAGGAGATGGAAAGATAGTCGTGTAAAGTTAAGTGTTCTCTTGTAATTAAATTTTAAGGTATTGTTCGCGAAGCTTAATCCGAAGGCGAGCGTTTGAATCGAATGACTTCATCTGCTGAGTGTTATGAAGTCCGTTTAATACCTAGGCTTTTTGTGTAGCTGTTACGGTAAATCTTTGCTTAGAACTGGTGTTATATAACGCTATGCTCGGCATCTCTCTACGGGATCGGATCCGAAATGATGTAATAAGAAAGTCACGGACATAGCTCATCATATCATATCAGCCGGGTCAAAAATCACTGACAGATTATAACTTTTTATCAGACCTGTGTATAGTAAAAGGTTACGTAAAAGAGAAAAATAATAAAATACTGGTCTAAATGAAAACTGAAAATTATTTATATTATCTACATTTCTCTAAGCCCAAAAGAAATCATATTTTTTTTACCGTATTCTATCTTCATAATGAAATGATTCCATCAAGAAACAGAACAATAAACAAAGAGTTCAAAGTGTGAGCTCGCACCTAATCCGCAAAACGGCTGCGGCCTACGAAGCACTGAACATTATTTAAATTGGTACAATTTTTGCGCCCACCTCCAAATGCGAACGTGACTCGTTTCAGAAACAATTTGTAAACAACATAGCATCCGCATAATTTGATGACTTATCTCAGCCTTGAAAGAAAATACTCAAAGGATAGAAAGTAAACAGAATTATATTCGTTTTCTTTCCGAAAGTTATTTTTCTTCGCGAATTCCGGCCGTGTTGGTACCATTTTTCTTTTGTTGCCGCTCTAATTCAGGGCTCGCTGAAAGTGCCCCGATGATATTTTGATAGGAGCAGTTGAGTGGTTAATTGTACAATTTTAACATTCACCGGGTGGCTCTTCCGTCGTTTGTATTCATGTTGGATTTTGTCGAGGAAAATTGAATCGTGTAGAAATAAATATTTAAGCAATTTGTATAAAAAAATGGTTATAATCCTTAAACGGCCGCATAGCAACAACAGCGTGACTATTGTATTTTAAATGCAGCCCGCAATTAAAAGGATTGAGATATTGTAGTTTGTCAATTAGACAATTGTTATTAATCGCTGTTAAACATATCTATTTGGCGTTTTAACATAATATCACAGCGCTATCACTACAAAAAGCCACTTTATAAATGAGATCTATATAATATGGTACATTTATTGTAGACAAAATGTACAAATTCATCTCAATTCATTAAACAACTAGAATTTCACACAATTTATGACGTTAATAATCTGTGTTTGCGTGCCCTATTTGTTCATCACATTATTCACACGATAAAAGCCAGTCTAATATCACTAGCACTTTAAGACCAGCTCTATCCAGCGAATAATTTTCTACAAAGCCGCATTTCTGTTTCAGCACGATGTGTTTGCTTTATTTATTTGGGGCGAAGTTCCCGCGAATGAATTGTGAGGAGAAAAACAGTTCTGAGGGCTTAACTTAATCCTGTTCGCAGCGGTACATGGCTCACTTATGAAGAGATTTGAGGTAACGCTGTCTGGAACATCACTACGACTACACTCTTCGTGCCTAATCCAGGTTTTCAATATGTTTTTCACATGTACACGTCAATATAGATATTACGTCGGTGTGCAAAAACTCTAAAGTGCTTTTTATGCAGAAAAGTACGAATTATCATTAATACTTATTTAAGACAAAAAACACTTGAACATTTAAAAAATGGTTAACTTGAACATTTAAAAACTGGTTCACTTCTAACAATCTTGTGTTAACGCTAAAAAGATGAAATGCGCGAAATATGTAATGCCAAATAATAATAATAATAACTCAAGACATGCCACGCTGGGCCACACAGCTGTTATTGTTACACTTATTATGAATACTTATGGGGTATGCGCTTGGCCACAAATCATCTGAGTATGTAGTGTTAAGCGATATTGAAGTCTACGATGGAGCGGAAAAACTGGCAAAAAAGATTAACTCTCGCCTTGAACACCGTAAGATTGTTTGTACCGGGGAACAAAAGTCCTTGTCTAATAGGAGTTTCATGGTTTAACCATTCGTACCATGAAAGTAGAGGCGAACCGTGCAAATAAGTCCTTGCTACTTGCACCATAAAATAACATTTGTACTTAATATTTTTGTACTTTACTTAACTAACACAACATATTCGAGATATATACCTTAATTGTGTTCTTATCGAACTGAGACCCCATTTTGCCTGATCGTAAGCAAAAAGGGGAGACCAAATCACTATGGCAACGGATAGGGGGCCTTAGTTTCCAGTTAGTTAGCATCGTCATATTGCTACTTTCATTGAATGATATTATTTGAAATCAATATCAGATACTTACATGGGTTAGCACAAAGGAAAAGAATAATAAAATTGGGATATCTAATTATTACCGGCGGAGCGGTAGTAGTCATTAAGCTAAAATGTCGACTTCTTCCGAAGCAGACATTAATTCTTTCTCCGTGGTCTTTAAGACTTTTTGTAGTGGTAGATATGTGTACATAAATTACTACTGGCATAATAATAATTATTATTTTATAGTTATAAATAGATTACCTACCTACCAAATAAATATTTGCACCAGACAAATCACACCAATCATCTAGTCTCGGCAAAATCATCAAGAGAAGTGGCGAGCAATGAGAGATGCCTATGTCTAGCAGTGAACTGCGATAAGCTGATGATGATAATGATGATAGTTTCAGCCTAATTCAATCAGTCGTTTGAAAGTTCAGTCAGTAAGTAAACACAGCAATGTATTTCACAAATATCTTTCCCCGTGTAAAGAACAAAAAGAATACGCCCACGCCATAGCGGCAGAGTTGTTAAATTTACAAATTGCAAACAAAAAGTCCCGGCTATCAGTCCTGTTTTTACTTGAGCCTCACCCGGGGCTTCCGAGAATGTGCTCAGCCGATCCGACGAAACAATTCAACTTGACAAATCCTCGTAATAATCGGGGCTCGTCACAGGAACGTATCGAGGATAGAACGGTGTGTGCGCTACAAGCGTGACTCTATCTTGCACTTTAGTACATGATATGTAAAACATAGGTCAATTTCTGGTAATCATTAAGTAACATGCAAAATGATACACAGTACCCTATTATGTCACAATACCCTATTATGTCACAGCAAGGCTAATCAGGGTATCGCATGGAAGTTTGTACGTAGTACTTAATACTTCCATGGGGTATCGTAATTTGATATAAGTCTAGGCAATGTCAATTTTGAACTACGTTCGTTCAAAGTTTCCGTATCCGAAGGGTAATAACAGGACATTGCGCACACATACTGATGACCGTTTCACGTCCAATACGAATGATGTATTTTGAATGTCCCACGTTGAATTTTCTCGAATGAAGTTTTCTTAAGATAAAGTCTCTTTTTTCGTGAAATGAAGGTGAACCCGCCAATTGGCTCGCACTAATTGCGCGTTGAAAATGTGACAGGCTTTGTACATAGGTACCCAACGTGGTGCATAAGAACCCATACTAAAGAGGTTCGTGGACGATTAGCACCGCCCGGCCTAACTCCTCGTGATGCTAAACGACTAAAGATGATGTGACCGTAGTTCTATTCTTGATACATTTCTGTGGACCTCGTGGTTCGCACGCACTCTCTAGTTCGCCACTTTGTTACTGAATTTTAATTTCGCTTGTGTTGTAAAGCTCGCTACGTCCCTTTTATTATGTACACGTGATGGTTAGCGGTTTGTTTGCCATACCGATGATGAGCAACGTGCGATCGGGATCTGGATGACTGGTGACCTGAGTGTAATTCTTAGTAACAATATTGTGATGTCTTTAAGAACAGACATTAATTCTTTTATCTTGTGTTACTTACGATAAAGGAAATACATACATACATTTCATATAAGGTTGTGTTAAGTCCGGCTGCACTTTGGTCTTTTAGGTAGGGCTTGATTTGGGACATGCGACGCTGTGCCACACATCGCCATCTAACCCTAAACTTGTACTATTTTGTATATAAATACAAATTATACCTAGCAAACACCCAGACCAATACAAACAGACTTATTCATGCACAAAAATGTTTGTACTGTGCGGGTATCGAACCCACGACCCTTGGGTAGAACGCAGAGGCCACTACCAAATGAGCATTTAGTTCATTAGTCTCTAGCAAGCAAAGTACCCACTCCTATTACGGAACATTAATTTAACCAACACTCAAATTTCTAAACCTCTTTCACTGTCCTTTTTGCGTAAAATTCTTAAAAACATTTCCACGTCAATATCCCGCACAAAACTTCCTTATTGCCATAAATATCTAGCCGTTTTTCCTCTATCACCACAACAGTCGTACCGAAGCGGTATTCAATAGAAAGATTCTGTAGTAGGTCAGAGTGACATATTTCTTGTTGCCACGTATCTTTTCAGGCGTTTTACGTGAGTTCACACGGCGCCATTCAATACGGGCACATGTGTGTTGACATCTGATTAATGGTCTACTCAAGCCCTCCGTCTCGAGGAGATTAAAAAGAAACACAAAAAATACATTGTCGCTGATTTGGCGGTCCCTGTATTATTACGGGTTGATGAATCAATTTGGCAATAATGTAAGCTTTGTTTCCTTTTGTGTTGAATCTTGTTCATTGTTTGTGACGTGTTCTTGTTTTGTTTTCTTTTTAACTTTCGATTCTTATGTGGAGTTAGGGAGACACGGAATTGATTGTAACTTTTTTAAGTAAGAAAAATCTCAGTCGGTAAAATCTGTTACAGTCATAGACCTGCTTTTCCTAAGGGATTATAATTAAGTTGTTAATTGGAAGTCTTTAACAGACTTTATTACTAACGCCGAATTTTATAACATTAACAAGAAAATCGTTAATTTTATGTCATGTTTAGTACATGAAATCAGAATATAACTTGGAAAATCTTTAGACGATTTTGTCCTCAAATACAATTTTTATACGCTTTTTTTTTAATTTCAATACCTCCTATTTCAAATATCGCGTTTCAAAGCCAATTCAAATGTACTTTGAAACCGATCTTCCAAAGCTAATTTAAAAATAAATGTGCTTGTCAAATCTGTTTATCGATTTAGAAACTCACGAACACCTGTTATTTTCTTATTCGACTCAAACGGTATGCGTTATGTGTGGCGTTGGCGATTATGGGCGAAACCTGCAGATGCTTGCCCAAAGTGGCGAACAACTGGAGAGGCTATGTCCAGCAGTGTACTGCGATAGGCTGATGATAATATGAGTATGCGTTAGCGGCCGCGTACCTAACACTACAAATCCAAAACCAAAAAAAACCGGCCAAGTGCGAGTCGGACTCGCGCACGTAGGGTTCCGTACCACTGATTGAATGAAAAAATTAGGTAATTTGATTTATGATGTTTAAAAAAAAACTACTGTCTGGATTTCATTAAAACTAATTTCGTTAGTAGTTTACATAGTAATACACATCATATATTTTTTTCAGTTTTATAGTGCCCTTAGAAGTTACGGGGGGGGGGACACATTTTACCACTTTGGAAGAGTTTCTCGCGCAAACTATTCATTTGAGATAAAAATGATGTTAAAAACCTCAATATCATTTTCAAATACCTATCCATAGATACCCCACACGTATGGATTTGATGAAAAAAAAAATTTTGAGTTTCAGTTCCATGTATGGGGAACCCTAAAAATTTTGGATTATTTTCTGATTTTACTTTAAAATCTTAATGCGGTTAACAGAATACACCTACGTATCAAATTTTAATAATGTTGCTCTTATAGTTTCGGAATAAACTGGCTGTGACATACGGACGGACAGACAGACAGACAGACATGACGAATCTATAAGGGTCCCGTTTTTGCCATTTTGGTTACGGAACCCTAACAATGGTCATTGAAGACTTAAAAAATCCAATTAATTCCAAATTCATTGTAGGGGTAGGGGAGTGATACCAGAGATATCCATTTTAATTGAATTAACCGCGGAGCAATTAGCTAAACTTGATCCTGGGAGGATCAAGTTTGAACCTGCACTGAACTCCCGTATGGCTTAGTTTAACCGTAGATTTAATCGGGCTTTCACCACAATCATTTGTAATAGTATAGACTATGAAAGCTGCGATTGGGTACATTGGCCGCTTACTTATGGCCCCATATTTTCATACAACTATGAGTTATACGAGTATGCCGAAGTCTCGTAGATATACATTTTTTGTAATAATTTAGGTACACCATATATAATTTTTACGCGTATAAAAAAAAAGTTATACAATTCTTTTCTTAGCCATGTCGTTAATGTGTTTAGCTCATTGCCTGTATATGTGTTTCTTTCTTTTTTAATATGATATTTTTACACAGGACGTTAAGAATCATTTTACAGGCCGGCATCGCGGTGGCAACGGACAGGTGACTGACCGTGCTACAATAAAAAAGTGTGTTAAAGAATTATATAAACCGAATGAAACTATTTAAAATTTCCCAGCCTCCCGTCGGCAAGGAGAAGCCCAGGTCGCTGCGGCAACAGACAAGCAAGCCAGTCAATCACTTGTCTTTTGCCACTGCCATGTTATAATGTAAATTTTCTTATGGATATAAGCTAGTAGAAGCTACGTACTACATGGTTATTTAAAAAAAACAGAATTTTCTAGAAACCTAGAAGGTATTATTCTTACTTTGAGCTATCAGCAGATAGAATACATCCCCATCGTTTATATAGGACACTAGTTTCCCGCCCTTTCGTTACTCTTACAAACGGTTTTTCCACCCGTATACACCTTTAGGGAGGAAATACAACGCCACTACCAAAGGAAACTATTGAACAAAATATCGACTTTAATACATTACTTAAAGGGTATAAAGAGTATGTACCTGTTTAAAATATTATACTTGAATATATATTTATTAGTTACTAAACCATACCTACCTTCTTTCTTTTATACCTAGGCAGTGTTTTCTCTCTGGTTTCAAAACATTTGATCTTAGTCTTTGGCTGGTGGCATACACCATAGCAGTTAATCAAAACAATGTAGGTCCCTACTATGAATGATCTCAGAATTTGTAGGTACATGTGTTGTACTTACACATAAATAGCATCCCTGGTTTTGCATGCATGCATTACCTACACTCTAGACTCAGATGGGTATGCAGGTAGGTATACCTGCTAGATTTGTAGGTACTTAGGTAGGTATACAAATCGAGCATACGCGTTGTACAGAAAAATAAAATCAGGTAAAAGTCGTCGAGAAAAGGAACTGAAATAGAATTTGTTATAGAAAATGTAGGGAATTTAAATGCAGCCTTGTGTTCAACAAAATACGCATCAAAATTCAACAAGAGCAATAACCTTGTCCCGACAATAGCTATCCCAAGCTGTCAGATTTCCATGCAAGGAAAGCCACGAACCAAAGCTAGTGTATTTATAACGCAAGGTGAGCCCCTATCGCCGGTAAGTTCAGCTCACAAACACAATTTGTTGCTAGCCCAAGTTTGCCGTCGTAAATTGTTATGTAAATATACGAATTTATATTGCTCGGATGACTGTCGGAAGGAGAGGCGAAACTTTTCTTTTTATGGATTATACCGTCGAACCTTTTTATGTATTCCTTTATAACTTGGCACAATTATTCAATGGAAGCCGCGCCAGAAACGCCGGTCGCATTTTAAGCAAGTTCGTAGTTTCGAACATAAATAGAATCAAAAATACTTATTTTTATATACGAGTATAACGGTATTCAATTCTAACGGTACTCATTCATTAGTTTAATACTCTCTTCATATAGGTATACTGCTTAGCTAACTTTTCATCTTTTTTTATACCACAAAGATGGCAAACATGCCTACGACCCGCCTGATGTTAAGTGGCTACTACAACCTATGGACGCCTGCAACACAAGTATCACATGCGCGTTGTCCCTAACCCCCCGGCTGCGGATGTAGCACTCACCCCAAAAGCTCCGGAGACCCTACTCACCGGCAGAAACACGACCCGAAGGTCATTTAACTGCGGTATTCCATATTTATCGTCAATGCAATCTGCATTCATCCGCTACCAACCTTTACCTCACTTTACTCAAGGGTTACTAGGCCGATCTTTAACTGAAAATTTTACGTTACTTTTCAGAGACCGCCCAGCTCAAGCATATTATTCATTATATAGCTATAACCGCCTAAATAGTAGATTATTCTCCGATACCCATGCTAACGATGCGATCCGATGCAGAACTTTTAGCGCCTATCCCGAGATTGGACAGACTTTTTATTTGGTGTAGTTTGCCTAGCTGACCCCGTGGTTAGTACTTTTCCGTAAAAGAAAAAAAAAATTAAAGCTCTCAGTTTTATTAAATAATGAAACTATTGAGAAGCAACCTTTTAGCGGCTAGACTACTATATAATCCCTAGATCATATTTATGCAGTAACCGCAATTTCGCAGGGGGGCGGGATAAAGTGTTCCGCAAATAGTCAGCCGTTATCGTAAAACTACACTGTGGTGCAAAAACCGGGATCCTTCCGCTTTCCTTGGTAGTTAACCTAGTCTTTAAGGGTTCAGTGGAGCCTACTATAAAATAATAATCGTTGGGATCGCTCAACGGCCATTGTTATCGGCCATATAGAGCACAATATGCACATAACCACGCTAAGGGCTTTTTATCTAAAGGTTAAAATGCTAATATGAAATTGTATTGTGTAGGTAATTGTGTTGTGTAGGCCCGCAGCGCGGCAGAGCGTGACAAGTGACAACCATAAAAACGACAAAGGTTATAAATCTTAACCCTAAATTTTCCAGAAAATATTTAGTTCATAAAGTGAATTATTCATTAAGATTTGACAGACTTCAATGTGGTCCTATGTGACTTTTAAAAACTTGGTACAAATAAAACCTACCGCGGTCACCAATAGGCCTACCAAACGTGGAGACTGTCCCCAAAACAAATCCCCACAAATGACAAGACGTTTCCAAGCTGATGATGATTCATAATCATACAATGAAAGGGTATAGTTGTCTCAACACTAATATAGGTGTCATCAAAATTATAAATATATCAAATAGCAAAGAGCTAACCTGAGAGTGCCGATTTATGATTAGCTACTAATTTCTTAAACATTTATATATAACCTCATCTACTCCTTAAAGATTACGAAGAAGTCCTACCTTTCTAACCCTCCAACGGCCACAGATTTACGCAGTGGCGACAGTTTGCGGCGGGACGGAATAAAACATTTAACAGCGCCCTTAGAGAGTGTGTCGCGGACCGCCATTGTCACAAAACAATTTACGGGTTTAATCGCTTTCCTGGGCAACGTGCCGGCCCCGACGCCGCTTATTGTTTTACACTCACGCGCCTTTTGTTTGTTCACTACTACGCCATACTACAGCCAGTATAACATGCATCTATATCCTGAACCGGGGAACTATGAAACCATGAGTTTATAAAACATTTGACTGGCGTTATTACGTTCTTTTGGGGATGTAAAAGAGCGGCCATCACTGCAAGCCATCCTCACTTGCCCGTGGTGCAACCTGCCGAATAACAAACGAGGTTCTGGCAAACGACTGGTGTCGGTATAACCATCACAATTAAAGGCGAAGCTAAATACCACGGGCCGATGAATGGCAGCCTGACCAACCCGACTGCCCAGCGTGGCGATTATGGGTATAACCTTTAGATGTTTGCCCTAATTGGCGAACGGCTGGAGAGGCCTATGTCCAACAGTGGACTGCAATAGGCTGATGATAATGATGATGAATGGCAGCAGCGTCGCCGTAGCGAGACGCTAAGTCTTGCAATCGCCAATCCATCCTGCCCAGCGTGGTGATTATGGGTTAAGGTTTCCAGATGTTTGACGAAAGTGGCAAACAACTGGAGAGGCTTATGTCCAGCAGTGGACTGCAATAGGCTGATGGTGACGATGATGTTTCAATAATGATAATATTGATGTTGTCATAGTAAATAATTATTCATCAACCAAACTGCTGATGACAATTTAAAAAACAAAATGGTTGATATTGTAGGCACGATTTACATGGACTGCGTTCTCAGAGCACACGATAGCGTTTCGACAAAAATACAACAAGGCATACAACGTTGAGTGAAAACACGCAATTCTTACCCCATTCTGGTCATCTTGCTGTGGTGTTGGGACGAGATAAAACATTTAACGGCGCCCTTACTGAGTGTCGTGGACCGCCATTTTGGTGAAACAATTTATAGGCTTTAATCGCTCTCCGGATCGACGTGCTGGCCGCGTTGAAAATTATGAAAGGAAACAATTTGTTTTTTTTTTTGACTTGAAAAATGTTTGCTTGCCATTGTCAAATAAACAAGTATGTATGTGTATGTATGACCTATCGTTATAATATTTTTTGTTATTTTAATTAAGTTTTATGTCATTGTAGATAGTAACAGCAGATTCACGTACTATTGTTTTAAACAGTCATAATAACTATTTATTTTAACGGGGCTTGTACCTGATTTCTAGCTCGCTTGTAGTGATTTTTGTAGCTCGGTAAGCGAAACGAACTTATTTCTACCTGGCGTTGGACGTACCTACTTAGGTACCTATGTTTTTTTGGGCCATAACTTTGCCACTATTATGAAATCCTATCTATTTTTTCAACACTCGTCTTCGACTTAATCGAATAATAAGAAAATAATAAACCGTTCACTCACACTTTACAATTTATAAAAAAATCAAACAAATTAAATCAAAAGAGATTTCAAGAGAGGTTTTTAATTACTACCTAATATACTTCATCCTCATTCTGAGAAACTCAACAATAAAAAGGTTTTTTTAGAACACAGGATCTTTGATGTTACAAAGGAACAGTTGGAAATAAATTATACCTATTTCTGTTTACGTCAATTCCAAATCAATCATGATGCTATAACATAATATAACGATTTTTAAAACCTTCATTGAGTAGATCAAAGGCTTCGGTATTTCATTGTCGTAGTATTCGGTATTACATGCTTAAGGGATTTTTTTGAGACGATAGATAGATATAGAGATAGACATATAAATGATTAGAATAGTTACAATTAAACATTACATATTTACTTTACCTGAAGGTTCTTTTATGTTTTTTTTTTATAGTGGCTCGACATAATTGCTTCGGGCGGCTCAATTCGAGCGAAGATTCGCTTTGCCCTACCTCTCTTAAAAATCTGTAGCTATTAGTAGTGCCACAGGCTAAATAAAACTGCTACAGTAAAGGATTTCGTATTAAGACTTGATTCACATCAATGCAACAATCGAAGTACCTAGTCAGTAAGTCCATGATGCCCACATCCTAGACACAATATAAAATCTATTGTTACGAGATCGTATTCGTCTGATAGTGGTTTGACGAGCTCATCATCAGCCTCTCGCAGTCCACTGCTGGGCATATTTGGCTCCATTTGTTCGCCACGTTGTTCGACCCTGGGCTTTTCGCATCCAGCCATCTTGCGCTAATCGTCACTACACCTGGCCTGCGGGCGTCCTACACCACGTTTGCCAAGAATCGGTATCCACTCGAGAACTTTTTCGTTCAATGAGTTCTTGTGCTAATTGTGCTAAAAAACGTTGCCTTTTAATTCGAAATTCTTTTGTTTTCAAAAAATAGTTGGTAACAAAAGTGTCCTCAGCCTATCCAACTATTAGGCATGCGCCCTTCAGGCTTAAATGGGTTAAACAAAGAGCGTAAGAGTAGTACACGCCCCGAGCACATTCCTCCGGCAAATCCCTTTGATGGAAAATGTATGTTGCGGTCGGACGCCGGTTACTGTACAATTAATTTCGGCTAAATCTCGCTACGTTGAATAATTCATGGACACCAGTCGCTACCGAAAAATAGAAAGGTCCAAGAAATAAAAAATATTTTATAATAATGTTGAATTCTTATTCTTTTCCGTCGCGATGAGTTGTTGTGATTGCCATTTAATGTTCACGTTCTCCACGGTTTTGACTGATTGCTTTTTGAAAATGTTTTATATTCGGTACAAATGATGTTTAAAATCGAGATAAAAGCTGTAATTTTAATTAGTTTGCATACGTAACAAGCAAATGTTTTACATATTTTAGTAGAATTATTTTTCGGAATCTAAATCAAAATGAAAATATTACCTGAAATTTTGATTAATTTGTCATCAATGTTTGATGTTTAATTTCTTTTTTAAATTTATTCATGTCCATTATAGAAAAGAGGTAAACTGTTTTGTTCTAAAATGACAAATTGAACCACTTTAAATGCGAATAGGATACGGAAATAGTACACAAATGGTGGCTATTTACAATTTTAAATGAGGTTTGGGGCGAAGTCCCCATTACCCGTCCCCGCCCGCATTCTTGCTTGCCTTCAATCAGCTTTCTCCTTTTAGTTAAAAGAAGTAAACAAACTTCGTGTACACGGAGCAGTATTTTATAAACCGACTTAAAAAAAAGGAAGAGGTTCTCGATACAACTGATTTTTTTTTGTTTTATGTAGGTACCAGATATCTCCGGACATTGTGAACCGGTTTGGATAATTCTATTTTTGTTTGAACTTCCTAGTTGGCCATTGTCACCACATTGTAGTCGGTTTTTTTTTATGGTAAAAATTTTTATTATACTCGTATACGGAGTTTTCTACTGAAACGAACGAGTACGTTTCAGTAGAAAATATAGAATACCATTATAGAATGTTTTGGTATGTGACATTGTCTTAAGGGCGTTAGCGTGAAACAAAAATGTAAAGATCTACAGCTTTGATGACTTTTTTATATATTTTAGTACATGCTATATCATTTCAGATACCTACTAAAAGCGTGTACTGAACATTAAAAGACCAACTCTCAACTTAAATTTGAACTTTTTGAACTGCAAGAAAACAACGCCGAAACAATAATGTGAAAAGCAGATGTCGCCACCGTCAGAACATCAGCTCAACAAACTGTCTCCGTACGACTTGATAATTCCCAATTAGGCACATGCCCGCGCAATGCCGGTTTTATTGTCTGCGAAATTAAATTGTATTTGTTGAAATTAGCCAACAATCTCGGCGTCCCGGAATATACAACACAGTGAATTGGACTGAGAGTAGTATAATTTAGAGGTGAGCATATTTGGAGGGCACAATGTAGTTGTGAAATTTGAACATTATCAGACTGAAAACGTCCCTTACTGGACATAGGCATCCCATAATGACAATAGGGATGTTTCCAGGATCAATTAAGTCCGCATTTTAGTTTATAAAAATATATTGGACACATATTTTTCCTTTTTTCATTTAAACCTTAGCTTGGACGATGGTTGAGGTGTTTTCAAATAGCAGGTGTTATGCACACAATTTTACATAATGCATTTTATAGGATGGATAGGGTCAAAAATTTTTTAACCTTAATAGGGTAGGTCAAACATTCAATCAATTCATTATTTTTTTTTTAATTATCGATTTTTAATAGCGATATTATGTTGGAGTATGGTTATGAACCCTTTAAAGTTTTTTTTTAAATTATTTTAATTGGCGCAACGCACTTGAAGTTTGGATAAAGAATTGTTCAATGGTCTACTTTTACACCTTGCCTTACATGTTTAACGTTGGGTATAGTTTAATATTTTAAAGAGTAGGTATCCAGTGAAATACACGTTACTTTTGTTAAATAAACGGTATTGTTTATTAAAAGAAGACTTCTGAGGTAAGTAAATTGGATATTCTTTTTATGGCATGAACTCCTTCAAACGAAACAATTTGCGGTCCAGAAGTACCGAGGTAATTTCATCATATCATACCTACCTTTAAATAAATAAATCCCAAACTAAACCAAAGCTTTGTACTATTCATATTAGACAACTGATAAATTTACTTATGTAGATACTTTGTTAGGGTTCCGCAACTTCCGCAGCCAAATGGCAAAAAACGGAACCCTTATATAATGTATTGTGATGTTATGTAGGAATCAGTGGCTGCATCTCAATTTGAAGGCAGATGGCGACGTATGAAGAACTCATTAAGCCAACAAACAAACACAGGAGCACAGACCATCTCTCCACGTCACGCGCCCCTTAATTACCGACCACCTATCCGTGCCTGCGGGATCTCCTAATGGAATGATAATACTCAGCGGGATGCGTGATCGAACTCCCAATTCGTGACTTACTCCTCAATATCGAAGCTTGATCTTCCATATATATTGCCCACCCCACATATATCCTCACGGCCCGTAAGTCACGGGCAGATAAGTCAGAGTTTATTACAAACTAAGATTCAGTATCAGGTGATTAGTGATCGATACTGATGCCATAAATGCAATCAGTAAAATTTTTGTCTGTCTGTATATTCGTTATAGAAAACTACTGAACGGATTTTAACGAAACTTGGTAGGAATATTCTTCATGCTCCTGGGCAGGTTATAGTATACATTTCATCACTCTACAATTAATAAGAGCAGAGCAGTGACGGGAAGTGACTGGAAAATGGAAGAAATTTTTGCTCCTCTTGGCATCAATATCCTGTATTTTGGTTGGTCACTCGGTATCATTTAATTATCTTAACATTTCATGGCTAATTTGGAATAAGCAAATTTTTCCTAATAAGTAGGATGTTTTCTTCCTCCTCTTGGCTTCAATATCCTGTATTTCGGTTAGTCACTCGCTAACATTTAATTTTCTTAACATCCATGCGAATAATTT